>OY039079.1:13806788-15006788 GCA_955850985.1 Elophila nymphaeata
CGTAAAACTGCGCCATAAGAAGAATCTTATGGCGCAGTTTTACGAAAATGCAGTTGGGAGCTATCTTTCAGATGAAATACAAGCAGTATAATGGCAAACAATACTTTGCGAAAATTCTTTTTCTAATAGAAAATGTACTATTTTAAACCACTATAGAACCTGAATAAGTAAAAAAATGAGATAACATATTAAAAAGAGAAACCAAAAAATTGGTAAATTTTAATGAGGATTATTACAATGTTTTGAAGTTACTCATTTAATATACTTACTATAAAATAATACATATAATGCTAGATATAATAACGGTATTATTAAAATGTTTATCAAATCAGATATTTTTAATATTTATTTGAAAAATGGTCTAAATAAGAGCTCGCGGTCATTTTTCGATCGTGCACCCCGGGTCTTCCCAGCTTGTGGACCTATCGCTCTGCGAGCAATGTCTATGTGTGCATGGGGTCACATAGACAAGTGTATCAAACAACAATACTACGAAAAAAATATGGTATTTCGATGAATGCACGCTCTTAATTTATACCCTGGCTGAGATGACGGACTGCTGAGATTGTTTTGAGTGTAACACATTTCCTGGTCGTTGGCTTTTGTTTGATCGTTGAGTGAAGGGTTCTCAGGTTTGATGCCCTTTTTGCATAGGCGACAGACTGGCCACCTGCCATTATTATGGGGTACTGTAACCGCCACCCCGCTGCCCGCAAGATTCGAGGCAGAGGCCTAAAGAGTGGTTTTATGTGTAACCAAATGTGTTACGCTACTACTAAAGCTCTGCTCAACCCCTTTTGTGGTTGTGAGCGTGGTTGATTATGTATGTAATTATGTACAAAAAAGCTGCGCTCCCAGCAGATTTTAGCCTGATCATAGTATCTAAAATCACAGCAGTGCAGATGTTTGCCTGTTAAAGTATTTTTCTAACCCATCAAGAAAAACAATAAAGACGCCAGATAGTAAGCAGTATCGAAGATATTTCAAGATGTTTTTGGCTTTATGTTTTTCATTTATATATCAACACATCACGACATGCAATATTAATATGTTCAATAACAAAAAAAGCTCTTTAGGAGAAAGAGGGTATCGTACTCGTATGTATTATTTCCAAAAACTACAATCTTAAACACTTTTCAAAATGAAATGAAACCAAAGCGCCACTATGATACCTGAAATAAAACGAATGTCAGAATTATTGCTTATTGCTACGGAAAATAGCAAAGGAGCCATTCCTAAGGACAGTCGTAGAGTCGGTGAAAGGGTGCTCGTGTGGACTCGCATTAGGTATTACGTATTCAGGGCAGTTCCAGATACGATCCGCCTTGGGAACTGTACACTACTTTTTAAACGTTTGTCACTCCTTTCACGTACCAGAAAATCTAGTCATATTTACAAAACGCGTTAAATGGAATGCGATGAGTCATTAGAGTCCACTATTCATAACGTGTTATGTTTTTATGTTAAGCAAAACACTAATTACATTTCTGAAAAAACTGTTCTTAAAAATTTCAGGAATCTGGCGCCATTCAAATTTGGTGGTAATTCAATGGGATCAATGAGTTGATCGTCTATCATCGCTGCCCAGACGTTTTTGGAAAATTCATGCTGGAATGGTCTTGTTGCGTGAGGATGCATGCATTATTCTTCTCACAAAATTTCTGTATATTATAATATTCCTATTTAGCCAAGCACAAAAAACTTATCGCGCCAGGTAATCAACATCCAGAATATTTTATATTTTCTGAAAATGATATGGATGAAGCCCTTCCCTCTTCAGTATCTTCCACACTGTACTTCTGGATAAGCCAAGGTGAATGCTAAGCCTGCGTAAACTTAACCGAGGATCTTCTCCCTATTTCACTTAGCACTCGTATTTCTGCTTCGTCTCTAATATTGGAAACACGTTCAACTGGCAACTGGTGAATCCCGTGTTTAGCTAATCTGTTGTGAACGTTTATAAACGTACGGTAGTTCGGCGTTGGTCGTGTGGAAAAGCGTCTAGCATATTCTCGCACAGCAGCACTTGCGTTGCCGTTGTATAGGCCGTAAAAACAAAACAATGAATATCCGCAATATGCGCATTCGAAAATTCGACTTGAAAAAATGTACTTTGCTAAAACGTCAAAAGCCTACCCCCATTTCGGGACAGAATAATTATTTACCTTTATTAATTATGATTATGTGTATAATATACGTTACATGTTGTTTAATATTCTATCATCAAAGACAACATTGATGTTGTCTTTAACGCTAACATCGGACGTAAAAGCTTTGAAAGGATCTAAGAAAGCACAAGATAGAAAAAACCTTTTTCATTATTTTAAGATATTTGTTTTAATTATTATTTAACGACGTAGAACTCGAGGAAGCACTTGTCTTCATCTCTGTTGGTAAGCTATGAAGGAATAGTGGCACTTCACCCAGAACAACATACATAACTATTTCCCATTATAAATAGAACACAACAAATTTGTTGTTACGGCATCAGCCTTAGGAAATATGATGGTAGATCGCCAAGCGGATTTAAAACCAACTCTACTACAATCAAATTCCAAAATAACTCAATAATCTAATCTCTTTTAATGTACCTATTGAGGTTGATACCGTCGGTCGGGTGGCTTATAATTTAATCATGCATAGATAGCTTGCTATTTAGGAAGATTTCTGCGCAATAAGCAGTTATAAATTATTAATTATAAGCTGACAGGAAACTTAAAAAGGTGACTGTAACTTAAAGTTTCAAAGTTATAGTTAAATCGTCAAAAAGGTAATACCCATAATAGACCCTAATGACAGGTGAAGGTTTTATAGATCTTTAAGAAATTCTCTAAAGTAACTAACTGAACCGTTCATCTAAATGTGATCGAAGATATGCAGATGTAATATAATATGGGACTGTGGTCAGACATAAGGTCATAAACACAATGACTCTTCGTCGGACTGCCAGCACAGCGCGCCACCATTTTCTCCATGTATAAACACAGAAGAAAGAATATTATAATGTAAAACAAATAGATAGTTACCACAACTTATATTAAGTTCAGTTGATTGGAAATTGTGTGAATGTGCTTAAAATACTTTTTTAATTAATTTTTATCCATTTTTCATTTTGGTGTTTTTATATATACATACAGTTAGGTACACTATAATATAATTTAATGAATTAAACTTTTATTTTTGTCAACATGTTACACTGTCAGTTGAAAAGAAACTTTTATTCATAACACTAAAGTAATGAAAATAATCCAATAATTTCAAAGTTTACATTAGATGCCACTGTTTGTAAACGCCGTGTAATTATGGCTTTAGTATCTGTTTTATGGATCGTTATGATTCCATTTCATTTCATTCTGCTAATGTGTAGATAATGTACGTTTTTGAGGCGTATTTCGAAATGAAATCTGTCAGATTATCCAAATGACTCTTGGCTCCTGTTTAAGAGCGTTTAAACGTTTTTATTGAAAATCGGCACTTTTTCAGCTGCTTAATTTCCATGCACTCTTGTCTTACAAATGTACCTAAATATTATAAAAACTAGACAATAATCTTGTGCAATAGTTGTTAATGCAATGTATCGGTTAATTAATATGTAAAAAAACTCATACAAAAGAATACGTGTAACTCAAATAGTTACACGTATTATTCTCAATTCTAAAGTTCTTTAAATGATTGAGAAATATTATTTAGCTAACGATACCTTCATCTTTGATCTTTAGATTATAGAATTATTTATTTCAAATGTCTTTTGGAATTTCCATCAAATATTATTTCTTAGAATAATATTCAGTCTCAATTCTCATTACAACGTAGTTTAATTTTGTTGTATTTCACCTGTTACCATAAAATTTTCACGGAGTAGATATTAACATTTGAAAATCTAATATCATCTGTTTAAAAAATATCTTGCTGTAAAATATTTTTATTCAACTTTATTACAATTTGCAGAAAGAAAACAATTCCCCTTATGGGCTAACAATAAGCAAGTCAATCTGTCTTCTTTAAATAAAATATTTTTTTTGAGATGTTTGTAAAATTTATATTATATTATTATGTAATTCAAATTACTGTATAATTGAATATATAACAATAGGTGCTTGTATTATAATGTCTTTGAGCCAACAAGTTCAAATTCATATTCATATTTTTGTAAGGCGAAATAGGCATTACAAGAAGCCTTAGCAAGAAGCTTATATTTTACCTTAACCTAGGCATTTATTACGGTTGACTCCTCAAAAACTACTTGTCAGATGTCGCTTAAAGGATATTGTCAAAATTTCGAAAATCAACACTTTTTTTAACCTTCAAATCTGAAAATTAAAGTTATCTACAAAGTCATCAACAGCTCATATAATGTCCCCACCGAGGGGCTCGAGCCTACCCCACATTAGGGGTGATTAGGCCTTAGTCAACCACGCTGGCCAAGTGCGGGTTGGTCGACTTCACACATAACCTAAGAATTTCTTCTTAGGTGTGTACAGGTTTCCTCACGATGTTTTCCTTCACCGTAAAAGCGTCTATTACGTACGTACGTAACGTACATATGAATTCAAAATTTGAAAGCACATTGGTACGTGGCGGGGATCGAACCAGTGCCTCCCGGGTGGGAGACGACGCTCTTACGCACTACGCCACCTACGCTTACCTACATATATACTTTATCTACAAAGTGTCCGCTGTTAAAATAATAATATACGGTAATCTTTGGATATACTAACAATGACTTTAAACCAATTTAAACACATTTTTTTTCATTGCTGTTTACTCAGGGCAAAAATGTATGGGCCGGAGAACAATCTCCTTTAAATGGGACTACATGGCAAGCACCAGCTTCCAAATGTAAAAAGAATCATCAAAATCGGTCCTACACCCAGAAAACAGTTACACATAATAAAAACAGTCGAATTGAGAACCTCCTCCTTTTGAAGTCATTTAAAACTTTTGCAAAAGTAACGTAAAATTCAATGCTGCTCTTTTTTATCCTGCTCCCGGTTTATTTGGGGTCAGTGCAGTGGTTTTGGCATTACATTTATTATTTCTACAGGAAACGTCTATGGTGGTGTACGGTTATTATAGTACTTATCTACAACGCTACAAGCTTTTCGAGAAAAAGGAACTATTGGGTCAATTAGATTCGGTCATTCGAATTTCGAGGAAACGAACCATCGGGCTAATGAGATTCGGTCATTCGAATTTCGAGGAAACGAACTATCGGGCTAATAAATCTTACGGGAAACAAATATTCCGCAAATCGATCTTTATATGAAATGTCGCATAGGAAACGTGTTTCTGTGAATAGTGTTTCGATATGGCGTAGGAAACCCCATTTCGGCCTGCCTGACAACTCTCCTAAACGCTGCATGTTATCTTTCCACAGCAGTCGGGTCGGCTTGCTTAACTTGTCCTCGGAAGCATACAGAAAAATAGAGTTAAAATTAATAAAATAGTTATAAAAATAGTTAAAATTTGTAGCTTAGCTCGTTAGCGTTACTATGAACGTACGACTGCGACGACTTCCCCGTAACGTTACATTAATTATATTTATATATGTCGCAGGCGGATAATAAAACACGCCGTTTTACTAAACGGCGCTAACCCATTTGTTGATAAATCCGTAGTAGATTCTACCAATATGAGTCTGTACATCGAATGAAGATCGCTTGTTCATTGGTAGGATCAGGTAGTTTTTTTGAGCAAGCGGAGTCGAATTTTTGTCACTCGTCACTCTTACGGACTAGTCAGACTACAATCCGCCTAGCCGTTTAGTTAAACGGCTTGTTTTGCTATCCGCCTGCGACATATTTATAGTGTTATAATAATAATAAATAGTTTAAATTCAGAATATTAATATAATAATTATTGTAAGTGAAATAAAAAGTCGAATTCCCTAGACAGTGTTTTGACTGGTATAAAATTAGTAAATATGAAGAGACTCAATACTTCAATAAAAATAAAGAGTCCTAGCAAGGACAAATTTGATGTTTCGTGAAATATTAATGTGTAGAGATAAATTGTTCCCGTGGTTTATAAATAGACTAGTTTGACTAGAGGTCAATGAAATATCGACCGATGAACTATAACTATTGTGCGAAATAGGGAAAAATAGTAAATTGTTATACAAGGGTGGAAATGAATCAATAGACGGCTATACTCGGCTATAGTCTGAGTAGGAATTGATGCCTTTTACCCGTTCTTAGAACTCTACTTTTCACAAGGAAAGTAAAAAATATATTTTATTTTCTTGTCGGCTCGCCCCTTCATGAAATCATTGTATGTACTTTTGAAATTATTGGCAAACGATTTTCGAAGAATGTATTTCACTAGTCTATAACCAAATCTGGGGTCGAAATTTCAGAATCGCTTGAACTCATTTTCTATGCAATCATCATCATCATCGTTGTGGTTGCTTTATGTGTAACAAAATGTTACCTAAGGCTCTGCTCAACCCCTTTCAAGTCAAGGGACTACGAGCATGTTTGTATGTATGTAGAAAAAGATGAGTCTTTTTAACTGACTTCAAAAAAAGAAGGAGGTTCTCAATTCGTCTATATGTTTTTTATGTGTGTTACCTCATAATTCTTTACTGGGTGTACCGATTTTGAAGATTCTTTTAACATTTGGAAGCTGGTGCTTGCAATCCACATCCGATGAGTAGTGTTTGAGTTATACCTAATAATGTTCGTTTAATAATCAGTTTATTACTTGTTTGTCGAAAAGACCTCGAGATAGTTTCCTAAAAATTTGTACACTTTACAACAATAAAAAGCAAAAAATAATTTATTTTCGAATAAAAAAAAAACCACATTCAAAAGTAAAACCGAAGAGATATTATTTTTTTGTTAAAATAATTCTTCTTTTGAGGTTGGTACCAACCTCATTGTTTGGAATAAACGTAGTCACTTGTATTTGGGACCAATCTTAAAAAAAAAATTTTTTGAACCAAAGGTTTATTTCTCCGTTTTTAGTTTTGAAAGCGGTTTTTTTTTAAAGAAACACACCACACAAGTAATTTTTTTATTCATCCTGGCTGCTTAAATACTCTCAAGGTTGCAACATTTTACATAAACAAATTAAGTAGGTACTATTTCATAAATTCATTGGGGAAGGTAGGTAAGCGTTTTTATTTTTACCGTAATAATTGCCAACATTATGTGCGAATAGTTATCATAACATGGTACTAAAGAGTTATTCTACTTCTGAGGCCTGAGGGATGATACATGCATGTCTAAATATCTGAAATAGAAAGCAGTTTCTTCTTAGTAATGAAATAATAAAACTAAGTTTTCTAAAATTCATGTTGTAACGAATAAAATTTCTTGTTTTAAATATATAATAAGTACCTACACAGAGGCACAAAATAGACTTCAGGGTATTTCTTTAGCTTTACAGTCCATAAAAGTAGAACTTACGAAATACACGGAAAAACTGTCGTAGCATTAATTCAGGCCAACAAGCCGCAAACTACAACTTTGTAAAGAGATAACAGTGTAGGCGTTGTTAGTTGTCACTTCTGTTGTTCTCGTTACAGTTATTTTGTTTATTTAGCTGCTGTGAATAGTAAAAATAGACTAGTTAACAAGGTCAAGTTCGAAGACCATAATATGATTAGGAATTTAATATTTGAAGATATCGTAGCAGAGTAAATTTTCGTATATCAAAAATTCCGATTCAGTGCTCATAGTCTTTGCAATTCTGCTATGATATAATTAATTTAAAATGAAATTCATATTTATGGTTGAGCCAAAGCTCGAATAAATACGAAAATACTCTGTCAATTAATTATGACACGCAAATTTGAAGAGTAATCGATTCGAATTAAGTCGTAAGAAGAATTCTTGATTTAAGACAGAGTGTTTCTGAGCCGATGACTGTGCTGTCTATGATCTCTTCGTAACTTCTGCCTCATCCTTTTGCCTAGTAGGCATTTTTCTGATAGGAGAGGGAGAAAAAGAAGAAGTCTCATCTAGTTTTGATCTCGTGATTCTTACAGTAGCAGTTGGTCTACCAACCATTACAGTTGTGAAGACCAGGACTTTTCCCCTTTTTTTTGACTAGAGACACTTGATCGAATGGACGCCTAGAGATGATGTCTTTAAAATAGAAAATTAAGAATCGGGAAATGAGGTATAAAATGATTGAGTCACGTTAAAGAACTACGGACACAAACTCTTCTGCCAGCTACGACTACGCTGTCAAGTTATTTTGGGAATGAAGAGAGTTGCACTGAAATCAAACTGTTCCAAAAATTACAAACGATTCAATGTCAAAGAATTGTGTAGTTTATTCCTCGGCTGTGAGACACGATCTTGAACTGTTATTCCTGAAAAAGTTTTCTTACGTCTACCTGGTTCTTTGAAACAACGATGATACTGCAATATTGTTAAAATTAGACGTATGAAAATTTCATTGAATCAACATTCATAGTCACTTCTAGAATGTTCTACCATCTCGAACCACGATAAATACACGATGAAAAGAACAAATAATATCAATATTTTCATATGTCTATTAATCGAAATATTTATTTAGATATAGGATACAGAATAAATTTAGCCGAGGTCAAAGATCGTTCACGAAAGAAGTCTAATTTGTGCTTCGGTAGGCACGTTAAGGCGCCAGTCTCGGTTCCTAAAGCCGTATTTATTCACGAATCCGCATCGAGCATTACGGTAATAAGCTCGTCATGTTTTCTATCTTGTAAAAGGAGGTTTGATTAATATTACAAAATTAAATATAATTCAATATAAAAAAAATGCAAGTACAATGCTGTGTACTTCTAAATCCTTGACCTAAAAGTTTACCGTATAAAGTTATTCAAGACTCTACTACATAATGCTTGATGTTAAAAAAACTGTATTTCTTTATCCTAAGAATGAAAGGGAACTCGTACCCGGGGTCAGCGAGAGGTCGAGAATTCGTATCTCATCGCAGCTTTATTTTTATTTCATCGTTGCTGTAATATTTTTTCACCTGGTGTGTCATACATAACATAAGTCGCCATAAAATTTTAATAGGCCGTTGCGGCAGCCAAACTAAACTAGATAATTATGCTAAATAGTTACGTAATGTGTGTAAATGTCGATACAATTTCGGCATTCGAATATCATGATAAAGAGAGCCATTATCAGACCACAACTACCTGTTATAAGTTGTAAACACAGCTAATCAGGGTATTCTTACAACCTACCCTCTATAAATATAGATACGAAATAACAATAATCGAAATGAATACCTTTGTAACTATTCATTTAATAATATTTGCGGTAGCTGACCCCTCTATCGCTTTGTTCTATGTTCAGGGCATAGGGGACTAGTTAAGTAATTAATATTTATGGTTGTGATTCAATGAATGGAATGTTTTGTTCTACGATCGAATAGGTATATTCGTTATCGGCAATAAGACCAGGCACGTACACATCGCATCAAAGAAGAATAGTATATAATTTTTGTGGTTGGCTTTAAAGATGAAAGTAGCGTAGACCGTATCCATTTGGATTTTTTATAATATTCAGAAATAAGTCTATCTAAGAGTTGATTACTTACTATTAATTAGTTACTAGTGGTCGGCCGCGGCTTCGCTCGCGTTAATGTCGGTTAAACTAAAGCTTATATGTTAGTCTGAGGGGTAAAATAAGGGTTTGTAATAGAAATCTGTATTTTTTTATGGATTTTACTATAAATAATTGGTGTATGGTATTTTAAAGACGTATTTTAGGATTTCTCGAAATTCTACCTTTAAGAGTATAAGATAGGGGATGAAAGTTTGTATTGGGAATCTATATTAGTTAGTCTACTGTATTCGAAATTTCATAGGAGTACTTCTATGGATAAATAGGTTAACACTTGTTTTTCAAAATTCAACCCCTAAGGGGGAATAAGGTGACAAAAATTTAAGAACATCAGGTATTTTTTCGTCATTTTCGAAGATGGGACCCATGATACCTTGAATTTAGGAATTAAATAGGAGATAAAAGCGCATACAAATCTGTCTATGTTTACTCTACGTATTACGTATATTGGAAAAATGTGTATGATTAATAAGAAAATAAGTACCAAAAGTTTAAATGATGCTCAAAGTAACTACTCCACGGGAATGAAGTCGTGAGTGAAAGCTAGTCTGTGCATTGTTTGCTAAAATTATGGCCAAAAACAAAGGATTAAATTTGTTTGTGGATAATATTTGTCAATTTTGTGTAACTATATATGTATATTTAATGTAATTAAACGTAACTCCTTTATTGGAGCTGTCATGCATAACACTAACTTTCTACGATATTACATTCATCATCATTAAGATTTCAAATATAACGCAGCCATCTTTTTCCAATTTACTTTTAATCTAACTCGCAGTTGGATTTGATTGTTTTTCGATTTTCGAGACCCTTTATTTGATTTATTAATGAATCTGAATATCGGGATTATCAACACTGTTCTATTCTATAGGACACTATATTTCGTAATAATTTCCAATAAGATACCTAACATCTATCGGGCTCGTTTAACAATTAGAAGGTGAGGAATCATATGGGTGGTCGGTCACTGACCGAATATCGTCAGTTCCAGTTTACCGTCATCAGACGTAGATCGATCGATGCTAGAGTGGACTAGTCGAAATCAATCGTGCTCCTTATGGATGTCATCGATCGGCGATATACCGTTTGGCTAGCCGACATTTTGTGAAACGGTATCCGTCAATCAAAGTTACCACACCAATCAATCAACTTCAATCTTCAAAAGTCCACCTTTTAGAAAGGTCTTCACGTCTTATTTATTTATTAGGGAAACTAATAGAATACTATTTATATTATGTATACATAGTATAGACTTAATCTAGACCTTTACAAGTTTCCGTAATATCATATCATAAAGTATTAATTATACCTTTTGGATAAAAATCTAAAATCTATTTTTTTCATAGATATAAGAACGTCTTTTTGAAAAACTCACAGAATTTTCGGTTGAGGTCAGTCATTAAAATAAGAATTTGGCTAAGCAACAACAAAAGTGCCTAATTTTCTGGGTAAGTAATACAATGGTATTTAAATTACATCAAATATAAAGTAGCTATGTACAGTCGACCAAATTGAATCATGACCCACCTTAAGATCATTTTCCTACAGTCACTCTATACAAAGTAGGATAAAGTTCGCTTGAACGTACATTTCTAAGTAGCGAACCTGTTATCAATTTGTTAGACACTGACAGTGTCTAATAAATATGGCTTTTTAAAATTTGTTCAGACTACTACTTGACACCTGACACATAACGTCATTTTATTTTTAAAAATATAACAGTTATTCCATTTTCTCAGTAGTAAAAAGAGTTTAGATTATGAACGACATCTTATTTAAAATTCCAATTGAGACTTTAGTGCAGTGATAAGAAAGATTAAAATTGCATAGATCTCTGACCCAAAATGACGCATTTTTATTCATATTTAAAACGTACTAAGTGCAACACGCACGAAAGCGAAGAAAACCTAACTAAATTTTTGATTCTAAAGGAATGATCGGCCAAGTGGGTCATGATTCAGTTGGTTCGACTGTACATACTTTATTAGTGATATTCACGTGTATGACACCCAAGGTACCACTAACTAATTTTACTTAGTTCAGATGGCGCCCTAAACGACAAACTAACTCTAATTAGTTAACATTTATAAAGTTCTATGTTCTCTAAATATGAGTAGATAAGTGCCATATTTTTAAACATAATTTAGTATAAAAACACATGTTCTTTTTTTATGTTACAAGATGGCAAACAAGCTTGCGGCCCACCTGATGTTAAGTAATCACCGCCGCCTAAAGACACTTGCAATATTAAGTGTAAATCACTTAATACCGCAAGTGCGTTTGCCATCCTGGGGACTAAGATGATATGCCCTCCATGCCCAGTAATTACACTGGCTACCTTTCCCTTTAATCCGAAACACAGCGAACTGCTTCACGGCAGAAATGAGAAAGGCGGTGGTACCTACCCAGACGACCCTACATATGGGTCTACCACCTAGTAAAATATATTTTTATACCTTACCTTACCTTTATACCTTAGTCATGTACATACATGACTAATCATGGCTTCGCAGTCCTTAATACGCGGGCAATCAATAGTGTATATTACGACATGCTCAACTAGAACCATTTTATGTAGTACGGCCGCTGATCGCGTCACTCGGACACGGCTCGGACTTCCTATGAACTCAGCGATTTGACCGATCTCCTTTGCGGCTCTGCTTAACTTTCATTGCTTCGCAATCCTTATGACGCGCGCAATGAATAGTGTATATTACGGCATGCTCAACTAGAACCATGTTATGTAGTACGGAGGCTCATCGCGACACTCGGTCTTCATGAACTCAGCGATTCGACCGATCTCCTTAGATTGAGATATCTGTGGTAAGGTAAAATTAATTAATATTACGAGATGGCAAACAAGCTTGCGGCCCTCCTGGTGTTAAGTGATTACCATCGCCTATAGACACTTTTAATATTAAGGGTAAATCATTTAACACTAAGTGCGCTGCCATCCTGGGGACTAAGATGACATGCCTTAGACATATTAATTATCAACATTTATAAAAAAATCGGCAGTGGTTTCCCCTGACTTTTTCGTATACTGGAAAAGACTGAAAAGTTGATAGAAAACTTATATTTTGATGTCATACATGCGTGTTAAATTTTGGTCACCCATCCGAGTACCCACCACGCACTTGGTTACTTAACTTTCGTGATCGACGACTCAAAAATTGACAGAAACCTTATTTTTTGAAGTCATACACGCGTGTTAAATTTGGTTGCAATATGTTGAAGCATACTCGAGTTATCGTGCTAACGCACAGACACGCAAACACACAGACACATTTTCAAAAGAAATATTTTTGGACTCAGGGAGGTCCAAAACGTGTAAATCCGTCAAAATCTCGACGGCGAAATTTTTGACAATTACAAGACTTCGTCTATACTACGTATACGAGAAAGTAAAAATAAAAATAAACAATCTCGTGTGTATGTTTGTATATGTTAAAGGCCTAAACGGCTGTTATCATTAAAATAAATACCCTGTAACATAACATAATTGTAACATTTTGTGTGATATTATTAGAACGAAAAGTGTACTGTACTGTGTGAAATTAAGCGTGGGCCAGATTTTCCGATACATTACTCTAACAACTGTTTAGTAATAAAATAAACATTATGAAATACGTACTTGGTATTCGTTAGCTAAGTAATAATATCGTAAAAACATGTTTGTTAGTGTAAGGATTGTTCGTTGTTGTACAATTGTTGGCGACATGCGGTTATATTACTTGAGAATGGTGATATGAAAATAGGTATTTTCAGCGTTCTCATAGTAGCCTAATTGTGGGAGGATAGATATACTATTAGGTTATATTTAATTTTTTGTAAATTAAAGCACTTCGGAACTGTCACTTGAATTGAGACAATTATGTATATAAATTGGTAAATGCAATTATTTGTTATTTAAACCATAATCTTGTTCACAATATCTTATTTACGTGTTTTATCTTCAATACTAGGTTTGTTACCAGCATAAAGCATTTACCTTATTACTTATCATTTACTATCCTAAAGAAAAAGTTTATAAATAATTGCAACTGTTTGAACAAAATAATTAGACTGATGAACATTACACACAAAACCACATCTCATCTGTATGGGCTATATGGTTCTTACCGTGAAATAGTAGCAGGTTGCCAGACTCCAGCCTGTCGCCTAATATTATAATAAATTGCAAGCTTTAATTAAGATCTATAATACTTTCACATTCTAATAAGAATTTAGAACCAATAAAGTTAATATACAATTAAGTAATATTGTATAAATCAATGTAAAATGAATGAAAGAAACATAAAAAAATATTAAATTTTGAAACTAAAATAATCGGAATAAAAACATGAGACACGACGAAAAGACAATGACGGTCTTTGGTAATAGGATTTATTTCAAATTATGACAAAAGTTTAACAACAAAACAAAGTTTATTATCTAGTACCTTTTGTTGACTTTCTTTTTGAACTCTTCAGTGGGTCGTGTCGTGTTTGAAATAATTTATGGGCGTTGACAATGAAGATCAAAAGAAAATCGAGCTATAAACTTTCTTGATCATTGACTTTTTAGGTTATATAAGTTTATATAAAAGCTGATTTAGACAGGGTTAGTATCTAACTTGCAAATTCGATGAAAGTAGGTGTTGACTCGGTAGGTTCTGGCCTAGTGTAAATTGGTTTGGAGTCAGTATAGCACTGTCTTGGCCGCGTGATGCCGGCAGAGTAGAATAGCATCACCCCATATCCTCCAATGGGTGTCGTAGAAGGCGACTAATGGATCAGCAAAGGAATATTGAGCACCTCATATTCCGTCCACCAATCCGCTGGACTACTACCTAAACCTCCTTCGTTGAAAAGGAGAGACCTTGAGTCCTAACAGTGGGTCGAATTATAAAGGCTGTGATGACGATGATAGCTCTGTCGCGTGAGCGCTGACTTCAATATTCCCGCTTACATTGACTGCATGTAAATGGTGTGATCAGCTCTCGCCGCCAGCACTGGTGCCTGTTACTGACTTGTTACTTACCTCGTGTAAATCAGGCTTAACTTTGTGTTTAGTAACTTTTTAGGGTTTGATGAAGGTGACAACAAGCAACTATTTAGAGGTACTGCATGGCCTATAGTTCGAAATTCCAAACGGGGCTCAGTGTGTAATAGTAGATCCCACAGAACACATTCTGTGTTCTGTGGTAGATCCTTTAGCCCCTATTGTGTCGCCGCCATTTTGTAACATTTCGCGCATGTGTCAGTTACTTCCGGATTTCCTTCGCGAATTTTCCGCGTGTAATTAATTTTATAATAAAAATTTAATAAAAAAACTTTAATAATAAGTTTTTGTCACTAATTTCGTAATAAAATAAGCTAAAAGAATAAAATATAATTAGTATAGTTATATTTTCTAATAATAATAATAATAATCATCATTTTCATCATCGGAAAACAGTGGAGATCCCCCGATCGACCTCCAGGAGGTCGGCCGACACACAGGCGTTTTTGACAGCGACCTCCAGGAGGTCGCGCGACACACAAGGGGGTATACTGTACTTTTCATTTCAAATACAAAAAAAATAAATAAAAAAAAGTTTTTTGATAAAAATACTTGAAAAACAGCTCGTAAAAATAGTCTTTTTCACAGATCTGAGAGAGTAGGATGTTTAAAGAATCTTTTTAAATTTGGTACACATCGCGTCACGCACGGGCGCTGACCAGGGATGTGGCTTTTCAAGTCAGTTGAGGTACTTTTTATTCTTTCATAGATTTTGTATGTCATTCCGAATTTGCGAGGTCATAAATTTTTGTAGTTAAGTTTTGTAGACTGAATATTAAATGTTTTTGATACGCTTAAAAATTACAATTAAAACAGGAAATTTATTTATTAAAAACTTATAAAGTATTATAATTATACGCTTAAAAATCAAATTCTAGAGCTCATTTGACACGAGGGAGATTTTCTGGCATAAAATGACATCACCTTTTACTAATTTAACACTTTAACACCTTGTTATTATTTATGAATAATGTCAAAAAACTAATGGATGAAGAATTTTTTTAAATTTGGAACATACCGTGTCACCGCCGCTAACCATCCTGTGAAATTTGAGAGAATACTCACTAAGCAATTAGATACAGTTCTATTTTTAATGTTCATTCCCGCTCTAGGAAAGGAAGATATTACTATAAGTTTTTCCCGACGAGTGGTGGGAATTAGCGTGTTCCACCCAATACTCAGGTCCAACAAACGCAACTTCCCGAGTATTAAAAATGAAAACAAATTTTACCTGAAGCAATGCTCAACTCCGTTTTGCATTTTAGCGTGATAGTATTAATTTTGTAATGTTGATAGATTTTTCTATGCAATTTAAATATACCTATTTGATATATAGCTTAGATTAAGAACATACAGATACCGAATGCGAGCACTCAATTTGGTGCAACCAATATTAGGCCTTATTTGGCACCATACGGAAACCCTATGCGTAGTCCTCGAGGTCAACGCACTCCGTACGCATCTCCAAGAAATTATTAAAAAATGACGATTTGTGCTATTAAATGGTGTAATAATCGAACTTAAAAAAATAAAAAGAGTGAGAACATTACTTTTCACACGTAAGTTTTTAATATTTTATTGTATTTTCACTTTTAAGCAATAAAAACCAAATATTTTATTTTGTATTTTTTAAATACTGAGTGCTGCCAATTACAGAAATTATTTTACCTATTTTAGTTGTTTAGAATTTAGTCGAATGCAATAATATAATCATATTAATTGTTCTATAAAAAATACTAAGGACATAAAAAAAATATTTTCCGATGATTAGATTGTTTTGACTTAACGTATGGACATTTTTACCCGCCTTAAGAGAAGGAGGAGGTTTTCAAGTCGCCTTAATCTTCTTTTTTATGTATGTTTCTACGCCTAGACCGGTTTGGAATAGTAGATTGTATGATAAGGGACCTATTTTGCTCCCTTATCATACAATCTACTTTTACGACGAGGGCGCTATTTTGATTCAAGAGCGAAGCAAATTAATTCAAAGTAAATAATAACACAAGTTCTTAATGATACTTAATTTGGGCTAGATAATTGGTGTGACCGTAGAAATTTTTATCCCTACTAATATTATAATAGGTTGGGGAAAAAATTTCTTCGCATTTTTTAAGAAAATTCAAAACATTTTTTAATATAGTTTATTTACATTTAACTAAAGTATGTAGGTACCATTTTGTTCGATAACTTTTTGCCATCTTGTAGGTAGGGACATGATCCCATTGCTATAGAAATTTTGGGACTTCTGGTCAAAATACCGCGACAAGTGGTTTTGGCAGTCCTCTCGTGATGTTAACCTGACACTGCCTAAAGAATTCTGAAGAGACCGAAACAGGTGGAAATCTGAAGGTGCAAGGTCAGAACTATACGGCGGATGCATTAACACCTCCCAGCCAAACTCTCTTAATTTTTGCTGAGTGGCTAAAGATGTGTGAGGTCTAGCGTTATCATGATGAAAAACCACACCCCTTCTGTTGATTAATTCCGGCCGCTTTCTCTCAACTTCTTGCTTTAATCTCATCAGTTGTTCGCAGTAGAGTTCAGAATCGATGGTCCTGCCTGGTGGTAACAGCTCATAATGAATAATGCCCTTCCAATCCCACCACACACACAGCATCACCTTGTTGCGAGTTAACCCGGGTTTCGCCACAGTCTGTGAAGCCTGACCGGCCTTTGACCACGACCTTTTTCGCACGTTCTTGTCGTACGTAATCCACTTTTCATCACCAGTTATCAGCTTCTTCAAAAATGGTTCGGTTTCATTACGTCGTAATAAAGAATCACAAATGAGTACACGGTTCATTAGTTTCTTTCAGTGAGCTCGTGAGGTACCCAAATGTCGAGCTTTTTTGTGTACTCAGTTTTTTTCAAATGCGCCAAAACTGTTTTGTGGTCAATTCCCAGTTCTTCAGCTACGTCGTAACTACTGACATGCCGATCTTGCTCCACTTTTACAAAAATGGCATCCATTTTATCTGTAATAGGGCGACCAGAGCGACGTGCATCTTTGACATCAAAATTTCCGGATTGAAAACGCTTAAACCAAATTTGTGCTACTCTCACAGACACTGCACTAGGTCCATAAACATCGCAAATTTTTTTCGTGGCTTGCGTTGCATTTTTACCTTTTTTGTAGTAAAATTTTAAAATGTATCGAATTTCTTCATTAGATTCACTCATCTTGGCGGTACGAAAAACAAATGAAAATCACACATTTTCCTAATTTGAATTTGGAATTATGTTCTTTAAAATTTAAACTTTCAATGATACCAAAACCAGCCGGATACAAATAGTATAGCCAAAGAGATTTTATTACAAGTTTATACATACTATAATGCGAAAAGACTTTTTCCCCAACCTAATAAATGCGAAAGTAACTCTGTCTGTCTGTCTGTTAAGCTTTCACGTCTAAAGCACTGAACCGATTTTGATGAAATTTGGTACAAATATAGATATCGGGGAGGGACATAGGCTACTTTTTATCGCGAATAAAAGGTTGAATGGGTTGAAATAGGGGATGAAAATTTGTATCGAATTTCGACATGGCGGACGCGACTTTTTGATATAATATCAATATGGGTATCATTTTGGTGGTTTTCGGGGGTCCTGATTACGAATACAACATCTTTTTTGAAATCCAAGATGGCGGACGTGACTTTTTGATATAATAATAATAATAATAATAATAATATAATAATAATATATTTTCACGCTCACACCAATTATCTAGCCCGAAGTAAGTATCATTAAGAACTTGTGTTACGGATACTAGATAACGGACATTTTTTTTTTAATATACATAATAATTTTAGATATTTTTGTAAATAAACTTAAATAAATATATAAACAACCATGACTCGCAAACAAACATTCGTGTTCGTCACACAAACATTTGCCGCTACCAGGATTCGAACCCGGACCGCTTGATGTGAAGCCAGCTATACTGACCACTCCACCACGACGGCGTTTTAACATAATGTCAATATGGGTAGGGTTTTTGTGGTTTTTGGGGGTCCGGATTACGAAAAAGACATCTACTTCGAGATCCAAAATGGCGGACGTGACTTTTTGACAAAATGTCAATATGGGTATCATTTTCGTGGTTTTCGGGGGTCCCGATTCCGAATGTGACATCTATTTCTAGATCCAAGATGGTGTTTGCGACTTTTTAATACAAAATCGACATAGGTATCATTTTTGACATGTTCGTCCACGAAAACCACGAAAATGATACCCATATTGATATTATATTAAAAAGTTGCGTCCGCCATCTTAGATAGTCTCAAAATAGATGTATTTGGAATCTGGGTCGCCGAAAACCACGAAAATGATACCCATATTGATATTTTATTAAAAAGTTGTGTCCGCCATCTTGGATCTCAAAATGGATGTAGAATTCAGAATCGGGACCCCCGAAAACCACGAAAATGATACCCATATTGATATTATATTAAAAAGTCACGTCCGCCATCTTGGATCTCAAAATGTTTGTTGTATTTGGAATCGGGACCTCCGAAAACCACGAAAATGATACCCATATTGATGTTATATCAAAAAGTCACGTCCGCCATCTTGGATTTCAAAAAAGATGTTGTATTCGTAATCGGGACCCCCGAAAACCATGAAATTGATACCCATATTGATATTTTGTCAAAAAGTCACGTCCGCCATCTTGGATTTCAAAAAAGATGTTGTATTCGTAATCAGGACCCCCGAAAACCACGAAAATGATACCCATATTGATATTATATCAAAAAGTCGCGTCTGCCATCTTGGATCTCAAAATAGATGTTGTTTTCGTAATCGGGACCCACGAAAACCACAATAATAATACCCATATTGATATTTTATTAAAAAGTTGTGTCCGCCATCTTGGATCTCAAAATGGATGTTGTATTTGGAATCGGGACCACCGAAAACCACGAAAATGATACCCATATTGATATTATATTAAAAAGTTGCGTCCGCCATCTTAGATAGTCTCAAAATAGATGTATTTGGAATCTGGGTCGCCGAAAACCACGAAAATGATACCCATATTGATATTTTATTAAAAAGTTGTGTCCGCCATCTTGGATCTCAAAATGGATCTTGAATTCGGAATTGGGACCCCCGAAAACCACGAAAATGATACCCATATTGATATTATATTAAAAAGTCACGTCCGCCATCTTGGATCTCAATATATATTTTTTTTTAATCGGGACCCCCGAAAACCACCAAAATGGTACCCTGATATTCTATTTAAAACTATCCGTCAAAAACTTTGGTGTGGCTTTTCCGTCTCATCGAATTTACAAATTACGATGTACCTATCGTATAAAAAGAAGTTTCACTTCAAAATCAGAAGTAGTATTCATGTTTTATTTAAATTACCTGGTTTTGGGGTGACGAGATTTTAGTGACCACACCAATTTTTAGTAGTGTGCGTGTATCTGTGTGTAAGCGTTAGCACACATAACAAAATTTTTGCGTCAGTTTTGAAGCGGCATATTGTATTGTAACTGAACCCCCCTTTAAACAAGATATTTTAATATATGAATACCTATATAAATTATACAAGACAGAATATAAGTAATTTGTTTTCAGGAATTAAGAATTTCCTAAGGCCAATATCGTCTAGTACCCATGTTGTGTAGTAGTAACCAAAATTCTTTTAGAAAATAGAGAATGAAATATGGACAGCATAAGAGAACTTATAACGTCGAAATTTAATAACGTTCTTTAGTAATTGCATAAAAAATAAATAAGGAAGTTGAAGCTCCACCCTCGCTTCAATCGGTGAGTGACAAGGCCAATGTCAATCCACTCCCCCCTTCCAAAACCACAGGAAGTTCCTCATTAAGAAAACCTAAATTATAAATATAGAAACGCTTGCCAACACTTTGCCATGGACTGTGAATGTGGTATGATTTTAAACCAAAATGTAAGGTTGCAATTGATTAAGATTGAGTTCACCAAACTTCTGACATCCTAAGTTTGAATGAAAATTATTCCAACCAAGAATATTTAAATTCTGAAAAGGAACTGAGTTGTGAGTTCAGCCAGCGCTATTCGCAATGTATTGTTTGTGTTGCAATACATCCCTTCCTTAATCTAAATAATTCCGTTTTTTTGTTTGAATTAGATCCATTCTGATCGTGTCGCGATCACCGTAATGTATCGTTCAGAGAACTCGCACAAAATAATCACTCACTTAATTTTGGAGCATGTGGAGTGTATTTAGTCATAGTCTCAGCTGCGTGTAGAGTATTGGTTTTATTTTGGTACGCAAAGTCGTTCATTTAAACTGACTTATTTAACCTATGCCCAAACTAAAACCAGGTGTATATCCATAACGAAATGTCTCCAAACTGTCCCCATACTTACAATGTTATTAAAGAAAATATAAAATTACATAGTTTAATTTCGATAGTTATAATTTCTTGAAATATGAGTTTATATGAAAGTTGTTCTTCATAAGAATATTAAAGAATTTATAACTAACTATCATGAAGCACAGTTATAAAGCAAATTCTCGAATGATCTGAAATTCATAGTAGATAAATTAGGTAATAATAGTTTAAGTATAGTTTTTAGAATAATCTGGAATTCACAGTAGGTAAATTGAGTTATAAAGGTTGAAGTATAGTTTTTAGAATAATCTGGTATTCACAGTAGGTAAATTGGGTTATAAAGGTTTAAGTATAGAGTTAAAATTATAGTTTAGATTATTTCAATATTATAATAGTAAAGATTCAATAAAAGTTTTGGTGAAAAATTCAAGTTAATAAGTTCTACTTTGTTTTATTACAGGGTTAATGTATTCACAATTAATATCTTATTATATTTAATGTCGTTAAGATTTATCCTAACCATATTGTCCTTTTACGCGTAACGAATACTATCTTCCTACACCCTAAACCAAATAAAATATTGATATTAAAGTTCGGTATGAATTAAACACAAAACGTGAACCAACTGAACCGAATAACTTTTTGTTGGTTTATCACGACGGTACACATACGCCCATAAAACTACAAAACATCACATATTACGAAATTTATCGAATAATCCGGAATAAAAAGACAAAAAAAGAAACACATAATACATGCAACAGAAGACATCAATACAAATGAAAGCAGAAAGAAAATAAATTAAATAGTCATTTTAAATTGAGTAATTATATATTTACTATGTCATAAAATAAAACTCAAAATCACTCAATTTTGAAATGACCTGACTTGCTTGGTTCCGAATATATATTTTATATTACTGTATATTTTCAAATGACAATCATAATTGTCAATATAATTATAAAATAATAGAACTGCAATGTTTCAGACCAAACTAGTCTAAATAAAAGGCACAAACCTACGTAGTCTTCTCGATCTTGGGTCTCCAGCTATGTCTGAAAGAAAATAGCTAGATAAATACACCCCCCCAATTTAACTACCTAATAACCCATAAGCATGGAGACCCCAGATCTATCTGGATCATCGGGAACATTTCCTTGAATCTGTAAGAAGCATAATTATTTCCCACCACTTTTCCTAACGTTTACGATTAAATTTACTTATAACTAAGTCTAATCGCGAAATGGTATGAAGTGGTATTAAGGATTACCGGATCACTAATGAATGGTGCTTCTAATTACTAAATTTTCCTTAACCTAAGTTAATATTTAAAATTACACGTAGAGCTGAAAGAAAATGAAATTAGTTTTTTTTTTAGTACTTAAATCTACACCAAACTATCCTCGGCACGCTATCCCAACCACAATTGATTTATCTTTTTTTTTCCATACCATTTTTATTCACACAAATAAATAAAGGACTACTTAGCCGCTACTTGACGGTATATACATATATATTTTAAAATAGACTATCCCTCAATTCCCCTTGAGTTTTGCCTTTCGCTAAACTAAAGTAGCCTTCATTAAATGTGTTTTAATAGTTTCGAGCAAAATTTTAAAATCGAAATAAACCAAAATGGCAAGTCGCGAACTGTACTTTTCAAAGAAAAGTTTAATAAAATGAAATAAATACTAAAATAGGCTTCCAACACAAAAAACAGCCTTAACATTTAAGAAGTGCCATCTTTCTTGCAGAGAAAGTATTATTTTATAAATTTATAATCCTGTCTCTGTTAGCCCATAGTTACATTTTTGTAACTTGCAATGTTTTTTTTTTTTACAGTTTTATTATTATTACTATTTAATATATATATATTTTTCAAATTAAACTACGCTTCAAAGTACAGCACCTAATCTTTGAGTGTTCCCAATTTTAACTAACTTATTTCCAATATAATACTCATTTTTATCTTAATACTAATGTGTTGCCTATGTGTTTTGCAAAGGTGACTAAGAGGTTAAAACCTCAGCTATTTGGATAGATTCTCCTAACACTTAAAACTAAAATCTTGAGATTACTCTACAATTTCATCTCGGAACTATTGAATAAATCCAAATGCTACAAAATTTACAGTGTCATGTATGTGTTATATACCCCAATATATATATATAATATAACTTAATATCTAATTAACTATAACTAATGGGTTCTTTCCTTGGTGTAATGATTTACGTTATCCTCCTTTTGAGTAATAAATCATTAATTTATACCTAGCCTTAATATCTATAAAATATACGTAGTTCAATCCACTACTCTTACACAATTTAAGTAAAAATAATTACAATAAACTAATTTATGTCAAATGACTTGCTATTAAAACCTAACAAAACAAAATAATATTAATTTCCACGAGATTTGAACCGTGGTGGCTTTGAAATAAAAGAATAGGCAAAGTAATTTCGCGGACTGAACAAATATACCGCCACCCTTAAATCTAAGCCCAATGATAAATGAGTATTATATTTGGAATAACACAGAACATAAAACACAATAAACAACAAATACAAGAAAAGAAAGATAAATTGAAATAAAATGTCAATAATTGATCCATTTCAAATTTAGTTGAATTTCGTAACCAAATTGAAAATAGATCAGTCACTAACAAGCAAATATAAAAAAAACAAACAAAAAAAAATAAAAATATTTAATTGAAAAAGAATTAATAAAAGAATATTTAAATTTGAAGAAAACTATTTTTAAAAAAGTTACTGATGTGCAAAAATTATAAAATAATCCTCTAAAATTTGTGATAAATTATTTAAACGAGATATATTATTTAACTGAAAAGAATTTATAAAAGTATATTTTAATTCAATGAAAACTATAATTTTAAAGAACCGTGTTTGTATCAAATTAAAGTAATTCTCTAAATTTTCTAATGAACTATTTAAATAAATTAAATTTAAGTTAATCATTAATTGCAAGAAATTTTACTCAACATTAAAATATACTAAAGAAACCAAGATATTTAATTCTCCGCAAAATAAAACACATTTAATAATTTATGCAAGAAACAAACAGAAAAGTGAAAAGAAAAAAAATGACTTACCGATGCTGGCCGCTACCTTGACACCGACCACTACACTCAAAATTTCTTCCAAGACTGCCTCAGCGCACACGGCTCCGTTTTCACATCGTCCTAACCCCCCTCACCCCTTGCCTCATTTATGAGCGTATGCATACATCATGATCTACAATTATAAACCTTAATGCTTGTCAAAAAGGAGAGAAACTTGCTAATCACATTCCTACTTACCTCAAGCAAACACACAAAAAATTACCACGCGGGGTTTTTCCCAAAAAAATATTAACCATTGCACATTCGTTCCTTACGTTCAACAATTTAAGGTTCATTTCTATTTAATCTGGCCTGAGACTGAATTCCATGGGAACGCTATCGTAAAACTATTGTCTTTTTTTTTTGTGAAATCTTCCAGATATTATTTCGTAGCCTACTACACTATCGAGATGAATTTAAAATATTATTTTCCTCATACTTGTTAATTTACTTAATATTATGATTTTTATATGCATACAGTATTGTCTAATTTATTAATTTGCTTATACCTACTATAAATATGATTATAACTACTAATAGAGGCTTGTCCGTTACAATCACCCCCAAAATTTTTGTTTGGTGAAAACGGATGATTTCAGCCAAATAAAATTTTTCCTGATATACATCGTTACAAGTAAAATATAACAGTAAAAGAAAATAATGGTCTTACTGATTCAAGAATATTTATGTTAAGAGAGAAAATATATCATCGTTCACTTATACATGCCATGGACAAATTTGAATAAACTATATAGAATACAAAATATTCTTAAACTCATAGCGAACCTAATTACTACATTTTATATGAATTAACGTTATTTGTTTTTTTCCTAAACAGCTGCCCACTTCCAAGGAGACATGACAAATATAATACTGAATATGATGATTCGATCATTTCGATTGAAACGTTGAGCAAAAATAACAATATGTCAAACACGCGAGTTAAATCTGTAAAAGTCGTTTTATTGACAATGACAATTCAACTTTATTTAATTATAAAAATATGTATTTAGTAAGTTAAAAGAACATATTTCAGAATTTCCTATCACTCATTATTTGCTACTAATTTAATCATAAACCTCACCCCCGAATCTCTTAGCCGCCCAATTAATTTCACTCTCCTAAATTCTCTCCATTTCACGGACAACAAATTGTAGGCCATTCAAGCCTACTGTGTAAATATTATATTCTGTCTTAAAATTTTTTTTTTTAAATAATATTTATCCTGGTCACTACGGCACCAAATTGTAACTGAACCCCCCTTTAAACAAGATATTTTAATATATGAATACCTATATAAATTATACAAGACAGAATATAAGTAATTTGTTTTCAGGAATTAAGAATTTCCTAAGGCCAATATCGTCTAGTACCCATGTTGTGTAGTAGTAACCAAAATTCTTTTAGAAAATAGAGAATGAAATATGGACAGCATAAGAGAACTTATAACGTCGAAATTTAATAACGTTCTTTAGTAATTGCATAAAAAATAAATAAGGAAGTTGAAGCTCCACCCTCGCTTCAATCGGTGAGTGACAAGGCCAATGTCAATCCACTCCCCCCTTCCAAAACCACAGGAAGTTCCTCATTAAGAAAACCTAAATTATAAATATAGAAACGCTTGCCAACACTTTGCCATGGACTGTGAATGTGGTATGATTTTAAACCAAAATGTAAGGTTGCAATTGATTAAGATTGAGTTCACCAAACTTCTGACATCCTAAGTTTGAATGAAAATTATTCCAACCAAGAATATTTAAATTCTGAAAAGGAACTGAGTTGTGAGTTCAGCCAGCGCTATTCGCAATGTATTGTTTGTGTTGCAATACATCCCTTCCTTAATCTAAATAATTCCGTTTTTTTGTTTGAATTAGATCCATTCTGATCGTGTCGCGATCACCGTAATGTATCGTTCAGAGAACTCGCACAAAATAATCACTCACTTAATTTTGGAGCATGTGGAGTGTATTTAGTCATAGTCTCAGCTGCGTGTAGAGTATTGGTTTTATTTTGGTACGCAAAGTCGTTCATTTAAACTGACTTATTTAACCTATGCCCAAACTAAAACCAGGTGTATATCCATAACGAAATGTCTCCAAACTGTCCCCATACTTACAATGTTATTAAAGAAAATATAAAATTACATAGTTTAATTTCGATAGTTATAATTTCTTGAAATATGAGTTTATATGAAAGTTGTTCTTCATAAGAATATTAAAGAATTTATAACTAACTATCATGAAGCACAGTTATAAAGCAAATTCTCGAATGATCTGAAATTCATAGTAGATAAATTAGGTAATAATAGTTTAAGTATAGTTTTTAGAATAATCTGGAATTCACAGTAGGTAAATTGAGTTATAAAGGTTGAAGTATAGTTTTTAGAATAATCTGGTATTCACAGTAGGTAAATTGGGTTATAAAGGTTTAAGTATAGAGTTAAAATTATAGTTTAGATTATTTCAATATTATAATAGTAAAGATTCAATAAAAGTTTTGGTGAAAAATTCAAGTTAATAAGTTCTACTTTGTTTTATTACAGGGTTAATGTATTCACAATTAATATCTTATTATATTTAATGTCGTTAAGATTTATCCTAACCATATTGTCCTTTTACGCGTAACGAATGCTATCTTCCTACACCCTAAACCAAATAAAATATTGATATTAAAGTTCGGTATGAATTAAACACAAAACGTGAACCAACTGAACCGAATAACTTTTTGTTGGTTTATCACGACGGTACACATACGCCCATAAAACTACAAAACATCACATATTACGAAATTTATCGAATAATCCGGAATAAAAAGACAAAAAAAGAAACACATAATACATGCAACAGAAGACATCAATACAAATGAAAGCAGAAAGAAAATAAATTAAATAGTCATTTTAAATTGAGTAATTATATATTTACTATGTCATAAAATAAAACTCAAAATCACTCAATTTTGAAATGACCTGACTTGCTTGGTTCCGAATATATATTTTATATTACTGTATATTTTCAAATGACAATCATAATTGTCAATATAATTATAAAATAATAGAACTGCAATGTTTCAGACCAAACTAGTCTAAATAAAAGGCACAAACCTACGTAGTCTTCTCGATCTTGGGTCTCCAGCTATGTCTGAAAGAAAATAGCTAGATAAATACACCCCCCCAATTTAACTACCTAATAACCCATAAGCATGGAGACCCCAGATCTATCTGGATCATCGGGAACATTTCCTTGAATCTGTAAGAAGCATAATTATTTCCCACCACTTTTCCTAACGTTTACGATTAAATTTACTTATAACTAAGTCTAATCGCGAAATGGTATGAAGTGGTATTAAGGATTACCGGATCACTAATGAATGGTGCTTCTAATTACTAAATTTTCCTTAACCTAAGTTAATATTTAAAATTACACGTAGAGCTGAAAGAAAATGAAATTAGTTTTTTTTTTAGTACTTAAATCTACACCAAACTATCCTCGGCACGCTATCCCAACCACAATTGATTTATCTTTTTTTTTCCATACCATTTTTATTCACACAAATAAATAAAGGACTACTTAGCCGCTACTTGACGGTATATACATATATATTTTAAAATAGACTATCCCTCAATTCCCCTTGAGTTTTGCCTTTCGCTAAACTAAAGTAGCCTTCATTAAATGTGTTTTAATAGTTTCGAGCAAAATTTTAAAATCGAAATAAACCAAAATGGCAAGTCGCGAACTGTACTTTTCAAAGAAAAGTTTAATAAAATGAAATAAATACTAAAATAGGCTTCCAACACAAAAAACAGCCTTAACATTTAAGAAGTGCCATCTTTCTTGCAGAGAAAGTATTATTTTATAAATTTATAATCCTGTCTCTGTTAGCCCATAGTTACATTTTTGTAACTTGCAATGTTTTTTTTTTTTACAGTTTTATTATTATTACTATTTAATATATATATATTTTTCAAATTAAACTACGCTTCAAAGTACAGCACCTAATCTTTGAGTGTTCCCAATTTTAACTAACTTATTTCCAATATAATACTCATTTTTATCTTAATACTAATGTGTTGCCTATGTGTTTTGCAAAGGTGACTAAGAGGTTAAAACCTCAGCTATTTGGATAGATTCTCCTAACACTTAAAACTAAAATCTTGAGATTACTCTACAATTTCATCTCGGAACTATTGAATAAATCCAAATGCTACAAAATTTACAGTGTCATGTATGTGTTATATACCCCAATATATATATATAATATAACTTAATATCTAATTAACTATAACTAATGGGTTCTTTCCTTGGTGTAATGATTTACGTTATCCTCCTTTTGAGTAATAAATCATTAATTTATACCTAGCCTTAATATCTATAAAATATACGTAGTTCAATCCACTACTCTTACACAATTTAAGTAAAAATAATTACAATAAACTAATTTATGTCAAATGACTTGCTATTAAAACCTAACAAAACAAAATAATATTAATTTCCACGAGATTTGAACCGTGGTGGCTTTGAAATAAAAGAATAGGCAAAGTAATTTCGCGGACTGAACAAATATACCGCCACCCTTAAATCTAAGCCCAATGATAAATGAGTATTATATTTGGAATAACACAGAACATAAAACACAATAAACAACAAATACAAGAAAAGAAAGATAAATTGAAATAAAATGTCAATAATTGATCCATTTCAAATTTAGTTGAATTTCGTAACCAAATTGAAAATAGATCAGTCACTAACAAGCAAATATAAAAAAAACAAACAAAAAAAAATAAAAATATTTAATTGAAAAAGAATTAATAAAAGAATATTTAAATTTGAAGAAAACTATTTTTAAAAAAGTTACTGATGTGCAAAAATTATAAAATAATCCTCTAAAATTTGTGATAAATTATTTAAACGAGATATATTATTTAACTGAAAAGAATTTATAAAAGTATATTTTAATTCAATGAAAACTATAATTTTAAAGAACCGTGTTTGTATCAAATTAAAGTAATTCTCTAAATTTTCTAATGAACTATTTAAATAAATTAAATTTAAGTTAATCATTAATTGCAAGAAATTTTACTCAACATTAAAATATACTAAAGAAACCAAGATATTTAATTCTCCGCAAAATAAAACACATTTAATAATTTATGCAAGAAACAAACAGAAAAGTGAAAAGAAAAAAAATGACTTACCGATGCTGGCCGCTACCTTGACACCGACCACTACACTCAAAATTTCTTCCAAGACTGCCTCAGCGCACACGGCTCCGTTTTCACATCGTCCTAACCCCCCTCACCCCTTGCCTCATTTATGAGCGTATGCATACATCATGATCTACAATTATAAACCTTAATGCTTGTCAAAAAGGAGAGAAACTTGCTAATCACATTCCTACTTACCTCAAGCAAACACACAAAAAATTACCACGCGGGGTTTTTCCCAAAAAAATATTAACCATTGCACATTCGTTCCTTACGTTCAACAATTTAAGGTTCATTTCTATTTAATCTGGCCTGAGACTGAATTCCATGGGAACGCTATCGTAAAACTATTGTCTTTTTTTTTTGTGAAATCTTCCAGATATTATTTCGTAGCCTACTACACTATCGAGATGAATTTAAAATATTATTTTCCTCATACTTGTTAATTTACTTAATATTATGATTTTTATATGCATACAGTATTGTCTAATTTATTAATTTGCTTATACCTACTATAAATATGATTATAACTACTAATAGAGGCTTGTCCGTTACAGTATGGAACTATCCTTCTAGTATGTTCTTATTCTAAGATATATAGCTATTTTTATCGGTTTTAATAGCACAATTTACCATTGCCCTTAGAAAATGAGCAGCTTCTCATTTCCCCGAAAAACAAATTGCGAAAAGGCTAAAGTCTATTTTGGTATTTTAGAAAGCACCTTAATAATTCGTGCCACAAATTAGATCGCTATCATCACGTGCTTTAGTTTCGAATAGGCTTATGGAGTAAAAACATTTCAAAGCGTTTTTCTGGTCGAAGGAGAGTCGAGTTCTTGCGATAAATATTTACGAGGCATCGTTGTACGTGCAGGCGTTTACAACTAGCGTCAACTTCTCGAGTAACTTCAGTAGCAGCAAATGCTGGAACTTTAGTTTTAAGTCCTCCAACACTTAAAGACAGGTAATGTGGATTAGAAAGTGTCTGCGGAGTGTTAGCAGACGAGTTCACGATTTTAAAGTGCGCCGGTGACAAATCGGCAGAATATCTATTTCCTAAGGTACTTCACGAGGCGACGTTACGACTAGTCACAAATATACCGCTGTTGTCGTAAACAAAATTTCTGTAGGTAGTTCTTACGGATTTTTGGATTAAGATTCAATAGGTACTACATTTATAAATTCCACAACAGTCTGGTGATGTGATATTAACGCTGTGTTCGGGTTCAAACCAAGCGAATATTTTTGTTTATTAACGAGTCACTGCTGTTCATATAATATTTATTAAAAAATATATATTATTTATTATTTAGTACTTAATTTTTGATTCTTATTTTTGGTTAGGTTTTAAATATATGAGAACATATGCTAACTGTAGTTAATAGTTACTCTAAAAAAAAAGAAAGTCACTTCATTCCTTTGATCTCAGTTGTAACTGAGTATACTTCCTAGTAATGCGTTTCTGCTCCTCAGATATATTATTATTATTAATGCTACAAATATTTGTAACGTACAACATTTCTCGCCTAACGCCTAATACACAAAGCAATAAATAAACCCTATAGAGCTAAGAGTCGATAGCTATACGTAAATATCCATGACAATATTGACAGTTGAGTGAAAGTACTTTGCAGTATTTCTTAGATAAAACTCTTTATCGTATTACCATAACAGTGTTGGGACGAGTACGTAACTCAAAGAAACGAATAGATTTATTGTACTCTCGTGAATAGCTATTTTACTCCTTTGTTAACCTCCCGATATAAACTTTTGTCGAGGTTGAATTAAATATCTTAAATATACAATGAATTATTAAGTCATATTTTCGGCAAAAGGAAAAAGAGATAATCAGTAGATTTCTTGTTATAAGCCGTATTAAGCTTTCAAAGTTCAGGATCGCTTTGATGATAGAAAGACACAACTAAGCTTTCAAACATAGGTAATTAAAGTTATGAATTATGATACTTGAGGACATTTCCTAAATAAAAAATCTACTTCATTGCGATGTAACATAACATAATGTTACATTACAATGGAGTAGATTTTTTATTTACCAAATGAGTCCATTAAAGAACTACACACTGCCAGTATTACGGTAGACTGTAGGACGCGGGACCATAATTGGGCAATGTGTTCGACATGCTGCTATGTAAGCCTTCTTACAGGTCTTGGAAGACTACAAACAGCTTTCAGTGATTCGACTTGGAGAACCCGACCTCTAATCCGCGATATGTTGACTACAGCAAAATAGTGTAGAAAGGTAGATTTTCAGAGTTTATTTTAATAACAGTTATATTACTGGGCCTCTGTATCGAGCGTTGTTACATATCAACTATGTACAAGAATAGTTTGGAAGATTGATTATACGAGTTTTATTTATAATATGTTTTAACACCGACCCAAAATAAATTGGGATCAGGGTAGGAAAATTTGTCTGTTTTAACAAGACGACTACCTTACTTATTAATAGAACACAATTTGCATTTTTATTAATCAAATATGAATGTGTATTCATTTTTGATTAATAAAAATGATTACTCAATATTTTAGAGGTACAACCAAACAACATATAGAGAGAAGTGAAAATTGGGAAGACTTAGAAATGCTCATAACACAGGAAACTTCTACATTATATCCCATATAATTTCAAAACGTGAAACGCCCACACATAATTTAATTCTATAGCAAGCATCACAATATTTATGAACATGGCAAACGAATGACAAGGTCCGACCCTTACAAGTGGTCACAAATATGCAAAAGGCAATTTCCTTGAGGCTATTGAACTCTAATAGTATTCCCTTACCTCCACGTGTTAACATTTGATACACTTGACGGAATGGTAACATTTTAAGGAGGATCGTGCAAAATAAAATATATGACAGTAAGTAAGAGCAACGTATTTTATTTGATCCTTATATCATATCGCAAAACGAGTGCTACCAACAACTAAACATAGCACACATTAGTCCTCCCCGGTGGATAGAACCCGAGACTTCTGGATATAGATATTACAGTGGGCGAACCACTAGACTAAGTTATTTGCAATTAATATTAAGTGATCATGAATCAGTATCTTGGCGTTAGTCACGATAGTCATAGAACAGGAGTAGGTGGGCGCCGGACGGAGGTTGCAAGCACATTAATCATAGTACCGGTACTTTATAGCTTCAATGGACCGCCGATATGAGAACCGCTCAATGGGGCGCGCGAATACTGTAATAAACTGAGATCCTGTTTCAACCGGGTAAGCTTTGTGGAACGAGCGGCACAATTTTGACGCCAAACATAGGGTTAACAACTCCGGTTTATTTCGCATGACTTTCACCGGTAGATTACAATATTATGTTCCTTCAATACCCTGTGTCGTGCGCATGGTAATTTCTATTCAAATTTCAAATTTCTTCATTCACTAGTTACGATGTTAACTAACGTCTGATTATAATCGAATATTTTACTGAAATATATATGAAGCTATGGAATAGATTACAGCATTCAGAGGCGGCATTATTTGTTTTGGATTTGTGTGCTTAGGATTCCGGTGACCTATTTGATGTGGGTAGGCTTCCAATAATTTTGACTGCTAACAAAAATAAATTCGCCACGGATTGAATGTTAATAGTTTCGAACAAGCTATTTGTGTTATTACATACATCCACGCCTTATTATATATTCTTCTTTTCCAAGAAAAGCATTTCGTTCGAGATCGAATTATTATATTTTTTTAGTCATTGATAATGTATTTTTTTTCTATTTGGTACCAACACATGTTATTGGAAATGCGTGAAAAAGTTATATATATTTAAATTTTAAAGAAGTAAAAAAGAAAGGGTCGTTTTATGATGATTACGTCTAAAGACTCGAGTCCTAATTGGCATCCTAGAAGCATACTCGTACTTCCCGCTTTATAGTAGGTACATTAATTTCTCTTAACATCATTTAAGCTCCAGCGATTATTATCAGAGCAAACATAAAATTTCTACCCCACTAATGATTGCCTTTGAAAACATAAAAGACTCAAATAATATTATTGCGTCCTATAATAATCTTCTTTATAAGATGAAGTCACTCTTTCTGTATGTACGCTTAGAACTTTTAAAGTACGCAACGGATTTCAATGCAATTTTCAGCAATAGATGAGTGTTTCAAGAGAGAGTCTAACATGTATAAAACGTCCGGAAAGCTAGTGGACCTGATGGCATCCCGGGGGTTGTACTTAAAATATGTGTAGCGGAGTTGTCTCCCGTACTGACGCACCTTTAGCAGCTCTCATACTCTTCTGGACGCGGCGGTTTATCTCTCGCTAGCTATCTTCGCATTTGGATTCCAATTCTGCTTACCATCAGGCGGAATAGAGTCATTAGTTTGACCTTTTTATAAAAAAAAAAACAAAAAAGAAATACACAAAAGCCGAGACTTTCCGTGCGAAGCTGGGGCAGGTCGCTAATAATATATAAAAATAAAAGTCCTGACTGACTGGTCTACGCCCAGCCCATAGCCTTGGACCCTGATAGCTGAAATTTGTCAACGGCTAAGGGGATGAAAGTTTGTTTAAGGAAAAAAGATAAGTTAGATTCGAAACTGTACAGGAGCACTCTTATCGATAAATGTAAAACACGTCTTTCAGGTTTTTTTCAAAATTCAACCCTAAAGGATGAAATGGGGTGGCAAATTCTGAAAATCAACATGGGTTTTTTTGGCTATTATTGAAGATAAAACCATCAAACTTTGAATTTAGTTCCTTGATGTAATTGCTTATTATTATTAAAAAATAAATGCTACCCAAAGTTACTATTTCATGATGACGAAGTCGCGGGCAAAAGCTAGTAGTATATAAATAGGTCGTCTGAAGAAAACATAGGTACGAAAGCAAACATATAAAAATAATTTATTTATTTGCATCTCGGAGTTGTTTTGGTCTCAAGTTTGTGCCCGTGTAACTTTAACCAGAATAAAAAATGTGACATTTATCCGAGAAGCCATATCACCACAAGTTGTGATATTTGTTTTATAAGTCAGCTATTCATAATATCGTATTATTTTAAGCTTACGTGGTATCGTACTCCATTAGTGAATCGCCAGTGGCTTTACTCGCGTTCATGTCGGTTGTTATTATAGCCTATAGCTTTCCTCGATAAATGGAGTATCCAACACAAAAAAAAGAATTTTTCAATTTGAATTAATAGTACTTGAGACTAGCGGGTTCCACCAAACAATCTCTTCAGCTTTATAATATTAGTATAGATTTAGTTTATCCGTGCCCATGGCGCATGTAATTGCGCCAAAATATCGTATAATTCATAAAACAGAGGTACGTGGTATAAATCCCGTTGTCTCACATTTAATATTCATAACATCTATTGGACATGTTACCTTTGTTTATTTATTATTGAGAAGGTATTCCTGTTCGGTAGTATGTGATAGTTAAAAGCGTTTATCTTTCCAGGTACTGGTTACTATTTTGTTAGTAGCCAAAATTTGTTTAAAGGTGTGTTCGAAAATCACACTGAAGCTTTATAGTATAGAAATTTTAACAGTCATTTTTTAAATATTGTTTTATTATCTTTTTTTCTCTTTTTGTGTCCCGTCTGAGCACTTATCCATGACAGGATTCTTTTTCCACGTTTTTCGTTTTCTTTAATTTCGTATCAATTTCAATCATAATTAAATTTGCCAAAAAAACCATCAATATTTCAAAACAAAGCAAAAATGTCTAACTTAACTGATCGACGGTATTTGTAAAAATATCTCATCGGGTGTTAAAAGATGTAAATCACCAACATTGTTAGGCATACGTCAGCTTGATGACATCATAATCAAAAACGGAAGACATGGCTAAACTCGTCGTGGTCAAACAGTCCTGTGTAGCTCAGTTGGAAGAGCAGTCGCCCGGGTAGCGAAAGGTCGCGGTTTCATGTCCCATCTCACTTATCAATGACAGGAATTTTTTCCATGTTTTTCGTTTTCTATTTAATTTGGTATCAATTTCAATCATAGTTATTTTTCATTGAAAGAGAAGTTCTTGGCCTTTATCTCAACTGATGGTTGGTGACGATAGCGTCGAGGAGTAATCGAGGTTTACTTGGAACCCTCAACCACAGAGAGACTGGCTATCCTATCATTAATTATTGGAACACAATAATGTTGCTAACACTATTGTTATGGCGACAGGCTTTGATAAGATGGTGGTAGGTAGCCAGGACTTGTAATAAATTTCTAGAATAAAATATTTTTAAGAACAACCTTTATTTAAATGCTCTAAAAACAAGAAAATAAAATTAAAGTTTATTTTATTTTCTTATTTTTAGAGCATTTAAATAAAGGTTGTTCTTAAAAATGTTTTATTCTAGAGAATTTAAATGTTATAAAAGCTTGTCGAGAGATTTACTTGTAGATAAACAGCGAATAGAATCGGTAAAGAGATAAATAAACGATGAACGAAGTAAATCTCGCAAAAAGCTTTTATAACATTTAAATTATTTTTTTATTTTCTTCTTTTTTGAGCATTTAAATAAAAGCTTGTTTTTAACAATGATTGTTATAGAATTTTTTATAGAAATAATAATATGCAAATAAATTATCAAAAAAATAATTTTAGTTAATTGATTTGCATAGTATTATGGTACATTATTATTATTAGGACTACCATAATAATATGGGTATCAAATGAAAGGGTTTGCTGAGAAGAATGCGAATATATTGACTAAAAACTAAAAAAATAAGTAGTCGGTAATCCGCTAGTCGGTGGTCCGCTATTTTGGATTTAGAGTAAAGTAATTTTATTTTTTGTATTCTCAGCAAACCCTTTCATTTGATACCCACATTATGGGAGCGCCCATAAATGACTGGTCTGCCATCCTGGACTTGGTCTGAGTCCTGGACCGTCAGCCATATTGGATTTATAATGGCGTCACTTAGCTAAGCATGCATTGTCATCCAAACTAAACGTGGATGCAGAATTTCAGCTCAATCGTATACCAACAAATGGACGAAAAATGGTTTGCAAATTTTAGCGAACAAATTCCTTACATATTTACTTGTACATTTATACGAACAGTGCAAATTAAATAAAAGCTTGTAAAAAGTCTTACCACCAACTAAACCGAGTACAAATTTGTACTTCCCTGGGAATTGGACCCGGAACCTCTGGATCTAATTTCGGTGCACGAACCACTACACCGGTTATTATAGAAATATGAATTAAATCATATTATAATAATTACTCCAATATTTAAATCTTTCATTAAATTTTATTTCAACCATCTCTATAATGTCTCAATAAAATTGAATAACAAATTGATCATAGTTCTAAAGATATAGGTCTATGATGAGGTTACTTCGAGTGTCCGATTCGCCATCGATCGGAGTTGTCGGCGCTTAAATTATATAGCTCGGTTTATAGCCGCTGGGGAATATTTATATCAGCATTGACGAAAGGGTCATGTTAAAAACAGAAAGGTCAATGCTATAATAGCAGTATAGGAAATAACCCTTGTAAATTTGTTTGTAGTATAAACATCGTGCCTAAAAACAATGTCGGAATCAAATAAAACAGGTTCTAACTTGGTTTCTTTTTTCATCTATTTCTTTACTCTGATGGTAGAAAACATCTAGTGAAATATTACGGCTATTGCTTCATTATATCTCCATCATTATTTCGAAGTGTATTTATTCTAAGTTTTGAGATGAGAGTACTTTCGTTTGCTTAAATATTTATAGTCTGTCCAGCTTCTCGCTTGCTTCTCACTATATGTGGGAAATAAGTTATGCATTGTGACGTCGTTTCCTTATGATAAAGGTCACGTAACAGGTAGTAGTTAAACGCTGGAGAAACCAGTAATCATATCGGACGTTTTTGCTGATCGTAGCTCATTTGAGTCACCCAGCACCCGACTAACACTTCTCTTTGAGTAGTTAGTATTCTCAGAACGCCTCGTCCACGGGCCTACCACGTGCAAGAATTGAGTAGACCATTCAGTGATCACTCGTCGCCCACGCCTCGGTCTCGCTCCAAGGTCTCGAATGGATCACGTACTGTCCGAGACTGGTTTACGCGCGAGGATGATGCATTGGCGGCACCACAGATATCGGAAATAGGTTCTGTGGGCGTCATACTGCTCCCCCTCCATTTTTTTCGTACGTGTCGGACGTATTGTTTTGTTTTATAAACAAGTAAAGAAAAACGCCACAGAAGCAACGAAACTATCGATCTTTTACGGGAAATGTTTCCAGACTGTGTTATCTCTCGATGAGGTGATCACAATTGGCCACCAAGATCTTGTGATTTAACACTTGCGACTTCTTCCTTTGGGGCCACGTAAAAAATAAGGTCTACGCCAACAGCCCAGCGTCGATTCAGGACCTCAAAGATGGAATTCGTGAAGCTATTGAGGGCATATCCACGTTGGTGATGGAAAATTTCATAAAGAGGATATAGTCCTGTAAGCGTAGCCGTGGTCGCCATTTGGCTGATATTGTTTACCATTATTAATAGCATACCTTCCTCTTTACATTGAAATAAACATCCGATCATTTATCTCAGAAAATGCCACTTCTTATTGAAAAAACCTTTACATTAAAATAATTTTAATCAGTAAACAAATAGAGAATATCGTATTCAAGGGAGACCGATGGCGCCGCAGTCGTTAGTTTTTCGTAACGGTTACAAAAGCTAATATACCAAATGTGCAATCTGAGTACCGATCCTCCACTTGGTATTCGGATGGATGACCGAAGAATTTTCAATTCGGTTTTCCTCCGTGCTTCTGCAAGCACATTAAGCTGTAAGTCCCGTTGCTGTCAAAAAATAGAAGTTGTAAACAAGCCATATCAAAAGAAAATTGTGCGAAAAATGCATGGTTGAACAATCAGGCATCAGGATTGTGGGGCTGGATTTTACGTCGCGAGGAATGATGGTGGAATGCAGCATTAATGATTCGAGCCGCTCCTCTCTGTTTGCGGTCTAAAGGAAGAAGCTGGTACTGGGGTGCCCCCATCCACCGATGAGACAAGTATTCCATGAAAAAAGCAATTACCTATTTTTAATCACGCCTAAAGGTATAACGGAAATAAAATGTCTTTTTGTGTAGATAAGATTCTTACAAGACATTATCAAAATATTACTTTTCACACCTGTTTATCGAAGTTTAGCAAACCGAAGAAACTTTTTTCTTCAAACCATTGTCACGTATAATTTATAAACTTACTTCGAAGCAGTTAAATAACATTTGTTTTTTTACTGTAGTATATAATAGTGGTCGAATTTCTTTTCGTTGAATTTTGTCAGTGTTTTTTTTTTGTTTAATTGTACTACAAACTAACAATAGCTACTAAAGTTCATTTACATTATTTCAGAAGCGAGAAAATTAAAAAGTATCTTCAGAAAAAACATTATTATTTAATTTTAAATTATATAAAGATAAATGTAGGTAATCTAACATAAGCTTAAATATTAATTTTACAGCCTAAACCACCAAGAACTAAACTTCCACTGAACCCATAAAGCCATCAATAAAATCAATTGCTGCCGGACTATTTTTAGAGGGACCATGTCAATACTTGCTGAACAAAACCACTGTATAAACCTTCTTTAAAGTCAACATGATTTATTATTCGACAGCCTGAGCCCCTACAATTCATATAGGTTCCGCTGTAAGTATAAGGGTTAACGTCTTTTCTGTCTCATGTGCTGCTATATTTAGAATTTCATTGAGGAACGTGTATGTAATTAAAACCTTCGGTAACTCCGGCTTTGCATAGTAATCAAACAAGGTTACAACATAATAAGCAATATTGTTATAACGAATTTCCCGGGAAAAATACTTTTGTTATGACACACCGCAAAGGATGACTAATTTCATTAATGGATTGTAAACGACCTGCTTGCCCACGTCTAAGCTACATTTAATTTCAATCCCTAGTGGCACAACGTTTATAAATGAAACCTGACAATGTACAACATTCGTATCTCGTAACAGATGAATGTTTCCACTGTGTGTTGTTAAAATATCGTGGGCCGAACACATATAATTAAATTCGATACATTTGTCACGCAGAGACAGTCGAATGGCTCCATTTCGGAACTTATGTGTTAATATTCATACATTATAGGGGTAAAGTACTTAAGCTGACGTCGCAGTCGCCTGTGTTGAGATTCGATGCCAAGAGTGGAACATGCCAAACAATAGGCAATATGCGCTCGCGGATCGCTCACAGTGTTATGGTTCCGCCTATTGCCTCACGCAACTGTCGCGGCGGAAGTCGTTCCCGTTGTACAAGCCACATGGCCGTTCGCGCCCACCAATTATGGATACGTTACAGCTAAGCCCTCGACCTTACTAGGGTTGCACTCATTGGCTTTCCTACAGTACTTTTAAAAGATTTGGCCTTTAACTCGTATAATGTAATTGCCATATAAAATTACGTTCTTTAGTTAATAGCAAATGACCTCTATTTGGCACCTACAAAAAAAATAAGAAGTGGAATCCTCTGCTAGCACACGTGTTCCCTCTTTACAATCCCGGGTTATTCAAAAGAAGTGTCAAAAGCAGGTCGGCAAAGCGAGAGCATTTTGAATTTGGATTCCACGTCTGTTTACCATCACGTGGTATCGTGTCATTTGCTATTTTGTACAAAAAACCCCGACCAGATTTATATAAAATTTAAGTCTTTATCTTACCTAGTGTTTAGTAAATTTCCGAATTAACATTAAAATACTGAGAAACGTTAATAGCTTATGCTTATGTGACTAGAGCAAACATAATTTATTCCTAGTGTTAATTGGTAACGAAAAATGGGAAATTGTGTAATCCCAAGCGTCAAGCAAAATCTTTTAGATTCGTGATTTTAATTGTTTTATTGTTCATGTTTCTTTGCTTCGTTCGTAACTAACAAAATATTGATTGTTAAAATCAACAGTCTAAAAAATACTGTTAATAAATTGTTTAAATATTGAACCATTTAGTGTCACAAAAAACTATGTGGATTGGGTTCTTGAGTATTTTTAGAAACATTTGAAACCAGCAAGGATATTACGAAGTCTATAACAGATTAGACATTATTAACTTAGATTCTCAATTAAGTTAAATGTGTTTCAAGTCTCACGAACTTAATTCGAGTGAAAGAAGTAAATTAGTGTTAAAGTAACTATTTCTGTAAAGTGTTAGTATCACCTAAATCTAATAAAACCTAATTCAATATAAGGATTCTTGAAAATAAACTCGTTTAATTTCGTGTTTAGACTTAAACAAGATTATATATTGCACCAATATATCTAGAGCATTCCGTAGAAGACAAGCTATATATCCAAAAGTTACGAGTCTGGTTAAGGTCCGCGATGCGTGCTACGTTATGAGCTAGCTAACGGCGGCGCACACACGCACGAGCTATGTTCTGCCTCATTGTACGTTATTGCTTTCCGAAAATTGGGATCGCGTTCGATTGGCACGTTTGTTCTTTTAATGTGGCTCTCCCTTCGTAGAATTGAAGCTCGATGCGAACCGTATTGCTGTTAGCGAAAATTTAAAAAGCAAATGCATCTTCTGAGAGCTATTAATAGCCATTTGTACTTTAATGTACGTAATAACTTCCATTCCTTTTGCGTCTTAGTTGTTCGTGTTGTTGGTTAGTTGGACAAACATTTATAATATAATTGTTGTTAATTGAATATTTTAGACTATCTTTATCTCACACGGTCTCAATTGTTTAATTTTATTTTATAGTTACATGAGTTTGTTTAATAAAGTCATAAACATGCGAGAATATACTGTAAATACTACTCTTTAGATTAGATTACGCTAATTAAAATATGATAGCGGCCTAATGAACCTTTCTGTAATGTCCATAATTATGGGTACAGTTTTAAACCCTAATTATCTTCTTTGATATTATGTACAGTTGCACGTTCGGTTATCACAAACTGTCAAATTTCAACAATATGCTTAAATTTACTAGGTAGGCCTGTATGTAGGGTCGTCTGGGTAGGTACCGCCTATTTCAGCCCTGAAACAGTTTGCTTTGTTTCGGATTGAAGGGAAAGGTAGCCAGTGTGGCATTGAAGGCATTTTATTAGGCCTCAGGATGACAACACACCTGAAGTACTAAGTGATTTTTTCTATCTTATTGGAGGTGTTTATAGGCGACGGTATCCACTTATCACCAGCCGGGCCGTCAGCTTGTTTGTCATCTAGTAGCATATTTAAAAAAATATATAATTATCTTGGAAATATACACGAGCGAAAGCTTGTACATACTATTAATTCCAGGAGTGTTGAGTTGAGCTTTAGGTAAGATTTGATTACACATTAAGCCACATCTGTCAGTATGGGCGAAGTGGAGCCTCAAAATAGTAACTGTATTTGTGTATAAAGAAGTATCCAAATCGGTTCTGCCGTCTTCGAATAATCGTGTAACATACATAAAAACATATTCTGACGAACTGAGAACTTCTTCATCTTTTTTGAAGTCGGTAAAAAATGTAATAATATATTTTTCGTCCATTAAAAATATAACTTTTAAAGGGCATTTAAAACAACACAAACTCCCTGTACGGCACTACGAAAGCTCCATATATTGAAAAGGTCCGAATTAATTATTCATCTGTTGTATTCAACGTAGGAACTACTCACTCAAATAAGACTAACACTATATGACGTAACGATTTAAAATTTAGGATATAATTGTGCAACTTACGGCACGCTGATACAATCAAAACTAATACGATATCTTTAAATAAAACATCCATGCAACTGTATAGTAGCATTTTAAAGGACTTAAATATTAAGTAATGCGAGATTGTTATAGTTTTTTCCGTTTCTATCTTGGCCTAAAAATGGCGTATTTGTATATTTTAATATTTTTAATAGAATGGCATTCGATTGCTAGTTTTAATTACTTTTATGGGCGGTAGTACGTAGCTTATTAGCTGTCCTTTACGCGGAATGATCCGAATATTTATCAAGATTATTTTACTAATCTTGATAAAAAATCGGCCCATTTCGCGTGATATTAATTTGCTAATAGAATAAATAAACACATTTGTGTGATTCCTTTAAGTGAGTAATTTTTTATATGGAATAAGGGTGGTAAATTAGCATACAAATGGTAATATACGTAAGCTCACACAGCTTAATCAGATTAGTGTCATCATCAACAGCTCATATAATGTCCCCACCGAGAGGCTCGAGCCTACCCCACATTAGGGGCGATTAGGCCTTAGTCAACCACGCTGGCTAAGTGCGGGTTGGTCGACTTCACACACAACCTAAGAATTTCTTCATAGGTGTGTGCAGGTTTCCTCACGATGTTTTCCTTCACCGTAAAAGCGTCGATTAAACGTACATATGATTTCAAACTTTGAAAACAAATTGGTACGTGGCGGGGATCGAACCAGTGCCTCCCGGGTGGGAGACGACGCTCTTACGCACTACACCACCGACGCTGTTTTGCCAGATTAGTGTATTGCAACACAAATATGTCACTCACTCGCTGCCAACCCTCCAATCAACCGACGAAGATATAGTGTCGCTTGGCTGCGAATTCTTGTAAGGACGAGAACTTCAATTTCGAGAGGCTGAATTACTGTGAGTCCCTCTCTTTTAAAATAAAAGAAAACATAAGAATTTGCAATATCTAAATCCACTTCCACTGTCAGAGTACGAATGGTGCTAATTTCTAATTTATTAAAAATCATCAACCGCAACATTTTATGCCCTTGTCTTCGTTATTCCATGTGATGTCGTAGTTTTTTCACTTTTCCATGCTGCTTAGGGTCGAGCGGCTGCTGAGCGGTGCTCAACCGCAAATTTATGCCCGGGCACCGCTACTGGCGAGTCGCCAGCCCGCCGACACACTCGTTAGTCCCTGCATCGGCCCACGATCTAATAGTTTTGTCGTCTTTCAGAGATCGCTTAAGCGACTTGTTTATGTTTAAGGTTGAAACTGAGACGTTGTAATTTTGGAATTTGCAGAACGCACTTAAATTTTGAATTGCAGTATGGAATGTGTAGGAACACATACTTTTTTAGATTATTCTCTTTACCTTTGTTTGACGTTTTTTATATTTATTTGTTTTTTTACTTTATGTTAGGTCTTGAAAGTATAGTTATGATATTCGTGCAGCTGAAGAGTGTTTTACTATGTGATAGCATATTATTCCACCAAAGAATCTTTTGCAAGCTGCATTGTGCACTAGTCACGTTTCCCGCTGGAAAACCATCAAGAAATAGGTAATTGCCTAACACAATAAAGCATAGTTGTGTTAAACACACAAATTTAATGCCGTACCTAGTTTTAAACAAAATTTACAAAATATTTTTTTATTGCAAACTAAGTCTGTACAGATACATGTAATAGTCGTTCACCCGCATTCATAAAATACTATTAGTTGTTATATTATAGTACTCTAAAATATAGTATCGTTTAATTAATTCATAAAATCTTTGCTACGATGCTACGGCGTAGTGCTACATTATTTCGTAGTACACTACGACGTAGTAGGGAGCAGACCATGTAGCAACTATTTTAAAAACTTACATCAAAGTTTTATTTCACTAACGTGCAAATTCTAATAAATATTAAAAAAGTTCCAACTATAAGTTCTCCTTTTTAACGAACTGCATTCCTTAAGGAAAACCTAAAAATATCGATTGAAATTATATCGGGCACTCTAATGTTGTTTGCTGCTGCCAACGGAAGTAATAAGAAAGTTCAACGTGCAATATAAAGCCACGGCTATTTTTAAGACTTCAGAAGTCGTACTTAAATATGAAGTATTGCTTTTTCAAACATTAGTTTCATGATTTCAATCAGCATTGCATTACTAGTATTTGAATGAAAATAACCGAAGCATTAGGTTCAAGAGAGGTCAGTGACTGTGTTTGTGTAATTAAATAACTGGAACTACTTGTATCCATCAGACTAAAACTGGCTATTATATTCTGAATCAAGAATACATTTATGGTAAGTTGTGTGTGTAAGTGTGAACATAAAAGCTAGCGGTACGCGCTTATTTACGCGACGGGACAAACCTAGCAGACCCTTGTCATCCTGGACGCCGTGGACCGCTGACGCGTTCCGCTGTAGGTTAACTATCCCTTTACCTCTTAGGTCATGTTACAATATCCTGTTTGTATTTAACAATCCATTATAAATTGATAGAAAAATGAACGTTTTTAATAAAGAAACCAACACTTCGTCTACTTGAACATAGGGTTAAGTTGCTTTTGGATGAGGCCCCTTTTTGTGTAGCAACAGACAGGCAACCTGTCACTATTAACAATGAATTTATTATTAATTATTGTGGCAAACCGAACCTCTTTTTGTATATAGTTTTTTTATTGTTTATATTTGTTTTATTACTTCAATTCAATGTCAATCTATTTTTACCTTTTGTTCTGTTATTTTCTCAATTAGTTATACCTTGCAATTTTTTTAAATGTATAATATTAACTGTAAATGCATACGTATATATATATAGTTTATATTTAGTATATTATAAAAATATTGATGTTTGGATACAGTTTCAATCAAACGAAATCTCATCAGTGGTACATCTTCTGACTTGGTAGGCACAAACAAACACGCCCTGAAGTTTTTACACACTGGCGTTTAGATTAAGATGTTTGTATAATACTTATTTAACTCTCGGGAAACATATCGGCGTAGAAGAAAGACTTCAAACGTTTGTTGAAAAGAAGTACTTATTGATAAATATTATAATATAAAAAGAGGACGTATCTTTAATTCCTTATACCAATTTATTACATATACTTTACTCCAACACCAAAAACGTTGATCTGTCATCAGTTATTTGATACTACATATATGAAAAATTGCGTGCTTACAAAAACTGGTGCTGAGGTATGTTTTTACAATTTTGCATGGACGTTCACCCCAAGGAGGGTTGGTGTCAGGTAGGCGGCCCGTCCTAAAAGCAAATGCAAAAAACTATAGCAGTATGTCGTTAAGACACTGCACCAACCCCAAATAAATAATTACGAGCAGGGTAGAAGAAAGAACATTTGTTCAGTTAGTTCTCACTACCTAGACGAATCTTCTCCAGTTAGTCTCACAAACTAGACGAGTTATGTGCTAGAAAAACATTTATTTTCTACACTACTACATTCTACATTTTATTCTCAAATTAACTTGTACTAACACTAAAAAAAATGTACTAATGCCAAATTAGTGTTCAAGTTACTTAAAAATAAATCATGTTCAGCAAATATGGACTCGTATCAAATCCGGTTGCAGAAGTCTATGACAGCTTGAGTTCTACCCCCTAAATACAAATATTAGGATTTAGGATCAAGACATTTTACTTTTCCGTACCGTACTAAATGCTTAAAATATCTTTAATCATTTGGCGCCTTCAGGGCCCGATCTAGCCCCCCCCCACCCAACCTTATGATATAAAAGTCCGGAACAAATTAGTATGAGAAAACTTTAATTTCTCGTTTTTTCTGGTCTGGACATATGTCCGGCTGCCACCCCTTACATCGGGCCCTGGGCGCCCTCCACAATTTTTTTAACGTGTCATAATATTCGCGCCTCCCTTTAGACTAGTTCGCGCCTCCCAGTTTGGAAAACGCTGCCATAATGCATCAAAGTAATGTTCACCGAAACTTAGAAGCGCATCTACATAATTACAATGTAAAGATTAGAAGTATTGTAGAAGTATTCTAAACGATACTTACTTCGGGCTAGATAATTGGTGTGAGCGTGAAAAATATATTATTATATAATTATTGTACAACTTAGATTAGAAATTATGGTAAACTATTTATTCACAATTTAGAATTACTTTAAGAAGAAATAAAAACAACATCCAAGTAGACTGAATTTATTTTACAAATATAACACTGAAATCAACAACAATTATTGTACAACTTAGATTAGAAATTATGGTAAACTCTTTATTCACAATTTAGAATTACTTTAAGAAGAAATAAAAACAACATCCAAGTAGACTGAATTTATTTTACAAATATAACATTATACGAGTATTTATAGAACATGGGAGAATGACAATTGTAATAGCACGCATATTAATAGTTAACTGTTCCGCTTAAATTGCTTCAATTTGTGATAATTGTATTTGTCATCAGTTTAATATATTTAACCGCCATTTTAGTCTAATGGTTTGTCCACAGTTCATCCCAAAAGGGGTGTTGGCGCCATTGATTTAGAATATTCAGGTTTTAATTATTTCGCGTGTGGTACACCTATTCTTTCCCATTTTTGCTCTCGCTCTCGCACCTTACGCCGCGACCCAGAGAAAGAAATGGTATCACCGGCGAGGACGCACTCTCGTGAACCGAGCTATTGCAAACATATATATTTTCCCGTGCCGAAAACCGATACGAGTACAAGTAGCATCAGTTGGACCTCTTATGTGTCCATTTTTCTAATTGCCTAATATAAAAGGAACTAACAAATTGTTTATACGTACATTGATTGTGTGTGAAGTGTGTGTAACTATAATATAAAACAAAGGTTTCTAAGAAGGTAACGGACCTACTGCCCAAGCCGCTGGTCGCCAGGATTACAATCAAGCAACTTTACGCCTCTTTTAGCCCTATAATTATTGTACCACACGCACCGCATCTTATTTATTTTAATTTCGAGTTTTGAACCGCATACCATACAGTCCACTTTAATTTCCCACGATAACAAGGGGTAAAGCCGAGTCTTAGGTAACTTGGTCACACAAAAAGCCACGTCTGGCAATGTGGGCCAAGAAAAAAGTAAACTATTAAAATATCGCTTTTATCCTAAAAGTTTCGAAATGGGACTTATATCGCTTTCTCTCTATGCCGACGATAAAACATCAACTCGATACGCTGTTTCTCGGAATGAAAACCATTTTAATTGAAAGTAGCTAGAGAATAAAACAAAAGTAAATGTTAAAATTAACTAAGATATCAGATACAACATTACGAGGGTCCATTACATGTAGAATAATAATAACCTATAAAAATAATATAATTTAGGAAGTTATTAATTAATACGTTTCAGTTCTTTTTTTAATACAACTATTTCCAAGAATTCTCCCACGCAATCAAACGTTCTTTGTTTAAGAGAATTCAATTAACTACTTTTTTATTGTACTTTATTTCTATGTACTGGTACGTGCTATGGTCGTAAATGGAGCGGCTTGGATAATCTTTACGTTCTTATAAGGAAGTCCAAATAAATGAAGATTTAAAGCCGTTTCAGATAGGTCTATATAAAGCACGTCCTCGTATTTAATTGTAATAAAAATGTCACCTTCACATTTGCCGGGCAAATAGGTTTATTTAGTGTATTAAGTTAATCCGCTTTTGTAATATATTTACCTTTCTCAGGTTGTGTTTCTACGTACAGTAAGGATCTGTTCAAGTTAATCTTGGTAATTAAAGAGTATCGTTAAGAAATATATTGGAAAAGTGTAACGTGCCTCTGAGAAAATCTTCTAAATACTATTATATTCCCTATACATTTAGTTGTCCAACGGTAACGAAATCATATTTAGAAGTTAATCTGATCTTTGATATTAAATTAGAATACGTTTTGATAATTTTTTAATTCGTGAAAAACAATTAATTAATGGATGACAATAAACTTAGCCATATTTATAATAATGGAAGTTTTGATGGCACAGTAACAATAAATATTAAGAGACAATTTCACCAAAAAAATTGGTCACACATTTTGTCTTCTTGTTTATTCGTTCAAATATACTAGTTTGGTTTTGTAAGGGAAGATGCGTATTGAACATAATTAAACCGTGACCAATGACTAAGTACATAAGACATTCGATATTTTCTATTGTTAAAAAAGTGAATGCTAGCTAAATGCTACTTAGTTATGTGGCCGCCTAAAGCTAAAGTAGCATAGTTCGGTCATTATTGATAAGGCAGGAAACGAATACGAACTTCAGATTATATTTCACATTAGTATTCACAAAAATAAATATTAGTACCAAAATAATATCAGTATTTATTACATCCTAATTGCTTCGGAACACGTGCTTTATGCATTACCTTATAAAGGTTTATGTGGAGAAATGAAAAAAGTTTTTCGTGTTGATTTATAAATATGTCGACAAATTAGCTCATAATGTTGTTAAACTACTTATTATGTTATGTTCAATTACAGAGTGCCTTTGGCACGAGATGGCCGATAGTAACCGTTTGTAACCACTGTGGACTCAGACCGCACAATTAAACATGACGCAGATCGCACCGATGTGAGGACCTTTGGTTAAGCCTTAATTGGGTACGAGATCTAATCAACGATCGCCAGATATGTCCAAACTACTCTAAAAATAAACTTACGTATGCGTGCCTTGGCGGGTTCGGAATGACGGTAAAGCTTTAAATGAGGTCATTTCCCTTGCGCAGTTATTTTCAGTAAATTTTATTTTTATATTAAGTAGGTTACTTACTTTGAGGTGTAAACAAGGCTATTCATAAACTTTGGTAAGGTTTCGGTACTTATAACGAAGTTTAAGATGTGGTAGAGACTGAGTTTTAAGCAACGATCTCGAAAGGTAAGCACGTGGAAAGTTCTCGAATGGCAGACTATTTTTTTTATTTTGATCTCTCTCCTTGCTTAGAAGGCTACACTGGTGGTTCAGTTTTTGAAATTTGTATGACGTAAAGAATAAATCAGGATTTTAGAGACTGATTCAAGCCCCACTTTTACCAGGCATACCATAACAAGGAGACGAAACTTTGAATATATAATATTAATTTATCCTTTATTGTACATAAAAAATAATAATAATGAAAGTAAATAAAGAAAGACATACAATGTCGCAGGTGGATTGTATAACACACCGAAATACAACAATGCGTGCCGGATTGTAAAACGTCGCCGTTATGTAATGCGGCTACCTCACGTTCAGCTGGATTACAATTTGGCTGAAATAAAGTACGCCGTATTGTATAAACACTTCGCGTTCGTCAATGCAGCTTGCTAAGGTGGCGCCCAAATACAAACGGACGCATCGTCTATACGCCGCTGAAAAATTTAGTTCTAATTATCACCGCAAGTAGCGCTGCTGAGCGCTGTATGATCATAACAACAAAAATGGCGTCACAATCGGGTGACAATGATTCCACTCCGCTTGGTCATAAAAAATAACCCGAATCTACCAGTAATAAGTAGTGATATCCGTTCGATTATACAGACTAATATTAATTGAAATCGTTTGACGTAGTGGATTCTATCAATATTATAATAATAATATAACATTTTTCTACGCTCACACCAATTATCTAGCCCAAATTAAGTATCTTTAAGAACATGTGTTATGGATACTAGATAACGGACAAATACCCTTAATAATCTAGATATTTTATAAATAAACTTAAATAAATATATAAACAACTATGACTCATGAACAAATGATCGTGTTCATCACACTAACGTTTGCCAATACCAGAATTCGAACCCGGACTGCCCGGAGTGTAGGCAGCGTTACTGACCACTCCACCACGACGGCGTCAATATTAGTCTGTATATGCGAATGAAGATCGCTTATTATTGGTAGGTTCAGGTTATTTTTTTTATGGCCAAGCGGAGTGGAATTATTGTTACACACTACTCATGCCCACTACAATCCAGCGCGCAGTTTTGTAGTACGGCGTGTTATACTATGTATATGGTTGCAACATTAGTTTAGAGTCACTCTACATAGTTTCTTGCAGACATTCTAAACGTTGGACGCCGCTTTATAGAATGCATCGCTATCACAATCCGGCTGAAAGTGAGTTAGCCGCATTACATAACGGCTGGCGGCGTTTTACAATCCGGCGCGCCTTTTTGTAATACGCTCATAGTCCGAAGAGAGGTTGAGCAGAGTCTTAGGTAGTATTTTGTTACACTAACGCCACAGCTGGGCTTATGAACCTCCAAATAGTGACAGGTTGCCAGCTTGTCGCCTATATAAAATGGACACCAAACCCAAAAGGTACCAATCCTTCAGGAAACAAGCAAAACCCACAAAGCTTAAGAAAGTCGTTTATACAAATTATAGTACGTAACTGTGCGAGTCGTCTCCAGACATGTGTATACATATTTTAAAGTATTAATTGCTACAATAAGCAAATAGTCATCTATCTCTGTTAATGAGAAACACCCGTTCCAGATTGTTATTTTACAGACAATTTATCATGATTGCCATAACAGAAATTAACAACGAAAAGATGTCAATCTTTTCGTTGTTAATTTCTGTCATGGCACTTGTTTACATCTTAATAATATTAAGATGTTTGTTATATTCGAGACACGTAGGCGCGGAATTTTTACTTTATGTTATGAAGCATTACAGTGATTAAAAAATGCGTACAACACCCCAGTGAACATTAGGGAAATTTGTGTCAGACCTCGCTTGCGTCGTTGTTTTAGGTGTATACGGCGCATTATAATTTACTACCATCATTTTGAGGTAATATCCAAGATGAGGAGAGGTTAGCGAGGGCGACAAAACAATAATAAAAATAATGCTATGCTTTAAATTATGTTTTGTGGCATGTAAGGTAAGTGCAGGTAATATTTTTATGCCTACCAGGACTTTATATGTTTTAGTGGACACTTAACTGAATTCCGTTTAACAGACAGTTTACATAGCCATGAACTTTACAATAAGATAATATTTAGATAGCAAGAGGTTAGTCTCATCGGAAAAGTTGTTACTTGTAGCTTGGATATACAACGTGTAACAGAAGTAAGTAACAAAGTAATGTTCTTGGAATCTGTCTAGCCCGCGCGCAACAGATAGGACACTGCCCATTGTATACTTTTGTAATGAGGATAATATACTTTTAAATTGTCTTACTCTTAGTTAAAAATGATGACTAGCATATTAGTAATAAACCACTTTCAGCATGTGGGACATCGTGTATATTTTCGTAGAGCGCCGAATGGTTAACCGAATAACCGATCGTCAATGAACGTTTTGAGGAAAATCCATAATTGGTTCACTCAAGATTAGTCTGAATAATTGAATTGGGATAACATATTGTTGGTAGATTCATGGTTACTATCATGAACCGCAAATTGATTAAAAAAAAAAAAGTCGGTTTTACGTGCTTTTAAAAATAGCAGTTATAAGCACACCACTCCGCTATTGTCATAAAAATAAAGAAAGGCATAGAACTGATCACTACAGAAACCAAATGCATCATACATAACATCGCAAAACCGCGTTAATAACGACGCATAATATTCAGTCTATTAATATGTTTGCATGCAAATCTTGGTTACAGAGATAGAGATAGGTGGTACTCGTATAGATAATAGACACACAGCTTTAAGCCACTGGGTAAACATCACTTAGTGCTAATTTATTTGATGTTGTCATTGCACTGTTGTAAAATTAATAGAGGTCTATACCTATCTATTATTTTCATAATAAAGTATATTTTATAATACCTACCTATCTTTCACGTGAAAAATATTGCTACACTCATGTAGAAACAACTAAAAGTTTTTATTTACCACAAAAATTCTTATGCATTCCTTTACATCCCACAAACGATTTTAAGTAGAATATTAAAATAACAGATTTTCTAATTCATTATAATTCTATCTTACAGTTAATTATTTATTTATATTTAATGTGTAGATGAGTTTTAAAGAATACAGAAATTAGACTACGTTTTTCAAATTTAATTTAATTTAATTTATTGCACTTTTGTATCACTTCCATCCTGCTTCCATCATATTGATGCAAAAATTATGACGTTGGTTTTAAACGTTTTAAATTATGCCAAATAAAAATATATGCAAAAATTGATCGCGGAAGGTCATTTCGAGTCCTGTCTCCGCATTAGACAGGATTTTCTTCTAGTATTTTCCGTTTCTATTTCATTTGCTACCCGGACTGCTGAGATGATTTTGAGTGTAACATCTGCCCAGTAGGCCTATTCGCTAACATTTTTGGGCAGTTGAAAGTGATCATCACTGAGTGAATTACATATCCATTGCTGTTTTACACAACACGCTATTATGGCACTTGTCGTGTAAAAACAGCAATGGATAGGTAATTAACTCGGTGATCATCACTTTCAACTGTCAAAAACAGTTAGCGAATAGGCCTACTGGTCGTTGGCTTCAGTTGGCTTGTTTACTGAAGGATTGATAATTTTGGGTTTAGTTCGGTTTCAAAATTTTGGGTTTTGTGTAGGCGATAAAATGGCAACCCGTCACTACTTTGGGGTACCGTACGGCCCATGCTGCGAGTTGTGCCTTTGTGTGTATCCGAATGTTAAGCTCTGCTCCCAATTTACCCATTTAGGGTCGGTGCAGTATGTATTGATATCGACAAGGATTTGGTATTACATTTATACGACCGGCCGCCTGCCTGACAACCCTCCTTGGGAACGATTGCTATCTTCAGATAACAGCCTAGACTATGAGCTAAATGTGCCTTCCGATGCACGGAGGAAAAACGATGTGAAAATTTGTCGGTCACCCATCCGAGCATCGAGCGCGCACTTGGTAGCTTAACTTTCGAGATCGTTACACAGAACGCACATACAATGTATTTCATTTGGTACACTATTCAAACATTTTAAATCAGATTAAATGTGAAATTTAAGTAAATTTTATATTTTTATCATGCCCACGTGTTTGATGACTACAAACTATTCAAAAAAATTCAAACCGTTAAATTATAAAAGAATCACTCGCGCTCCCCCTTCTTCATTCGCTTGATTAAACTGGTACAGGCGCTTGACCGATCCATACTAGAGTCGCATGATGTGTTCAAGTATTTTTTAATAGTCAATAGTCCATAATTTGAAATATTTAAAGATCAATAGAATTGATAGAGAATGTGGGTATACCCATTCTCTATCAATTCTATCATTAACACGCGTATCTACAACTTTCTCCACTGGAAAGCCCGTATTAACCTAATGAACTTACTTTGAGGTTGAGAAATAGTTTAGTTAGTCTATTCTTGTATATATGTTACGGTAAATGTGATTACTATGGTTATTATTAATAATAACCAGTAATTATTAATACTTACCTCGTGTTTTGGTAAATATGATGATAACTGTAAAAAAAATAACCCTAACCTACCCATCATCACTGAGCCATGTAGGTGCATAAAACACTACTCTCCCAAAAACATTGCACTCCGCCTGGTAATAAAAAATTACCCTAACCTACCCATCACTCAGCCACAGGGTACTAAAGGATAATTTTCAATAAAGTTTAATAATTATTAATAATAACCCGTAAAAATATTAATTAATTACTTTTGCCTTCAATTTTGGTAATTATTAATAATTTTCAATTAATCACACTTACCGTAATATATACTATACTATAATATAACGACATATAAATACTCTCAGACCAATTATAATCATTGGTCTGAGTAAATACTCTTTACAAATTTTATCAAATTCTATTTATTTATATACAGCTCAGGTTCTATTCTATTCTTAATATAACGTCATTTAATGCGTCGCGACGCACTTGCCGTATTGTTGATCGTTTGACTCGCGCCTATCCTAGGGAGTATGAAAATAGCTTCACTTTGTCGAATCTCCGGACTTTATTACTAGGGGGGGGGGGGGGGGGGGGGGGGCATTTGCCCAGAGAGCGGTGAAATAGCTAGATGGGCCCTGATAACGAGGCCACGATTCGTTTATCAGGAAGAAAAATTAATCAGAAAAAAAATACCGAACCTCCCATACTTCGGTGTTTTTGTCATACCGAACACCGAACACAGTGCTAAAATACCGAACACCTGGCAACCCTGCTCTCAACACGTGTTCTTACAACAAGAACTCGGGAGAAACTCCCAACTCAGGTTGGTAAGTAGTCGCTGGACGACGTAAGGTCACGGGTTCAACTTTCGTCTCATATTCTACTTTTCTTTAGGTTTAATAAATATCATTTGCAACATTTTTCAATCATTCTGAATAAAAGTGAAGCAAAAAATCCACTTATCAATGTTATAAATGAAAAAAAATCTTAACTTTTATCACGCGATTTCATTTAATCAATTATTTTTATGAATTTTTATAACACTGTTTCCGTTTCCAATAGACAAAATAAAAATAACGAAGCGTCTCCCCATACAGTGTCGAGTAAATCCACACAAGTTGGTTATTGATTTTGTTATCGATGATAACTATCGCGATTTATTAGTTGACGACAGTTCTTTCGACAAGTAAAACAACACGAGTGCGTCGTGAAATACTGCCGACCGAGTCCTTTGTGACGTTGTTTACTTCATCTGTCCTCTCTCCCTCCGTCCACAAAGTCAGGCGACGCCTCGAAATGAACCTTCTTCTTGTTTTATTTGTGTTTCATAAGTATTTCACAAGTTAAAAGTGTCTTTCTGATACACCGCCTGGCGAATGACTTGATCTCCGGTATCACCTTTGAAATAACAAAGTTAAATCAGAAAAATTCAAGTGATAGCGGTTTGAGGAATATTACAATAGAAGCTTAACGTACTTTGTAGACTCGTATAATGTTGTTTTTGCATGTTGTATTAGGATTAAGAATATTTCTTTGTTCATGCGACTTCCAAAAATATGTGTGAAATGAGTAGGAGCGTATTTGGCGTTGTATTGTAAATCAAAGTTACAGCTACAGGTTGATATTCGCACATAGTCAAATGTTTGGTGCGTAGGCGCGTCGCAGTTTCAATATTTAGGTGGACAGTCATGATGCGTCACGTATTGGTGATCGTGTGTCGAAGTGACGTCAGGGGCGCGAGGGTGGCGAGGGAGAATCGAGCACCTGCGCAGGATGCACCGCGTGCAGTCGCCAGCCAGTCTGGCGCCGCCGCTCGCCTCCCCCCCGCCGCACGCCGCACGCCGCACCCCGCACACCCACGCCTCGGTTTGTTTTCAACTTTGATTGATAATTTGTTACTGTAGTGCGTACTGTTACGAAAAACATGGCCCTGTGATCTACTTTTATCATACTGTTAAGTAATTATGTTAAATATGTCATCCAATGTCTTTCACAGCACATTTTTATGTTTAGTTTATAGTGGACAATCCTGTATATGGAAAAAACAGGCTACGAATGAATACTCCAATCATCTCTTTCTCTTAAAATAATTGGTATAGTAAGTAGATGGACATGGAAAATATGCACCTTAAAAATCTATCATAATTACAAAATTACGAGTCATTGATCCAAAATCATTTGCTAAAATCATTTCCTAAGTCCAATGACGTCAATGGCACGTAAACTACAATGTCGTCGCGACACACCTTAATATTTTATATACAAGCTGCCACTAAGGTGAATGAATGAAAATGAGGGAGGCGGGGCCATGAACTTTCATCGTGGCTTAGAAAAGTAAATCTTTTCACCTCGCGCACACAGCTTATGAAAAATTAACAAAGTGGAACATCGAGGTGTTTACCACAAATGGCTTGAAGGGCAAAGTAATACCTAAATGGTATTACTTTGCCCTTCAAGTTATTTCAAACTGTTTAAAATTAAAATTTATCTGCTAGAATGGGAAAATCCTAACAATAAAGGACGACAAGTTGATATCTTGATCTCTTCTAAAGCACACTGTAGAGTAGAGTATTAGCGCCGCAGAACTTCTGCAATATGTACTCGTAGCTGCCTTATCTCTGCAAGCTTACAATATTAAACATTTGTCATTGCAAATTCCTATTTCCACATGTCGATGTAAGTATCAACATCTACAAATTGAAAGCTTTTCAGTAGCGGAACGTTTACGTTTCTCAAACGCAAGACTCCTATCTAAAGAGATAGGATAACTGTGAAAACTTCACTAGAGGTTGCTTTTGAATTTCCGCCAGAAGAGGTTTATTTATAATAATATAAAGACTAAGAGGTATCATTGTGGACGCGGTACAATATGAAAACATTAATTTTAATGGCCCCCATTTGGCGATTCATGGCGAGGCAGTTGTCCAATCTTTTAGAAGGTTGCGTAGGTGCGGTTTCCCGAATCGTGCTTCACTTCAGAAAACTTTCGCACGTTTAACGAAAGTGTCTGTCGTTATTTTTCTTTGTCTCTATTCTACTAATCATTAACGGCAATTAGTCTTCGCCCACAATTCATCTTATCTGATCTACTAATTTCCTCGAAATAACTATTAACCATTGTACACAATCGTTGACAGTATAATATTGTCAGATAAACATATTTTTTTACACTGAAACAAAGATAACGTTGTAAGAATTCGTTTCAATTAGAATCAATAAAGTAGTTTAAGAGTTAGCGGCATTATTTAATACTTTATGCCACACTTGACCAGATAGGTACTTATTAAACTACTACTACTGCTAAACATAAAATTTTGTACTCAACTCGGGCGGTAAAAAAGAAAGTCTCAGATAGCATAATATTAATTTTTCCAAAATATTACTTGAAATAATACTTGATATAAATTTATATTTTAGACGGCTTTTTGGTTATGGTTTCTTCAATTTACGCTTTCATTGTCTTTGTCATAAAACTCATATTCAAGTTTCGGCGAAATAACATAATACATGACATATTCCGTGAAAACTTCCTAAAAATAATTCTTAATATGTCTATTAATGGAAAGAGTTTCGAATTACGGGCGAATGTGTTTATAATAGCTAATTTGTTTGCCCACTAAAGTGTTACCGATATTGCATCAAATTGGAGGTTTAGTGATGAAAATGCTTTAATCATAGCATTAGTTCAGAGTAAACAATTTGCAACATGAGGCTTCAAACAAACACTCTTATCTAAGTCAACAGCTACGAGTACCTACCTAAGTGAAGTTCTAACATTAGTGTTATGCACTGTTCATACGTTATGCAAACGCTTTAAATTTCTCGCCTTCCCACGCTTTGTTTAACTTATATTTAATACATATTTGTGACTCTAGTCTAGGCGTTAAGTCTTAAAATTAGTTGCTTTAATAAATGTCTCATAACAGAATACGGTACAGAATATACAGAGTATTTACTACGAAATGTAAGCATGAATACGTATATACTTGGGGTCCGACTGACGATTTTAATATCGGAGATTTTGAAGAAACAAGAATTGAATTATAGGCAGAACAAAAGTCTTCCTGAATAAAGTCTACGATATAATATCGCCATTTCGCCAATCTCGCCATTCGCAGTAGGAAGGAACCAAATGTTGAAACAAAACTACTTACTATAATTATCAAATAGTAGAAGACACACGTAGACTTAAGAATCATTCGTTTATTTTTCGCCATTATATTCCTTTTCGCCCTTAATGAATTCAGACACTTTAAACGAGCAAAGTCAAAGTCAAAATTTCTTTATTCATTTAGGTACAAATTGTACACTTATGAAAGTCAATTTTGATGCCATCGGTTCAAGAGTCTACCAAGAGGCCTTGTTATGAGAAGAACCGGCAAGAAACTCAACAAGTTTTATCCTCCCTTTACAGTTTTTATAGTATTGATTTGGAAAGAATCATATTCACATTTTCATGTTGAAGTCATAATAATAATTATTAATCATAATAATATAATAAAATAAAGACTAATAATTACACATTATTACCATTACCATTAGTAGATTCACGTTAAAATACAATGGATATAGATTAGGATTTTTATTTTAAGAATCCCAAGAAGAACATAGAAAAACAAAACCCGCGAGGGTACCGTTCGTTTAACAAATGACTTAATGCAACAAAAGAAATAGCCGGAGGGAAACGATGTGATTAAATTAACGAAATCGAACAAATTGATTTTCCTTCAGCTATAAACAGGTAAAGGGTTTTTATATTTGAATGAATTAATTCGTTGACATCTATACACCAAAATAATAATTACAACTAATTGCGGTTTTTAAAAGCCCCAAATTAAATAAAGAATAAAAAAAAATTGTGGTTAATTTGGCAGTGATAATAACAGAATTGTAACAAATTCAGTCAAAGAAGTAACTCATACCAAAAAGTATTGAGTCTAGGTCGAGAAACACAGATGTAAATGAGAAGAGTACCTAAGTCCTTGTGTGACCTCTGGCAGTCGAGCGTGGGTGTCGCAAGTGCCTTGACTTTCCTAAACGAATTAACAGCAGTAAAAACTCTGCAGCAGAGAGGACCGCGAAAGCAAACATTTGTCCCAAGATTAGGGATTTATTCAATTATTGTTGACATTTACAGCGTAAACATAAAGTTCTTTAATGAAGTCACGATTGATTCTAAAGGGAATTTATGTTTTTGTTATTTGAAATTATTACAAATTTCATGATTTGAAGAAGTGAAATGCAAAGGTATTTTCTTTTATATTACATAATAGTGGTTTGGCATTATAAATATCAATAAGATTTTATTATAACAGCCATTATAATTAGACCCACTGCTGGGGGACAAGGCCTCTCCTTGTCATCGAAGGAGGTTTAGGCAATAGCCCACCATGCTTGCCCAATTCGGATTGGTGGATAAGGTAACCTTTGCTGATTAATTAGTTGCCTTCTACAACGCCCATTGGAGGATATGGGGTGATGCTATTCTACTCTGCCGGCATCACATGGCATTGATTTTATTCAGTTAGAAATAAATAAAATAGCAAAGTAAAACACAGACGTAATTTTTCGTATTACGAAGACAGGCGTACAATAAAATCAACTATAGGTAAACATAATTGCTTATGGATTTGATTATGGTTTAATGCCATCACCACGGTCGCAAAGGAGTTGGGTAATGTATTTAATATTCACGAAGCTAAAGCGATCCTCCTTTATTACTCGTTGGCTGAATTAGGGTTGTAATTTAGCAAATGAAAATAGTAGGTATTACAAACAACACCTTTTATGGAGGCTATATTAATTTAAGGGTTGATATTAGACGACTACTGTGAAATTAGATATAATCTAGCTTATTTATTAACTCATAATACAAAACTCGATGCTGCCCGGATGCTGAAATAATCTAAAACTGTCAAATGTTTTCTTGATGATTTGATACTGACTGATAGCAAGAAAGACGTCCCAATTGGGGTGTTTTTACGATGTTCACAATGCTCATGCCAGACATAATCTGTGTTTGCAAGCTCAAAAATTACTGAAACGATTTCAAAAATATTTCTCCATTAGAATGCTACATTATTCTTGAGTGATATAGGCTAATAATTTATTAAAAATACTCTACGCGGACTAAGTGGCGGGCAAAGCGCTAGTTATATATATAAATACCAACATAATATAACCATCGGCGGTGTTTTCAGCTTGTCTAGTACTTCCGTGGTTGGGTACTGGAGCAGAACCTGTATCTAAAACGGCTCTTGCGGAATCACACTAAATATGGCTACGCAGAGAGAGAAGTCACATTAGTGGAAGCTACTACTGATGCATATTAAGGGGGCTGCCAATGATATGAGTATTATTTTATTTATTAGTATAATTTTGTATATATTACTAGATGACCTGGTGTACTTCGTATCACCTATTCACGGAGTACTAAACGTCTTTGCACCTATCCTAACGACATTAAAACTCTCTTTTAGCTAAAATGGCGGAACGTCAAATGTGTGACAGGAATGTAAGCAGAACAGTTTATATGGAAATTGAAATTGTTGTTTTTACTATCTTTCTCGCAATTTTTCCATAATTTCTCACCGTTTTAACCTTCCCTGGACTACGACAAACATTTAAAAACTAAATTCAGCTAAATCAGCCCAGCCGTTCTCGAGTTTTAGCGAGACTAACGAACAGAAATTCATTTTTATATATAAAGATAAATAATATTACTCTAGAGTGGTGAATGGTGGGCCGCTTAAACCTACTTTTGGATCAAAACTACCCCGCACTGATCCTGGCTTCATGGCAAACTAAGAAATTTCATCACTTTAAGATTTTATTTAATGCAGAATCCTGCGGAATGAAGCTTAAAAGAAAGCTAAATTTTCGTTTCCTTTACAAGCAAATGCCTAAGGAAAAAAAGGGTGATGAACTTCCCTACTAATTTTTGAGATGCGAGTTGACAACGAGATGCGGCTTTCACGACAAATTAGCATAATTGCCGAAATATTTTGGCCGTTTCTTAATAAGTAAACAGAGTCAAAGCTAAGCAAATGAAGACAAGTCCTTCATTTAAGACACAACTAAATTCTTCAGTAACAGTGAGGTATTACAAAAATCTTTGGCTCTTCAAAATTTACTATATAAACAATTTATAGATTTTTAGAGCTTAATATAAGTACATATTAAAGGAACGGTTTTGAAAAACCTCAACATTCTTCATCATCATCTTTTCAGTCGAAAGACGTCCACTGTTGGGCATAAGCCTCACTCGAGGGTCTCCACAGTTTCTTCTTACACGAATAGATTTGTATATTTTAAAAATGTTTATTTCTCCAATAAATATTTTCAGTAAAATCCATACTTGTACCAGGCACGACACTCAAAATCATCCAATACCTAAATCAACTGAATACTTAGAATATGTAGCTCCTGATACAGTTTGCAGTCTCGTTAGTTTCATAAATAAGTCATAATCTTTAGTTTTCTTAAAGAGGAATGCATTTTATGGAATGTGAGGTGTAAAAATATTCCACAACATTCTAGGCGCATTCTGTCTGCACATTTATGTGCATACTGAAGCCAGATGGCTGTGAAGCTTTGCATTTATTTTGTGGAGCAATTTCCTATTGTTTTTTTACCTTGGATATCTTAAATTAAACAGTTAATGCTAGGAATAAGAAAAGTTCTTTACTTCTAGTTACAATAATTTCAAGTATATAATTAAAGTAACTCACAAAGAATATAGAAATGACATTGTACTTTAGGTTAAGCTGATTTGTATTTTTTCTGTGTGCAAGAAGAAGAAATAAAGATTATTATTATTATTATGAAGGGTTATTAATAAAAACTCTTCCCGGACCTCGACAGATCGAGGGAAGGGAGGATACCCCTTGGCAGAGGAGGCCAGACGGCCGAGGGTCGTTATTATGATAATTATTATTTCTTTTTATTTATTTAGTTTCTCAGCTTTTCCTGGTAATCAAATAAGCACGGGCCTAAGCCAAGTGCGTATCAGTTCCATCAGAGTTGGGATGGATGTATGTCAGATTGTGTATGAGGTTGAGTTCTATTTCCTGTTAGTGTTAGGTTATATTGTTCGTTTTGTATAAATTTTCTTACTATTCGACATATATTGAGAATAACTGCTTTTTGTAGTAGAACGAAAGTGTGGTGACATATTGAGGGTTTTTATAGATTGATGTACCTGTATCGGTATGACACCTGTTATAGAGAGGACGATTGGGACAAGGTTGCCTTTTGGAGTTACTAGATTCTAATTATTTCATCTTTTATTTCAGTGTATTTAGAAAGTTTTTCTGCAATTGTAGTCTGTAGGTTATGAGTATTTGGAATAGCTATATCTATTATGTATCCTGTCTTGGTGATTTTATTATTAATTATAATATCAGGTCTGTTGTAGTGGATTGTGCGGTCGGTGAGAATAGCTCGATCGTAATAGTGTTTAGTGGAAGGATTCTCTAAAACCCTTTCAGCGATATATTTGTAATAAGGTTGCATGTTTGTGATCAGCATATTTTGGGAAGCGAGTGATGGATAATGTTTGCCACTTGGTCGTGTCTATGTTTGTTCTTATTATAAAGTTACATGTGTAATGTCACGGTCTATACACATTAAAAAAGTTTGCGTTCACTTCACGCAAGACAAGTTTATTTTTTTATATATATTTAATTATACAAAGAGTATTACTTTATTTAATTATTTATTCTAGTTTTAATTACATACTTGTAAAAAACACCCAAAAGCTAAATAACAAATTTAAAATGTTCCATCTTAAAATATAGACGCAGTTTTTTCAAGTGCATCACTCTTTTTGGTGTATGTATGTAACGATTACAAAAGTTAAGCCACTAAGTACGCAGTCAATACTCGGAAGGGTATTTATTTCTATAAATACCCGTCCGTGATTATAATTTTCAGGCACGTAAAACATGGTGATCCTCGGGAGATGGTAGCCGTAAAAATAACAAGTGACTTGTATAACTAATACCTTGCTTAAGTGTACTCGAATAGAGGAAGGGAAGAATTAAAGTAATATATTAATAGAAATTATTAGCATAACTTACTTATGTGTACAAATTCAGATTCTGAAGAAAATTCTCAGCATTCTATGGTTTTTTGTGCCATAGTGTTGCAGAGAAGAGAACCAGGGGCACTGCCTGGGACTTTTAACCCAAGTGTAGGGTTACGGGATACCCCTTACATTGAAATAACGCCTAACTCCATTATATATCCATCCATTATATATTTGTTGTGTCAAATATAAATAACTAATTAAACTTAAAATAAAACAAAATTCACTTCAAAAGGCACGTAGAAGACTTTTAGGATAATAATTTGTAACTCTTCTAATAAAACGCTTAATATGACAGGTGAGCGTGTCAGTTTAGGTTATATATGAAGGTCATGGTATGAATTCTTTATACAAATTGAATGATTGATACCGCGTTCGCTATTCAACTCTGAACTGAATCGCTGTCGAAAGTAGCGCCAGTTAGTCGCGTAGGCAGCGTCATAGTACCAATTAACGATTCTATATGTATTCAGTTTAGGTCTTAAATTAGATTGCGACAAAAGGTGGTGGTAAGGTAGCTGCAGTCTGACTGTTGCTGTCTTTTTTATTACGTTACTGTACTACTGCCGACTACCACCAACCGAGGCCGCCTGCGTGTACGTGAAATGGTCTCGTCTACCTATCTTGCTCTAATATATGCGTTAGTATACTCTTTCTCTTTCACATTGCCGATCTACAGTTCCCTATATCTAAGCTCGTAGTCAACGCACTTATGCTATAGCAATGGTAGTAGTACAATTATTTAAAGTTAGTTAATGTATCTATGGTAACGCCGACTCGGTGTTACCAATAGGTAGATACCTTAACTGATGAAACTAACAAAATTGTCAGCTTAATAATCAATTAATATAAAGCTATGTTTAAAAATGTGACGTCTTTGTAGCACTATCTGTTGATTTTAAGCAATAAACTTTGAAAAAAATCTTATGGATTTCTTTACCATATAGCAAACAAGTATCCAATGCCTACGTAATGGTGAGCAGTCCCTGTTTTCTATAGATGCTTAAAATAATACACAATGTCATTTGGACACAGACTATCCTGACAAATAAATATACTCTAAATAAAAATCTGTTTTTTTATAAAAAAAACTTTTCTAGTATCAATCTTTCTTTACAGAAAATCTTTATATTAAAATTTAAAACGAATCAGTGATAAACTGCATTTAATAATGTTGAGCTTTTCTCATGCGCAAAACCTTTATAGAATAAAGGCTGCACAAATGAATACAAAGAAAATGCAAAACCAACACATTTTCCAGCTAGGTTACCGTGACTTTATCACGCTCAACAAACAATTATTTGCAGATGGAAAACGAGATAACATTAGACAATAATAACACAGCTTTGAAAGGAATGAAATCGAAAGTTTCATCTATTCAACGATTTCTATCAGCTCTTGTTCGCTGTATAAAATGTAACGAAGCTTTTAGCATCGAAGATATTTATTGGCGTATTCAAACGCACAAGCTGATTGTATAGCTAATGTATTAAAGAGGGTTTAAGCATCGAGTTCATAGAATATATTTATTGTAAAAATGTTTTCTATTAACGCATAGGTATTTTTGGACTTGTTTTAAGTTCGCCTGACTATCATGATTTAATCGAAGTGTGTCGCTCAAACAATATTGTTAACAGTTAGAGCCAGACCCACAGTGGTAAATGGTATTGATGGTTTCTAATGACTGTACAATTGTACATTACGAATTACGAAATAAATATATTTATTCTTGTCATTGTGTGAAAAAGTAAAAAATATTGTCATCGTGGTATAAGTAGCTATTATATAATTAAAGCGTAACTATTAATTATAACTAAAATTGTACTCTCATACTAAATAAAATATATTGCCATCGTGGTATAAAAAGCTATTGTGTAATAAAAGCGTAATTCTACAAATTAATTAATTATAACTAAAATTGTACTCTCATCGCATTTAATTTGGTACGCCTTGATGTACTGTATGTTATCATTCAATAAATCATTGAATTGAATAATACTAAAAGTTTCATTCACGGTTTAATTATTTTTATCTTGAATCATACATTTGGCAGACGTGGAGCGTTGCCCACTCTATGCCTCGCTTTTTACCATTGGTTTTAATGAAAATTATTTTTAAATAAAAAAAACCGCCTTCTAAACTAAAAACGGAGAAATAAAAATTTTGTTTATAAATATCTAAATGTTTTTTTGAGGTCGGTCCCAAATACAAGTGACAACGTTTATTCTAACGTTTATATTGAGGTTGGTTTAACAAAATTTCTATTTCTCTGTTTTTAGTTTTGAAGGCTGTTTTTTTTATAATAATTTATTTTTTGCCATTTAGTGTTTTAAGTATAGACATTTTCAGGTAATTCGAGATCTTTTAGACACACAATATTACGATACCATCGATGTCAATTAAATAGGCATTACTTATTAGGGATAACTCGAAAACTGCTCGTCAGTCAACTTGCTGTAAGTCTATCAAATGTAAATGGGACCACATGACAAGCGGCTGACAGCTTCCAAATAAAATCTTTAAAAAGAATCTTTAAAATTGGTACACCCCGTAAAGAGTTAAGAGGTAACAAAAGTCTGATATTCTTCTTTCTAAATATTACTCGGAAATACTCTTGTTTGACTGTTATCGTGTTTTATGAAATATTTAATGAAAAAAGAAATTAATTTTATCTAATACAGTAGCTACTATTGTAGATAGTAAGGAGACAACATATTAAATCAATTGGATAAGTAAAAGTATGTGTATAACATCAGAAACACCAAGCTTATTCAATAGCCAGACCACTAAAGGGAATCCGACCGCATGCGGCCGCACAAGACGGTTTAATATGTGTAATGTAAGCACAGTGAGACGTATCTGATATTATGAACGTTACGGTCCGCAGATTTTACCCGGATTTCCGCCACTTTTGCAACAGTTATCTCTGTGAGCATATTCATTTTATGATGTACAAAGTATATCTGTTCTTTAGTCTAGAATCATTTATATGTATGTGTATTAGTATAATTATTCTAAGAGTGACATTTTCAGTGAAAATTCTGTTATTTCAATTGAAATAAAAACTTTTTAGCTATATTTTTTTATTATTATTTTTCTTCTAAGTAACAACATGAATTTATAATTTGATAATATTTTAAGAGTACTTATTTTTTCTTTTTTCGTAACTTGCTAGGACCTGTTGGGAATAATATTTTCTTTGTTAAACTTTACAATACCTATTCTATTCTTAATTAGTGGAGAAAATGGTGACACCATGACACCACACACGCGATTACGCATTTTGCCAATGTGAAGTGAAAATATATCTAAGTAACAATATATTTTACGGTAGATTGAATTAAAAATGTAGTTTCTCAACACGTTTACACAAGAACTCGGGAGAAACTACATTACCTATGAAGATTTTTAGAGGGTAAAATCAAAGTCAAAGTTAATAGATCACTCAATCTAGGTTAATATTTAATAAAAATTTGTGAATGTCAAAATATTAATTGCCGCTTAGTCGTCAAAAAATACCGACCCTTTTTTTTAATCATCGCAATTGTCAAAAATCAGTACACTTTGCTAAGTAACAAAAAATAAACTTTCTAAATGTAATGTAGGTAGAGATATTATTACTTGGGAGGGAATGAAATTCTCAGGTTAAGTTAAATTCTCTCTTCATTTGTAATTTGTATTTTATTAAATAATTTGAAAGGCAAAGAGTCTGTGACAGACAGGTTGCTTATTTAATTTCATTGATTTGTTAACGTGATTTAACCTTTGAACGTTTCAACAAACTGTGTTACTGGAGCTTGTTATTCATTTAAAATCCATGGACATTTCGTCTGCCGCCATAACAATAATGTTAATGTTTTTTTATATATATATCAAGCAGGCAAACAAGCTTGCGGCCCCCCTGGTGTTCAGTGGTTACCGCCTATAGACAATTGCAATATTAAGGGAAAATCACTCAAAATCGTTTTAGGATTGTATGATAACCACATAGCATAATAAAACATTGGTCATCATTATAATAATAGCCTTTATAATTCGACCCACTATTGTATACAAGGCCCTTCCTTATCATCGAAGGAGGTTTAGGCAGTAGTCCACCACGCTTGCCCGACGCGGATTGGTGGACAGAGTATAAGGTGATCAGTACCCCTTTGCTGATCCATTTAGTCGCCTTCTACGACACGTATTGGAGGATATGGGATGATGCTAATTCTACTCTGCCAGAAAAACATTGTTATAATTATATTATTATCACAGTTTAATACTAGATTTCAGGGTTTACAAACAATATAAAGAAAGTGAGGGTCGCGGCAATTTTGTACGGACGACAATGGGCGGTCTCGTGGGGTTTCAGTCGCCGCGGCCTGACGACGCACGGCGGGCTAACGACTCCAATACAATCACAATGAGCCCTTTATAACACTAGTCTATGCAACGCTGTACAATAGACCCTTTGGAAAGAAAAATATTTCTGCTGTAATTCTATTTTTCTCCGTTCCAAAGCTTTGGATGACGCACACGGTCCTTTATTTGCTGTGTTGTGACAGAGTCATTTCGCTTACAATTTTGGTAGTTATTATTCTCTCGAAACTTACTTCTTTTGCATTTGAAAAGACCTTTAGATTACGTAACGTTTATTTTGCAAGACTTTTTCTTACATTACATTACAGTTATATAGGCCATAATTTAATATTCGAATTAAGATTTTAAAGTTGAACATTACCAATTGCCATACCTACTTTTGAACAGGTATAATTAAAAAGAAACAACCTATAGCTTACAAATATTTTTCTTAAATAATAATAACAATATTATGGCAAAAGTGTTTCACATAGCAAAATTGAGTATATGATCTATAAGAATAGGTATTTTGTTTTTGATTTGGCTACTTCTGGAGGCCGTGTCTTCTGTTACCGCATTGCTACTGCCGCTGTACGGGCGAAAAGTTTTCTGTGTAGGTATTATTCGACTATTTTTTCTTGTATCGTATATGCTCGTACCAGTCAAAACAACAACTTGAAATAAAATAATATTGAAATAAAAACCATTGTTTTCCTTATAGCCGAAAACGTCAGCTATAATAATGCGTCGTCTGATTTGATATTTGGTTTGCTATTTGCTGGTTATTATATTATAATTCTCGGTAATATTTTTAAAATTAGATAATACACTGAAAAACATCGACTGTCCGGGTGACAATCAAAACCAGCATCTTCCGCAACCGGGCGGCTGCGTTACCGGGACACTGCTTTCGCCATCGAATTTAAATTTGTCGGTGCTTAGACATAATACATAAATATTGTTATAATAAAAACATTATTTTTATTGTAACAATATTTGCGCGTTTGTTAACGCAAAAAGTAATTCCATAATATAAGGTAGTTTCATTTTAACTGGACGTATTTGCAAAAATATTTTGATCGGATCTTAGAAGTGCAAATTTCAAAGATTTGATGAAACAATGTTACCATCAAAACATAAGTACCAGGTACTGGCAAATTTCGACGGCGAATACAGTGTCCCGGTACCGTAGCGGTTGACGCAGCCGTCCGGATTGCAAAAGATGTTGGGTTCGATTGCCGCCCTTTACAGTCGATGTTTTTCAGTGTATTTTCTAATTTTAAAAATATTTGCGAGTTTCTGAACGCAAATGTAATTCCCTAATAACTAATTGTTTTTTTTATCACAATAAAACTTTTATATAAATGCTTTTCGTAATTACGAACAAAAATGTTTTTAGTATTATGTGTAAAGAGAAGAGTCTCTTAATGGAGAGACCATCTCTACAATTTAAGTAACTTACAACGAATCCGCTCATAGTGACATCACTGATTGCAGATGGTCTTAAAATAAGAAAAAAAAGAAAAAGAAAAAAAAAAAAAGTATTATGTGTAAGTACATGAAAATAATCAAAGGATAATTCCACTTTCAAGTCAAGGTAACCCAGACTGCTGAGATAATTTTGAGTGAAATATCCGTTCTGGTCGTTGGCTTTCGTTGGTATGTTTATTGAAGGATTGTAAATTTTTGTGTTTGGTGCCCTTTTTGTGTAGGCAACACGCTGGAAACCTGTCACTATTTTGGGCTACTCTATGGCGCATGCTGTTAGATGTGAATGGCTTTGTGTGTAACCGAATGTTACTTGAAGCTCTGCTCGACCCCATTTGGGAATGTGAGCGTGATTATTATGCATGTATGTGTCAGTCAAGGAAAAAGAAAACTAAACTACATTAAAGCTATATTATCTGTGATTAAAGTTAACTTTAGGTACTCAGTAGCGTTTCAAGCGGCACTTTAAACTTAGCTCCAATATATGCATGATTTAACAGGTTACTATATTGACAATAAGCTCCAGGGAGTCAGATCATAACCATCACGATGATATTAATAATTTCGTAGTGATACTATCCTATATTAAGCAATATACAGTTAAGGTTAATAGATATTTAGATCGGCACATAAATGCTTTCTCCGAATCAAAGCTTCATCTTAACAACATTTATAATGCCACTGCTGGGACACAAAGACTCTCTTTGTCATCGATGGGAGTTTAGGCGGTTGTTAATCACGCTTGCCTAATGCGGATTGGTGGACGGAGTATAAGATTGATTGGTTTGTTTCATAGTTACCTGTTTGGACGCCGGTAGAGAATTTGCATTGAAGATTCTACATCCTCGTGGTGTTACACTTTCCCTGGGATTCCTCAGGATGGCGTTTTATCTCCTTTACTCTTTTCTATTTTCATAATTTCTATTTCTGAACATATAACTTCATCCTACCACCTCTACGCAGATGATCTACAACTTTATTATCAAGTGGCACCGGATTATTTACAGATGCAGTAAACAAATTAAATACTGACTTAGATCACATTTTGAAGTAGAGTAAATGTCACGTTCTCCATGTAAACCCTGCTAAAACTCAAGTCATTACCATTGGTAGTCCTCGAATGACTTCTAGAGTTGACTGGTCAGTATTGCCTTAAGTTGTATTTAATCAAGCTCACATTCAATTTAGTAAAACGGTGAAGAACTTAGGTCTACATTTCGATGTTAATTTGTGTTGGAGTTCACACTTGCAAGAATTGAGCAGAAAAAAATCTGCTTCAGCAGATTCGCTTAGGAGACTTCGCAATTTCCTTCCCATTACCACTAAAAATGCGCTAGCTTATTCACTCCTTTTCCCAATCCTTGATTATATATTGAGTTCATTTATACTAATTTAACTGAAGAACAATTAATAAACTTGAGCGACTTCAAAACTTTTATATACCGTATTTAGCTTAAGCAAATATGACCATGTTTCCGAATTTCGTGCTAAACTCAAGTGGTTACCCATTCGCCATCGCCGGGATGCGCATATTGTCTCCCTTTTTTACACTATCTTGTTTCATCCTAACACTCCTTTTTACTTAAAAAGTAGATTTAAGTTCCTTCAAGACACTCACCCAAGAGTTTTGAGATCGTCGTCGTCACTTCACCATATTCTAGAATAAATCTTTCACTGTGCAGGCTATTCTATTGTGGAACTCTTTACCTGTCCGCATAGGACAAGTAAAGAGTTCCATAATAGAATCAATAGCTAAAGGTATGGGAGTAGAGAAAAGTATTAACGTATTTTTTTGCTTAGAATATGTCCTTAGGATAACCTTAGGATCAAATCTCAAGTTGACATAACCGATGGCACAGACACATAAAATTGAAAACAAAATTACTAAGTTTACTAAAAAGAGTGTTGTACGCTGTTAAAAAAATATAATTTTATTTTTAGATAGATATGAAGTCCGATATTTACATTTGATGCCGTCCTAGCTTAGCAAAAAAAACACCAGATTGGTCCAATTAATCACTATTTCTGGTCATTGGATAATTGACTTAGCTTTATTTAGTTAAGGGAACGCTCTTAATCTCGAGACCCTTTAACCAGAGACAAACGGAGAGACCAAGTGTTTTTATAGCACCTTACCAATAAGGACAAAGGGTACAATACAATGGATTAAACGTTAAGTCTTCTGTATATATACCTATTTCATTCATTAATTTTTTAATGTTTTCTCAATTCAAGGAGCAACTAAATAGCATTATTGTCGATGTATAATTTATAGTTAACTAGCTGACCCCGCAAACGTTGTTTTGCCTTATTAATTAAAAAAAAATTAAGAGTGGACAACCCTTATCACTAAGGGGTATGAAAAATAGATGTTAGCCGATTCTCAGACCTACTCAATATGCTCACAAAATTTCATGAGAATCGGTCAAGCCGTTTCGGAGGAGTACGGGAACGAACATTGTGACACGAGAATTTTATATATAAGATGTTATGTGTAATATTCTTATTGTGTCCGTTATGTATGACTTATTAGGTGTTATATAACTGTCGAAACTTTACTGTTTTCTGTACTACATCTCCTTGTTTATAATTGTTTTAATTGTGTAATTGTTTGTTTCCCAAATAATGTAAAATAAATAAACACTTTGTAGAAGGTTCTTACGGAAAGAAAAATTAAGAAAAATGCGCAGAAAATTGAATAATTTCAGAAAACTAAACGACTATTTTAACTAAGTACTTTTTAAAGTTGGCGCGTTTGATGAAAGTGGAATTTAGCACGTAGGTTCTATATAAGTGTGCATTTATAAAGGATTTTTTAAAATTTATCCCCTAAGATGGTGAAACGGTGGTCCAAAGTTTGTATGGAGAACATGACTAGTTAGACTATTTTATTCGAAACTTCACATTATCCAATCGATAAATTAGTAAACACGTGTTTCAGGTTTTTTTTTCAGATCATTTTGCAAATGGGATCGGTATTTTTTGTATGGTTCTGAGGTCACCACGAAATGCCACTCTTTCGTGGTGACCTCAGAACCATACAAATAGCTCATATAATGTCCCCACTGAGGGGCTCGAGCCTACCCCACAATAGGGGCGATTAGGCCTTAGTCAACCACGCTGGCCAAGTAAGGGTTGGTCAACTTCACACACAACCTAAGAATTTCTTCATAAGTGCGTGCAGGTTTCCACCTAGGTGGGAGACAACGCCCTTACGCACTACACCACCGACGCTTTTTTTTATTAGAATATTTTGAGAAACAATAAATTAATTTTTGACCTTTAATAGCATTTTTTCCTTATTCGTTTGGGAAACTTTTAGTGCGCCCCACGTATTTCACTTTAAACGAAAAACCGCAGAATTGAGGTACCTACTTACTTGCGAACGGACTAAGGTGAAATTGAACTTAACAAAAAAAATGTGATCTGAAATACCTACTATTTGGAATAGCTATTGAAAGCCTGTATAAATCTTATCAATAGGGAAGATAGGACCGCTGTTGCTCCGCGCCCATACACGCCGCATCACCTAGCCAGCGTGAGTTACGGCCAAAACTCGGCGCAGAGGCCATTACTAGCAAATAAACAACTGCCATTGTCAATCTATCAATCTCATATATTTGTAAAAATTTTGTATAAACTGTATTCTGTGATGCTGGGGCCGCACTTGCGTCTGTCGTCACGAAGCTTCGTGCTAGGACACGCAGATGTGACCGGCTGTTATCGGCTATCGTCACGAATATTCGGGTTGCTTGTGCGTTATCGGCCGGGAGGCGGTACGTCAGGGTTTTAGCGCGCTAACCTATCGCGCTGCGTGGTCAGACATGCGTTGTTCATTTCGAAGGTTGTTCTCCATTAGTTCAGACGCGTACGGGTGACTAAGTATACGATACAGCTGAGTTATTTTTTATAATAAATGCATTACGTAACTATTAGCACACAATTTAGAAGTAAAGAAAGTGATTATGCATAGTTAAACGCAAAGAAGGATAATAATACTACGCAATTTACACGTCTGGAAATGATTTCGGCCATCTTGGATTATTGCACGATAGTTCGTGTAAATAAAGAAATGCCACATGCTTTATCGCGATAACTTTGCTCGGGTCGCACTTGCGTGTATCGTACGAAGTATCGCCACGCATTACTTCGGGACGATAGGCGCAAGTGCGGCCCCAGCATGAAAGTATTAAAGTTCTAATTTTTCTTGTTTAACTCACTGTTATGCCTAAGTGGACTTTCTGTATAATATGACATGATACAATTTTGATGACGCTAACGACTTGTCAAAAATATGTCAAGTTTACTGTTTACGCAGGTTTACGCTAGTGCTGCATCCTAGCGGCAGAATATTGCAGCAATGTTCTTTATTGTCAAGGAGTGTTCAGTCCTTAGGTTCAGGCAATTCTAATGACTGAGCCCCAATCAAAGCCAGTTTCCGACGTCGGGAGGCCTTGATTTGTCTCATTTCCGGGTTCTCTCTTAGCTCGTCTCTCCAATAGCCCTTCGATTTTCTGTCACTACCAGAATAATATTGCATTACCACTTCATTACTAGTATAATTCACATAGAAAGTATGTTGAATAGTTTAAATCTAGAGTTTAGATCTGTTTAAGAAGATGAAAATATTCTAATTTAATTTATTTCCATCATTTTAACAAATTAACATACAAATACATAGAGAGGTTAGTACCACCAAGAAATTCAAATCTATCGTCTTCGAAAGAAAACTCTGTTGTAATTTATTGCTACATTACTTACCCATTTACTTAAAAGTACATAATTATAATAAGAACTATGCTCCGATATTTGCTATTCAAATTAATAAAAGAACGATCACTCTTCATATCTTATTCAAGATTTTCTTCACTACGTACAGGGAAGTAAGTACGGGTAAACCTTAATATTAGATATTTACGAGTCGAAATAACTACGACTTAATCCGAAGCTAAATCCTTCTAAGAATTAGGTACAGCACCGGAATTCAGTTGCAAACCGACTTTTTAGAGACTGGCTTAAAGAAAATTCGTTTCGTTAAACTAGCGGACGAAGTGAACTAGATACTCCGAATAATTTATAAAGGCGGAGTGCTTTTACATATGATGTAAAACACTGCGTTGATTTTATTTTACGAAAATTCGGACTCGATTTTATTTAGGTGTATAAGGAAAAAACTGACTTTGAAGAAAGTTTGTGGAAAGCTCCTTTCTCTCCTAAGCTACCTAGTGGGTTGCGAAGTAATTAAAAAGTTCAACGATTTTAAGAAATCCCAAAAGCTTAAACGAGCTTTATAAACTATTAACACCAGTAAAAACTCTATTCAAGGAATTCAGCCTCAGCTTTGCTCTTAAAATAATATCGGGACAAAGTTCTCGATAAATAAGACAATGTGAAGCAAAAATCAGTTTGCGTAAATACGTCATACAAACAACCAGAAAGCTCAACCTTTTGTGAAGAACGCATTAGTGTTTGCGGTTGTGAGCAAACACATGCGATAGAATTACAGACGCGCGCCGGTGCGGATAAGCTGCGCTTGAACCGCTCAGTGCGGCTTCTGCGTAGACGTCTGTACTGCAAGATTGCCTCGCTAAACATGTTGTGTAATGGAGCTAAGCTTCAAGCAATTCATGTCGTGTTAGGTATAGAGTCTTGTCTTTATCAAAAAATACTGTAATATTGGCCTATTGGCCACTCTACTATTACTTACGGTAAGATAACCTGCTTTAAGGATAGGTCAAGAAGCTTTATATTTGAGATAGGTTTTGTCTAATATTCATTAAATTGTTGTTGGTTTGATTTTGACACTTGACTTTTTATTTCTGTAAGATTTGTATATCGATTTTGTCTTAAAATGTGCGATTCTAGTTAAAAAAACATTTAAGTATTAAGTGATTATGTGTATTTGTAATACATATAAAACGTATGTACTTCTTTTTCTAAAGTACTACACGAAGTATTACAAGTAATAAATATTATTATTGTAAATTAAGATTTTTTTTATAAATAAATAAAAGAGACGCCGTCTTGATGGAGTGGTCAGTATAGCTACCTACACATCAAGCAGTCCGGGTCCTTGTTGTTATAGTTGTTTTTATATTTATTAATAAAAAAATCTAAAAATTATTATGTATTTTAAAATTCTTGGTTATCTATTATACATAACACAAGTTCTTAATGATACTTAATTTGGGCTAGATAATTGGTGTGAGCGGGGAAATTTATTACTAAATTATTATATTTAAACAACTATGATTCGATAACAAATATTCGTGTTCACACAAACATTTGCCGCTACCAGGATTCGAACCCGGACCGCTTGATGAGTAGGCAACGATACTAACCACTCCACCACGAACGGTAATATGTATGTAATTAACCAGACTTTTTAAAATCCACGTTATATGTATTCCAGTTTCCTGTTTAGATTAATATTTCAATACCTATTTCATATTAATAGGTACACGTTAACTTAAAATTTCGCAGTGGGTTTAAAATATTAATGAAATAGTATAATTAAGTATTAAGAGGCAAAATCATAAAAATGCTTATATAGATTTTCAATATAAAAAATCGCTTATACTATATTATTATAAGAAATAATATAGACTGTTATTATACATACTTTCATGATTAAATTAACAATCGGTAATAAAAAACAGATAAGTAAAAACCAAATCATTTACATACATTAATTCTTCAAAATGAGTTAATTAATATTGCTCATAACAAAACTAAATACTGTGTAGTTATTTGCTCATATTATATTTTTATTGATGATCGAGTGTACAAAATAAGAAACTCGATGTTCTATCCAATTTTATAGTTGTTTGTTGTTTATTTGTTTGTGATTGATAAACTAGTAGGTCTGGACGGACTGTCTCCGACAAAAACAAATGGATCACAAACTAAATACTATATTATGGATGAATCTTTTCATGATATAGAGCTTTAGATAAAAATATTTCTCTGATACTTTTTAATTAGGGTTTTATAGATGTGAGTCTTAAGCTTGTTACTACAACAAATAAAAACCCTTTACGGATATAAAATTCGCTACCAACTGGATTAATTTGTTTGAAAATTTTAACAAAAGATAATATATTATAAGGAGCTTTAGTAAATAAAAATACTGAAAAAAAAATATGTTGAGATCAATGCAATACCAGTGGTATCACAATATGTGCCGTGTGTGTGATGTTGTCAACTATTTCTCTTACAAAGTGCTTTTCAATGGTCTCACTAAAGCTAGGGTTGGCTGGAAGAGATCTCTGTTAGAGATAAGCTCACCTTTGTACATGTTGTTCTTACAATTGTTTTTTTATGTGTGCAATAAAGGATTTATACATAATTGAACAGAAAAGCAAAAATCACCAATTAAGTTAGTATATAAATAGCAATCCATAAAGTTTGACGCTGAGACTTCGCAAAACGTGAGGGAATTTCTAATTATCTTTGTATTCCCAAGAGTCAGATCTACTCAGATTGAAGTTAGGAAATGAAAGAATGTATAGTCCATTCAAAAAAGTCAGTTTCATTTCTTTCACATTTGTGAAAGGAGGTAAGATGTGTCAAATATCCTGGAGGTTACTATCGAGAAAAAATTGTCGAAATGTATGTGTAGTACATTTAATATATTTGAACGATTTGCCAGAATCACTAAGCTAATATGTAATCACTACTAGTGGGGTTATTTTAGGAATGATAATTAAATTTGCCGTTTCACGTTAACCCAAACCTTTTGGGATAACGACCTTTCGTGGAAAGATTGCATACAAATCGAAACAGTGTCGAATCCGTTAGTAAACATTGTTAGAACTTTCGAGATTTTTGCAAAGTTTTAAAGACAAAAGTCTCCTCGAGCACAAACCAATAAACATCTCTTATTTTGCATGCATATTCTTTTTATTTCCTTGAAGTTTTCGTAAATGTATAAGCCATCGAATTTCAATGGGCTTCTGGAACATTTAGAATAGAATAGATTAGAATATATCTTTATTGTACATTTATTATTAATGATATTTATATTTATGATTTGTATCTTATCATAACTTAACAACGTAAATATTGAAAACATATTTTTACAAAGTGCATTATTGACGAGATATTTGAGTTATGTAATAGCTATTATTTCAATCTAGGTATATAATATATTTACTAGCTGACCCGGTAAACGTTGTTTTGTCATAAAAAATTTTTGTTAGTTAAATAAATATTTTTTCACCTCTCCCAAAAAAAAACCGCATCAAAATTGGTTCATTCGTTTAGGAGGTACGATGCCACAGACATACAGACACACAGAGAGGTCAATCTTATAACACCCCTCTTTTTGCGTCGAGTGTTAAAAATCTAAACAACTTTAAATAGGTATAGTTCGAATTGTTTTCAAAATAAGTATTCTTTCAGTAAACTAAAAGGTACTTTTGTGTCCTGTTTATCTACACATTTTTTGGAGACTGATACAAAAAGTCCGTATTCTCTAAAATAAATTACAAATTAAAGCTCCGAGATTGTCTGACACTCTCGTGCAGATCGTTTCGGGGAAGTTAATGCCTATTTTAACTTTAGGCACTGTTCTATAAATATTCATGAGTACTATATACACGTAAGTAACGAAGTACCTAATACAACTTTAAATTTAGAAGTATAACTTTTATTTAGATAAGCTAGTACTCAGATTATTTTAGATAATAAGTAGTGAAAAATAACATACGTTAAAAGTATATGTAATTCTAACGACAATATATATTTTTATTTTTAAGTGCGTATTATCTAGTAAAACCTACTCTAGAGGCCTTATATTCGATAATCTATTATTAGCCAACATTTTGAGTACCAGAAAATATTACTAGTTTACCTAATAAACTATCCACATCATAATACTTAATAAAGTTAACTCTCCTGGTATTTACTCTCCCTTGCGACATCAACAGTATCGGAACACATGTAAAGATATCAAGAGGGAAAAATATCTTAAAATAAAATATTATTTGGTAGTGCCGGCACTAGTGTGCCATGTAGAGTCAAGGTGGTGCGTATGTGTGCGGCTGTGAATGGGCGAGGGCAGAAGGCAGGGCGCCAGGGGGGCGGGGTGCGGTATCGACGCGCGCGCCGCGCCTGCGCGACAGAAGCACCTGTTGCCGTGAGGCCATGGAAAGATACTCTTTCAAATTAAGGCGGACACCTGATACCTAAATAAAAACAGCTTCTTTCCACAAAATCTCATTTCTAAGCCTCAACTGAGATATACACTGGACTTTAATTAATTTAAACATCGAACAAGTAAGATGTTAGAGTTATTTTAACTTTCAATCTACACACAGTATAAAACAAGTCGCTCTTTAGGTATGTACGCTTAGAACGTTGAAATATAGTGTAGATTTAAAAATTAGTAGACAGAGTGATTCAAGAGGAAAGTTAATATGCATAATTTGGTAAGATTAAAGTAAGTACGATCCATGTGAAGAAGGGGCGGGTCGCCAGTAAATTATAAAAACAAATCAAAAGGTTATTTTTTATTCTTTATTGTAGCTATGTAATTATGTTTATCGTGGGTACCATGATTAATAACTAACAGCACCTACGCTTATAACATGCAATGAAATAGCAAAGGGTTGCGAGTTCAACTTTAGAGTTGAACTTGCAACCCTTTCCTTATCAATATTCTTTTAGTAAATAATTTTACTGTTATTCATTTTTAGGTTTCAAGCATAAATTATTTTGACAAATTTTTAAAATTAAAAACAAACAATTTAAAAGTTGACAAAGGTAATGAATGAAATCAAAAGTTTCGTATAAAAATATTTAACTTCACAAAAATTCACGTCTAAAATGTGATTCATCTCAGAAATTACTTTTATAACACACAAAGACTCAAATGAAAAAAGGCAAGTGACACTGGTTAGTTACACTAGGTACAGAGTGGAACCCGAACAAACACCTTTAAGCAATTTTTGTCTTCTATTTTCTCGACAACAAAGATAAAAGAGAGCGATCTTTATTACAGCAGACTTCTTGTACAGTTATAAAGTTACTATTTCAGGCCTCTAAATTCAATGGGCTTCTGGAACATTTATGATTTGTATCTTATCATAACTTAACAACGTAAATATTGAAAACATATTTTTACAAAATGCATTATTGACGAGATATTTGAGTTATGTAATAGCTATTATTTCAATCTAGCTATATAATATATTTATACTAGCTGCCCCGGTAAACGTTTTTTTGTCATAAACAATTTTTGTTAGTTAAATAAATATTTTTTCACCTCTCCCAAAAAACCCCAACAAAATTGGTTCATTCATTCGTTTAAGCAATTTTTGTCTTCTATTTTCTCGACAACAAAGATAAAAGAGAGCGATCTTTATTACAGCAGTCTTCTTGTACAGTTATAAAGTTACTATTTCAGGCCTCTAACATCATTTGTATGTTAACGACAGCAAAAGAAAGGTAAATAAAGTGGAAAAATGCAACAACTCATCCGAGTAGTAACCACCCATTTAGTTGCTTTACATCTGCGATCGAACAGCTATCGTCTCCTCATATTCTAATTGCAGGCGATAACCGCAGTTCTAAGAGATAGTCTCATGGAGTACTTATTTATATTTAATTAATCATCTAAAGATCATGTTTTTGTTATGAATACAAATGAATGAAATGAAAACGAAAGTTTCAATATCAGGTACTAATATTAAGGCATGGTACAGTCAGCATCAGAAGCAGTTTAACAATTTAATACCATGACATTTCAACCCTAGAACTTATGCAGTAACAGTTGCTACCGTTGTCTATAAATTGTTATTATGACAAGGTAATAAAGTCTTCATCTGATGCGGACCGTACTAAGACGTAGGTGGGTATCATACCGCAAAAACGATTTACGGTGAAAGTAGGAATCGAGACGATGTCTACTCAGATAAAACCAACAAACGATTTTACCGCCTACTGAAAATTATAGATTAATTATTTTCAAAGATTATTTTATTAAAAGATACTTTGGTGAGAAGCTTAAAGGCTTAGTGGAATTTTCTACTTCAATTAAGATATTTGACTTATGAAAAAGTTTTCCTAATAAAGTAGACACAGCCACTTAGTAAGTATTATTGTAAGAAAAAAACCGGCCAAGTGCGAGTCGGACTCGCACACCGAGGGTTCCGCCTTACAAATGTAGCGGTTTACAATTTATAAACTGCTGTATCTTTTGATCGCGTTAACTTAGAAGTTTGATTTTTTCACTGCTTAAAGGGACAATATACCTAGGTATTTGGTATAAATTTCAATTTGATACCTTTATTCGTTCGTGAGAAATAAGGTAGTAAGTTTCATTTTATTAAAATATTTTTATTATATTATATAACTAAAAAAATGTGATTTTCGCAATTTTTCCTATATTTGCATTATATGACAATGCTTTATGCCAAATTTCAAGATTCTAAGTTTACGGGAAGTATCCTGTAGGTTTTGATTCCTTTGCGAGTGTCGGAAAGTTGTTGAAAATATCGACATAATCGGCTGTATCTTTTGATTGGCTTGGCTTAGAAGTTTGATATTTTCACAGCTTAAAGGGACAATAGACCTGAGTATTTCATGTGAATTTCAGCTTGATACGTCCACGCGTTCTTGAGATAAAGGGTCTTGACAGACAGACAGACAGACAGACAGACAGACGGACAACAAAGTGATCCTATAAGGGTTCCGTTTTTTCCTTTTGAGGTACGGAACCCTAAAAAGCATCGTGTAGGCAGTATATGATTATAATATTTTTACGTTCAAATCTGAGACAACGTTTTGTTGTAGTACTACTTGAGAAGGTGATCCCCCACTTACCACTACGTCTTATAATCATTTTATATATCAACGTTGTCAATTTAAATTATTATATTCTTCTTTCGCAAAATGTGAATTGATTAGTAATAATTAAGCCTATTAAATAAACATTCTGTCACAAAACAATTTGATTTAGTAACTAAAAAAATAATAAATTACCTTTAAAAATAGATTTCCATTCAACTTCAAACAAGAATTTGTTTTCTCTCGCAATAATTCAGAATCAACGCTTTTTATAACTTCGTGTTTATTAAACATTTGAAAAACATACGTGGAAAACTAAAATGTTGAATAAAACGTTATCTCATCTCTGGGTATCTGGACAATGTTAGAGTAAAAACGGAAAACCAATTAAAATTTCAGTGTTGTCGTTTCTGAATGCTTTTGATAAAAATCGGGAGTGGTCTCCCCTTGACTTTCTCGTATACCGGAAACGACTCAAAAGTTAATAGAAACAAGTTGCAATAAGTATACTCGAGTTATCGTGCTAACGCACAGACACATACACACACAGATATATTTCCGAAAGCGGTATTTTTGGACTCAGGAAGGTCCAAAAGGTGTAAGTCCGTCAAAATCTCGAGGTCGAATTTTTTGACGATATCAAGACTTCCTCTAGGCTACGTATACGAGAAAGTATGAGTCACCCAAAGCTACAGTAATATAGAATGACACGAACAAATATTATATTTGTTCGTGTCATTTACATATTAAATCAAAATATACGATGTTGTCAAGGGACTGCTTTATGTGATTTCCGAGTAGCAAAGTTATTTCTAATATTTGAAATTTATACCAAACTAGTTGACCGCCACGCGTTGTTGTTTGTACATTGACACCGCATTACGCATCGTATTTTATGTTTTATTTATCAGCTAGTAGGTACACCAAATGCCTCTTTGCATCGGTAATAGCATAGCTATTACCGGTGCAACCTATTCGATCACAAGCTCGAGCTCACCGTTTCACACGGCAAGTGACACTTGAAGCATTAAAATCACTTACCATGTGACGGCGGGTGACACTTGAGAGGATGATATAATAGTATATTTTTCGTTGTCCCTAGTGACTAAAAGGCGAGCATTAGATAATATTGCAGGAATCCCGAGTTCAAAGCTCCATTAAACTTTAGAAAACACAATATCCTTAGTTCGGCGTCAATTTGACTTTATATAAAGAATTAATAATATAGTAACCATAATTATGTAAGAAATAGCTCATTGTGTTTTTGAGAATAATTTGATGTTCCCGTCTGAAAAACAACAAAAAGTAAATTAATAATACTCTTTATATACATAATTACGTAAGGCCTCAAAATAAACCATTATATCAGTTCCGTCTTTAGCTCTTTCATTACTACCTACGCAATTTTGTAGATAATTATGACTCAAAATACACCAGTCGGAAATATTGTGAAAGAGTGTTTTAAATCTTTTCATTTCAAGTGCGTAGTTGGTAACATTTCCTTTTTCTATATTTAACATGTGAGGTAAACGTCCATTTGCATTTTTGAATCATTCCAAGCGAATCTTAAATTCATGCACGAAAGGAAAACGTATTCGAAATTAGACTCAATAGCTTCCAATTTTACGTATTTTTGAAACGTTACAAATTAGAACTCGACCCTAAAACCCAAATTCTAAACATTGGATTGGAAATAGAGTTGATTTTAAATACCACGTTTTATTATTTATAAACTACTTATATTAAGAATGTATATTGTGCATACAGTGACACTTGATTAACTTATTAACAGTTCATTTTGAACCGAAAAGCAAAAATCATTCTGATTTGATCAATCCAGCCGGATCCGGTCCAACCCGGCTGGGTCGATAGGAATACGGTCGGATCCGACCGGTTTGATGCTGGATTGCAATCCCTAGATACGGAGGCTACAACAAGAAACGAGTGATTAGATTTCTGATAATAACAGGCCTTTAGACAACTGAGTTCGAAGCTCAAAGACGTTAGAAATCATTACTCACTTTGATAGAGTCCAAAGAGCTTGATTATTATTAAGTTGTTACAAAATTTAATATAATTAGCGACGAAATTACGCCTATTTATAACTTCAAATAAATGCGTAAAGGCTCGTATTATTGCTAGTATTATTTCTATTTTAGCAAAAGGGTACGTACATTCATAATTACAACACGTGCAAAATATTATTCAGCAGATTATCCTTGAATAAGCAAAGTTAATTGTGTATTTCATATTCAGTAGCATGACTGCACAACTAGTTAGTGTCGACACGACAGTCGAATATTGCTCGACAGTATTAACATAAACACAAGTCCAAATTAAATTAATACTTGCTACTCGTACTAACTGCAATCCTATGAATGAGCATTTTCAATTGAGGCTATTCTACTCTGGAGTAGTTTGGAGAAACGGGAGCCGGAACTTGAGCGAGACAATTCTCACCTCCGTCCACGAGTGGTTTTATAGTTCCGCAGATAAACATTTTAATTAAAACGTGAATCGTTTTCTTTGAAATAACTTGGTCCGAAGTGATTTTTGCGGGCGAATCTTTAGTCTTTAAAAGTTTCCCTCTTCATTGTTTCTTAACGTTATTTCCTTATTACCTGTATATTTAATATTATATTTATGTGTATTTAAAAATAAAATCTTAACAGAGTGGAGTAATGAAAACAATTATAATAGGGGGACCTTGGATGGCCATCCTGAAGAAGTACTTCTGCCTGATAAACATCGGTCAAATAAATCTATACTGTGTAAAAGGCGAAGGCAGTGTGTGAGTGACATTCTAGTAACTACAGATATTCTATCACACGAAGTTTGTATAGCTATTGATATTATTACACACGTACCTCAGGCACCCATAAGATCAAAATCGCTTGCGCACTTTTAGCAAAACGCTATAGTAAATCAGTTTACGCGTCAAAGGAACTTGTCTTGAATTGCTTAAGCACGGAAGTTCGCCACCGTATATTGTTTAGTGTGCGTATTTTTGGGACTTTGGGATCGCTCAGTCACAACAGTTTACACACAATCATACTAGTGCGTTTATGCACGTCACTATGCTACAACCGGACCCAAAAATACTTCCATCCAGATATTCCATCCAGTCAAAAGCATCATGCAGAAGAAGCTTTGGACATCCGCCAGCAAGATGACCAGATGGTGGGTCGTCAGTGGATATAAGTGGCGCAAGACCGGCACTCTGGAAAAAACAACGACCGTCTGAAACACACCCTATTGCCTAGTACGAAAATGGCTATAAGACTTTCGGAAGCAGCCGCCCCCTCAGGAGAGGGGGAAGTGCACACGCTGCCCTAGACATTTACACTAATAATAATGATAAGCGCGGAAGGCGATCGGATACCATAGCGGGGCAGAACACATGTATATGTCGGGACTATAATCTGAAACAGACCCCTCCCCCCATGAGGAGACCTATACCTAGAGGTGGGTCAAACAGGGTTAAAGAAAAAGGTTGTTGAATGTTACCGCTTCTATCATTGTGAGGCCGGGCCTGTTTGCATCACTTGCTGTTTAATAAATACGGTAATTCTGTCCTGTATAATACAACAAAACAAAGGATAACTGTGATAACTAGACCAAAACTGTTGCAATTCGATTAAAGTAATAATTTTTACTGAGATGAGAATGTACTTTGTTTTTCTTTCTGTAATGTGCTGAATAAACATGTAATAAAATACAAAGCCTTGCTATTTTTATCTCGGTATGTACGTGTTTGGAAAGCTAAAGCAGGACTAGACACTGTATATTATTTACTTTTGTTATGCTAGTACATGTATTTTATTCTATAAGTAACTTCTGTAACTTACACTTTCTCTTGACGGCTGCAAATTTTATTCCGTATATTTTATTTATATTCATTGAGTACGTTATATTTAATACCCACTTCAATTATGTTTCGTTTAAAAATTTAGATATTGTGTAAAATTGAAATATGTATGTTGAAATGTTAAATTTATGGAAGCCACTGGTTGCACTTATACTTTTCACAATTTTGTAAAAAATAAAAATATATTTAAAAACGGAACAACCCATTCATTGCTATGAATTATTAAATTTATACTTACGTGAATTTTTGCAAAATTTTAAAATGTAAACATTTTTGCAGCTTGCTACGGCCGTTAAATTTAAATAGCGAAGATTTAGATTTTTAAGCGCACTTAGCAGTAGGATGTATTCTTGAGTGGCATTACCCAACTCTCAATTTGTACTAATAACCTAATAATTTAAAAAAATAATGGTGGTGTTTGGCGGGAAATCATCGCGTCTGGATGTCGATCTCTATTTCGATAATTCAAAATTGCTTCGGAGTAGATTTTGTGCAGTGAAAGTGGTGTCGTTTCGTTGCATAAGCATCCGTGTTGACGACAGTTATGAGGAATCATTGAAATAAAGGCTTTGTGTATGTGGCGTTGAGAATTGTATAGTGGTTAGAAATCCCACTATACACTTCTCATCAGTCACAGTCATGAGGTCTGTTGCCATGCATTTCTTTCAAAGCACTCCCTAGATCAAGAAAGAAGACATAAATACAGACAGGGCTGTATGGACTTGATATCCTTTGCCCGTCCCGTCAAGAAACAAAAATAAGAAATAGATGAAAAGCTGCTCGAAGTACCGAGCAAGCGACAAACTATGCAATATATTTATCAAATTCATTTTCGTTCATTTTACGATAAATTTATTACTCGTGCATTTACGAGGGATATCATCTTCTTGCAACATTATGGTAAGATCTTGTTAGTTTTTTATATAAATGAATACAGATAGCATTCGTAAATACCGGTCGCTATTTTACGACCTTCGTAAAGTGAGCATTTATCTTAGTCAAATTGTATTTCAGCTCTGATGGATACATTTTGTAGGCAATAAATTCGAAGAAAGGAAACATCGTAACCTCGTATAATCATTTATCATAAAAAATAGTATAGATATCAGACATATATTTGCCTCTTTAATAATAATAATAATAATAATAATAAAATGCGTTTATTGCTTTCAAACAAGTAGGTAACAATCATACTCTTATGCTAATACAACTAGAACATCGTACAAATATAGGGACGAATCTCTAGGGGCATAAGTACATGACAAAGAAAGCAAATGGAGGTGGCTCAGCTAGTGCTGACATAGGACAGCGCTGATTTTCAGCCACTCCCACTCCTCTAAGATCTAGTTCGAGGGTTGGGTTACGAGGGCTTAAAACAAAAAAACAAAAAAAAAGGACATAATTCTGTAAAATATAAATTAAACTAAACGAACCGATACAATTCAGAAGAGTAGCACTCCGTAAGCGAACTGTGTATGCTTGTGTGTGTGTGCGTGTGTGTGTGTTTGTGTGTGTATGTGTGTGTGCGTGCGTGTGCCTGTGATTATTAGTGTCTAGAAAAAAGTATTTAGGGGCAGGGATTTCCAATATCCACGAACAATATTCTCTGCTGCTAACTGTTTTCTTAATAAGGCTGTTTTATATTTAGTTTTGAAACATTCAATACTGATTTTCACTCTCATAGGAGGAGGCAGAACATTCCATATGCTAGCAGCGTGGAATTTAAAGGATCGCTTATATCTTATGGACTTATGCTTAGGTATTTTTAACATACTTCCTTTACTAATACTCTTTAATTTAAAAAAAAAACTTTATTACATTTTTTGTGAAAAAGGGGTAAACATTATATTATGTTAAAGTTACACATTAAAAGTGAAGTAGTTAAGTATAGCTAGTTTAAATTTTCGTAAAGTCGCAACAAAAATAGCCGTCTTAACGAGTCACTTATATAATTTTAAGAACTTTGCGCAAATAAGTTTACATAGAGAACCGGTCCATTAGTGCCGATATTATACATTATTAGGGCTCGGAGAAAACATTTTGAAAATAATTGGATGCTCGTTGTGGAAAAGTATCACGGAATACACTGTGGACGGTTTACGTATAGTGAAGTTAGCATTAATGGCTATGACTCTATATAGGCTGTGGCTATGATATAGGTATTCGGAAATTGTCCATTTCGATGCATTATTAAAATACTCCATTAATAAATATACTATAGTATTCCCACAATCCACTGGTAACGGAATAATGTTACTGCCACTAATATTTAGCACACGTACACTGGTCGTTTGTTCCAAACCAACAATTGGATTACCGACGAACGTGTCGGTTTTAGCAGAGAATAATATGATTTTATACTGTTATATGCATTGTGATTAAATATTACTATGGTAGGTATCAATAACAATATAAAGACAAAGATGTACTGGCAAATAATTTCTGTAGAATAATCGCGTTTCTGTAGTGTAGTAATTGGCACCTAATGAACGTAATCTAACAGCTAACAACTCTGAAAAGTAGACGTAGCTATGTTATCGCTCTAATTATTCGGTTCAATTTGAGCGTGTTCCACGTTAATCCTCATTATAACGTGCGCAAGGGTGCCTAAAATTAGTACGTTTATATTAACACGTGCGTCTCAGATTAGAAAACAGCAATCACCATGACAGAATAACCTCGCAGGCAGGTGATATAAGTTGCCCTTTATGGCGGGCGACCCGCCAGAGAGCGTGAGACCATTCACTCTCGCCCACGCACTGTTTATGAATAGGCGCGGTATGACTGAACAGTGAAGGGTGACCACATCTACTGCAGATTACCCCTGTATATATTTAACGTTCTGTCACGTACAACACGACGCTTATGCTGCGATTTTAGAAGCATTATTAGAGCAAATATCTACTTAGTAGTATTCACTACGTGACTTTAACATCTTAGCCAGATGAAGCATTGTTTTAGATAACTTTTAAGCGAATACGGACTTTTTAATCAGTTTACTGAAGATAGATATAGACTTCTTACGTGTAGACGAACATAATAATTATGTGTAAACTAAGTATATGTTTTAAAAAACTATCACTAAAGTAATTGTTTTAAAGTCTGTCCTTTTCTACTTCATATTTCTTAAAAGAGTTAACAAAAGGCTGGTTACCAACATCCGAGGGGCTCGTGAAATTGGATAGCGCAATTTGTTCGAGAACTTACTGAAACCTATACCTCTATAATAGCGAGAAGCGGGCTGCTCTACCTTCAAGAAGTTTTTATAAGTAAAACAAGATTCTTTTCTGGTTCATTAAATAAACTATGTTTTCTACTGCGTCTAAACTTGATAGTTGTTATAATAAGCTTAGGCAGTTAGGCATATGAATGATTAAGAAAGTTTTTTATATAACAAAAAGGGAATTAAACTATGATTTCTTAAATATGATTAAATGATATTGTCTTTATGCAGTAAGGTCGTAGCACACTTATCAGTTCGGAACCGTTCGGAACCGAAGACTCGAAGTCAGTGACGAGCGGGTCGACGGCGACGGGGCGGCGCGAGAGTGGCGCGATCTGATGCACATAATACAGGTTAGAAAAAAATATTGGCCCTGGAGGGGAAGTACCTTAAATCTTTAAAATAACCCAATTTACAAATAAGAAACATAACTGCATTCACAGTATTCTCAAAAAGCTTACCCGAACTGGGAATCGAACCAACTAAAAAAAAAATACCATAGCCACTTTATTTTACAAATCAATGCAGTCGATGTTAAGTAGCAGCCGAAGTCCGGTAACACTCAAAAATGTCAAAATACTGAGTTCCATATCAGAAAAGTGCAGATTACGATGTTCTTGAGGTTCTTCGTACTAAATGTTTTTGAAACCTCCGACAACTTTGCTCGACGGCATTTGTTTATGTGGACACTTGTCACCATACCACTAAAGGGCTAAATTGTAATTCTTGTTGTTTAAAATGTATTATGTAACATTAAATCGAATTGCTCTTGATACGCCATTATTTTAATAATTAACATAGAATACTTATTACAAAATAGTGGCAAAACAAAACAAAATCCATAAAAAATTACGAAGATTTTCGTTCCAATTTCAAAATTGGCTTAATTTGCTACACAAATTAAACGTTTCAAGTAAATAAATTAAACATTCCATTTTCAAACTTTATTTTTTTCTAATTCCAAAAACAATCGCGAGCAACAATAATAAAATTAAAGATTTGATTTGATTGGAGAGAAAAATAAATGTTAGATTTCATAATGTTTTTTATTTCTAAGACCTGTGTTTCTTAGAGAAAATTTATCTTTAGCATCGACTGCATCGATTAGTAAAATAAAATGGCAAGGGTTATTGTAATTGTTTGTAGTTGCTTTGGTCAATTATTGAGGTGTTTAGTTTATTTAGCTATAAAAGTAATCACAATCATAGTTGTCATTAGTTGTACGTTTAATTGCGAGTGGCGCTGGTCTCCATACATATTGGTCGCAAATGCACATAACGTGCGACCACTATGCGATTTGTTTCCATAATACCAAAAAAGCAACCGCAACCAGTACAGTCGCGTTGCCGTTGTACAATTAGCTACCGGTTACTATAGTTCAGTAATTAGCTTGTGCGCGTCGCACCGCTCGTCGCTGGCTTCGAGTGTGAAAAAGACGCGATGCGCTACGGCCTGTAGTCGGTTCGTAGTCGCCGTTCCGTAGCGTTCATAGTAAATAAAGAGGCGTTCCTTTCCGAACTGAAAAGTTTGTAACAGTTATGCAATAAAGAATCATTTATTGCATAACTGTTACAAATTGACCTTACTGCTAGATATTAATGCCTACAGGGAGTAACAACAATTACCCTAGTCGGGTGTCTAAAATTCAATTATATTAATCTGATTTTAATCACATGTTAATATAAAAAATATTGTCAATTTAATACAATATAACATTCTGTTGATTATTATGTCATTAAGTTTAATAAATATTTAATTATAGATTTTACAAAGTCAAAAATAAAATAAAATTAGTAATTCTGAACAATAACATTTTTACATATTTATGTATGTTTGTATTTACGTATGTTCCTTCGTAGCAACGAACCGTTTATCCAATTTTGATGAATAATAATTCAATCGATTCGTATTGTATAGTATGGGTGACACAGGATACATTTTAACCGACCATAATAATAGGAAGAGTTGATTTTACTTTGTTAACCCCGATTTTAATCGATTCCATTATTTTCTTTTTTCCGTAGTTGGGTTACAGCGTTTTACTTTTTGCTTGTTATATTCAAAAAGCATCAGTCATCATAAAATCAAACCTACTATAATTTTAATTTCTAGAAAGATTCCGACGGCTATGCTGCTGTCATAGAAAAGAAAAGAAAACAGTAATCGAGCACAAAATCGCACACGACTCTCTCGTGGGGTGTAATCATTTGCCTGCCATGTAGAAAAAGGTATAATATAATTTAATGCCTGGCAGCGATTGCTGCTCAGCAATAATGCCGCCTTTTGTTCTGTCCTGTATGTAAAGGAGAATGGTAAACTTTCTAAGAACTCTGGGCCTAAGCGTTACACTGATGATTTTTGGACTGTTTTATAGAGCGAGAAATACACGTTCTTTTAGTATTAATATTGTAATGCTTTTCTATGGGGTTAGCAAGATATGTAGATATTAAAAGTTAAGATACCAAAAATATAAACAGGCACTATCACTGTGGCGAACCTCTTTGTATTTTATATGTTTTTATTTTGTATTCTTTTTTACTTTTGAATTATTTGTCGTTGTCATGGTGAGGTGAACTTGTTATATCGGTTTTTCCTATTAAATTAGTATGCTGTATTTTAAAAAGGCATCTTTATTTATTTTATTCATTTAATTTCTCAACAAGTGGTGTCAGAAGTATTTCAGTTTAAAAGTGCTCACGTATTTAATTGAAATTCATTTTATTTTTCTTTATTTTTGCTAATGGTGAAAACTAGGGCTCAGGCAAAAAATATGGCAGATAGTGGTAGCGCACGTTCCTCCACGTCAAATTCATCAGTGGTCGCCCAGCGTGCTGCGTTAGAAGCGCAACATGCTCGGCGTATGGCAGAAATGGAGTTGAACAGGATACAAGCTGAGCGTGAGGAACGCGAACGCGCCGCGACAGCAGAACGCGCAGTTGCGGACGCGGAGTTACGAGCTGAGATTGCTGCTCTAGAAGTGCGCTCCAGCCGTGCTAGCCATACCAGTCGCACCGCCAGCCGAGCTTCAGCGCAACATGTCGAAAATTGGGTAAAGTCTCATTCTAGTATTAAAGACTGTACTCAATTTCAGGTCGCACCTAACGACCGTGCCTCGGCCCAAGGAGGACAGTTTCCATACCTTGCCGGGGCCACATGCTCCCCGCCGGCGTCGCTGCCAGATCAGCGGAACGCCTCAAAGGTTGGGAGCGCTTATGCGGACGTCACGACCACTACACATGCACGCTTAGGCACACACCCAAGTAGTCAAAATAATAATTGTAATAGTTACACAAATAAACCATACGAAAACATTACACAATTCACGGAAGCCATCAAGAGCCTCGCGCGGACCGGACGGAGGGTGAGTGATCTTCCTATTTTTTCCGGCTCGCCCACAGATTGGCTCTGTTTCCGTAAAAGTTACGAGCGGACTAGGGCTCATTTTGAGGACGCGGACAACCTAGTCCGTTTATCCACTGCTCTACGGGGAGCAGCACGTGAAGCCGTAGCAACGCTCTTGATCGCGTGTGACGACCCGCGAGAGGTGATGACAGCTTTGGAACAGCAATTCGGTAATCCGGAAATTGTTGTTCTAAATGCCTTGTCTGAGGTGAAAGCTTTACCGAAGATTGGTAATTTTGACTCCAGTAAAGACCTTAACTATGTTGCCTGTAAAGTCCGTAACTGTGTTAATACCATCAAGTTACTAAATCATTTTGAATATTTGGCTAGTCCGGAGCTCGTGAATACCATTCTCGGTAAGCTTTCTCCCCTTCTTAGGGAAAAATGGGTAGAGTTTGCATTCTCTCGTCAGCATTCTCGTAATTTTAAGTTAGAACTTCTCTCAGACTTCCTCGAGCACGAGGCTCACATTCATATTAAGTTCGGTATTTTGAATGATTTTATACCTCGCGATAAGGGGCGTCAAGAGAAGTCTAATTTTTTAGAGTTTAAAGAAAATACGAGTACAAACTCCAAAGAGATTTCTTTTAAAGACAAGCCGAAGCCTTCGTATTCATGTGCCTTTTGTCAATCTTATAGTCATGAGATTTCAGCTTGTCCGCGTTTCCTTTCGTTGTCAGTCGATAGGCAAGATAAATGGGTTACGGATAACAAGGTTTGTAGGAAGTGCTTGGTTAAGGGTGGCCATAGGTATGCAATTTGTAAGACGACTTGTACTGTGGCATCTTGTAAGAACCGTCGTCACCACACATTACTTCACGGGAACGACGTGGCCAACTATAACGTTAACACGAGTGATGACGGTGACGCTATGCAAGATCGAGATAACCCCGTAGCATCTACGTCGTTTCCGTCCCCGCGCAAGGAAAATGTAGATATTGCGGATCAGGCTATTGTTGGGACTACCTCAACGCCAGTGTCATCTTCTCTCCGGCCTTTGCTAAAAGTGCTACCTGTAACTGTCTGTGGACCTGCCGGAAGCGTCGAGACTTACGCTTTGTTGGACGACGGTTCTACGGGGACTTTCATCGATGCGGATGTTGCTAACCGAATAGGTGCAAAAGGCCCGGCGGGACATATACGTTTAGATTGCGTTGGAGGTTTGTCCCGAGATAGCACTGTTAATTACGTAGATTTTAAGATTAGAGGTAAGTATTCATCCGATACTTTTGTAATATCTAAGGCACGTTCTATTAAGAATTTAGGTTTAGTATCTCAAACCGCTACCCGTGATAGTTTACGTGATTATTTATATTTAAGGGATTTGTCCGAGGAGCTATGTTACGATGTTGCTAAGCCTATGTTGATAATAGGTATTGATAATTGGCACCTTACTGTTCCCCAGGAGACCAGGAAGGGGTCAAAGTCGCAACCTGTGGCTATAAGGACGGTTTTAGGTTGGGTTCTGTTTGGTTTCTCGAGTAGCAAAACTAAACCTATAGATTATGCAACTGCATGTCATGTAACTTCTTTTGATTTTTCTGACCCTAAACATGAGCTAGAAAGCCTCATTAAGGAGCAGTACAAATTGGAGGCCTTAGGTATTACAAAACATGAACCACGCAGCAATGATGACCAACGCGCTCTCCAAATTTTAAAACGCACAGCTCGCAGGCTGCCGTCTGGGCGTTTTGAGGTTGGACTGTTGTGGAAGGAGGATAATCCTCGCATGCCTGACAGCTATCCTTTAGCATTATCCAGGTTTCATAGCCTCGAACGGAAGATGCTCAAGGATCCACTTTATGCTGAACGTTATCGGAAAAATATTCATGACACTTTAAGCAAAGGTTATGCCGAAGACTGCACAGGCCAGACGCCGGGGCCGATTTGTTGGTACTTGCCACACTTTGGTGTGATAAATCCCAACAAGCCGGCCAAACTCCGTGTAGTCCATGACGCCGCTGCTAAGGCCCATGGCGTGTCACTAAACTCATTTTTGTTGACTGGTCCTGATTTACTTCGCTCCCTCCTCGGAATTTTGATGCGGTTCAGGGAGGGGAAAATAGCATTGACTGCGGATATTCAGGAGATGTTTCCTCAAGTCAAAATTCAGGAGCGTGACCGGGACGCCCAACGTTTTCTTTGGCGCGACAGTCCAGCAGAACCAGTAAAAACATATCGTATGTCGTCGATGATGTTTGGAGCCTGCTCTAGCCCGTCTACCGCGATGTTTATTACCAACTTGAACGCATCTGAATTTCGGGAAGAGTTTCCGGAGGCTGTGAGTGCAATAGAAAGTGACACGTATATGGATGATTATATCGGAAGTGTTGACCGTGTAACGCACGCGGCCCGTTTGGCGGCTGATATTACGACGGTTCACAGTCGTGGTGGGTTTAAGATGCGCGATTGGGTATCTAATAATCCAAAGTCTTTATGTGTGCTGCCAAACGAGTTAGTGTCTGCTCTTATGAGCAATGTAGATCGTAGTGTAGATTTAGGGTCATCAGCTTTTGTACGAACTTTAGGTTTAATTTGGTTCCCCAGTCGGGATGTAATTAGTTTTAGTTCTAATTTGTGTAGTCAGTCGCCTGATCATTTCACGAAGCGTACTGTTTTAGCGCAGGTTATGCGTATTTTCGATCCACTTGGTCTTCTAGCGCCTATTGTAGTTAGAGGACGCATTTTATTTCAAAGTTTGTGGCGTAAGAGTTTGCACTGGGACGACGAGTTACCCGAGACAGACCAACGCATGTGGAGAGAGTGGTTTGCTAGTTTAGCGTCGTTATCTGATGTGGAGATCCCGCGGTGCTATAATCTTTGTGATAATAAAGTTGTTGATTTGGAGCTGCACGTGTTTTGCGATGCCAGCGAATTAGCGCATGTTGCAGTTGCCTACTGGCGGTTTACCTTTGAGACTGGTAATGTACGTCTCGCCTTAATTATGAGCAAAGCACGTGTGTCTCCTCTCAAACCCGTCTCCATTCCACGGTTGGAATTGCAAGCCGCATTATTAGCCGTTCGTCTTAGTGCGACCATTTGTAGTAGTCATAGGTATAAACCAGCTCGTCGTTTTTTCTGGTCTGACTCGATGACTGTTTTGGGCTGGCTACGTAATGATGCCAGAAAGTTTAAGCCCTTTGTCGCTCACCGCGTTGGCGAAATTTTGGAATCAAGCGCCCTAAGTGAATGGCGTTGGGTTCCCAGCGACCTTAACGTCGCGGATGATGCTACAAGGGGGAAGTGTAAGTCTCTGTCTATCGAGTCACGCTGGATAGTTGGTCCGACGTTTATATTATCTCCTCCTTGCGATTGGCCGGCGGCATCGTCGATAAGTTCTACATCATCGCTAGGAGAAGATGAATTAAAACCTAGTTATAAGGCTCATCGTAATATTTCATCAAAACCTCATGTAAGTTCACCTCATCCACCGTGCGAAGTCATTCTTTTTAATGAAACCTTTCATTTGCCTTTACCAGCAGTTGTAGATGCAACTCATTTTAGCTCTTGGCAGAGATTAGTTAGAGCCACTGCTAGACTGCATCAATTCATCGCGCGCATTTTTAAAAGTCGGCATCATAATTTTGTAAATCCAATGTTGGACGATATAGTTTCCAATTTCTTTCCCCGTGAGATTATCGTCCCTGCTCCTGCCACAGAGATCATATCATTAAATGTGAAAGCCATCCGCCGCGCAGAAAGGCACGTTTTATGTCAGTGTCAAATAAACACCTTCCAGAAGGAGCTTGTTAGTCTGAGCCGTGGTCAGCAGTTACCCACCAAGAGCCGCCTGGCCAATTTATCTCCCGCTCTGACTGAGGAAGGTCTAATTGTTCTCCACAGCCGAATATCTGCTGCACCTGGAGTATCGAGAGAAGCAGCGCGACCGATAATTTTATGTGGAAAGGAGCCCGCTGTGCGCCTATTAATACGTCATTTTCACATCAAGTTTGCTCATGCCAACACGGAGATCGTACTTAATGAGTTGCGCCAGCAATATTGGATCCTTGGCGTGAGAAATGCCGTAAAATCTGTCGCCCGAAACTGCCAACTATGCAAATTGCTGCGGGCGCCTTTATTGACACCTCCTATGGGCGACTTACCGGAGGACCGCCTCGCTCATCACAAGCGTCCTTTCTCCATTGTGGGCGTAGATTATTTTGGTCCTATGCAAGTTGCGATTGGGCGGCGACGAGAAAAGAGATGGGTGGCTTTGTTCACGTGTTTGGTCACGAGGGCGATTCATTTGGAGGTGGTCTACAGTTTGTCGGCTGATGCCGCAATTATGTGTATCCGCCGATTTATTGCACGCCGCGGATCACCGAGTACTATATGGTCAGACAACGGGACAGCGTTTGTGGGTGCAAATCGTCAGCTACGAGCGCTATATGATCGCGCGGTCTCAGACTTCACCACGGATCAGAGGATTGAGTGGCGGTTCATCCCCCCTTCGGCTCCGTTTATGGGTGGAGCGTGGGAAAGAATGGTCAGGACGGTGAAAACGGCGCTCAGTGCAACGCTAAGAGAGCGAGCGCCGTCAGATGAGATCCTGCAAACGCTCTTGTTGGAAGCAGAGGCCGTAGTGAACGCACGGCCACTTACGCACGTACCGCCCGATCCTGATTGTCCAGAGGCACTGACGCCTAACCATTTCTTGCTTGGAGAGTCGGCAGGGCGGCCGTTTCCCGTAGAACTTGCGGACTCGGATCTTTGTGGCAGAAGCGGTTGGCGGAAAGCCTTGAGGCTTGCTGATCATTTTTGGCGTAGGTGGGTCTCTGAATACCTACCAACCTTAGCTCCTCGCCGCGTCCCAGGGACCGTTGCGTTGATCAAGCCAGGGGACCCGGTTCTTATTGGGGACGGTGATCTCCCAAGAGGAACCTGGCCTCGAGGAGTGGTCGAAGCCACGTACCCAGGTCGAGACGGTATAGTCAGGGTGGTAGATATTAGGACTGCTGGTGGGGTCCTGAGGCGACCATTAAAAAAGGTTGTTCGTCTTTAAAAAAGGGGAGCATGTGGCGAACCTCTTTGTATTTTATATGTTTTTATTTTGTATTCTTTTTTACTTTTGAATTATTTGTCGTTGTCATGGTGAGGTGAACTTGTTATATCGGTTTTTCCTATTAAATTAGTATGCTGTATTTTAAAAAGGCATCTTTATTTATTTTATTCATTTAATTTCTCAACAATCACCTCATTTATAGGCTTTTATTTATTAAACGTCGATAGGCATATTGCGAGAAAATGACCCCACAACCTCCTCCTCCTTCCTTATTTGTGAAAAATATGTTTTTAAATAAAATACTAACAGATAATGTAATGGTAAAGATACTATACCTACCTCCAAATGAATCAAACCATACAATCATAAAGGGCTCATAAATTAGTACCTAGCGAGAATCGTCGAAGATAGTAATTAGGTATCATAATAAAATCACGTAAAAGCGTAAAACTCACAAATAAACAACCCGGAAAGCGAACCGAATGTCATACTTAAATCATAAACAAATGACAAAATGACGCTTCCGCTTGTTTTATTGTTGCCAGCTTAAAAAGTAGTTTATGAAGATTATCGCTTATTCGATACTTTCGATTAATTTTTAATCTTTCGCTAAGATTATTAACTTCAGAGGCTTTAGACAACATGCATTTCGACAATCGCTCTCGCTATCGCTAAGTAAAAAAATGTATGGGATTGACATAAGCAATCGAAAAGCAATCGATTGCTTATGTCAATCCCATACATTTTTGACTTAGCGATAGCGAGAGCGATTGTCGAAATGCATGTTGTCTAAAGCCTCAGGTTTTTTTTTTTATTCAGGAAAAAGAAAAGACTTTACGTCGTAATACATTATTCTTTTTTCAATAATTCAATAATATATAAGCTAATATTTTTAATTAAAAAAAAACTAAAAATATAATAGAGTAATCGATTAAAAATTATACAATTTCACTGTTGGCAATATTTTTCCTTGTTCCTTGATGGCGGAAGTAGAATAAATATCGTTCAAACGTTCAAACACTTATTGTTTGTTACATTAATCTCCCATAGAACGAAATGTTGATATTTTACAGTAAATTCTAAAAAAATACATAATAATTTTTGATCACTATCCCGTTCTTGTAACAGTTAGGCCCAATTTTACCAATCTCCTTTGCTCTGTAATTGTTTTAGTATGCAATAAAGAATATTTGTATTGTATTGTAATATTCCATCATCACCTAGTCATATCTGGAGGGGTTGCAATGTATTTGGTGAATATTAGGATTCAGATTATGATATTTATATACTTTTAACGTTTTAGACTTTTAATATTGGTATGATAGAGGTAAAAGTTATAAAATTAAATCTCTGTTCATAAAAACAAAATAATTTTAAGTATCCGCTTTTGTAGAATTTTAGTTGAAAATAATAATGCCATGCAATTTTCATACATCGATTGTAATGAGATCACATTATATTTTTATACTTGAACTCGTGTGCTATTTAATGAGCTGTATAATTTTGTTATACTGACACCGGTTGACCTTTATAATACACATATACGGGGAACTACATACACATATACAGGGAACTACATATTTAGTTTTCAACCCACGCTTTGCTGTATTCACTGTTGAACATTTTCTGCGCTTACAGTTTGCATGTGGCGAAATCCGTTTATTAATTATGAGGGCGTCATTTATTCCGTCAACAAAGGCCGAACGTTTTGAAACTATATTCGAATAAGGGGAAACAATTTATTCTACTTGTTTATGCTATTATCCATACAACCGGCATAGTTATTAATACGCTTATCTATTTTTTGCACATAGCTTAATTTGAATTCATATGTTCATTATTTGTTTCTTATATTAATTTGTCAATATTTACATACTTAACATTTAATGTACACACAAAGGCAATTACAAAAGAAGACTTTACATAACACAGAGAATTGTACAAAGGTACTGCTTATTTCTAAAAGAAATAAGAAGAAAACACTATAATAAGATACATACCAACTATAATAAAATAAATAATAAACATATTTAAGACGAATTTAAAGAAAAAGAATGCGCTCTTATTCGCGTTTTAAACTGCGCTATTGTTTGAGAGTCGCGAATCGAGGATGATAATGTTCCACAGCCGGATTGCATGGACTGTGAAGGAGTAGGAATAGAAATCGGATTTGTGAGGTGAGAAGTAGAAAAGTGTGCGAAGATGTGATATTGATATTTTTAATTAATTAAGTTTAAGTTTTATATCATTTGCTACGTAAATAATTGTTGATAAAGGTGTGAGTTTCACGATAATTTATTATTATTACAACTCTATATCATGCCTAATAAAGAAAATATAATACTAATGAACAAAAGCTACGAGTATTTATAGTCGGTTTATAATCTCTTTATTTATAATCTAATCGATATTCTGTAGTAAAATTTGATTTTAATTTGGAACTCATCTGGATTTAACCTGACAAATCTTTACCTAATAGAGGTATTGATGTTTACGGAAAGTTAAGGAAAAAGAGCAATATTTGAAATCATAATTCATGATATTTGAACCCCATGAATTTAGTGATTTAATTTGAAAAGGGTGGTCAAGGCGAAAGTTGATTCTAAATAATAATAAAAAAATATGATATGTTTACTACTTCCAGTTACCATCCATGTTCTTAAAAATCGCAATATACTTCAGTCAAATTTTATTCTTATTTAGGTATAAATGCCATACCTATATCCTATAACCAAAAGGAATAAAAAAGTCTAAGATGCATGTGCTATAAAACGCATAATCGGAGTAGGTAATTAATATTTTTATCTAGATTGATCTTTATTGCTCCCAGTACGACGCGTCCTAAATATTACGACATTTTCAAACCTTGTGAAGGTTGTTGAAATAACGTCATCACGAATTAAAGTTTAGAAGTGATCTACTCGTAACTTGCATTGCGAACAGTACAATCATTATTAACTTTCGATTTATGTGTAACGTTGTCGGTTTTAACATAGGGCCGCTATCCCACTGTCATTTTACGAGTGTTGGGGTTTCATCAAACACTGCGAGGACGCGACTTTTTCGTTGTAGATAAAAATAATAATATATTTTTACGCTCCCACCATTTATCTAGCCCAAAGTATCATTAAGAACTGGTGTTATGGATACTAGATAACGATAATTTTTGATATAAGTGCATAATATATTTACATATTTTTATAAATAAACTTAAATAAACATACATAACTATAAATAACTATGACTCGCAAACAAATATTCGTGTTCGTCACACAAATAATATTTGCCACTACCAGGATTCGAACTCGGACCTCTTGATGTGTAGGCAGCTATGCTAACCACTCCACGGCGTCTAGATGGCGGATCTGAAATGTTAACGTCGCGTACATGCTGCTATTGGAGGCGTACAATCAGAGACAAAATGGATTCCGACGAGGAAATAATATCTACTTTTGGCTTTGCTATTCCGACGAAAATTACATAAAAGAAAAAAATGTCTCAACGTTAATTTTACGAAAATCTTTTATAAGAAAATCGATTGTAAGAACGGTTATATTTGTATAGCACTGTGTAATAGCACCTACATTTAATAGGAATTTTATAAATATTTGCGAACACTGGAGACAACATTTGACGAACTTTTAGAAGTTGTTAAGTTGTTACCAGAAGAGAGGCTTGTTAAATCTTTGAAATAAAAAAAATATATATCTACATTTGAATTTCTTACAGAGGGTGATAAAACTTTAACACGCTTCTGTTAAAACTTTGAGGTAAAAAATAATAATATGTACATTTGAATTTCTTACAGAGGCTGATAAAAATTACTACCTATTTTATTTATTTAAAGAAAAGGCTCTTATTTCGGCCGTGGAGACATTTTAGGATCATTTTATTGGTAAATAGGTCTCTTTACAGTGATTCTCGTGATGTGTCCTCCCTCAGATGACTGGGAGTAGGAGTAATTGGCACAGGTTATTTGAGTACTTAAAGCTGTGATTGGTGGTTGGAAGGAATTGGAGGTTTTCACAGCTCCAAAAAATACCCTGACATTAAAGAGGGCGAAGCCGCTGGCGACCGCTGGTATATTTTACGAGTCCGGAATTCTAAAATTAAAACTAAGTTCGATAAACTTCAACACGAAACTCAACCGATTTATCAACGATCTCTAGTGTAGATCATTTCAATTACAAATTTCCACGTTGTCAAGCGGAATTAAGCTGGTCGTCACGAAAGGTGGCGTTGAATTTTTAAGAACCCAAAAGCCGAGCTTAATCTGAAAAGAATATCTAATCGGTGTCTTTTTTACTTTTATTCCGTTGTCGACTTAATCTCTGAAGCTATTTTACCCTCGGCTTGTGTCTCTAGAATTTAATTGCAAAGCGGTAGGTATGTTATTACGTCGCTAATTCGTTTGACTTACTAAGTTTGAAGTATTTATTCGCTAAAAATCAATTCTTTTACTTTACTATATTGCTTTTTAAATTTCATATTCGTAAATAACGCAATGAAAGAAAAATCGGTTAGTGTTTAAAATTTGGTATTTATATAGAAACATTAATCAGAAAAAAATATAAATAATTAACTTTTACCCATTAGAAACTGTATATTAATTATAATAAGAAATTGTAATGTCAAAGAGTCAACTACAGATAATAATAAAAAAAATCTTCTAATCCTCTTAGGTATAAGAAAAATTACCACAGAATTCTTGAAATCATTAATATCGTGTGCCTGTTTTTGGTGTACCTAATAATTTGTGTTATACATTGTGATCACATAAGACGAATAAAGCTAAAAAATAATCGACGTGTGGATGACAAATATTGGTAAACTGTTAAACTGGCTGGTAGGCCTGTATGTAGGGTTGTCTGGGTGGGGTCCAAGTTCAGAAGCCTCCTCGTGGCGGACCCTGGTAACGAGGTGTTGAAACTTTCTCGACGGGTGTGTGACTTTTTATGTCAAGTGTGTCCCCTTGGCATTCAAAGTCACATGCCATCGTCGAATTGTTTTTGGTTTCCCACCACGGCTTATTCCGGAGGGCCCTTTTCAGGGCCACGACCGCGCCCGGTATCCTCGTTACGAGGACGCGCCAGGTCGAGCAGCCGTCGATGGAGCGGTGGCTGCTGGCCACCAATTGGTGCAAGGAGTGCCTAGACGGGCAGCGTTGACACGGTCTCGGTGTAGTTGCGCTCACGTGCGCAGATCCCTAGCCGTCGGTCAGGCCGGGGAGGATGTTTAGTGGTTATGGAGGGAATGGCTATACCTCCAGTCCCACATATCCCCTCCGGTTGGCACCACCCCGTTGACGATGCGTAAATACATTTGACCTCCCCGTGAACAAAAAAAAGGGTTGTTTGGGTAGACCGCCACTTTCCTATTTCAGCCGTGAAACAGTTTGCTCTGTTTTGGATTGAAGGGAATGTAATTACAGGGCATGAAAGGCATTTCACATTAGGCCTCAGGACGACAACGCATCTGCAATACCAAGTGATGTTTTCCTTGTTATTGCGTGTGTGGTTAGGCGACGGTATTCATTTACTACTAGGTGGGCTGTCAGCTTGTTTGTCATCTAGAGGCATACAAAAACCCTCACTTATAGCGAAGTTAATACCTACATTACTGAAGATACCGAGATAGAACTTTATTTTAGGATGCAGAATAGGTCGTCTGGAACCTTAGCAGACCGTCAAGCGTATAAAAAGGTTGTAATATATCATTCCTAAGTGTGATACTTTAATATACCATAATATATTTACGCTAGCGCAAAATGAAATTCCGGCTAATAACTACTCTTGCCGAATGTGTTGCGCTTTATTCAAATTTATTTTAATGGATTTACATTTGATTTCGAAAATCTTCTTCTGTTTATAAGTCTATTCTAGTAAAGATTCAGTAATAAAAATTTTGGAAATACCAAAATATTATAAAAACATCCTAACCATTATTTAGTTAGATGGACAAGATTATGGTCTGTGACTAAAAGGACACCCTTTACAAATCTTTATACTATATTTTTAATTTAGATTTTTTACTCACTACGTTCTATGAAAAGTAATTTAGACCAGTTATTACGCAGTTATAACTTGAAAAAGTATCAAATAGTAAGTAGTATAATGTCCTTGTATTTTGATGTTAAGTAGATTGTTGTGGAAATAACACGTGAAAGGTAATTAATAATAATCATAGGTATTATAAAATATTCCCTTTATTCTCGGTGTCCGGAAAACTTCGAACAAACGCTTTTACGAATAGAAGCTGAGCCATATTTCCAAGAGATGGGGGAAAATCGACTTGTGCAAAGTTCCCCCGATTGTAGTCAATTAACCGAATTTCCTATACCTGAAGATATAAGAGATTTTGAGAGTTGAATTTGATCTCATCGCACTTTATGTTTTTATTTATCTTTGCAGGGGATTTGTATTGGTATCTCTGAGCATTTAAAGTCTACCACAGCTAGAACTCATTATTCAAATACAATAATAAGAATTAAAGACAGTTAACTATGTGTGGTCTGGCAACGTGTATTCGAACACATGTAGAAACTCTCGCAAAGGTTACTAGAAGAGATACTTCTGGTGGCGTCGTCTCCCGCGCCCTTACGCACTACGCTACCGATGCTTCCCACACCACCGACGCTTGAATCTATACCAAAACTACTAAATTGTTACCAATAAAATTATTATGATGTCTAAATCACTCTGAAGTTAATTATCTTAATTGGGAAACATTATTAACGTTATCTTAAAGACTTAAACTTTAAACAGTGTTCACACAATATTTTCTTATCTACCACTCCTAACTTTAACGTCTAGAACTAAAGAGCTGTTGTTAAACATGACAAGTCGTTATTGTTTTACCACGGCGGGAGGTGATAGGCAATTTACTCTCGTTAACTTGCGCGGTAGAAAGCTTTGTCGGAAACGCTTAATGTGCCTGTTGCACGTGACTGATGGACGCGCACTGTCCGGCACACTATTAGCACACTTGGCCCAGAATTAACAATCGCGACCTATGTCGTGTAATATCCAGCGGGCTTATTCTTTCTTATCTATTCGACAGCTTAAATAATGATTACTGTTATATACACTCGGAATGGTTTCCATTACTATACAAGAAATGCATGGAAAAAATACGAACGAACCAATCCAGGAGAATGAAATCATAAAAAATCAAGAAGAAAACTATAGCAGTGTCATGCAATGATATTATAAATTATATTATAAGTGTCATGTGGAAAATTCAACAGAACATCAAAGTCACATCTGGCAGTATCGGCCATACCAGTACCCCCCGAAATAGTGACAGGTTGCCAGCTTGTTGCCAACACAACACATCACACCCAAAAGCAAAAACCAAAAATCAACAATTATTATTAAAAGCCAACCACCAGGATAGATGTTACACTCCAAATTAAACTGCAGTCCGGGGTCTAATGCTTACGAATACTGCTTACGACTGCTTATGAATCTAAATATTTAAAGTAGGTAGTTTCCATATTGTAAAATGTTAACTTCCACTATATTGTACAGAATTTTGAAGCAAATTTCGGAAAATCACTCCATAAACATTAAACATTTCAGTAAATTGCGTTCTAAGTAGGTATGTTATCTTCACTTTTATGAATGTTATCCTTTTTAGGTAGAGTTGAAACGTTCCTTAATATTTTTGCTTTGCATGTGTTTCGTACCAACCGAGAAAGAGAAAGAATACAATGAACTCATTTTTAATTTTCTAGTTAACTTTTCAATATTTATTACGAGTTGCATAAACTGCGCTCTAAAAGCAAGAAAAGTAGATTACGTTGTCATGTTCCACCTGCAGCTAAAATGTTAGAACTACAAGCTTTCGTGAAAAATGACACATGTATGAAATACGAAGCATGCAACTCGATGTTATTTGCTAGGAAAAGCGTGGGATGGCCAATAACATTTTACTAGAATTCAGAAAAAACTACACATTTTCAAGGTAATACGATATCAGATCAGAAGATGTCTTCTTTTTTATTCGAGAAACATAGCTCTAATAAATGTTATGATCATTATTAATGTTTTTATATACCTAGGTACATACCTACATAATACTATCACGTTCATTAATCCTGAAAAAGTCGAACAGAGCTTTACACATAAAGCCACATCTAGCAGTATGATCCTATCAGTGACTTAGAATAGTGAGTAATACGAGTAGATTATAGCACAGCTATAAGATTGTTTATTCTATTGGCCGGTTATTCTATTTCAGGGGCAACCTTTAATTTGATTTAGTAATGATAATTTTTGACAATAAATATTCATTTTTAATAATACAAACAATGCCGAGAAATAGTCAAGGACTCACTTCTTAGCCTCATTTTTTTCTAGTCCATTAAAATTGATAAAGTAAAACCTATCTCGGAACTTGTATTTGTTTTCACATCTGTGAAAGCACTATCTTTAAGAACCAAAGTTTGCTTTAATGAAGTCACTTTTTTAAGTATAAATAGAATATCCTGTTTATCTAGTGACAAATTCATAATATGACTGTCTGTTTAAAGATTAAATTAAAATCCATTTTTTTTTAATTTTTATTTATGAACACACCTCATAGTAAAAACGGTATCTGAAAGTGCCACAACCTGGTCCAACCTGGTCCAAGTGCCAACTCCGGCTGACAATTGGCCGGAGTTTGTGGCACTTTTTGTGACACTTGGCACAAAGCAATTTGTTGCCGATTACAGTGCTATTAATTCACTAGCTCGCACAGCAGTGATGTTTGTTCCCACGAGCGATTTTAAATATTTGACTATTTGGTATAGTTCTGTTTGTATGGTAAGACACCTTTCAATTTAATTAATTGTGTTTTTTTATCATGTATTTTTTCATGTAGCCTTTGCCTTTTAATTTTTCTCTTTTTGTCTATGTTTTACTCTTACATTATAGCACCTCTACCTACATGTTTTCTTGTTTACCGTTTGTTACATTTTACTGCTTCTTACGCTATTACACTATGTTTCATACATTACTATTGTTATTACTTTATTATTATACGTTATTACTTTAGACCTATCACACGTTGTTATGTGTTACATCTGTGGAACTTGTCGTGCAAGTTAAACTTGAAGGTACAACACAAGAGCGTGCGGAAGGTCGCCCATGCGTTGACCGATCAACAAGTGAATAACCCACACCACGAATGTACAAGGACAGCAGTGCGGGAGGAATGACGACGGAGTGTGTGTTTCCAACACATCAGGAGTGTTCGTGGTCATACAGATGTAACGACAACGACCACCCCTTTCATACGTCATCTACACGCGTTTACAAGGTTACTCCCCAAGTCGAGCATGCGCAAAGAAGTTTTACTTCAATAATAAACGGCTCGAGCTGAGGCGACGCTGATCCCATGTAAGAAACGTTTTTTTTCTTTGTTTTGTGTTACGGTTTGTAAATTTGTACGAATGTCAACGTCTTAAACAAACACAAACCAAGCGAAAATAACACTTGAATACAGAGGAATAATCTCTTAAACTGCATCAACGCTGGGCATGTAAGTTCCAGGACGTCTCTGGACGTACGGCTGAGTGGGTTAAGCCCTCCACACTCTCCATATTATTTGCAATACAACATACAATGTAACATGCGATGCAACATTTTCCATACATTTTAATGTGATCAGGCGCACATGATTTGAAGCTTATTCGCAAAAATGACCATCATCCACAGTATACTCGAGCAATTTTGCTTGTTGCGTTGCCAATAATCTGGACCAGGCTTAACGACGGAGAAGACGAATGTAATTACATGTTTTTTTATGTTTCTGTTTTATATTATTTAAATATGAAATTGTGTTGAATAATGTCCGGACAACTAGAGTGTGACATGTTTCCTGATTGTCGGTTTTGCTTGATGGTTGGCTGGCAGACAGTCACTGTTTTTTTTACTGCGTTACCCATACTCTCAGATGTGACTTTATGTGTAAACTAGAAAAACTACACTGAAAAAATAAATAAAAAAATGTGTAAACTTGTGTTACTTAGACTAGAATCTTTAGTCAACGCTTTTGGAATTATGAGCATGATAGTATGTACCTATGTATAAGTTGAAGAGCTAACGATTTCAAACTTCCAGTAGTACAGTCTATTGTCTTCTTTTTATTCCGTGAGTCGGAAAGCACGTTTCCAAGGAGGGTTGGTGTCAAACAGGCGGCTGGCGTAAAAATTAAATTCCAAAACCTATACGATCCCAAATAAATTGGTATCAGGCTAGGAGAAATAAGTAGATTGTCTTCTTTTTATATAACTACATTGACATTCTCACCAATAAAACACATAATGTTATCAAAAGTTAGTATTTTGTGACTGCGGTCTTCTACTGGGAGGTATCTCTGAAGGTACAGTTAACAGCAAAAGTAGATGGTCAAAAACAGGATGTCTTAAATCCAAGTATGTATAAGATTTTTTTTTTGCAGAAATGTAAAAATATTAAGTTTACATATTTATTCTCCATAATTTTCTTTAAGTACCTACATTAAGTTTAAGTTTACTCTATTAATTTAAATGTGTAATCCACTATAGCCTAACAATCTTCTAATCTGCAAAATAAAGTTTAAAAATTAATCATTTTATAACTCTATAAACCTCGTATTATAGGCGCTATAAATAAAAGCTGGAATGTATCATCATGGTCTCAGAAGAATAGCTTACTTTATTTACAACATGATACTACGATTTCAATTATGCTCAAAGTTTATGGAAGTATAGAATGTATTTATTCAAAACTGAAATTGTTTATTCAATTGCGGCTTTATAAAGTCTTCGACGGCAATAACCACCGAGCCGGAAAATAACCTCTTTATTGAAAGGAATTCGTGAGAAATTTTGTAGGAACTATTTATTTGAAAGATAAAATATTCATATTCTGGTTTATATAAAACACAATTCTGTGGGCTTATTAATATTTTAGCAGCATTATTGTGTTTATTATGTTCCGAAACTCTTTATTGCTCTTCACAGTTAATATTTAACAAACATAAAGTAACACGGTTTTCAAGGGCGAACTTATCTATAAAAGAGATCTCTTCCAGTCAGCCCAGAATGTATGTAAGAGACTACAAAAATAATAAACGGGTGATATTGAGTGCACGGTTATAAGAAAAAGAATTATAATTTTGCTTTACATATATTGACTAACATAACATGCATATTTGAAAAATTATTTATCCCCTTGTGTGTCGCACGGCCTCCTGGAGGTCGCTGTCAAAAATGCCTGTGTGTCGGCCGACCTCCTGGAGGTCGATCCCCCCCTCCACAGTTTTCCGATGATGAAAATGATGATATTATTATTATTATTATTATTTGAAAATATAACTGTACTAATTATATTATATTCTGTTAGCTTAATTTATAACGATTTTAGTGACAAAACCTCATATTTATAGTTTTATTAAAACATTTTTATTATTATTTTTTAACACCCGGAAAATTCGCGACGGAAAGTCCGGAAGTAACTGACACATGCGCGAAATTTTACAAAATGGCGGCGACACAATAGGGGTTAAATAAATAATCATAAAATAAACATTAAAGTAACATTTAAGAACCTGTTTAAAAAAAGCGTATTTTTCTTGACAATCCCATTAGCAAGCTCTAAGATTCCCAACAGCGTTATTTAGCTGTATTTTTAAACAACCAACGCTTTTGCTCCAGTTTAAAGCCATCTTTATTTTCTCCTATAAACTCCTTGCAAGTAAGGTCATCTCCGTCGTAAATTTTACTATAAAAATACTCTTAACACCTACACACTACACGGTACAAGAAGAAAATGCATTAAACCTATCAACTGAAATTGAAGTCTACGCCTACGCATGTCTTTGATTTTCTTTAGTAAAATGAAATGGAAAGCCACTTATTTACTCTCACCATAATCAAAGCAGCGACAAAATAACTAAGTACTTCACTTAGTTGTTTATATTCTACATATAAGTGTTCATTATAAAATCATCTGGTAACTTGAGGGTTATTTAATTTAAACTTTACATCCTATGTATACTTTACAGAAAATTTATGGCATAATATTATGTTTAGAAATACGAGCACAAAGATAAATGTTTCTCAGAAGACAAAATCACTTAAAACATGTACAAAGGTAAAATTATAATGATAAGCTTAATACGTGATAACATTTACTTAAGCTCTTGACGTGAGCGTAAATTTTGTTTATACATTTTCTCCGATTATAATATTCGTTAGTTGAAACAAATTCATTTTATAAGGAACTGCTTTGTTCTAAGTTATAGTAATATTTATTAATAGCTATAGAAAATTGTGTTAGAATAGGCCAGATTCACTTTTTTTTTCACGACGAAAGACTTACACATCTTCAAGAACGGGTAAATAAATTACCCGTTCTTGAAGATGTGTAAGTCTTTCGTCGTAAGTCATTTGAAAAAAAAACCTAAAAGGGTTAATGTTACCTTACCATCTCAATACCTTACTATCTCAATATGTGAGGAGTGTACAAGATATAAAAATAGAGTTTTTCCATAGTAAATGACAAACAATAAAGGCGACGTGGGACTTGGATAACTTATACAAAGAAGAGCCGTGTTGCAAGAGTTTTGTGTGAATATTTAAATTTAGTATCTACATAATAAATATAACATAGTTTCGTACAAAAATAGACCTTGGTAATTTATTCGGATGCTTTTAAACGAAAATAAATTGATCATAAAGGTAATCTATGATGTTTAACTTTATTTTTAATAGACATTGATTAAAAAATTTATCATTTGGGGGTTTAATAATTATATAAATTTTACTATGAATCAACAAATCAATACAACCAACTAGATGTAAAATTATAGAGAATAATTTGCATAAATGACAGATAAGGGCTCCACAAGCAATTAATAAAACTTATTTAAAGTACACAGTAAACGCAGTACATCTCAGATCATATAAGTAATATATGATCTGAGCAGTAGGTACACTCATCAACAATTTAAATAGAGAGCTCTAGAAGAGTGAAGCACTAGGAAATTACGAATGATCAAGTCTTTATTTAGTGCACTGAACACAGTATAACAATTAGAACTCGTACGAATGTAATCGATGCCGCCAATTATTCCTAAAGTCCGTGTAAGCAATTAGTGCAGTTAGACACATAGCGGTATTTGTTTTGTGAGTCGCCGTTGCCAGAAATAACAGTGTCTATATTTTAACAAGAGCAGTTTTCAATATTTGATGTTCTAGTGAAACTAAAGATATCGTAGTACTGTATAAATAGATACGTCTTATATGTATTGCTTGGTAGTTGAATTATTTTACATTAAGTAAATGTAATGTTATTCCAACAAAATAAAATGTCTAAAATTTTTCGAATAAAACTAAGTAAGTGTAATACATTATATTTTTCATTTAATTTAACATTGAATATATTTCAATAAAAGCTAAATATTCCAAGAATCTCCAAAAATAGCGAAGTTTTATACTATATCTTCCAAAAGTATTAATAAAATAATATAAAAAGCTGATTGCTCCAATGTCATTCCGGAGGTTATACTAAAAAAATCAGCAGAGCTGGTACGCCTCTCGTAATCTTTGGGACGTGAAGCTTTGAGAGAATCTAACGAGCAGCCGTTAGCCAAAAAGGCTACGGAACGGCGGCTTCGATCGGAACCCAGTGCATCGATACGGTTTCGAGCTGATAAATGTGCTGCGACACCTGATCTGATACCTAGAGAATCACTCTCGGTCAACAATCGTCAGTACACTTTTATACCAAAATAATCGACGGGTAGTCTTCTTACATGTCACATATCGGGTGAAGTTGTTAGCAAGCGCGTCGATTCATCGGGTATGGTCTCGATATCGTCAAAAGCTTTGGCGCAAAAGTCCTTTATCTAAGCTACCGGAATACGGTCTATCAGTTCAATTCTGTACCAGAGCTGATGAGCTCCTGTGCTTTCCTTCAATTGCAGTTCGCAGTTTTTTACGGTGTTCCTAAAGAGATTAGAAGTTCGCTAAAACTTAAACTCAAAAGACCATTTTCGCATTTCTACTTCACTTCCGCTGCTTACTGTTGGTGGAATTGAGTTTTCTTAACATTTTTAGAAAAAACACTCAATAAGCAACCAACAGTAGGTATATTATATATAACAATAAATAGGTATTAATTAACAACGTTAAAACAACAAATTATTTCTAAATAAAAAACGGCATTCAAAACTAAAAGCAGAAAAATATTTTTTTTTTGTTTCAAACAAATCTAAATGTTTTTTTGAGGACGGTGCCAAATACTAATACTACGTTTATTCCAAATATTGAGGTTGGCACCGATCACAAATAAATATTCAGATTTTTTTAAACAAAATTTTTATTTCGCCGTTTTTTTTTTCAAGGCGGTTCCTTTTATTTGAAATATAATTTATTTTTGAAGTTATACTTTTTAGGCACGTTATGAAAAAAATATGACAGTGAAATTTTAAGATGTAACAAAAAAGTCACAGGTCAACTTGTGACTTTTGTGTCACAGTCAAAGTAAACAATACGACATAATTTGTACTAAATATTATAAGATTCTTAATTTTAAATATTTATTATTGATTATTTAATATTAAAAAATGGATGCATGTGCTTATGTACGCGCGTGAGAAGTTATACTTCTTTGCACATAGCAAAGAAATGTTATTTCATTTTTTTTTGTTGCTGCACTTATGAAAAAATGGGAGTACAAGGGGTTGGGGGAGTAGACCCGGGTGACACGAAGATCGCCGGGGTCGGACGCATATAGCAGGGGGATTTAATTTCCTAAAGTCCGTAGATGATATAATTAATAATAATAATTTATTCGGATCAAAAACTTACAAAAAATTGTTAGTATAAAATATAACATAAATAACTATGTTAGTGTTAATTAGACAATGTTCTGATTAGGTACCTACTTTACTTCAACCACTCTTATGTGTTTAACAAAATAGGTAACTATAGTTTATTTAGGTGGCCTAAAATTTCAATTTGTTAAAAACCGCTCAACATGCCAAAACAATGGGTAGACTCATTTTAAATATACGATATTTTTCTCTCCCTACCTCCGATCTTACAATTGCTATGCGTATTTTGTATTTAGAGAAATACACATCGCCGGTCACAGTCAGTGATAAGGAAAAGCGAGTTTTAAATCACGCGACATAGAACCGCATCTAGCTTAACAAGTGTGCGGCAGGGATCGACTCGACAAAAGTCACCACTAAAACTATGAACCTTTTTTTTTTCTTTGTTACTTTTATTTTAAAATTGTATACAATGTGCTAGTACCTAAACTAGACCGAGCCTGTGCTATAGGTACTAGAACCTTCCTAAAGATTTAATTAACGGAAATGTTTAGATATAAGTCGTAATTTCTCTAAATTCTCGCCTAAAACTGTAATGTACAGTTTTAGGCGAGAATTTAGAGAAATTACGACTTATATCTAGCCTTAGCTTTGCCGTTGATAGTTATCCACAGTATATCCAATCATTATCCTATGCATTTATTTTCATAATTTCCAAGCATGTTTCTATTATCCTACTAAAATTATAAACGTGAAAGTTTGTATAGATGTATGAGTGTGAAAGTTGATGAGACTATGGACCTTATATATACATTGTACATACAATTTTTGGCACATGTTAAACTTCGGAGCAAATTATTCTAAGTCTTGTTTGGGCTTAGTAAAGACAGATTAAAGTCGGTGTTAATGAACTTTGAGAAATATTCTATGTCTCGAGTGGACTCAAAAACTCTCCAACTACAAGGCACGCCGGGTACGTTAGAGAAATTTTGTAAGTCGCTAAGACAAGAATATTTTCCTCAAAGTCCAGATCGAGTCAGGTCATGTCATGATCGTATAGTTAAAAAATAAGAATCTCGTAATATATAGTACAAATTATGTCGTATATATTTATATTAAAACTTTGACTGTAACACAAAAGTAACAGGTTGGGCTGCCTTTTGTTTTACCTACACTTTTAAAATTTCATTCTCATATTTTTTTCATAACGCGCCTAAAGAAGCATAACTTTTAAAAAATCTAATAAAAATTCTTTGCTGAATGCTAAGAAGGATAAATTTTGCTTTTTAGTGTTGTAAGTAAAGAAATTTTCAGGAAATTATCTCGAGATCTTTTAGATGAGTAATAAAATGATTACGATATCATAGATGTCAATTAAATATACGTTACTAGAGATAACTAAAAAACTACTAGTGTGTCGATCAAATTTAAATATTAAATAAATTTTTAGACCACATGACAAGCACGAAAGTCGAATTTTTAATTAGACGAAGTAAACTGACAGCAGCTAATGTCACTTTGTGAACTAATGTTGCCATCTTCTATGTAATAGTGATGGGTTTAGTTTTCGTTCACTCTCAGGAATGAATGATGATATGAATGAGTACATTGTTAATCTAATCTTACTATACGAAAAAAAGAAACTATTTCTATTTTACTGTATAAAAGTAGGTCGATATCTGCTAGTATTTAATTATAATCACTTTTTTTACTACCTTCTTAAAAATAAGACAAATTCAGACGCGTCGGTCGCCATTTTGTCTGTGTCATGCGTCTTCTAACCTCTGGTCTGACTGCTCGAATATTTTCTCTGCGCATACGGTGTTTACTTGTTGTTTTTGTTAAGTTTTTTTGGCTATAAATGCACCAGCGTGTGAACACGTCCCAAGCGCTTACCGCACGCTTCCTTTGATCTGTGTTAAGAAACCGACACTCCGACGTCCAGATCGGAGCAAGCCGAGCCAACCACAGCCAAAAATCCCTGGCACTTGTGGAGGCTTGCGAAGCCTCGGCAAGCGTGTAAATGTAGCATTAGAGCAATCGGTAATGGTAAATGTAGGTACCTACTATACGCAGTCGTCGAAAAGTACTTACTACTTATCTACTTACATGGCACAACTAGGATTGAAACCCGGTACCCGATCGGCGATCCAGCACGGCGTTCTAACCACTCACCAGGCTACTTTGTACATACATAATGTTCTCTTAGATTTGCGCGAGCACTACACATTATAAATAAAATTATTGTCTGACGTTTCGTAACACTTTTCAGCGTTCGTGGTCACGGGATGACCGTAATCCCGTGACCAAGAACGCTGAAAAGTGTTACGAAACGTCGGGCAGTAATAACAAAATGTAAAATCTAATTACACGCGAGTTAAATCCAGTAAAAGTTGTTTTATTTATAATTGTACATACATACATGTTATTACTTCTTTACTTGCATAATGCATAATTGCGTACTTGTGTCTTAATGCTATGTTTTACAAAACATTACCTACACATGTACCCTGTTAGGGCATAGCAAAGCATAAATTATAGAATTATAATTAAAATCGTTAATAGTTATAAATATTAGTCATTATGAGAACAATTTAATACCGAGTTGCGATTTTTTCATTCATTCACTTTGTCACAACACTATTTTTGTTTTATCAAAACCTGACAACCCAGTAAACGTCACTTGACTTCGTCTAATTAAAGATACGACTTTAGTTTCCAAACGTTAAAATAATCTTCAAAATTGGTACACCCAGTAAAGATTTATGAGGTAACGCACATAAAAATAACATACAGTTGAATTGAGAACCTCCTCTTCTTTGAAGTCGGTTAAAAAGCCTGTTAACGATCTTTGGATATAACTTACAAAGAACTTTTAGACAATGTTTGATGGACTTTTTAATTCATGAGAGCTACACTGGAATCTTTTAAAAATTCATCTTAATACTCTCTGAATAATTTATCTTATTCATTAAAAAAAAATTAATGTTTCTTAAAATATTTTAATCTATGCGTCCTATAAATCTTAGAGTAATCGTTATTATTCAGAGTCATCGTAAATAATATCACATATATTATATTGTGTAGCTGGCTACACATCAAGCGGTCCGGGTTCGAATCCTGGTAGCGGCAGATGTTTGTGTGACGAACATTGACGAGTCAATGGTAGTTTATATATTTATTTAAGTTTATAAATATATTTAAAAAATATTTTTTATTATAAATGTCGGTTATCTAGTATCCATAACACAAGTTCTTAATGATACTTACTTTGGGCTAGATAATTAGTGTGAGCGTGGAAATATACTATTATATATAGGTATGGGGACAGTGATGATAGTAGATAAAGATAATTATACAAAATATCGATATTGGTAAAAAACGGTAGCAAGTTGTAAGAAGTATTTCTGGCTTCCTTTATAGAAGAATTAGAGAAGGGCGTTATATTATGTATGTATTATAGGTACAGAAATTATAATGTTTTTGAAAATAAATAATTTAAAATTTAAGGTATTACCAAGGTTGATGTCCAATTGTAGGTCTCATAAAGAAGGTCATAAAGTTTGTCCTTTTCAAAAGGTTTCCAAAAGAAAATAAATTTAAAAAAGTAATAAATATCAGAAGGCTATTTAACTACAAGGTCCTTAAAATGAACATTAGTCATTTAGATAATTACTTAACCTTAGAGAAAGAAAAGAAAAGACGGTGCCAGGCAAATGACACCCTAATGGCGAACCAGACAATTAAACTGGTTTTAACTGGGGTTCATTTGACAACTTTTAATGTGCGTGTAATCTAATAGCTTGACAGATTTGAGAGAGAGAGCTATGAACAAGTAGTATTTTGATCAAAATTAAGGCTATTTACTCATGAACCGATTTCAATAATAATAAACTTTATTGCACACAAAGAGTACATAGGAATAATTAAACATACACGTACTATTTTGAACGGGCGTATTGCTGAAAGCAATCCCTTCCAGGCAATCTTCATCGAAAGGACCAAGAGCTATTTTTATAATTAATAGCGTCGCGACATAAAGGTTACCCATTTTGCCAATGTCAAGTGAAAATGTATGTCTAGAGTAACAATAAATTTTACGGTAGATTGAGTTAAGAATGCAGTACCTCAACACGTGTTATTACAATAAGAACTTGGGAGAAACTCCGACCAACAACTAGAAACACTATTAATTGAGAGTCAAATGTAATTTTTGTGTGATATTGACAATATAGCTTGTTTATTCTGGAGAATAATATTGATTGGATAGTGGTTCACAAAGCTCACGCGTCAATCTTCCTCTTTTGTTAGTTGTAGTGTTCATTGTGAGATAACAACAAGTATTAAATTTAAAAATTCTGATTGCTTAGAAACTCTCACAAATTTATCTGTACTAATATTATAAAGCTGAAGAGTTTGTTTGTTTGTTTGAACGAACTAATCTCCAAAGCTACAGGTTCAAATTGAAAAAAAAATATTTTTGTGTTGCATAGTCCATTAATTTAGGAAGTCTATAGGCTATAATATAATAACCGACAATTGTGTCGTGGGCGACCACTAGTTCTCAATACAATAATAGTATACTGGTTCATTGCGAACCTCTAATCACTGTCTACCTATCTACCAACCATTCATTGAGACCAATCAATATGCCCGATTATAAAAATTGAGCACAGCGGGCTATCTGCCGGAATTTGGCTCAAACCGGGGTAGTACTTCCACCTTACAAAAGAACACAGTCGAATAACACTAGGTACCTACATTTTTGTTGTGTTGTGTTTTTGTGTGTAAGTTTGCCATGGGGCAGGGGAGGGGACTAAGGTTGGCAGCGTGCGAGTCTCACGTCGGTGTTGCTAGCGTCTATAGGCTACGGTGACTGCTTACCACCAGGCAGGCCGTATGCTTATCTTGCCAACCAAATAACTTAAAAAAACGCAAACACGAAAACTCTCCGTATTTTCCGATTTGGGTGTACTACATGCAGCATTAGAAATGTCTTTTTCTCAAACATGCATGGAAATGTTGTCATTATTTTCGAAAAAAGAACACGCGAAGTTTCGAATTTACGGACAAAGAAAACCAAATCCATTGCTGGAGCGTTTTTTGAATTTGGAACACTGCAACGCAATGTTGTATGAAACGGCGTGCTGTAGTTATTAAATACCGTAAAATGGAGGGAATGGGGTTTAAGGGGCGAATAGGGACTTTAGATTTCATTTAGATACTCTTTAATTGGATCTCTTTTAACAATCTTGGCATACTAAAGTCTCTTTGCTTATTACAAATTGCGTTCTCGTGGCTGTATAGACATAATGCGTTTGTCTTGGTGATAATTATAAAATTGGTGGCAAAACTGAAAATTCGTCTGGATTTGTTATTTACATATATTAATAAATTTAATAATTAACATTAATTCCGACGGTTCAGAGAGTGAAATGGAGATTATTTTACTTCACCAGATTTAAACGACAATCGACCGGATTTAAAGGCAAAAACATAAAGCAATTTTTAATTAAAGCCGCAGATGATATATGTTTAGCGACAAAGGTAAAGTATGTTTTATTTCCCTGCATTATTTTAAGAAAAGTACTATATATGCCTCGGCCGAAATGGCAATTGCCTGTCTCGTATTAGTGAAGTCTGCGAACTCATACTCGACCTGCAATTGCCTATTTCGCGGCCTTCGCAATAACGTACTATTGTCTCTCTCTATATTTGTGTTAAAAACCAGTACCAGTACAATTAATATTTCGCAAATATTATCATTTAAAATATGTACTACCAACAACATAAACCACTGATGACTTGGAAATATTATGAGGTGCGGATAATAACAACTTTTAAATAATGTAATGGAGTAGAAACTTGCTTAAAGACTAAAATAAGGTAATATTTTCTTTAGGTAGGTAATAAGGTTAATGTAGTTGTGGGCAAAGAAATTACTGTTGCATACATTTTTGTTGCGTAGGCGTTGCACTTTTGCATGAAACGAGTGTTTTTTTTCGCGATTTCGATGTTGGTCCCATAGCAAAAGCTTTTTGTATTGACTGGCACATAAAGTAGGTTTCGGCATTAAAACGATTAAAAAATAACCGTGTATAGTTCAAGCTAATTTATATTAATAATAAATTGACAGTGATTCTCTCTGAAAGACTTCTAGCACAAATGGATATGTTTAAAGTATTTAAATGGACGTTGAAAGTAAGCGATTCATCGGTGAACGCTTGCCAGAATTTGTGCGGCACAATTTAGTAGCAAAGAGCGGTTATTTCCTTCGGCATAACCTCCTGTTAGGTATCCTATATTATATTTTAGTTATTTGTGATTTATAGTTAAAGTTATAGCATACTAAATTTTAGAATTGAACAGACCTGTGGAAGTTACTTAGATTTCTTCATAAACTATGTATTAAGTTATTTTTGATTCAAAGGTAAGAAAACTTCCGATAAAGTTACTTTTCAAACAAAAGAAAGTAAATCAAATTAGGATTACCCGTTTGAGAGCTTCGAGTCCACAGACATTCAGATAGATACACGTGTCAAACTTATAACAACTTTTTGCGTCGGGGGCTAAAAACAATAAATAAATAAGTATTGGGCAAATGGTAGACTTGAGAAAATATTAATGAATTTATAAAGAGCTGGGGAAAACAGCGTATGTAAATATCAGAGTAAAATGTATGTTGTTAAAAGTTACCAAACCACGTACATAACATCAAAATCAAAAAGTCCTTTATGTAAATCGACTTTGTCAAGTACTCTTGAATCGACAAACACCTTACCAACAAAACGAAAATATTTACTTTATTTAAATAACAATTGATAAATAAGTGGTGAAAAAATAAACTACACAGCTTACAATTCGGTAAAATTTTAAAAACATCACTACGGTTAATAAATATATCAATGTGTGTGGAATTTTAGGCAGATTTACTCCATGCGTAGTTAGTAAGGTAATAAAAGGCAACCGTTACTGATTTATAATAATAATATATTTCCACACACACACCAATTATTTAACCCAAAGTCAGAACTTGACTTATAGATACTAGACAACGGAAATTTTTAATATACATAATTGTTTTAGATAGGTATTTTCATAAATAAACTTAAATAAATATATTTTAAACAAGTAAACAACTATGACTTGTCAATAAATACACGTGTTCATTACTCAAATATTTGCCGCTACCAGGATTCGAGCATAGAAAGGTAGAACGACTTAACACCAAAAAGGTTCCTTTTCATACTCAAGAGGAGTTGGCGTTCGACTACAATGTGGTCAAACATTATTGTCAAAATCCTACTAATATTATAAACGCAAAAGTTTGAATGGATGTATCAAGTTTCTCCCGAGTTTTTGTTGTAAAAACACGTGTTGAGAGACTACATTTTTACTCGATTTACTGCACAATTATCTGTTACTATATATACATTTTTACTTGACATTGGCGAAATGCGTAACCTTTTCATGTCACGATCGCCATTTATTTAAAAGAAGAAGAAGAATGGATGTATGGGTGGATATCTGAATGTGTATTTGTTAGTCTTTCACGGACAAACTACAGAATGGATTTTAATGAAACTTACAATTTGAAATTGAATACTGAAATTTACAATAATATAGCTCATACATCAGAATAACATAATGCTATAATTAATACTAATACTGCGCAGATGAGGTCGCGGGCAGAAGCTAGTACAATTTAGCGTCATTATTAGCCCTAGAGATAAAAAAATAGATATGGAAGTTCATTTTATTGTATTAAAGTCAAAAACGTCAATAATACGACATTATAAGAGTAAATATTCTCAACATTTTGCGTACGCCACACATTTTAAGAATAAACGTTTATTATTTATTCAAATGTTCTTCATCGATAACACATACAACTTCATTTCGTTTTGTACCGCTCCGAATTCCAAATAAACTTTTAGCATAAATTTAACTTCCATCTGTCATGCTTATTTTCAGACGAATTTATATGCTATACCAAAAAGCTTTCTATTTTTTTGGAAAATGGGTACATTTTAAAAATAAAATCAGAAATATAGCCAAGATATACTTCCACTTACAGGCTTAGTAGTACCTCCACTCCTAACGAGACACTTTAATAGGCTGTGTTACTTAAAGCCAAAAGTTCTTCATTCAGTACCATCACTTTGTAGGTATAACCTTCGTAAAAGCGGCCTAAGCTGAGCGATCCGTTTATAGCATACAGCCAGAAGAAGATTAACATTTTAGCACCTTGTTGTAATAATTATTCATGATTAATGGTGGCAACTATTACTGTAAGAGCGTTGGAGTTGCTATGACATGGTATTAAAGTGTTAATCTAGTTTTGAGGCTGTCCGTACCTAATAAATTCATATGTGACGACAATACCAAATTCAATTGTCGTGCATTTCCACAACAATTTCCACGACAACAAGACCTGCAAATAAATTGACTATGACTAGGCAATAGAACACTTATTGTGTAATTTCGATTCTAAAACCTGAAACAGCCTCTTGGGATTCAAATGATGTTCAAGACAACAGACAGTTGATAAGTGACAGCTGACTGTCTCTATATTACGGTATTTTTGGTACCATCTGAAAACTCATGGGCCCAAAGATAAAAATACGAAAGCCATCGTAAAACTTCAACTTTTTGGTATAAAAATATTAACGGTGTATGGCTAACGATAGTAACAATAACTATTTTATATTAATATATTTACATAAGTATATTAGTAGCTAGCTTTTGTATATTATTGTTGTTATTAATGTTAAGTGGTAAGCAGACAAGCATTCGGCCTGCCTGGTGGTATGCAGTACTTGTAGCCTATAGGCGGTTGCAACACCCTAAGTGACACTCGCGCGTTGCCAACTCTAGTCACTTACCTACCCCGTGAAGCTCTGGCGACCTTACTCACCTACAGAAACTCAACATCACAAAAATTTAGTGTCATTTGACCTCAGCTCGAGCTGCTCTAAATTCGAGCGGCTCGTCTGTTGTACCTTAACTCGACTTTGAAGCATTTTTTTTGTCTTGTGGCTTAAATCACTCACTACGCTCAGTAGTCTGTTTATGAAGCTACTCGTGATTTAAAGTGTGCACTCGCTGCAAAAAATAACTTTGTTGAATGGTGTTGAATAAATAACTATTTTAGCATAGAAAGTTCTTTCAGAAAATCTGTTAAAAACACAATCTAAAAATTAAACTTCTAAAACTTATAATCGAATACCTACCAATTATTATTGGTGAGGTTTTAATCTGAAGCTTGTAGGGATCACTCGTGCGTTTTTAAACCAGACAAAATAAATAGTATTGGCCGAGTTGTTCAGAGTCACACATGGTGTATTGTCATTCATGGACCGTCTACTAGATATTCGCCTATAATTTGCTTATCCCTTTCGACATACTTTGAAACTAAGGGGCGATTGGATCACACCCACATACGGTCCGCATCGCACACTTTAAGCTTTCGTAATAAAACTTTTTTCTTTTTAGGAGAAGAAATGCGTGTCCGGCGGCCTTGCGGGGGTTGAGTGCCTAACTTAAATTGTAATGTTCTTCTGCTCAAAACATCTCGAGTTCAAATGCTGCAATGGTAGGAACAATACTTTCTATGACGATAACTCACGAGTTATGATTGTTTACACATGAAGACAAGGTACATCTGCCAAGTGCTTACTCGATGCTTTGGATAGGTTGCAGCGTCGCGCGACCAGCATCATCGGCGATGAAGAGGTTACCAGCCATCTTGAGCCTCTCCAATTGCGTCGCGATTTTGCGTCATTGAGAACGTTCTACCGTCTGTACCATGACGAGTGTTATGAGGAGCTTTTTTCCTAATCCCATCACCTTCCCTTTTAAGGATTACGCGGCGGTATACGGTGGCATTGACAAACAGTGGCTACCATTCCAACGCGAACTATGAAATTTGGCACCTCGTTTCTCTATCGCACAATCGAGAAATGGAATTCACTGCCTGCACACGTGTTACCACCCAATTCGACCCACTGCTAGGATACAAGACCTCTTCTTGTTATCGAAGGAGGTTTAGGCAGTAGTCCACCACGCTTACCAAATGCGGATTGGTGGACGTAGTATAAGGTAATCAATACCCCTTTGCTGATCCATTAGTCGCCTTCTACGACACCCATTGAAGGATATGGGGTGATGCTATTCTACTCTGCCAGCATCACAGAGCACCTGAGTGATTGAAAAGAGGCGTGAAGAAGCACCTTGCTAGTCGGCAAGGCGAGGGTGGTTAGCGCGGCGGCTTATATCTTGCTCTAGCTATATTTGCATTGGACTCCACTTCTGCTTACCATCAGGTGAAAAGGAGTCATTTGCTTGACCTTTTTAAAAAAGTATGGGACTTGGAGCAAGCAGTGCCTCAAAATAGACAGTTTGCAAGCCTGTTGTTGTATTTAACTTGTATTTCATCTCATGGTATAAATAAGTACAAATTGAAAGTCCAAAAAGTTTTTAAGTATTCTAATAATTGAATAGGTAGAAGCTAAATGTGACAAGAAGGTCAATCGTTAATAGTAGAATAATTCAAAGCTCAGGCTATTTTTATATTACTTAAACTACTTCACAGATAGAAAGTTAAGAAAACTGAATAAATAACATTACTTTGTGTGTTTTCAAATTGGTATTAATTTTACTTAATTGTGTTAATAACAGTACTCGTTTTCTCTTTTTTGTGTTTAACAAGTTTAATTATGATTGAAATTGATACCAAATTAAATAAAAAACGAAAAACATGGAAAAAAATCCTGTCATGGATAAGTGCTGAGACGGGACTTGAACCCGCGACCTTTCGCTATCCGGGTGACTGCTCTTCCAACTGAGCTACACAAGACTGTTTGACCATGACAAATTTAGCTATGTCTTTCGTTTTATTTTTTATTTTTTAAACAGTACTCGTGATGATCCAGGCAATCTGTCACTATTTTGGGGAGGTTCACGCGGTGAATTCGCAGCAGAAAGTTTGAAGTGCGTGAGATGTCACAAAATGGCGGCGACACTGCAGGTAATAACAGTCGTAAAAATAAGTTACGACCAAAGCATGCAAGCGTCAGGACATCAAACTATGGGGTGCTATGTTCCGAGACCTCCCCGTGCAACGTTTGGTGCATCCCGGGCAACGTCTGGTATCGGACAGACGGCAGACGTCAAGACGTGGGAGGGCCTTTTCAGGTCAAGTGGCCCTGGGTCGTGGATTGGCCGGCCGATAGGAGCCGACTTGAGTGGAACGAGGAGGTCAGTCGCTCCTGACACGCCTCTTCTCTCAGAGGTGGCAGATGAAAGCAATCTCTGGTTTGGTTTTCCGTGGTGGTGTCACGGTCAATGGGGGCAGCGCCACCCTGTTGAAGCTAGCGCAGGCGCTAGCTGCGCCCCGATGGTTCCAGCTGTGGCGTGTAGATACCAGGGTATCTACACGCCACAGCTGGACCCATTGAGTCAGATAATGAGGTCCGGTGCTGTTGGGGGACAGATGGCTTAGACACATGGCTTAAACTGCGCTGAGTCTCATCCAAGCTCTCGGCACCACTGTGTGGAGCCAGGAAAAGGCGAAGCCTTGTGCTTGGTGGAAGCCGGTCTCTAAGACCGGCAATCCGCTGTCCATATATGCTGGACAGCGAACGCGATTGAAATATGCACCGGTTGGGCCCGAAAGGGCGGGCATAAAAGGCTTCCTGTTGAAAGTGGGGAAAGGTCGCAATCCCAGGTCGCTGTCGAAGTGTGCCTTAGCAGGATGCCCGGAGAGGATGTTTAGTGTGTAGTGGGGGAAATGCCTTTACCTCTGAGTCACACATACCCCTGCAGTTGTATCGCACTGCAGCGATGATGTGTAAATGCATTTGACCTCTCCGTAAAAAAGGCTATGAAACTATTTAAAAATCTATATCCGTGCAATATATTATATACTGCACGGACGCCAAATAAATTGGGTGCAGGGTAGGAAGAAGGAGCTGCCTAATGGCTTGGGCAAAAACTACGCGCCCACGTCGGCACGGTATGGCACGGCGCAGCACGTAGCGGCACGGCACACTTCGTGATGCCCACTTCGTGGCGCCCATCCCTCGACCTAATCGTGTTAAAATAAAAGAATGTCAGTGCTAAATTTACTTCAATAAGGTCCAAAATCATTTGACGTGCCATGTCGTCACTTGTAGAATGTAGCAACTATGTAGATTGTGCGGCTAGATTCAACCTTATTTTAATTAATTAGCACTCACTTTCCTTTAGCAACACGAAGTAATGTATGCGTCTCACGTGCCGCAGGACGCCGTGAAATGACGAGGCATGCTACAGGGCGCCGCTGCGATATGCCTCGGGATATTTCGACCTATTCGTGTAAATAAAAGAATGTCTATGCTATTTTCATTTAAATAAGGTTGAAAATCACTTGTCCACGAAAAAAAAGCCTTGCCATGCAATGCCGTGCCGCGCCGTCAGTGGCCGTACATTCCGATTGTTAAATTACAGTTGGTGTGCAGTTGGCGCGCACTTCAAACAACTACACACTGACTGCAAGGTAACTGTCAGTGTGCAGTCGACGTGAATTTTTTATGCTATTGCACCAACTGCATCTAAACTGCTACAGAACTGCATCACAATATACTTTAAACACAATTTTGACAATTTGTCTTTCTTGACTTTACGAGCACAGAAGTAAAAGAAATAGCGTGTGTGGGAATAGTAAGACAGATCATTTTCGGCAGGTACAGAAAATAATAATTTGTCTCACTCCCACGTTATCTTGAGATAGCTAGTGATTTAAATGCGATTTATTGATACGGACCTTATGTAGCATTATAGATGTGTATAATTCTATTACTAATTAACTTGATGTATTTTAATCACACATTGTATTGATTAAGCAAAAGCAAAACAAAGTAAATTAAATTTCCTTACTCTACTTGCAATTTTATAAGAAGCTTGTCGATTTTAAAACTTAGTATTAGAAATTTTTTGCCCGAAGGTGCGGTTTATACAGAAGAGACGTGGCGCGGATGTGAGGCGGTGGTGGATAGTCAAAGAAACAATATTAACCTAATATTACGTAGCATAGAGTCGTTTTTATCGTAAAGAGAGTTGCGTCTGCGTCTCCAGGAGACACGTCGCGCCACTTGATCGCGCGTCACCACTAGTGAGACGCGCCACAGCACTGTCATTATCGGCGCGCTTTGCCCCTAATCTCATACAAGAAGCACGTCGATGCTTTTGCAAAGAAATCAAAGAAATTCACAACTGTATAATGCCGCCGCATTGCATCGTGCGCCAAATCAGTATAAATTATGCCACGACGTGACAAATGTCCACGCCACGTCCCTCGCTACACGAGGCACGCCACACGCCACATGTCTCTTCTGTATAAACCGCGTTTAAGGCCGACCGTCCTTTACACCGTAGTATCACAGTCTATAGAAGTCTTAACACTGTGGTAATATTTTGTTTGCCACTTAGTATGCTTCTCGTCTAATTTTACCTGCAGCTAACAGCCTATTGTCGGAGGGTAGAGACTGTAATACAATAACAACTTTAATTTGTACAAAGTAAAATTTTAATATAAAGTTCCGAAGGGTTAAAAAAAACTCTCTCGTAGCTTAATAAAGAAAGGGTATGAATGTCTTCATAGCGAAAATGTTCTATAAGTAATTTTTCAAGTACACATCATTTCTATGAAATTATTTTGATTGTTGTTAAACATGCAATTTCTTATGTAAAATTTTCATAACGTCAACTGAAAACAATTTCACGAACATGCAATATTCAAATTCCACCTCAAAACCGGTTTTAAAATAAAACTTGAGCTTGCATTTTTTAGTTCAATGTTAGATGGGACATGGGAACCCATCACTTTATCGCAATTAACTTCAACGATTTTCATTTCCTAAAAAGCTATTCGGAGGTCTTTTTATATAATATATATCAACTCCTAGAATCAGGTTACATAATAATATATACTATTGTCTATAAATACTATATTCATGTAATTACTCCTAATCGTTTTAGTTTCCCTGTAAAAAAAACCTATCGGGTTAGGTTAGATTTTTGACCAGACGTAGTTAGCGGTGCAACCGAAGCTAACGGAGATTGGTTTTGTATTCTTGCTTGCTTGCATGCTACATGCATGCTCGCATTGCATGCTGTATGCTTGCTTGCATTGCATGATGTACGCATCCTTGCATTGCATGATATACGCATGCTTGCATTGCATGATGTATGCACGCTTGCATTGCATTATGTATACATGCTTGCATTGAATTCTGTATGCCTGCTTGCGGGATTCTTGCCGGGGGGTGCAGGGGGGATGGCCCCCCGCCGCTTTAAAGAGAAACCATGAATACGAAAATAAACCTAGGTTAGGTTAAATTACACTTGTGATCACGCATAGCGGAGCATTGAATTGCTTGCTGAATGCTTGCTTTGCTGGGCTGCATGTTTGCTTGCATGCTGCATGCTTACTTGCATGCTGCATACTTGTGTGCGTGCTGCGTACTTGCTTACACGGTGCATGCTCGCGTGAGCAATAGATAGTAACGTAATAATTATTATGTATTAAGTAAGGTAACAATTAAAAAATAAGAACTGAACGCAACAGTTTTTATCGTGAACACGCGAATGAATCGATCGATGAAACGTTACCACGATGGAAAGTTGTTAAACGAAACATTATAAAGTGTACCGTCAAAATATTGAAGCTGTTTTTATAAATAGTTTTGTCCATAATTAATAGTTTATATGAAATGTTAGTTCGATAGATCGTTATTCTGGTAACCAAAACAACTTTGAAATATTTTTTATGAAAATTTATTCGATAATATGAAACGGTGATCGTTAGCTATTTGATTAATCAAGAAAAATAGATATTAAAAATCATGTAATTGTTTTCTGTGAAATGAAATTCTATATAAAAAGTCTGTGTTTTGATAGATACCCGTAAAACATTTATACGAGGGTCAAGTCACAGCTATTTTGTTTTAAACACTATTCCTTCAAATCCCTACTTCCCAACTAATATTATAAATGCGAAAATAGCTCTGTCTGTCTGCCTGTCTGTTAAGCTTTCACGTCTAAATCAGTAAACCGAGTTTGATGAAATTTGGTAAAAATATAGACTAGAGCTGGGGAATGAGGGGATGGAATTGGGGATGAAAGGTCGTAAGGAAGTCCAAACAAAGTCACCCTTTCACGCCTAACACCCGAACCGATTTTGATAACATTTGGTACAAAAATGGGCTAGACCTTGAAATAATATTATAAGCTAAATTTTGTTGTAAAAATGGCATGAAGGGGTTGAAATAAGGGATGAAAGTTTCTATGGGATTCCTCATTATCGAACATCAAAACCATGAAACTTTGTATTGTTGCAGCGTTTTTGACATTTTGACACCAGTGTGGGGATAAAATAGGCAATGAAATGGTTGTATGGAAGTAAGCAAAGAATGGAAAAACAAAAAAACGTAATTTATAAAAAGGTATTAAAATAAGCTATATCTACAGTTTATATGGGTATTATTTGCAAAATAAGTACTTACCCTAAAAAATAACAATGGTACCTAAAGTAACTATTCTACGCAGACGATTCGCGGGCAAAAGCTAGTTCATTATGAATCACACACATAAGTTTATCAAGCAGGACCTTATTGATTTAAAATTAACAAATTACAATGAAAACTTTGGCAAACATAAAGGTCATTGATAATAATAAAAATTTTATAACTAACACAACACGGGCCTATGAGTAGAGCATATTGTTATTTATTAGGTTGTCTAATAATCGAAGTTTTATTAAATTTAGCAAGTAACACAAACCAAATATTTATTACAAATTCTCGGATACTTTACAACCACCGGCTGACCTAAATCTATTCAAAGCCAACAAAAATACCCGTAAGATAAAAGTGAAGAATGAAATCTGTGCTTGTAGTTTGAACATAATCTGATTAACAAGCCTCGAGCGTATTGAATTTATTAATTAATTTTGAATACCCAGAAATTCTTATTGAGCAATGAAGTACATGGTAAAACCTCCTTTTTTTCGAGAATTAAATTCAATCTGTCAACCAAGAAGATACGTGATTATCCGTATAAGCTCAGATATTATAACGTACTCGACAATCACGGTCTTAAAATGGAATCACGTAGGTAATATTCGAAACGTAAGTCATATGAAATCCATGTCATAAATCGGAGTGTGATTTAATGTAGGATTGGTGGACGTCGCGTTTTAGCACCGGAGCCCCAGCACGTGTGGCCCGGAAACGAGGTGGAACAATGCACTTATGTCATCCTCTGCACAATATGCGTAATCGACAAGAACTCGATTGAAATAGAACGAGCTGTCAGGCGCAATAGAGCTTTGTGATGAGTGCTATTTTGCTCGCGCGTTTTGTAAAGTAACACGGAGCTAATCTGCTGGGGTACACTTGCGTATAGGTGTAACTTGGTTTTTCATAAGAGAGATTTTTCTTTGATGAAGAGCTGTCAGACAATAGATATAGCTTCAGCACTCTCATTTCAAAAAACGCATGTTTTTATCGCATTTATATGCTTAATATATAAAATAATTTGTTACATTAAACATTAACCTAGTAAAAACATATCACCACCTTTAATTACATTTTTTTATAGAATTTCAATAACTAATGCTAAAAAGTAAAGTTTATATCAAGAACGTAGTTGTTTTTAAAAAGAATCGCGTCATAGCCCGCTAAAATATTAAAAGCATAACCCTTGTTACTAAAAATAGAAATGGCAAATCTTTCAATCGTAATGAAACTCGAGGAACGCCGCTGGGAACCGTTCTGCTAACAAGGATTGTAGCTTTTGTTAGAAATTTATTTAATAGCACTAAGTTAGAAACGTTAAAACGCTGTCCAAGTCTCCGTTCGGGCAAAGAAGTATAACGATTAATCACTGATCGTATTGGTGTGCGATGGCTTTCTTATTGGGCACTTCTGAAATCAGTAATGAACGAGTATATGAAGTGAGTGTCAGCGAGTCTCAGAACGACTTCACCAAAGGAGTTCAACTGTACCTTTACTTAATCACCAAAGTTCAACTGTATATTTACATTTTATTATGTGCTAAAAATACTACTTATACATTTATATTGACTTCGCAATATATCTTAAAGTAAACTCAATATATATAATTTTCTATTTAGATTATATAGAAGTCAATATGGCTGTCTATATTATTGCCAAATGAAAGCTAAAATAGTGTCCTCAAGAGAATGCAACACTCTCCCGCATGTCTCAGGGTACTACGTACCGTTTTTTTACTAACAATAAAAATACCGGGTATACGGGCATAGGAAAGGCTCCATTTTATGATAAAAATGTTGAAGAATTCATATAGCGTAAAGCTTTTTAACCATGATATTTTTGCAATAATCGTAGCTGTCTGTAAATCCTTTAATGCTCGGAGTTAATACTCTTCAGAACACGCCTATTTTTTTACCCTTCGTATCACAGAAATATTTTCTTTATTATTTCTGTGCTTCGTACTGACCGTTCTGTTAGATTTTCTGAGTAATATAAACGAAATTGAAAGTAATTTTAGGAAATAAACTCCAACTACCTAGTTTAGTCAAATATTTTTCCTATGTAAATTATATTGCAAGAATTGCAATTATCGTTGTTTAAATTTTTAATCACTTTCGTTATTTGTTTTGATAACCCTGCAGAACGATGATAACAAGAAAAATAATAGTGTTATTATTGGTACAAAGAATGTACAATCTATACGAGTAGATAGATACCTAATGATATTATTAGGTAACTTCATACTTTTACCCGACTATGGCGAAACCAAAATGAAAGGTTATGATTTCAGCTGTCTATGTATGTTTGTATTGATGTATGTTCAGCGCCTAAGCTATTAATTCAATTTTGATGAATAAGGTGTTAATTGGTTCCTGATTATAGTCAAGGTTACATAGACTACATTTTAACCGACTTTAACAATAGGATGAGTCAATTTTTACCTTTACAAAAACAGCTCTATTGAACTTACGTTAAAAGTTTTCGTCTTCTCACTAACATAATATACATGCCTGCTGAAAATTCTACAGATGTTACTTGAATAAAAACTTACAGTTCTAACTCTAACTCATATACAGTTCAACTAATTTTAATAACCTACCAGTAATTAGTGGCAGCCAAAAATATAACAAGTAGAAAAGGAGATAAACACAATTGATTGTATATTTTCATTTACCTATTAGGTTCAGATATATATATAATTCTAAATTATACAACCGTTTGCTATCCTTAAGCAAGTGAAACCAAAGAAACGAGTACCTGATCATAAATCCACCAATTTATATTGTTCCCGGAGAGGCGAAAAAGTGTCGGTTTTCTTTCGCTTGTTAATTGGTTGAACGAACATGGCTTGTTTCATACTCGTTATATTTCCTGTTACGTAAGAGCATATCTTGCACGCTATTGTACAAAACCAGCAGACCTTCGAAGAGGCAGTATTTTGTTGATGAATTGAAATTGCACTTGTGTCGCACAGTAAATTTCCGGAAACCCTGTCAATTATATGAGACTTACCTATTTGGGGTACGTCGTACGGTCGGCTAGAGCGAGAAGCACGCAGCATCATCTGGCTGGCGATCTCGGAGGGCAGGTGCGGGGTGCGCTTCGTGTTGCGGGAGCGGCGTCGCTCGTTGCGCAGCGCGCCGGGCGGCAGCGGCGGTGGCTGGCGCGGCGCGTACGCCGGCTCGGGCTCGAACAACTCATGCAGCGGGCGCGCGCGCTCCACCTCGCGGCCGCCGCGCCACTCCGCAGGATACCGGCGCGGCGTCTCCGCGGCTGAGCGCAGCGCCAGCGCCGCTAGCACCGTCGTCACGCAGCACACGCGCATACTGACCGCCCGCGCCCCCCACCACACGCGCATCCCCCTCTACTAAGTACACACTCCGATACTAACGCTCACTGGGCGCATGCCCGACCACATTATTCGACCTCTATCGGTAAATCGGGCTTTTGCCTTTTACGCTTCACCTCAGTCTTATTGGCCCAAGAAAAATTACAACGATAGATCGACGCAATTCCTGAAACAAGAAAAATATTACATTAAAGTATTTATTTATCAACTCAGCTTTTTACATTTAAGTACCTATTTAGAAATGTGGAACTTGGGTTTTGACAAAATCTTTTAATGATGTTTTACTCCTTTCTATATTAACTAAAAACGCTTTCTCATTATCACAAAACCTATGGTAATTAGTAATTATATTTACTCATCTAATAGCGAAATATTAAAACAAACCAATTAAGCATTTTTATCGCACCTCTTTAACGAGAAAGGTAAGGGAAAAATTGCTTTATTTTCAAAGCTTGAAATATAAAACGAAAACACAATTTACTTCTCACGATTATGTGCGCTAAATCCAACAAGGGTTGAAAGTTGCCCGAATAAGCAGAGCGGTACTATTTTAGAATTAATTAATTAAATTATGTATTGTTTCCAACCCAACCTGATACTTCGAACTGGCAACCTATTTAGCAAATGCACATTTAAGTGTTTTAATAAAACTACTGTTATTAATTAAAACCATAAAAGATCATCCTACATTACTTTACTTTCTTTATAATTGTACTGAATAAGCCGCAGTAATTTGAACCGACAAAATAAACTGAGGTCCAGAAATTAAGTATGTTAAATATATCTACTAGTACACAAGCACAAAGTGCTTCGTAACACAATTAACAATGCCTATACGTTTAACTTGACCAATGAACAACATTATTTCACGGTCTGCTTGTGAGAGGTTTGAATCATGAATATTTTTTTTTTTGATTTCGTGTCCAATACTCATGCTTTAAAAGCTTATAACTGAGCTGATTTCAGTCAGTCGTAAGAATCCGTCCAAAGCTGTAGTAGCAAATTTAGTACTTAAAATTGAAGAAACAGCGGATTACCTTATGAAGAATGGGGACTTGTTTTTATTTTTACAGAAACGACGAATGCCGAAATTAGCAAGACAATTTAGTCGACACATTATAAATCTAATATAATGTTCTCATCTGTTAGCAACTCATACATATGAGCTCTTGAGGCCTTAGTGTACTTTGACTATAAGTAAAAACGTAGTAGGTTTTATAATGTTCTCATGATGATATAAGTCTTGACATCTCAAAGGGATCTCTCTACATAATCTTGGTTTACGACGCTTACGACGAACTGCTAGGCATTCCGCTACATATTTCCCTCGAAACTACATATTTACGTTCAGTATTTTAATGCAAAGCGTACGAATGGCATTACCGTTAAGGTTTAGAAATGTATAAAGTTTCACAATAAAAACAAATTAGCTGTACTATAAGCTAATGTGCCGTCGACGACGAGTTTCTTAAAGAAACTTTGTCCTTAATCTTATTTGTTGGTAAGATTGACTGAACTGAAATAAAGCTAAATTCATAACAAGAGACTTGTCTCTTGTTATGAAGAGCTTGCTCTAGCTTCGTTGAACCCACTTTATAGACCTCGTAGTTCTAATAAGATTTTTGTGGCAACCCAGATTACGGCTTTTGTTTATAAGAAAATCCGACAACACCTGTAGAAAGTATAAAATATATTCAATGCCACACCTTACCAGAAAGTGGCATTTTCAAAATCAAGGCAAAATCCCACTTTCTGGTCTGAAAAAAGGTGTCGGCGATTAGATCCTATTTCTTAATTCCACGTGTGAAATTTTTCAAATTATTATCGGAACGAATTTTTTTTGTGAAAAGTCTTAATTTTACCAATTCTTAATTTTCCTAAAGCCTCATTTCAATTACAATCACCAACGGAAACGCAACACCACAAAAATGTAGTGTTATTCGACTGTGGTCTACTGTAAGGTGGAGGTACTACCCCGGTTCGGGCGTTCCAAATTCGGGCGGCTACTCCGCTGCTCCCTACTGCGACTAGCTCAGTCGAAAGTTTATAATAGTTGTAAACGATTAGCGTCGGAGGCTAGAAATGGCGACTTGTAAAATAATAGTCACAACAGGTTAGCCTTGACTAGGTTAACCACGCGATGAGAAGAAGGGAAGATGTAATAGAAAAACTAAAACCCAAATAATAGCATTTCTGATTTTGGAATCATAGATTTAGAAACTGTAGATCAGAAATGTGAAAGGGAAAGAGCATACCAACCACAGAACAATATTACTTGATACTAAGTAACAGTATGAAAAGACAGCAACTGTCAGACTGTGTATAGTACAGTATTATTTGTCACTAACCCGTAGACTGTAAACATATATGTTTTGAATGAATGAAAAGGCGACGAAAAGGTGTTTCTACAAAATATTGGATTCCAACAGTGCAAATTATTTGCAAACTTCTAATATAAAATGTAAAATACGGCTCAATTTCCTTTAATTTTGCTTTGTATATGTGGTGGTAACATTAATTGCTTTCAGGTGTAATTTGTTCTCGAGTGGTCGAAATGGTCTGGCATTTCAGGGATCATTCAATTACCATGACCCGTAGAAACAATTCAATGCACACAATCATTGTGCTGTATCACTTAAGTAAGATTCTATCCATTTGAGCTTTAGAATAAATTTTCAGTAACAACAATAAATGGCTCACCGCTTTCGACGGATAAATTTTCATCATTTAACATGAAATCATTGAATTAAATCATACGTGTAAAAACATTTTGTTGTGTTTTGTTGTTGGTGAGTTAGATAATACTTGATTTTATCTTTTCTTCGACCCTTGATACCCAAACTAATGAAAACCGACCTCCGACGGGTCAACCATTTTTCGGACCAACCACACAGGACTTTAAATAAAGTTTAAAAGGAGAGTGCCCATTGGCGGCTGAGTAGCAGAACCAAATTAGCATGAAAAATTCTAACATTCTAAAGCCGAAATATACATTACGACCTATTCTCATACCCACTAAATAAATATACCTAACCCTGAAACCCCTCCCACTGAGCCCTATCTTGTGCCAGAGTTTCCCAGTCGCTTTTGAACCACCTCCTTTATATTGTCACACCAGTTTTTCTGAGGTCTGCCTCGTCAACGAGTGTGTGGAGGGACCCAGTGTGTAGCAATTCAGGCCCACTTTTCGGGAGGCATTCTGAAAACGTGGTCAGACCTATCCCATTTCAACTTGGCAGTCTTCTCGCCCACATCTGCCAAATTGGTTTTGTAGCAGATGATGTTATTTCTAATCCCGTATGTATTCATAGATAAAAATACTAAATAAATAATTTTATCAGTTTTGACCTAAATAAACTGTATTGACAGGATTACTCGCTACAAAAGATTTTGTGGTGCGTCGTGACCTTAGCGGAGATAGGTTAAAGTACCTTTCTCCTAAAATAGATACTGTAGGTACGTATACTAATGAAAATACATTGCTTGTCTTGTACTTGTCACGATGTTTCACGTTAAAATGTTAATAGAATTACGATAAATGAAATCTCGATCTCTGTGTTTAATCAAATTTGGTGTGTTTTCTTTCTCGTAAGCCTGGCAAACAACAGTTATTAAGTTTTTTTTTTAGATCATGTAGTTAAAACTTTATAATATTAGGGGATCAACACGATAACAACAAAGCGCTATAAAATAACATTTAACAATTCTTAATCATCATCATGTACCTGTCCTGATCTCAAGATTACTGGGTGTAGTCGGAGTATGATATTGACTCTTGAAAAAGTGATTAATTTCGCTCTTATCAAAAGAGTATGATTTTTTATTTGTTATTTAATTATACGGGTATAAAAAACTTACATAACTAAATCAAATAAACATTGTATGGAATAATTACAAATTGATTTACTTTAAATCCTTCGAAGTGAAGACTGTTCAAGAGTTTAATATCGATAAGCGCGGTGGTCTACACAAAAATTGGAAGAAAATATAAAATAAATTATGGAACCGTTAGGTTAGACTGTAACAAATAATTAAATGTGTAATAGAAGGATAATATTGTAACAGAGCCAGACAGCTTGAATCATCGTCGCCTTCTAAATTTTGCAAATAGGTTAATCAAGTAATAAGATATTAATAATCTCTAAACTACTACGATGTGGAGGTAGAATTAAGTGATATGAAGGCTCGTCATTAGATAACAAAGTGGTCTAATTTTACATGTACCTAATGGGTACCTGAACTATATGAGCTTGCGAGCAGTCGCAGATACAGGCTGATTTCAAACCTGAACTAATTAGAATAGTAATGTCATTCATTTAGAGCTCTTATCATAGGATGTCGTAACTGAAAGCTATTTTTAAATACTAGTGGTCACCCAGTGGTCTTTATTCGACCGTAATTAATTTAAATTATAAGTTTGAACATTAATAAGGTTCTATTGTCAAAAATTATACTTCTATAATCACAGATTTCGCCAAGGGTACGATGTTAATTTGCCTATTTTTTAAAAAATAAATTATAAGAAATTTAAATTAAAAAAATCTAAAAATGATTAAAATAAAAAGTACCATTTTTTTTTTGTTGAAAACAAACAATATTAATCTATTCTCAATTTTACCACATACTTTAACAATAAACAAAAGAGTATTTATATGCGCGTGTGTCAAATACATGGTAGTGTGTGTGATTTTTTTTTATTAATTTAATGTATGTTTTATGCATAATTAAAAAAATATTAGCATTATGCACTCCGTCTCTATATAAACAGCTATAAGAGTGCGAAATTTCATACTCCTCCGTCCGCACAATTTTCGTAAAAAGGAGTACAAAGTTTTTGCATAGCGTATTATTATACAGATTATTACACAGATTTATACACTTCATAAAAATGATTTAATTTCTTAATTCTAAAAGAAATAAGACTAAAAAGCACCTACTTCCACCATGAAGAATGCATTCAACAATGCAAGAACAATGCAATTGTAACAATACTTATTCGTAAAGTTGTTTTCTATCGGCTAGACTTTTTAATATGGTAGTAACAAGCCAGCCGAACTTATAACCAGATCTACTATAAACCAAACCGAATATAAATTGGTATTGGAAGCAAACCACGACTTTTTATTGGGGCACTACCCACCGAATTGTGGTATGATTAGTGGTATATGCGGTCAGGGTTAGTAGCGCGAAAAAGCTTAGTGCTATAGTTGACTAGAGAATGATGACTACACACTACCAGATAGGCAGTAAAAAAAAAACAATGACCAGCACTTTTCACGATAGCAGTCACCACATGAAAAATACATGTGTATAAAGAACTTGCGAAATTTCCTCTAACATTATTAGGGCCTTGTACTGAGTCAGCGTATTTAGGAGAAAAAGAATTTCTCCTTATCTAAGCGCAGGATTTAGATGACTATTTGTGCTCCCGTTAACAGCTGCACATAGAAATAATAATTTACGAGGGTCTTTCCACAGCTAAGTTGAACGTGTCGTAAACTTTTCCATTAAGCGGAGGCTCCGAGAATTCGGTCGTCTAACCAACTGCTAACGATGTTTTACCGATTTAAAAAAAGGCCTTCACGACTAATACACCTCAAATAGAATGAAAACGTCAACCCATGTCAAAGTAAAACACGCAAAGTCCTCGATTTTTATTTAAATATGATACAACGAAGTATAGCAGTAACAATTTACAATTTAATAAACGAAAGAATGTAACACTATTGTGAACATTTACAATTAATTGTAAAGGCTTTGAAATGCGTGGCCTTTGCAATAAGTGGGCATATTTGCAATAATTTTCGCATAATATTTTATTTTGGACCAACGCAGCCCTTTTAGGCTTTCGACATTTCTGATACAGAACGCAATAAAAGAATATACTGCTGTCAGAATCTTTGCCAATAATAAACTTTAGGTAAGACTTAACAAAATGTTTATTTAATACCAGACCAATAGACCAGCTTTGTTAAAATGTACCCTCGCACTCCAAGTTACCTCACTCAACTATGGTAGGAGAAATACCAATGTAAAACCTTAAAGAACAGCAATGACCTTAGTGTAATATGTGAAGATGAATTCTCAGATAAGCTATGCTGAGATAGAATGTGTCGTCCGGAACCACTTTACCTCTAAAACCCTTGTGACTAACAGATAGCCTGACCTCCCTTCAGTTTGAAGATGCTATTGATTAGAAAGTAGTACTTTGGTATAAAATCTAAACTTCTGTAAAAACTGTTAATCAAATTGGAATAAAATTCCTCTCTATACGGTTTAGACTTACACGCAGTAAGCATTACATTAATAATAAAAAATCAATTATTTAATGCACATTCTAGTAATGTTAGGGACAGTACATTTTTAAGAACGAAGAAGATGTCTACTTATGTAATCCCTATGTAGTTTAATGATTAAAAAGTTTTTCCTGTATATGTATAAAACAATAGTTGTCTTCTAAAGTTCGAAACTGTTTCTTGATAAATTACACCAATTAGTCTAAAACCGTAAGAGCCGTTAAATAAATCTTTATACTGAACAAAGTACATGGAAGTTTACTGTGTACTTTGTATTCTGGTAATTTAAGGTATCTTCAAAAGATATCAAGGGTTGTTAGTATTTTCTTTTCTAACTCCAGTCCAATTTAGTTCTGACAAAAATACAGTTATAAAAAAGTCACCTTTAGACGACGCAACCTAAGTAGCTACATGGGTAGAATTTTAAGATCAACAATTACGTAACTTACGCAACAAAGAACTCCAAAAAGATGTAACCTTTTGTATAATAAAAAAGATAATTAGCAGAACAAAAATACGAATGGATAAAATGTGTATTAAAAAGAAAGTGGAGTGATTTTACTTTCCTTTTTAATAAGATAGCTACAAGATGAATTATAAAATGATAATGTTAAATCGTAATTAAGTTTCTGTTAATTCTGTAAAAAAGCTCATATCGAGAACTTTCCTTGGTAAATTTTAGTGAAAGTATATAAAGTATGAGCTTTGATACCTTTACCTTTAGCGGTTTTAATGTAGCCTTACCTTTCGTCTCTACGGCGAATCGATTAAAACTATAGACCAGTTTAGAAACTTACCACAAACACAAGAGCGACGATACGAGCAGACAATATTTCGTCTAAAAAGTTAACAAATTCTTGTAACTTCTGAAAAAACGGGTTGAATAAATTTATTATAAAATGTGGTAATCTGAAAGCTTTTAGGGTTCCTCGTGAAAAAAATTTTTGTACTACAAGGTCCGAAACCTGTAGCGTGCTATCGGCACTGCTATATTTATAATGGGGGGCGCGCGGTGGGCCGTTGACGTCATCGCGAGGGGGTGGGCCGGGGAGCGGGCGGCGCGGCGCGGCGCTCCCTCCGCTACGCACTTGCAAATTCGCATATCCATGAATGAAGGAATTAAATTATGCCCATCGCGAACTTCGGATTTACAAAAACATTTAACCTCAAAATTATTTTCTTTTTACATTCAAGTCTAGTATGTTTTACTTTATCGTAAACGTTATTAGACAGTCTAGGGGGATAACCCCCCTATAGGAATATTGAAAGGCAGAATAAGTACTTTATGAATAAATTAGGACCAAAAAAATATTTTTCAGTGTACGCAAGTTTAATGCCTTAGTAAAAAGTTAGCTTAAAGCGCAAATCTCGAACCTGCACTTCCCGGTATTTAAAACTTCGTTATTATTAAACAAATCTATTTGGTTGTATGTTGCAATTAAAATTGAACCACATTGACATGCATGATATACAGTATTATCAAGTCAGTTCATTATATTTCTTTTTGTTTGTTCATTATATTTATATACGTCAATGATGATATCGAAAAATATTCTTACAAATAAGTAGAAATGATCGCAAAAATTCGTGGCAGGGCAACAGGTGAACATTCTATCAGAAAAGCTACTACGGAATATCAAATATAAACTTATCTCTGCGTATAAAGCATTGTCACTGCGTCAATGGAAAGAACAACATCATGTTTGCATGTAGGGAATATGCAAAACACAAATTAAAGTTATATGAGTCACTTCTCAAGTAGCTGATACTCAGTCTTTAAAAAACAATATTAATATTAAAATTTTAGTTTTCCATCCTAAGCAATTAAAACTGTATTACCTTAAATAAGTTGTAGCAAAAACAAGGCACGTAATTAGCATGAATTGAAATTTGATTAGTGGTCTTACATTTTTAGAGTGTGTTCCACGGTCCTGTGCGTGTGCCCACCATAATCGTCGTGTTCCGTGTCACCAGAATAATTCCACTTGATGTGGGTTTCAATTCAATTATACCTATCACGCAACCGGCTGCTTACAATCCTCGCTAAGCGGACAAGAAAGCGTCGAAAATTTCAATGCTAATTAAAACTAACATAGTTAAAAATACTCTGATATTTTTAGTAGCTGATTATTAATTATGATTTATAAATATTTTTACGCTGTCGGGGGAGTTCTTAATCTTCATCGCACCTGATTTTAAGATATTGCTAAGCCGTTAGCGTAGTTACCGTCATCTTGAACCGCCATCCACTGAGGAATTGACTATTTTGAACATGTGACTTTGACGTGAATTATGACGCTTTCCAAATCAATACTATGAAAACTCTAAAGGGAGGATACAACTTGCTGAGTTTCTTGTCGGTTCTTCTCAGAAAAAGGCTCCCGAGAAGACTCTTGAACCGATGGCATCAAAATTAATTTTCATAAGTAGATATACAATTTGTATCAAAATGAATAAAGTAATTTTTACTTTTGACTTTCAGTCTGATGTTGAGGCCGCAAGGCTTGTATATTTCAGTTACTTACATTGTCTTATATCATATGGTATATTGCTGTGGGGATCAGCAGCTGATATTCAGGATAATTTTGTATTACAAAAGAGAGCCATACGCGCCATTTATAGATTAAGTTGTATGATCATTAACTGCGGAAACACAATGCTGTTATTATTATATTATAGTTACAGTCTTTGATAAGCTGGTAGTAACTAGCCAGGCGGACGTCAAACAAGTAGTAACAAAACCAAGTTTAGAAATACGACAAATAAATTTGTACCCTCCGGGACCACTGATCCGGATCCCAATAGAGGAACCACGCTATATCACAGACGAAATAAAAGCTTCAACTTGACGCACAAATAACTGTTATTACTCTGTCGATACATACTAATATAGCATTTGTATCATTTCTATCGTGGTTTACCAATGATCGATCGGCTTAGTAGCCGTATGTAGGATTTCGACACGTAATAAAGATTTTTTGGAATGCTTAGAAATTACTGCACGTAAGCAGAAGTGGAGTCCAAATGCGAAGATGGAACGTAACTGAAGGCTTATAGAATGTCATAGATACTAATTACTTAGAAATATGTAAAATACTAGGGCCGGATAAACAGGCATTTTCCCATTGGTGTTTAATTGGCAGATAGTTCATATCCTAACCAGAACCTTTGAAACCGACCCTAAATATTTCAACTATCATTGTAAAAAACCCTACAATAACTTTGAACGTTCTTTCACATATTATTACACAAACATGACTCGTATTCAAAGCCCCCTGTCACATGTGTACATTTAAATTACGAAAAGGTAAAGGTGGCTGAGGCAAACGCAAGCCTTTACCAAATTGCTAAATTACACATTCGTAGATACCTACTGACGCGCTTAAAGATCGTAACGGTACCTACATGGTAAAATAAAGGCCACTAAATGGGTCTTGGTCTCAATCTAAATCGACCGAAAACAGTGTTAAATTGAGCTTGATTGAGGTAGTTGTTACACAGGACCTATTTTATCAACTGTATACATTTCTATTATAATATCTATTAATACATCTAACGTAAACATTATCGGCTGGTTGGCTACCACAATCTTATCTTGTCTGTCGCCATACATTGTTGTGTTTCCACAAATGTGTGAAGATAGCATGTGTCTCAATACTTGGGGTTGGGGTTGCCCCCTTATCAACACTTACTATGAGAGTGCTTAAGTGGAAAACGATAGAAATCGTTTTTACGAATAACAACGCCACAGGCTCCGTGCGAATGAATCACCGACCACCGCCAGCGGTGACAGTCACGCGCCACTACTACGGTGGCGGTCACGAGCGGCGAGTAGAGATCACTGCTGAAGAGCGTGGCTGCCACCGACCACACGGGTGTGCATTCTATACAGATTATATGAAAATCGTGTACACTACTTGTGGCCACCCATGGCGGTGGTCGGTGTCCCATTTGCACGGAGCTTTACATATGTCATGAAAACAGTCGCTATGGTGTTTTCTCAGTAATATGGTAATATGCCAGTTTCATACATTGGGTGTATCCTTTTCGTTAAGCTTTCGATGTAATTGATTGGTCATTTGTCTAGGCACTTTGGTCTGGTGACATGAAGGTAAGGCTAACTTCCCCGTCAAGTTGAAAAATATCATACAGCCAAATGTATGTCCACGGCCAACAGCATACATGATTAACATGAGCAAAAACGGGAAATAAGGTGGCTGGCACAAACGTCAGGCATTTACAAGGGCATCTAATCGCATTAATTCCTCGACATCAAAATATAAAGTTTCTATCAACTTCAGAGTCGTTTCCAATATATGAGAATCATCGAGAGATCGTCTAATCTAAACCTGAAGGCCCCTCCATTGTCTTACTCTTACATGCATTGCACAATCAGTGTACAACCCACTCAAATAAGCTGTAGTCATAGGTCATTCAGTTGATTCAGTCGCCGGCTAGACACAAACGGGGCAGCACGCTTCGATCACACATAAGAGGACCGTCAGCACCAAGTTTAAAGTTCAGTTTTAGATTAGACGATCTCTACTACCCCAGTTCGGACTCCTCCAAATTCATTCAAGTCCGCTGTGCGTCACGGAGTATAGTTATATAAACGTTGGCTGTGCCCTATCTCGATTCAAATATATCCGTCGAGAACACGTGTTATGAACACTAAATAAACTGAAATAAATATAAACCACAAATATTTGTGTTTTTTATCACTACCAGGATTAGAACCCAGACCAGCAGATATGCGTCAAGTAGCGTCAAAAACAAGTCAAAACGTATAACGCCTCACGTCACTTGTCGCACCGCTGTCTATTCTACTGTAGTAGACTTACGATTTGACTTAATTTCAACATTAAATTTCGATAACATCTTGAGATTTGGAGAAAATGGAAAGAACAATGATAGAAAAAATACAAATAAGTATCTATTATTCGACATATTTTTAGATTTGGTACTTGAAGGTGATTTGGACCTTTCTATTCCTTTTGTTTTCTTTATATTTGCCGGGGAATGACTTGGCAAAATATGGCAATATAAAACGCTTCATAAATCCCATTCATTACTATTTATGCTTCATCTAATCTATTTTATTTATGAAGCTCTTGACATCACACAGTATAGGTAATAGTGCTTACTCGTATAATCCTCAATTCGACTTATTTTTAAGCAAACAATACAAACCTGATATGAATAATATTATTTTCAGTGCCTTTCGCTTATAATTAAAACACAAACTACTTCTTATTGGAGAGAAAATAAGTTCGAGAAAAATATTATGCAGTGTCGTTGAACATCTGTGATTTATGTTATGACAATTTATGACGCAGCAACGGTTGATATCATAAAAATGTCGAGCAATAACTATGAATACAGTAAGTCAACATTTGGAGTTCACTTTTACGTATGGTACAAAATAACTTTGGGCATAAATGAAATATATCACGTTACCAAATAATTGTCTCGTGGATAAAGACGGCCATACGTCACGACGACGACGCTCCGACATTGCGTCGTGCGACGAAACGAATTCTGCTCCTTATTGCGTCAGAAAATGCTTTACGCATACTTTAGGGCACGTGGGGCTACCCCAAAGTTATGTGGGACTCACCCTATCAGGGCATACCCACTAAAAATTTACGTGTTCCTTTAGGTCGTGGCTTTTACGCACACAGGGTACTTGGCGCAATCACTGTGTGCGTCAAAGACCAATTCTGCTCCTGAGAAACTACGAATTTACCAAGGTTGACGAAATGAACTCGTGACCTTATAAATATGACACAAGGCATGTAATTGATGTAATTTTGCGTGACGTGGTTGAATGCCTGTATCTCTTGTTATTTTTATACGTCTTTAGATACATATTTAATGTCCATGTTTCAAGACAGTTATAGCAATTTGGGATACTATACGGGATAAAATCTAAACCATGTCTTTTCCACGGTATCAATCACATACCAAATCAAATTTAAAATGAGTCAACGTGAAAAGGTTACAGGCAAACAGAGTTATTTTCGCATTAATATTATATGTTTATTCATTGTTCCTTATGACACCAATTGTTGCAATCATAATAAAAATATTGTCTCTGAAAAACATTCTTAATTTTTTAGCGTTGCCGAAAATAAAGAATTAGTATGAGCTTAAATATCATCCAGACCGAGAGGTAGCGTGGGCGTTAAACTATAATGTACTTCATAATACGTTTTCTTGCACTTTAGGGATTTCATTTTACTTTATAAAAGGCTCACATGCAGAGGTCGGGAAGAATCGATGCTCCCCAAGAGACGTAACTTGAGGATTAGATTTCAGAAATGGTATTCGCTTTTGGTGTACCTTTGCAATGCTCGGCGCATATCTCTTTACAACGAGTATTCTATGTAGTGCACTTTAGAACTAATCTATTTCCTCAATGATCTATTTTTTATCCTTACGTTATTAGATCTCAGACCATTTAAGACTGTGAAAACAGAGCTCTTCGAAGAAGCTATTGAGGCCGGTAAAACTACCATAAAAAAGTACATGCAGCTTAAATAAACACGTATTAAGCGTTACACGTGTGTGTAGTTTTCCCAGCCACAGTGCCTTTTATGTACCGCTCTGTCTTAATTTTTTTTCTGTCTTAATGTAGAGAGCCCTGGGAGCATTTGTACAGTCACAGAATGAAAAGGTTTGTCTCCTTAGAGACGGTTTTCACTTGCACTAGTACTGCAATAATCAACTCCATTATTTTCTCTAACTCGAGTCTATTCTGTAACATATTTTCGCAAAACGCATCAATTTGAAAATCGACGAACCTTTTCATTCCGTGACTCTCGGCATGCCCCCCTTCAGACGAGACTACGCAATCAAGCAAAGGTTTAATATGAATAATAATCACAAACAAATTAATAAGAAGAACAAAAGATAGATTTTTTTCTTATTAACAGTCGGTTTCAATATTCTACCCGTTAGTAAAAGAAAGCTTACTAAAGTTTCGTTGCCTAGCTATTATTGTTAAATTACTAAAAATATCAGCCCGTCACTCGTCGCTTAGCAACCAAACCCTGGTAGGGCGATCAGTAACTGCGAATGGAATATTGAAATAGTCCAAAAAACAATCTGATAGTATTAGTAGAGGAGCCCGACCCGTTTGGAAGACCGACCTTCACCGATCTGATAACTCGATGAGACATACATGTTATCAAATGTAATTTATAATTAAAAATGCCTAGGATAACTTGCCTATCGAAAAGTGTTCATAGCTATTTTTTATTCAATTGATTTTAATCAATTTTCTTTCATCACCTTCACTCTTGTCATAACCGAAGGAGTTTTATCTCAATTGATAGTTTGAACACACAGAATATGTTTTAAAAGCATATAACATTATTTTTCAACACACTTCCTCATAAAGTGGCTCTAATCCCATGACAATTAGGCACATAATGACACCTATAATCAAACTGTGACTTTTTCATTACTATTATTCACGAGTGAGTAATAGTTTTTTTTAATATTATTGGTTGAGTTACGCTTACATTTGCGCTAAAAAGCTATCCGCGAAAAGCCCAAAAAAAAGAAACCTCATTTTTTCGTCTATGGCCGATGCGCGGGCATAGGAAAACTGATTAATTTTTCCCGCCATTACGAAACATTTTTCACAACTCGTCTCGTTTTCTCTTTTGAAGTTATTTAGTTAGTTATTAATTAAGATGTCTGCAAATACAATTTATGAAGAAAATGATTTATGTTGTACACTGCCCGATATAAGATGTGAAGCCCAGAACGTTATGGAAAGTTTACTACCAGAAAACTCAAAGGAAAAATATCTATTAGCGTACCAAAATTTCATACAATGGCAGAACAACAAGACTACCCAGTCTTTTTCAGAAAATGTGTTCATGGCGTACTTTAAAGAATTATCTTCTAAGTACAAACCTAGCTCTTTGTGGTGTATTTACTCAATGTTAAAAAGTACAGTCCGAACAAAGAATGGAGTGGACTTAAAAACATACTCGAATTTGTCAGCTTATCTAAAGAGACTATCTGATGGATTTAGAAGCAAAAAATCAAAGGTTTTATCATCTGACGATATTGAAAAATTTATTAAAGATGCTCCATATAACCAATATTTGGCTACAAAGGTTAGTTAAATTAATTTACTAACTGCACATTTACTAGTTGTTTCTCTAAATAAACTTTTTATCTACTATGTAAAATGGTTTTTTATTTAAGTATTATTTTATTCAGAAGTGTGTTGAAAAACGTTGTATGATACACTTGTGTATTGATGATTACCGTCCTCGGCTCCTTAAGACCCTCGCCTGACGGCTCGGGCCTCAATGTGCCTCAGCGGTAATCACCATCATTACACACTTGTACCATAATGTACTATAGCACGTTTTGCCACTAATAAATTATTTTCGACTATACACGAGCATGCGCATTCGGATACGTTCAACGGTCAGGTACCGTGCAACTGCTATGTTTTGTCTTGTGTCCTGTTCTATCACACGGACCTCGGACGCTCTACTTTCTCTCTCGCACCTATCAAATAGCTAAAATTCTAAAACTTTATTGCTTGGCAATCATATTTTATGTACGATTTTTTGCAGGCAAGCCATATGATTGGTTTTATAATTAAAATATCTTACCTATGATATCAATTTCGATTGGTTATCAGATCGATGTAGTTACCTACACTGACTTACCTGTTCACATCTACTTGCCAGTTAGCCATGCACAGAAATAAGTAGGCATGCCTACCTAGGCATATTCTGTGTGTTAAAAACTATATAGAACTCATTCGGTTATGACAAGAGTGAAGGTGATGAAAGAAAAATAATTAAATAAAAAATAGCTATGAACACTTTTCGATAGGCAAATTATCCTAGGCATATTTGTTTATAAATTATATTTGATAACATATATGTCTCATCGAGTTATCAGATCGGTGAAGGTCGATCTTCCACGGCTCTAAGACAGTATATTTCAGTATAGACGGCCACCATACTAGGCATAGAAACATACATACATATTTTCAAAACTAAAATAGATGTTTGTAATGTTTTGCTATCAGCAATTAGGGCAATAGTTCATACAATAACATTTTTAGTGCTACAAATAGAAAGCAATCCAGCACCAATTTTTTATCCCGATTAAACACAGTTGAATCAGTTTAATCAAAACGTGCTCAAGGAAAACAGTGTGAAAAGAACATATAACTCAATTCAAAACTTTCTTTCCCTATCTCGCCCGGAAATACTTTTCTCATCGCGTGAAAAACGATGGAGTGAAAGAAGTGTCGCACGGTCTGCCGCTCACAACTTTATTAGTATCGGTCAAATGTTATTCTAGCTACACCACTTTTACCGCTTGTTCTTCATTATGATTCGGATCTCACGCTGTTAGTTTATTTCAAATGTGATGCTTTCGTATTGGTTTTAACAAAACTACTAACAACACTATTATTTACTTATCGCATAATTATACCATGCTCATGCCAATTAGTTGCACAAATTAAGTATCATAAGATAAGATGATGTAGATTGTCATTATGTGTACAATTTGACGTTTTATAGTTATATCTAGTGTCAACAGATTGCCATTTTCGGGCGTACAATATTGTAAATGGCCAAGATAAAATATTGAGCGATTATCGGTAAAACATTAATTGATAGATACAATTTATAAATTCAGATCATTAATTAGTCATGAGTTAATATTCTTTTAAATTATAAAAGCCATTTTTGGAACAGACACTTTTTAAATTTTCTTTTAAATAATAGTCTTTCCAATGATTTAATATATTTCGGTAGATGATAAAATATTTTGACTCCAAAAATTTAAGCTCTTTTCTCTTGTATGTAGTTTAAGTATGTATATTTTTCTCTTGTATGGAGTTATATGTAAATTAATTTCCATTAATTGTAAAACATTTGTGTGTCATGTTTGCTGATAATGATATGATAATAACGAAAATGATGATGAAATTTAAAATTAAATTCATAATACACTTGATACTGTAATAAAATTACTTTTGTATCAAATGTTTGTGAGATGAATAGGAATATTTGTCCATGAGTCATAAACTGTTTGTGTTTGTTTTAAAAATATAAATATTTCATGCAATATCCACTACACAACTTCTTATATTTTTAATAATTATTTCGATCGTACACCTCAGGTTTTCCCAGCTAGTGGACCTATCTATCTCGACCTATGGAGTATCATAATTATACAAATACAATACAAGTGACAACGTTTATTCCAAATATTGAGGTTGGCACCGACCTCAATAAAACATTTAGATTTTTATAAACTGAATTTTTATTCCTCCGTTCTTAGTTTTAAAGGCGGTTTTATTATTTAAAAATAATTATATTTTTGCTTTTAAGTGTTTTAAGTATATAATTTTTCAGGAAACTATTTTGAGATCTTTTAGACACACAAGTGATAACATTACGATATCATTGATGTCAATTAAATAGGCATTATTAGTGATAACTCAAAAACTACTCGTCAGATGTTGGTTAAATTTAAATGGAACCAAATGACAAGCACCAGTTTTCAAAGGTTGAAAGAATCATCAAAATCGGTACACCTAGTAAAGAGTTATGCGGTAACAAACATAAAAAAACATACAGTCGAATTGATAACCTTCTCCTTTTTTAAGACTGTTGAAAAAAGTAAAGTTGTTTAAAAAAGCCTGGTACACTCTATTCTTCATTATGATTCAAATATAAATGATAATCTAGATATTTTATTATTAACTTAAATAAATATATTTTATGGTGATAGGCCTGTATGTAGTCGTCGTCGTCTGGGCTGATTTTAGCCGTCAAACAATTTGCTATATTCTATATTGAAGGGAAAGGTAGCCGGTGTAATTACCGGGTATGGAAGGCATTTTATCTTAGGCGTCAGCACAATATAGATACTGTGGCGTCAGGATGACAAGGCACCTGCAATACGATGTGATTTTTTCGTTGTTATAGCAACTGTATAAGTACTTAAATTGTTAACGTGTTTATAGGCCACGGTAGCACGGTCCACTTAACACTAGGTGGCCGTCATCTTGTTTGTCATCTGGTAGTATACAAAACAAAAATATTGACAGCCAAGACTAGTGAACAAATGTTCGTGTTCATCACATAAACATTTGCCACTACCAAGATTCGTACCCGAACCGCCCGAAGTGCAGGCATCTTTATTCCAACGAGATGGCGTCTATTGAAAAAATGTAATGCTTACTTTTAATTTTAATTTCTGACTTGAAGATGCACCCGCAATCTCTATATTGTCTATATAATCAAACGAGTCCTCGTGTGGTTTAGAAACGAGAACACAAGACTTGTTTATACACTAAACAGTCTTTTGTTTAAACAAGAACATTCTAAGGCATCGAGTATTAATTTAATGAATACATTAATTAAACAATAAATGCTTTTGTAAACTTACGTTCATTAAATTGACAAAGTTACTCGACCCTTATATTCATACTAAATGTATGCAAGTTCAACTCAATTTACAGTGTTATTTGTCCAAAGTTAGCTTCGTGGGAATTACTACAGAACTCTATTAATGTCTATCATACTCTTGGCCGGTTTTATGTTATAGCAATCAGGCTAATGTCGACTAAATACTGTAACTAAGGTTGCGAGATTAGTGAAACCATTTGAAGCTTAACTGTAAACTTAAATTGTTAACGTTAAGTCGAACCCATAAAGTTCAGATCCCATTGAGCTTCTAAACCATCGTGGAATTGCAAAACATTTTTTGAGCTAGTTGCGAGTAGATGTCATATCGACATCATCGGAATACCAATATAGATTTGGTAATGGCACCACATCTATATTACACGATTCAGAGCAGATTGATTTTACGCATGAGTGACTTCATCTGACACTGCCGGCTGATACGTCTGTTTTCTTAAAAAAAAACGTTGTTTCATTGGAAGCAAAACATTGACTTGACGGAATACATTTTCTGTTTATCGTCAGTATAGCAACTCATTGGAAATAATTTACTTGTCAGATTTACGCGTTCACCAAAACATATGTAGCCAAAAATATTTTACTTGGCGTTCGTAATTCAATTTTGTCTTCCATAACGTAAACAATATGAATATAAGAGATTTTTGAACTTCACGTATAAAGAGAATATTTAAAGGAGTTCGGATTATAGTTTATTATTTAAGCTCCTATTTATTTTTATAAACAACGTGTAAGATTCAAGTAAATGCATCAATTGTGTTTAGTTAATAGCTAGTAAATGTACTATTCTATAATTGTAAGTTTAGTCGCAATCCGCATAAAATTAAAAATACTACGTGTAACATAATGATTGACCATTATAGCATCAGTGTGATTCATTATATAACAAATATCTATCTTAAAAAATAACAAATATATCTAAATCTACTAAAAAAAGTAGATTTGGCGCCATTTTGTCTGTTAAAAAACATCAATTTATAAAAATGTCTGATGGTAGTAATGTCTTTTTAAAAATGTTATGAAGATTCCATGAAATGGAAAATTGAAAAAAGCACTATTTTTCAGAAAACGTTATATTAGCCTACGTTATATTTGTATGTATGAAAGTATGAGTAGGTATAGATAAAGTAGTGTATGGAACAGCAAATAACTTGGTCTTAAAACACTCTCGTGATAATATTAAAAACCTAACCAAGGCTCGTTTTATTAACACCCGTTCCCCCATGATGATGATGACGATGAAGTGACAGTTACATAAACTGCTATTATATTTCAGGTTATTGTACTGAAATGTCTTATTACTCCTTCTATAAACAGCCCATAAATAGAGAACGTATTCGTACTGAATTATTAACAGCCTCTTGTAATATTTTAAGCTCCGACGTATTACGTCGCACATACGATGATACTTAGCATGAAATACAATAGCTGAGATATAACGAATGCAAATGATGCGACCAGTTATGCCAGCTCCCTCATATTGTTCGCAACCTACTTGGCTCCAAATCTTTCTTTATGCAAAACTACAAGAAAGTAACGTCATGTTACCAACTTTTGCTGACTCCTTTCCATTTTATTGTTGATTATATTACTGAACGCAAGACAAAACAAACAAAAAACACCAGATTACGATATGATATTGAAAATTGGTTTAGATTCTCAATTAATATCCGTGTTTTTACACTCACATCAAATGTGGAGCTTAATTAAGAATCACCAACAGCGGTTAACGTACCGTGTTAATCACTAGCTCTTTCTTAAATACCTTTTAAAAAGTATTTAAGGAGCATATTTTGCAATCACAGATTAGATTAGATACCTAGTAAGAACTAGTTTATCTACCTTCTTTAATTTTAATATTGGGTATTTATTAATAGCTTGTATTTAAAAGAACACCATACTAACCTAACAAACAAAAAAGATAAATGCTCACCAAAAAAGTGTAGTCTAAACAAAAGTTGTTTTTGGTGAGCAAAAATCCATTTTGGTGAGCAGTGTACTATTTTTTGGTGGGCAATGTTCTTGTTCCCTTTATTAATATTATTCCTTCCAATATATATATACGAGTATATATTATTTAACTAATTTTGCGTTTTGCTTCCTCTTGTTATTCAACACTTTTTTGTTTTTTTTATGTTTCTGTTGTTTTGTGTTTGAGTTTTGAATACTAATATTTGTCTCTTGTTTTGTTGTCAATATTTATTGTACTTATGTTTTTATATAAATTGCAAATGTCTGCCATATTATGTTAATGTCACCATCTAACCCGCATCACCGGCTACCACTGAAAACCAGCGTCACAGCTTAGCCTGTGACATAAAGCTGAGTGGAACTGAGTAGTAAATACAATATTTATTATTTAAAATTGTCAATTGTTAATTTTTCTAGCTGAAATAAGTTAACTTAATGCTGAAGTTTCAACTCATATTATATTATTACACACATAATGTGTTGCAGTATTTTTATATCACAAACGCGGGTTAGTCATGCATGACCACGTCTAGTCCAGTTTTGCTATGGTAATATTGATTTAGTTCAACTCCTTTGAATTCAAGGAAATTTAAATACAAGCAATTATCCTTACTCACAGTAAACGACAAACGATCGATTCAGTGATTGACCAAATTAGCCCTGTCATATAGATTGACAGAGGGATTCCTGAAAATGAAAAGGAAAAGCAAAGACATGATACCATTCACGAATCACGAGATCCCAAGAAATATAAATGAAATTAATCTCAAATATGTCTCACAAAGTTCTTAGGTTTCATTCTACGAAAAAACTCTTAGCTTTCACCTCACCTGGTGTTAAGTGATAATAACCTGGAACTTTCAACCACTGGATTTGGCGTGCAGTTCTAACAACTTCATCTTGACTGCGAGCCAGCTGCACGGTCGGTGTGTAGTTGACGTGCAGTCCTAATGTAGTTGTGTCAACTGCATTTGAATTGCATCATAATATTACAACGAGAACAAAGATAATTGTGAATCTTCTCTTTCTCTTAACTTTACGAACACACCTAGGAAGTAAAAGCTTCGTAATCAAGTAGTAAACCGCTAATCGAAATATTGAAACATTAGTGTTGAGTTTGATAGTCCATTTATAGAGAAAGGCTACATAATGACCAATATTAACGCGGGGAAAGCCGCTGGCGACCACTTAATTCACAAACACTTGAGTCATCAGCAGATTAGATTACCAGAAACTGTCAAAGGAGAATGCCCAAACCTTCCACAATGTGCAATAATCAAATATACTTTCAAAATAATCTAATGAATTAGGGTTTCTTATTGTTTTTTTTTGTATATCAAAGAAGGGGGTGGTTTTAAAAAGTTATAATTTTAATTTTAATGCTGCACTGACTTCCTGCTACATTTTATTTACCCTTCACTCGAATAAGTTACAGATTGTTATAGATTGACGCCGCCGTGGTGGAGTGGTCAGGCGGTCCAGGTTCGAGTCCTGGTAGTGGCAAATGTTAGTGTGATGAACACGAGCATTTGTTCATGAGTCATGGTTGTTTATATATTTATTTAAGTTTATTTATAAAAATATCTAGATTATTAAGTATATTTGACCGTTATCTAGTATCCATAACACAAGTTCTTAAAGGTACTTAATTTGGACTAGAAAATTGGTGTGAGCGTAGAAATATATTATGATTATTATAGATATTTTCCAGTCTTCGGCAGTCATTTCATTAAAGCGCAATCATGGCCTAAGTACCATGATGAATTGACCATTCTCCTTTTCTAACAACAAACGATAAACAGACAAGATAAAGATAGTTTTGGGTTATCTGTTCTGCTATTGTCACTACATTACAAATTTATTTGTGTCCCGTTGGTTACGAATAAATTTATAAGGTACGTTTACCTTTAGGTCGAAGCACACTTATCTATAAGCGCGGAAAGGGAACGCCTCTTTTTCTACTATGAACGCAAACAAAACGGCTACTTTTTAACCGACTTCAAAAAAGGAGGAGGTTATCAATTCGACTCTATGTTTTTTATGTTTGTTACCTCATAACTCGTTACTGGGTGAACCGATTTTAAAGATTCTTTCAACCTTTGGAAGCTAGTTAGATCAAATTTGACCACCCCATGACAAGCCCATGGGGTCCCTTTTAAATTTGATCGTCATTTGACTAGTAGTTTTTAGCTATCCCTAATAATACCTATTTAATTGATATCGGTGATATCGTAATCATATCACTTGTGTGTCTTAAAGATCTCGTGGTCGTTTCCCGAAAAATTCTATACTTAAAACACTAAGAAGCAAAAAATTTATTATTTTCAAATAAAAACCGAATTTAAAACTAAAAACGGAGAAATAAAAATTTTGTTTTTTAAAATCTAAATGTTTTTTTGAAGTTGGTTCCAATCTCAATATTTGGAATAAACGTTCCCACTTGTATTTGGGACCGACCTCAAAAAAAGAAAATAGATTTTAACAAACAAAATTTTTATTTCTCCGTTTTTAGTTTTGAAGTCGGTTTTTGAATAATTTTTCATAGTAAAAAGTGGCGATACAGTTTCGGGCTGATGAGTGTGCGACGACCTTTACTGTCGGAGTGCAGTGCAGAATTGAAGTCCGTTTCCCCCAAAGAAAGCCTAAAAGTTCAGACACATCACCGTTAAAATCAAGCGGGAGGGCGGTATGTATCAAAAAAATACCATAAAAAAATATTACATTCATAATTTATATTTCACCCTATAAAAATAATATACAGTTTAAATCATAATCAAAACGATTCGACATTATTTACGATGAATTTAAATTATACAATGCCGTAAAGTAAATTTGTGGAGCATTAAGTTTTAAATTTAATGGTTAATTAAACGGAATGTTCAATATTCCCCGTAAAACAGTTTTTAATTCTTGGAAACGTAGCCAAGCTTTCACTTGCGGCGTACAGTTTTAAAATTAATTTGCCAGGGCTCGTTGTTGCATTATGCGAAGTGGTGTGGGTTGCAATCCAGGAAGCAATTATGCCGGCTGCCCGCTGAGTTCGCCGACGATTGAGCGAACTTGGGCGGGAAAATCGACTAATGTTTAAGGACCGACATATTTTATTCAGTGCTTTTGCATGGGCTTTCTTAGGACTGCCAGTCATAACATTACGTTAACATACTATATCCCAAAGTAAAAACAATGTAATAAATCATCTTAGGCGCCCGATCTCTAGTCATAAATTGACAATGGACGATAACGGTAATGTCGCTTATTACGAAGTTGAATATTCAGATTAATATACTTAAAAGAAGTTATATGATATTAATTTTAACAAATACAATAGTAGAATTAAGTAACTATTTTTTAATTAACACAGAATTATAATACAAAGAATATCCAAAAGAGACGCTATTTATGCCGTGCGTATTTTGGAACGTTATATAACCTCTTAACTCACGCGTTAATCAAGTTACGTGACATATTCGCTTTCACATTAATTCAAATTAAATTCCGAATGAATGTACTATTTGTCTCGTTAGCACATTTATAGTAATTACGCTACTCATGTTTCCAGTACGAATGTAGAAAAAGAAGTCAATCTTCGGATAAGTTTGGATATAATTTGCAACACAGACACGTAGGAGACAGTGACGTCGGTAATATGCTAAGTAGACGAGACGAAGTCCAGCTAGCGAGGGCGGCGCTTTTACAAGCTGCGCCGCTAACCTAATTGGCACTGGTTCTTTAGAAAATGTTAATTTTACAGCTCTCGCCATGGTCTCTTCGTTTTAACGGCACTTGGTAGGTAAGATACTTGAGGTCATCGTTACACCAGTTTGTGGCTGATCGCCTTTTTCTTTCTTTCTTGTTTTTCACTGACATCGCACAATCACCAGTAAATAATTTATATGTTCATGTAGGTATGTAATTATTAAATATACCGACCTGAATTTAAAGTTATGAAACAACTAGTACAAAATCCTGTTTTAGTCAAGTATTAGAAAGAAAATTGAATCCTCTTGAATTGAATTGATCTTTTGTGATTCAGGTTATTAGCCTCCCAACTGATCTACATAACCCTGTGGGAATACGATGAATTCGCTTTAATTTCGTTACTTCTCAAGCTGATGCATGCCCAACAATGACGAGAGATTATATCTTCAACATCCGACGAGATATTTTTACAATAGTTATTTGTTCAACAAGTGAGCAGTTATTTTTTGCTTCAAGTGCCGACTTTTAAATCACGAACCAGCGAACTAGAATTGAACCACGAGCAGAGTGATTCATAAATATACTACTGAGCGCAGTGAGTGATTTAAAAGCACGGAAAAATTTGTCTCATGTGAAAAATACAACTTTTTACCTCTCCAGCGAGAAAATTGTTTTTGGTGAAAAAAAAAACAGGTCAGTACTTTACATGTTTATTATCTTAAAAATAATTATCAAAATTAAAAGTAGGATAACTACAATTATTTAGATCGAACGTTACAGTATTGTTCGGAGCTCACAGCAAAAAGCGTTTTTGCTTCGAGATTTTACGAAACAAAAGAGGGTGCTGGAGAGGTGAAAATACCTATTTTCTACTAGATAAGTTGGGCATTTGATCTTTTTTATTTCTTTATCTTTTTTATTAAATCAATGTTTTTAAAATGGCTAAAATAACGTAAACATAAATACTACTTACTAACGTTACCTCTTGAGAAAAAATCTTATCTTAATTCTTACTTTCAAGACACGCGTAACGAAATTTTGCCTGAATATTTTGCTAAGGTATTCATACCTAAAAATTACTACGACTCTTGGAGTAAATAGTTTTATTTTGGTTCTACTTCTGGCCCGCACCTTCACCCACGCAATTCTGTTTGTCGTAAAATCGTTCCGGGAATATATGGTACAAGCTAGGAAAATAAATAATCCTCAACATGCCAAATGTTTACCGTTTTATTTACTGCAGCAAGTATGACTTTTTGAGGAATACTATTTTGTTTACTTCCTATGATACTTTTTTTTATAATCGAGCATGCTGTTCAGTGTCTAACATAGCCTATAGACGCTATAGGCTGTTAGCTGCTGTAGCATTAGGACATCGCGAATTACCCAACCTTTTATAATAATTTACATAATTTTCGAATTTTCAGAGGCTCTTCCTTTTATGATGTAGCCAAGGGATAAGGTCGGATTTTTTGAAATTCAACCCCCAAGGGAAAGTAGTAGAGGTTGAAAGTTTCTATAGGGAAACAAGATTAGTTAGACTATTTTATTCGAAACATCGCAGGAGTACTCCTATCTATAAAAGAGGAAACAAGTGTTTCAGGTTTTACAGAATTCAACCCCTAAAAGGCAAATTTGGCGATAAAGTGTGACAATTGACATGAGCATTTTTTCGTCATTATTGAAGATGACCATGAACCTTGGAATTTCGGTTTTTGGAAAGAAGTAAATAAGAAATTTGCTCTGGCGTGTTTGAAATTTCTACCCCCGTGACACAACTAAAGCTGGTCCTTTATAAAATCCATAGGATATAAAGATCCGAGTAGACCGATTTTTATGAAAAATATCCAAGACCGTCAAATTGTTTTTTTATCTTCAAGTGGAGTCGACCTTTTAGGTAGTCTAAGGTGGGATAAGAATGCTTTTTTTTATGTTACGTGATGGCAAACAAGCTTGCGGCCCACCTGATATTAAGTGGTCACCGCCGCCTATAGACACTTGCAATATTAAGTGTAAATCACTTAACACTGCAAGTGCGTTTGCCATCCTGGGGACTAAGATTTTATGCCCTCCATTTACAATTTTGATTCAAGTTGTTACATTTTGAGTTGCTGCATCGCCATTTTCCCTCTACTTTTAAGTTTCAAACCAGCTCATCATAACTAGATCCTAAATTATATCGTTCTTAGCGATAAGGACAAAAAATAGAGCCCTTGGAAATTTTTCTGTTAATACTTTTGCCGTTTTTAAATAATTATTCGTTTACCTCCTCCGCTAAAATTATATCATTAACATAAACTAAAAACGCTTATCAAATTCACGACAAAACAATTAGCTTGAGCTCATTAGTTAGTTGCCGAAATAATAGTACCTGCAGAATTTTAAATGTTCCATTAAAATATAACACAGTTGAATATTAATAGCGTTTCAGTGCAAATTTAATTTGGGCGGTACTACCTATTGAAGCATTGTCAAACGAAAGCAGATTAAAAGAAATCGCCTTTGCAAAACTAGGTCTCCCAACCGTCGAAATAGCTGCGAAGATTTTGACAATTTTGTCGAAAATACTTTGATTAGAATTTTTATTATTCTCATAATTAAAAAGATTTATTTTAATGATCTTCCATTTTCAATAAACAAATAATTTTATTATTTACTACGGGTCACTGATAAAAAAAATCGGGGGTGGTCTCCCCTTGACTTTCTCGTATACCGGAAACGACTCAAAGGTTGATAGAAACCTTATATTTTGATGTCATACATGCATGTTAAATTTTGGTCACCCATCCGAGTACCGACCGCGCACTTGGTTGCTTAACTTTCGTGATCGACGGCTCAAAATTTGATAGAAACCTTATATTTTGATTTCATACAGGTATGTTAAATTTGGTTGCAATAAGTTAAACCATGCTTGAGTTATCGTGCTAACGCACAGACACACACACAGACATAATTCCAAAAAAAATATTTTTGGACTCAGGGAAGTCCGAAACGTGTAAATCCGTCAAAATCTCGAGGTCGAATTTTTTGACGATTACAAGACTTCCTCTATACTTACTACGTTACGAGAAAGTAAAAATAGACACAGCTGTAACAATCACAAGCGCCTGTCTTTCATAGTCTTGTCTATTGAAAAATGTGTGACGTAGGTATTTGGAATTTGGCATGATGCCAGAGTAATTCAACAATAAAACGCTAAAACTAATATAAATATTATACACTATATAATGTTGAAACAAAACCATTTGGCACATTCCATGGGTTCACCGTTCGGGAGCCGGGTCCATAGTGTTGCAGAGGGGGGACAGAAGCAGTCTCACACTTGCGATCCAAGTAGGATGCACCAACAAAACAACAATATAATAGAATAGCGTTGGTTAAATACAAAACTTAAAAAACAATAATTATGTTATAAAAAATCTGTAAGAGACTTGGTGCCTGAACGAAACATAAGTTTGTATCTCAGTACACCAGAACTCTCTTCTATGGATGTTAGTCAAGTTTACAACTTACAATTATTTTTGGAGGCATTCTAATAACATAAACATGAAGAAGTAACATTTCATATTAAAATAACACACGATTTGTAAGATAAACATGATAAAGGCACTACATCAGCTACATGAACATTAACAGGAAGTTTTCAATGAAGTGGTAATTAAAATTTTGTAAATATTGAAACACGGCTGGTTTACTGTGAGCCCTGGGGAGTGGGAGGGTGCTAAGATACTGGTTGTTTTTGTTATGAAGAATAGGCTAATCTTTGTGAGAAGGAGAAGTCATATATCATCATCATATCATAACAGCCTTTATAATTCGACCCACTGCTGGGACACAAGGCTTCTCCTTGTCATCGAAGGAGGTTTAGGCAGTAGTCTACCATGCTTGCCCAATGCGGATTGGTGGACGGAGTATAAGGTGATTGATATCCCTTATTATTATTAGGTATAATTATCTAGTAAGTCTTATTAAAAACTTGTGTTATGGATAACGGACATTTTATTTTAAATATACATAATAATTTTTAGATATTTTTGTAAATAAACTTAATTAAAAATATACACTCGTTCGCAAAAATAAAGGGTCACCTAATTTTTTTCAAATAACTTTAAAACTACACATGCTAACTCTTTGAATTAAAAAGAATCTGAAAGTAATTTTAATAACTCGTAAAATAAACCACAGTTTAATAAATATATATTTTTTTTTTTAATAGAAATTGAACTAATTAGGATATAGGTTTAATATGAACACTGTACAACTCGAATCACAAGATTAAAATGTAATTGCTATTGTGTCTATGCGTTTTAGGTAACCATAGTTACTGGAAATAACAGAGCTGTCTATAAATCGTTTTACCAATGTCGTGTACCTTTTTATATCCATATTAAATTCTTATATATTTTATCCCGTGTTTCCCTACTGGACCTTCCACTCACACACTAACCCTCACAAAGGTTATGGGCCCAGATGTGCGTCGTCCAGAGGAACATAGGTAAAATTTCAAAGTGAGAATTTTGTTGGAGAAACTGAATAGTATCGAGGGTCGGCAAGAAAGGTACGTGAATAGAGATGTCGAGTCTGAGTAGCGTACGGATTGAGTTGCTGAGTCGGGATAACTATGATAGTTGGAGAATCCAGGTACAAGCGTTGCTAATAAAGAACGATGTATGGTGTTTTGTGGATGGAAGTCGGCCGAGGCCTTCGGATCCTAATGAACGTAAGGATTGGGATCGTTATGATGAGAAGGCGAGAGCAGAGTTGATACTCGCGATCAGTCCGGGCGAGTTGAGGCATACAAGGGGGTGCGCTACCGCGCGTGACCTCTGGCTCAAGCTTGAGTCGATATACGCTTCAAAGGGACCTGCGAAGAAGGCGACTCTATTGAAACAGTTGACACTGAAGCGAATGGACGAGGGTGGCGATATTCGTGTGCACATGGCGGAGTTCTTCGATGCAGTAGACAAGCTAGGAGACATGGGAGTCGATATCAACGGCGATCTATTGTCGATTATGTTGCTATACAGTCTGCCGCAGAGTTTTGAAAACTTTAGATGCGCGATAGAAACGCGAGATGAGCTGCCGAGCGTCGATGTGCTTAAAATAAAAATTATGGAAGAACATAGCTCTAGAAGGCATATGAGTACAGATCATAATGAGGGAGTGTTGTACGTGAAAAATAAGAGACATCAGAAGACAAGAAAGAGTCAAAATGGCGCCGAGAAGGGAGATTTTAAGTTTAAATGTTATAAATGTCATACTATAGGACATAAGGCTTCGGAGTGTAAGGTGAAAAATAAGAAACGTCATGATGTTAGGTGTACAGTAGCGGCGAAAAGTGATAACAATATTTTTCTAACTTTGAACTGTTTTACAGATGAATGCAATGTCGTAGGTGTAAAACGGGGAGATTGGATATTGGATAGCGGCTGTACATCCCATTTATGTAATGACGACAGGAAATTTTTCGAAGCGTTGACGCCTACTACGGGTAAATTGAACTTGGCTACAAACGTGAGTACAAATGTACACGGTAAAGGTACGGTAAGGTTGTCAGCATACAATGGCAAGCGTAAGGCTACTGTGAACTTGACGAATGTGCTGTATGTGCCTGATCTGCGTTGCAATCTCTTGTCAGTGTCTAAGATTACTGATCATGGCTGTAGGGTCGTATTCAAGAAGGATATGGCGTTAGTCATGAACGGTAGTGGACAGACTGTGTTGAGAGCGGATCGTGTGGGTGAGTTGTACTGTGTGCAAGAAGACAGTGCGTCAGTGTTAGTAGCGTCTGGTAGAACGAATGTCAATCTGTTGTTATGGCACGAGCGTATGGGACATCTGAATGCTAGAGATTTAGTGAAGGTGTTGAATATGTCGGGTGTAAATGTAAGAATGACAGATGATGACATGAAAGTTCTGCGTGACTGTGAAGTTTGTGCGAAAGCCAAAATATGTAGTTTACCTTTCTCGAGGTCGAGTGGCCCATGTGACGAAAAGTTAAAAATTGTGTATTCTGATGTCGTGGGTCCCATGAAAATGACGTCGATCGGTGGGGCGAGATATTTTGTTACGTTTATCGATGACAATACACGTTGGTGTGAGGTGTATTTGTTGAGTAAAAAGAGTAACGTGCTGAAGGCATTTCAGTTATATAAAAACTATGTCGAAAACCAGTCAGGTATGAAAATTAAATATCTGCAGTCGGACAACGGCAGCGAATATTGTAATAGAGATTTCGATAGATATTTGCAGGAAAATGGTATCGAACGTAGGTTGACTGTACCTTATACGCCACAGCAGAACGGCGTAGCCGAACGAATGAATAGGACGCTGGTAGAGATGGCAAGGTCTATGTTGTTGTCATCTGGCTTATCTCCAGGTTTTTGGTCAGAGGCTGTTGTGACAGCGTGTCACATACGTAATCGCTGTCCTACAAGCGCCTTGTCTGGCAGTGTTCCTTATGAGAAGTGGTTCGGTAGGTCCGTGAAGTTACATTATTTTAAAAGGTTTGGTACTAAAGTTCATGTTCTGGATAAGTCTATAAACAGAGATAAATTTAGTGCTAAAGGTATTGCTGGTGTATTTATAGGTTATCCTAGAGTGACGAAGGGTTATAGAGTATGGTTGCCAGAAAGGAAGAAGGTAATTGTAGCTCGAGATTTACGATTTCAAGATGAGGTTGGAATCAGTAAAGATAATGAGAACAAGGGTCACGATGTAGTAGGAGATGTCAAGGAGATGCCAACATTTGTTGACTTTGAGTATGAACGTCCAAATCACGATATTCACGATAACGATACGTTAGAAAATCGGGCTGTGGTTGATAATTTAGAAGTTCCGGTAAATTATCAACCAGGGGAAGGTGTTGTTGCCCCGCGTACCGATGTGTTGCTGAAGCGAGGACCGGGAAGGCCATCTTTAGATAGGGGTAAAGTTGGTAGGCCTAGGAAACTTTACAACATGGTGCCTGTTCAGCAGCAAGATGATAACGATAGTGAAAGAGTGAATGAAGATCGTGGTGACTGTGATAATATATTTGTTGGTGCCGTAGAAGTATCTTTACGAGAGGCCTTATCTAGTGATGATAAACTAGAGTGGGAAGAGGCGATAATGTCCGAAGTAAAGAGTTTACTTAAAAACGATACGTGGGAGATTGTTAAAAAGCCTGCTGATAGAAACATTGTAGGTAGTAGGTATGTGTTGACTACGAAAGTTACTGTCGATAAAGGATTAAAGAAAAAGGCTAGACTAGTAGCGAGAGGATTCAGTCAACGTCACGGGATCGATTACTATGATACATATTCTCCTGTCGTAAGACTACAAACAGTTAGGTTGTTGACGGCTTTGGCAGTGGAACTAGGTTTTCATATACATCAGATCGATGTGAATACTGCTTATTTAAACGGGGACATTGATGCAGAGGTGTATATGCAAGTTCCTGAGCTGTTACGTGAAACATTAGGTAGGATAGTAGAGCACGAAAGCGAAAACCTTGAAGTCAAGCGTAGGGCTTTGGAGATGCTTGAATGTTTAGATAAAGGCGGTGATGCTTGTTTGTTAAAGAGATCTCTGTATGGATTGAAACAAGCAGGCCGTCGTTGGTACCTAAAATTACATGAGCAGTTATTAAAAATGCAGTTAAAACCAACAGTAAATGAACCGTGCTTGTATTATAGGAAGTGTATGAATGGTGAATGTCTGTTTGTAGTTGTATATGTTGATGATATTTTGGTAATGTCACAGAGTATAGACGCTATTGGAGAATTTAAGAGTAGTTTAAATAGTAAGTTCGAATTAAAGGACTATGGTGACGTTAAGTATTGTTTAGGCATTGAGTTTGAACGTACCGTGGATGGAATTTCAATGTCACAGGAAAGATATGTGAATGAAATTCTTAAGAGGTTCAATATGGAAAATTGTAACGGAGTCTCAACGCCTATGGAGCCAGGCCTTACTTTTGATGCTGTTGAAAGAGTGAAAACATCATCAGAGCAGCGGTACCCTTATCGCGAGCTGATAGGTGCTCTTTTATATTTGAGTGTTGCCACACGGCCGGATATTGCTCACACGGTGTCCAAGTTAGCGCAGTTTAGTTCATGTCCAACTGAATTGCATTGGAATAGTGCAAAACGTGTATTGCGGTATTTACAGAAAACAAAAGACTATGCTCTTGTGTTTAAGAAATCCGGGAAGCCTATACAGGGTTATGCCGATGCTGACTGGGGTAACTGTAAAATAGATAGGTGTTCTTATTCCGGATATGTCTTTCTTTTGGGAGGCTCTAGTGTCTCATGGAGGTCGCAGAAACAAAGATGTGTAGCTACTTCGACTACCGAGGCGGAGTATATAAGCATGTCAGAGAGTGTGAAAGAAGCAGTATATTTACATAGTTTGCTGTCGGAGATGGGCTTGAGTAGCTTGTCGTCGGTTGAATTGTATGCTGACAACAAGGGAGCGATATTCCTGGCCGAAGATAGAACGCGCGTCTTTCATTCCCGTAGTAAGCACATAGATATTCGTTATCATTACATAAGGGATGTGCTGCAGAGGGGATACATTCGTTTGAAACATATTTCTACTGATGATATGTTGGCAGACATATTCACTAAATGTTTGCCGAGAGTCAAGCACGATATGTGTGTAGTTGGGCTCGGTTTATCCAACAAGAAGTTGTACCAAAATTAATGTGTTTTAGGGGTTACCTAAAAAGGGAGCGTATTGTGTCTATGCGTTTTAGGTAACCATAGTTACTGGAAATAACAGAGCTGTCTATAAATCGTTTTACCAATGTCGTGTACCTTTTTATATCCATATTAAATTCTTATATATTTTATCCCGTGTTTCCCTACTGGACCTTCCACTCACACACTAACCCTCACAATTGCTATACCCACATCAGTGCAAGCAATTAAACGTACTCTCATTTCGGATTCCAAATTGATAAAATAATTTGTTAATCATTGAATTTACTAGTATCGTCCTTATCAAAAGCAATAGAAATAAAATTGGTGTTTTAGAAATATTACCATGATAACTATTGCCCGCGACTTCGTTTGCGCAGGATTATTAAAAATTATAGTATATAACGGGTGTAAAAGACATGAACAGTCAAACGAAAACCATGTATTCTGCTCACCATCATAACATTTTTCTTCCTTTCTTCCTTTTGCTGGGAAATTGATAGTTACGATTTTATTGAAGGTCAAATTCATATATTTTTTTTTCATATTTTTAAGAAAACATATTCTTAACATTATTTCTTAATGGAAAGGAAAATTCGTCAAAAGGAACATTATCATTTTTTTAGTATTTCATAACAAAAAATGGCTTCAAAACGTTAGCGTTCAATGTTGCTCACTCGATGCGCTCGGACACAAACGAACGGGGCCGCCGTCTGGCAAAACTATCACGGTTTTGCAAGTTGCGTGCGAGTTGAGCGCTTTACGTTGTGCAGTACAATTTGCAATATTTTTTAACACCAAAAAATATAAATCATTTCCCAGCAATTATTTTTTGAAATGTGTCTTATTTTGATGTATAGAATACATGGTTCTCGTTTGACTGTTCTGTTCATGTCTTTTACACCCGGTATGTTATTCTGATCTATGAGCTATATTATTGTTTCATTAAAACCAAATCAGTATTCTTGCTTGAAAGAGTAACAAACACACATCCATCCAGACATCCATATAAACTTTCGCGTTTACAATATTAGTAGGATACAATTGAATATGTAATAAGGGTACTTCATAATGTGAATATTGTTGTTAACATAATCGAGAATGGAGAATGGTAACATTGTTGTAAGATTAAGTTAACGTGTTTGTACCATTTTCAGTTAGCATGCACCGTTTTCAACTTTCGCAGTAATTGCATTTCCTTTTAAATCGCCATGCGCATTTGACTAGCAGAATTGCATTAGTGCTAATCACATACATTCCGTTTGTATTATTCTAACGAATTTCAAGGTTAATTACGCAAGAGCAAGCCACTGTAGTTCACTAATCAAACTATAGTGACTTGGCGACACGAACGGCTTTAATAATTTCTTGAAATTCTTAAATTGTTTGCTTCTTTAGAAGCTCATTGTTAGCCTAGAACACTAACTTAATTGTATTCAAAAGCCTTTAAACAATAGTCAGTGAAATACTAGATCCCTTTATTTAACTTAAGTACTAATGTCCAACATTGAGCGTCTCTCCGCTGAAATGTTGACAAGGAATATCTGCCACAATTCACTCTAACCATTTTCAGTAATCTACCAAAATAGTCCCACATTCTTGTATACGATTTATTTTAAACATGGCGTATCTTGAAATAAGTTTACCAAATAAGGTCTAGGTTCAAAGTTGTTTTACTATCGAATCACACGAGTGAATCAACAAAGTGAGGACACCCAGTTAGAGAGCACGACACAAATATCTATACAATTTATCCCATGACTGATGTTTAGGAGAAAGAGGTGAGGGGGTCGGGTGGTCATGGGGACATTGGCGGTCGCTCACTGCTGTTGTTTGCGTACAGTTAAAAACCGCAAATCAAGCAGAGCGGTCCACGGATTTAACGCTTACAAAGTGCTTTTGACGCCTCAACTCGCTTACGTTAGTACGCAGGTAAACTACCGGCAACCGCAAAAACAGGACTTCATTTAAATTTAAAAGGATTTGAACTGTACTCTATATTTGCAATCTGTAGCTGATATATTTACTTCATGACTGGACAATGAATATGACAAGTACTTCCAGGAATATTACAAGTAGGTAGGCTACGTTTTACTATAATGAGTTTTTCTTGTTTGACAAGCAGATGGTTAACCTGATGGTATGATTAGATTACCATCTGTAAGAAAGGAACACGCTGTTTTTTGAAGATTTCGGGGTCGTATCAATGTGGGAATACCGCTGGCGACAGTTGGCTCCGAGGTCTTGTGGTTCGCGGCAGAAAATTATGCAAAAAACCCACGGTTGTGGATAAACAGGCATTCAGACGGACCAAGGCTTTTTCTAGCTACTATTGAAAGCTGTCTTTAGTTGAACAGAAATATATTTAGTCACAATGTCGTCTGTTTGTAACTTTCCAGATGAAATTACAGAGTAAACTATTCAAAACTATCGGTACTGGAATAATAATTATAATAGCTTAGTATTATAAATAGTTTACTATCTCATTGATATCTATTTAAAACAAAGCTTTTACAACGTTAAGTTATGCTTTTATAATGTTTTGCGTAAAAAACCAAGTTATCTCAAAAATCAAAATAGTATCATAAAACTACATCACATTAAAATTAGGGAGCCTTTATATTTTTACAGACTCCAAAAATGGAGGAGGACAAAAAAAACATACTCAATACTCAATATTTATTGCAACCATAAAGTTTTTATAAGATGTTTCTACATAGGAAAAGTACGATTTATGGACCCTGTCGGGTATCGCAATTTGAAAGAGGAGAGGAGGGCGTAATATTTGCTTATAATAAAAACAACTTACTTTACTAATAATACAATGAGTAAGCGGATCATATCATTAATAATTTAATTTCATTAATTATTTCTAGCATTATTAAATACAGTCGAATAGAGAACTCTATTCGCAGGAATGTTTTTTTTTTGTATGTATGTTCCACGATTACTCCGTCAATTATGAATCGATTTTGATGATTCTTTTTTCGTTAGGAAGGTCATACTTCAGAGGTGGTATAAATCATACCGAAATTGGTTCAGTACTTTTTTGTTGAAATGATAATTTCATTTGGGATTAAATAATGACATCATCCACGAACACAAAAAAATGTATTTTTTTTTGTACTTACTATTAATATGCAATAGTGAAATTTTGGTTAGTAGGTCCAATAGGCAACACAAAAACTATGACAAATTATTTTATGAACTTGAGTTAAATAACTAGTTTCTCTTCAAGTTTTATCACTATACCATTCATTCATGAATTGTAGGCATTTGTAATCAGCTGAGACGTTATATTAGTTGTTAACTGACTTCAAAAAAAGAGGAAGTTCTCTATTCGACTGTTTTTTTTTTGTGTTTTTGTTACCTGATTACTCCGTCAATTATGAGTATTATGAGTAGATTTTATTAGGTACGTTCTTATAGTTCGAGTATCTTTTTTTAGGTACGTCAAGATCAGAGATGGCCCGTATAAATTATCGATATAAATTCGACCCTTTTTGAACAAATCATTAATAACAAAAAAACGTTTTAGCTAAAGTTTCCGTTAAGTTATAATGAGCGCTTAGTAGGCCTATCCATTTTCAATAAAATATACTTTATCATCATCATCGTCAACAGCTCATATAATGTCCCCACCGAGGGGCTCGAGCCTACCCCACATTAGGGGCGATTAGGCCTTAGTCAACCACGCTGGCCAAGTGCGGGTTGGTTGACTTCAAACACAACCTAAGAATTTCTTCTTAGGTGTGTGCAGGTTTCCTCACGATGTTTTCCTTCACCGTAAAAGCGTCGATTAAACGTACGTATGAATTCAAAATTTGAAAACACATTGGTACGTGGCGGGGATTGAACCAGTGCCTCCCGGGTGGGAGACACGCACGACGCTCTTTACGCACTACGCCACCGACGCTTCAAAAATATAACCATAAAAATATACTTAATTTCCACTAAAAAATAATAAAATAGAAATATTTTTAGAAAAAAAATACGAAAACCGACTTCAAGACGTTCAAATTTAAACTAAAAAGTAAGAAATAAATAATATTTTTATTAAGTAGTTGAAAAGAGCGTCATTGAAAACCAAGGAAAGTATTGATACACATTTATAATTCATACTCCGATATATTTGGAGTCGGTGCCAGCCTAAGCAAAATAAACTTACCTAATCGATACGAACTTGATTAATCCATTAACTATAGATAATATGAATGCATAATAAAGATGAGAAATAATCCGTCGATCCGTGAAGTTCCAAAATTTGTTGCAAAGGCTACACTATCCTACTTGGTTAGCTGGTACCGGATCCAAATATATCGGAGTATGAATTATAAATGTGTATCAATACTTTCCTTGGTTTTCTATGACGCTCTTTTTAACTACTTAATAAAAATAGAAATTTATTTCTTACTTTTTAGTCTAAATTTGAACGCCTTCAAGTCGGTTTTCGTATTTTTTTGGTAAAAATATTTTATAGAAACTGCAATTGAGCATTTAAATTTTGATATCTATTACATTATCGTTACACTTCCTGTTTGGACTTGGTGAGATTATGCAACTTTCTGTATTTTTTCAGCTTTTATGCTAATAGCTCGCCGGCAAGGTAGGGTGGCTAGTGCAGAACATAATAGGTTTTAGATCTATATAATATTAATTTAGAATCTAATAAATCCTGCACTAGCTCTCCCTCGCTCTCTCTTCATCTGGACAACACTTCTGCTTGGCCCATCAGATGGCACGGAGTCAATTGCTAGGTGTTTATAAAAAATAATTGAGTTGGTAATTGGTAAACGTTGTAGAGATAAATTAATTTGCTTTAGATAAACTCAACTATAAAGCTTGTTTATTTTAGTCTCTCAACTTCAGTGAATATACTACTAAAAGAGGTCCATCTATTTTCATCATCTGCATTGAATACCTAAAATATTAAATTACAATTTAGATATGGTTATTGTGAAGCGAGGTCAACTCGTACCTACACAAATGTGTAGAGCTGCCCAAACATTAGACAGAACAGAGCAACTTTGTTTTATACTATGAACTTATAGATGTATAGATAAATAGAATGTATTATATCTACTTTATCTATCGCAGATAGGAGGAAGGAATTTGAAATGAATGCAATCGTTTAATATCAGGATTTAGGTATAATCGACTCTTTAACCTACTTTTGTAGGTTAAAATGTAGCATGCGTAACTTGGAGCGAAATAACGAAACGATTGACACCTATTCATCTAAATCAGATGAATAGTTTAGGCGCTACGGAGTAACATACGTAAATACATAGATCAGAATATCATGAGGCTTTCTTTTGGTTTCGCGTAGTCGGGCAAAAATAAACATTTTCTGAAGATATCATATTCTATTTAACAACCCAATGAGTACTCTTCCAGCTAGAAACTAAATTCATGTTCTTAAGTCACGCGCTTTGTCTGTATATATCTGCACGAGTACGTACTTAATCTATTACAGTGGTCTCTTGGGCTCAGCAAACAATTCTCCTAATTGTAGTAGCATGTATGATTCAATTTTTTGCCGTGGAAATTCGACTCTTATTGCTAACGAGCGAAGGACACAAGGGAAGGGCGGGTGTTGATGTGCGAACTCAATAGATACCAAATGTCACGCGATATGTCAAAACTAAAATACGTAGAACTTGCTTTAATTCGGGAGCCGTATTTCGAGTTTAATCCGGCGTTACTTTATATAACTTCTTTGAAGCGTCCTTGAATATTCGCTTAAATGAAAAATTCAATCTCAGAAAACTACGTAAAGTTAATAAAGATTAGAATATTTTCATTCTATTTTGCGGTAAGTATTTGAAATATGTATTTGTTTAAATTATGATATTGAGTAAAGGTGATGTCAGGTGTAGCTATTAATAAATAATTGTTATATTAGCTCTTATACCTGGTAATACCAGGTATAAGAGCTAATATAACAAATCTTTACTCAATATCAGTCTAAAGACTGTCCAATTTAATAATCTTCTTTAAATATGAAATTGTAATATTTTACAAAAAAAGCTTTTAATAAGAATGTTAATTGATTTTTAGTCAGTTTCATTTTGTTGTCAAGAAACATTTTGTTTTAATTTGGAGTAAAAATTTAAAACATAACTGGACGAAATATTAATTATTTTCGGCCACACACATCAGCCTTTATATTCTACGTTCCACTGGGACACGAGGCAGCTCCTTGTCATCGAAGGAGTTTTAGGCAGTAGTCCACCACGTTTGCCTAATGCGGATTGGTGGACATACCATGAACAAGTATATAAACCTCTTTACTGCACCTAAATATAAATGACATAACTTTGCGCCTACAACATGAACAAATACAAATTAAATGTCAAATGTGGGCGTATTACCTCAGAGGAAGGACTCCTTCCTCTGAGCGTATTACATTCGATCCACAAATAAATTTACACAATTACGTTTATTAGTCAATGTAAGCTTATTAAATAAGCTGTAAATCGAAAACTTTCAAGTGCCAATTCTCTTACTTAATATTAACTCGGTATTTATTACGTTGTTAACTTGTTAATAAATTGTTCGCTTTTTGAGCTTTAATTTAGCAGTAACATTTTTAATTGTCTTTTTATTAGATAGGTAATGATTACTGGTTGGTTTATTTTTAGGTATGTACTCTAAATATTTTTTTTTTAATGAAATAAAATCCTCTCTATGTAGACTAATGCAAATTAACTCGGGGTATTATGAATGGAAAGGAATTTAAGCTGTCCTTTTTAAATATAATGCCTATCTCATTTAGTATTTTGAGACTTATAAATTTATAATTTGAATGATTAACAATTGATTAAAAAAATATTACATATATTGTAAAGCTTTCGGGTAAACTAAGTTCTGCGGCATACGCAGTTAAAACTATTAGGCGGCTTACCGATGTAGATACAGCTAGAATAGTTTATTTTAGTTATTTTCACAGCATAATGTCATACAGAATTCTTCTCTGCGGGAATGCTGCAGACATTAATAGTATTCTGACTGTGTCATCACAAAATATACTGGAAAACTTATGAATTTTTCCAAGAAATGTCATACGCACAATGTAAATACTAGGAAGAAACACGATCTGGTTGAATATAAAACTCGTCTCCACAGAATAAGCAATTCCTTTGTGGGCCAATGTATACGTTTTTACAATAAGCTTCCGAAGAATATTAGAGATTTGCCTATTAATAAATTAAAAAAACTGTAAAATATAAATTGTATATAAAAAAAACTTATTACAAGATAAATGATTATTTAAATGATTCAAATGCGTGGGGGTAAAATCTGCATAACAAAATGCGTAAGTTGTTATTATAAATAACAACTTTAAATGCGTAATGTTTGAGCACATTGATATATCTATTGACATGTAATGATGTTTTGAAATCATTACGAAATTGTAAGCTGTGGAGTTTCTTTCGCCATTTCTTCTCCGTCTCAGCATACTTAAAATTATTTAAGTAAAATAATTATTTCGTCCCGAAATGGTGGTAGGGCTTTTGACGATTTAAAAGTAGATACATAGCAAAGTCCATTTAAATAAAGAGCTTTTTTTCATTACACGTTTTATCCTAAAATACCACTGCGTTGAATAATTTAATTTGTCCCTAATAGTAATTTCACATAATATAGTGTAATAAATAACTTATACTTCTCCGACACACCAAGAATGATTGGGAAGTTAAAATTCTTTGACTGTATAATCATACATAAATTAAGATCCACGCATAAATCATGTGAGTATAAATAAAAACATTACCGAAATTTTTGCCCTTAGAAGCATATCCATCATCAACGAGGAGATCAATGGCACTGCGATCGTGCTTTCACGCGGTCGGTACTCGGATGGGTGACCGATAAATTTTTCAAATCGATTTTCCTCCGTGCTTCGGAAGGCACGTTAAGCACGAAGCTGATGGTCCTGGGTGCTGTCGAAAGATAGCACTTGTTCTCTAAGAAGCGCTGGTGTCAGGCAAGCGGCAGGCCGTAAAAATCCAATAGGTACCAAATCCTTAAGCAGTATTGTCGATATAAAGGCGTACTGCACCGACCCCAAATAAATTGGGAGTAGAATAGGAAAATGAAATGCATATCCAACATGTAGGTAACTAGGTTTGAGAAAATGAAACACATTTAACGTAAAAAAGAGAAATACTTTAGCAATTTGGAGGACTGCAAACAGGCGAGACTCGCCATACCCAACATCTAGCCTCGTCTATCAAAAGCTCTATTAAAGCTAATTACGGAGGCCTTGACTGGACATAAAAACTTTAACAGAGACCTTTTTGACCTAGGTATCACGGACAGTCCACTATGCAGAGCCTGAATGGTGACAGAAGAAACAGCCGCCTACTTTCTGTTGGAATGCAGTGGAGTGGCCTGCTACGAGGTAAAATACCTGGGATCTCCGGGTAGCCTCCGGGAGGCATTTGGTGACGTCAAGGCGCAGAATGACTTCCTTGAGAAATTAGGATGGCTGGAGTGAACCAGCCGCACACCCTCCGACGCAATACAGGCCCAACAGTCCTCGATTTTTGGACACCACCCGATTCAAGAAGGAGAAGAAGACGTATAAAAGAAGAAAATAATAGTAGATTATTTCATCGAGCAAAAAATGACTTAAAATTGGATCGAGTGTTAGTGTGGTGACTTACGCGATAAACGTGACTTTCGTGAAGTTCATGATTTTTTTTCAACTCCAAATAAAAAACTGAAGTCAAATAAAGTAAAAATTAATAGTAACATTCGAACAATTATTAAATGTACGGATCACATTTTCACCGGGCACATTATTATTCGTTTGTTTGTTTTGTGACGACGATCTAAGCACATGGTTGATATGAAAAATCGGGAGTGGCCTCTCCTTGACTTTTTTATAGAAACCTTATATTTTGATTCATACATGCATGTTAAATTTTGGTCACCCATCCGAGTACCGAACTTGCACTTGGTTGCTTTACTTTTGTGATCGACGGCTCAAAAGTTGATAGAAACCTTATATTTTGATGTCATACACGCATGTTAAATTTGGTTGCAATAGGTTAAAGCACAGAACATAGATATAAGAGGTTATATCTATGTTCTGTGGGTTAAAGCATGCTTGAGTTATCGTGCTAACGCACAGACACACACAGACATAATTCCAAAAACGGTTTTTTGGACTCAATGAGGTCCAAAATGTGTAAATTCGTCAAAATCTCGAGGTCGAATTTTTTGACGATTACAAGACTACTTATACGAGAAAGTAAAACTAGCGCTGATTGGCTGGTGGAAAACTTGTTGTTCATGCTTGTAGCCTACGAATGGCCTGTTGGTGGTCAGAATAGCGCTGATGGGCTGGTATAAATCTAGTTGGCCATGTTTGGAAAGATGAAGCCTGTGGTTGCCGATTGGACATTCACCAGGCATTAGTGGCTTTAGGGCGAAAACAATGCAGTAATGGATTTTTATACAACTTTACTGCACTGTTGCCGCTTTGTTCTCACTATTTAAGCTAGAAGAAATTATTGCGTAGTTGGAAGAAAACAAAATTATTGACACCAGAAATGTATAATAATAGATTGGCATTAAAATAAAAAGGACGAGATCAACAGAGATAAATCGCTCTACAGTCTTAACCAATGTTTGACACCTTCTTGGAGGAGTGTATGCAATCCTGATCGTATACCCTGTCCTTCGAGCTGTTCAATCCTTACGCTCAAATCAACGTGACGAACAGCCGATATGTCAATTCAAAGATTTCCATTTCATCTTAATAGAAATATGTACATTACGTTGTGGTGATAAAGATCAATTTACTATGTAAATCTTTAAACTGTCGCTTCGACTCTTCGTCAATGTGATTTGACCTTCCTATGAAAAGGTGTTATTTGACTGCGGTCTTTTGTAAGGAGGTTATTTCCGGAGAGCGAAAGCTCCAATTCCAAGCAGGTAATCCGCTGTAAACTACCTCTCTTGAAGTTTTGTTTACAAAGAGGTAATAAAATTAAGCTTCCTTGAATCCTTTATCCAATTTACAATCACTGTAATTTGTGTGAAAACAAAAGATTAATGGAATAAACTTATTTACTTGAAAATTATGTATTTTAAAATTCGTAACACTAACGATAGAAACTGAAGATATTCCGTCAGTCTGTCTGTAAATCACACCCTTTACGTACCTTCATGTAATGCAAAATTTAAAACAACAGTTTAGAAAATTGAAAAATAAATATGGTTAAGCACATGAGTATCGCAACGAATTCAGATTTTTTATATATAAAAAGCTCCATAGAAACAAGTGCTATTCTTATAAGATGAATACCTACCTAGTTATTATGTTTACTAAAAAAATAAGAGTGAAGTATGTATTGATATTTATATATTTTAAGATTATATTTTTATGCCTTCTATAATAAAAAAACAATTACTGGAAATAAAAATACATTGTGGCTTTCAATTTTAAATCTAAAATACCTAATAATTTCATAGTCTCATATATGAGATTAGTTATCATACCTTACAAGAACGTATGTTTACGTATATATTATCAACACTTAGGGAACGGTAGTTTATTATATGAAGTCCTACTTATATTCGTATAATATATTTTTGAAATAATGATATTTTAAGCACCAACAACAACAGTCGATTTAATTTTGTTCTTTCGTGACTTGCTGACATACACCAAGATGAGTTCATAACGACTCGACAAATGTCTATAACACGCTTTTCCGACAAAATTCAGCAAAGAATGTAAGGATACGCTGACAGCACTTATATAGAAATTATAGTTCTTTATCATAAGCTTTCGTAATAAGAAAAAACTCTTTATCATAAAAATGAAACACGCCTAATTACCATATTATATTATTATTTCTTTTATGTTCAAGAAAAAGGTCGCGAAATATTGAGTTTTATTTAAATTAAAGGTCAAAAACTATATGGACAGGTATCTTTGCACCGTTTTTTAAATGGAGTGCCTTTTCTGACACCCTAATGGAATTTTCTCCGACAAGAAAATTGAGATCCACGCAGAAAATAATAGATAATAAAAATAATAATAGATCTCTTTGAAGACTCAATTTACAAGGATATTATTGAATTTTTGAATTTGAAATATGACGACGGTAACAGAGCACTCCAGGCTAAGAAAGTAACATAATCCTATAATAGGTATCTATCTACACCTGCGAAACAGGGTATTTATGTTTGCAGACCTATACTATTCACAATGAAGTCAGTTTCAAATTTCTACTACTGCCAATAGTAGAAATACGAGTAGGTACCTATTTATATATAAACGAAACGCCGAAAGTGTATGTCGAGTTTCTTTATTTAAGTACTATTGAGCAAATAGAACCTGTCACGTTGGAGAACCTTACCACAGTAAAGAAAATGTCCTAATTGATGTATTTGTCAACCCCCTAACAGTCAGTTTGATTAGGACAAGTTTTTACCCAGATTCTGTTTGCTCTACCGTACATAATAAATGTATTTGAAAAAAGTAATTTCCACGTTTACTCCGTGCTAGGTGAAACATCACAGACGCATAGCTGCTTGTTTACAAACTTGAAACTTGTTTCTCGTTAGTAGAAAAGCCCCGCCATAGTTACTGTCTCGCCACACGGTGGAAAGTTTTCGAGACAAATGTGACGTCACACCAATACTTATATCGAACAAAAATATACAAAAATATGTCCTACGGTAATTGAATCAGTGCCACACTAACCTTTTCCCCTCAAACAACTAATGACCTTAACCCGAAATCATTAGTGCCTTCTAAATATTTCTGTTGTACGACACCAAAAAGAAAGAAACTAACCAATATATAGGTACTGTTTTACAGGTTTGTTAGAAATATATGGAATTTCTGATAAACCTTTAGAATTATATTATGAAGCGGCTTCATAATATAATTCTAAGAAAAGCTTATCAATATATTTTTATACTTTTATGTGTTACTAATATGCTTTCACGTATCTAACAATTCAGTAGAACTTATTTAGCTGTCATTGGCATACAAAAAGGTAGGTACTAGTATGCTATAGATATAAATTGAAGTAAATTTTTTATCTTCACCTTGAGTTTTAATCTTTTATTCCGAAAACTAATTGTATCATTTTCATACTAAGCTAAATACGTACGTACAATACTGGAATGTCGAACGGTAGATATTCAACAGCTACTGTAACTCAAGTGTTAACAAAGGTATGTCCATTGCCTACTGTCGACTGAGGAAATTAGAGAACCGTCCTCGGTGATTCTGTTTATACGTTCCTTACGGATAGCGTTTGGATTTAGCTGCGTAATACGGATGTCGTATTTTACTAGAAGGGTGGAGCAGGTGGTACAGTATACCAATTATTCAAGCATTTTAGTGAAATCCCTACGTATTAATGTCTATTGAAACGTGACTTTTTTTTTAAAAGGGATACACGATGGGTGTAAAGATTCGCCGCGATTGCTGCGGTTTAGGAATTAAAATACCGATATTTCCCACTTACACCGTTCAACTAAAAGCTCGTTTTAAGAAAGGAAGTAATATATTATGATTTATTTCTCACTACAAATAATAGTGTTACATGATGCTTAGTTGAGGTATTGCAGTTAGTCTATCTAGACCTTAGGTTCAAAACTTGGCCAATAACGCCTTATGGGTGTTTGAGACTTTCAGGGGGGCAGTAGAAGACCCATATAATATTTGGAGGAGGTTTGAGATGGCATATACTCGTACCTGTTTTAAATTCGTGACAGATGTTAAGTAAAATTAAGATGGACTCTAGGAAAAATACCATTAAATAAAAAAATCGCCTACAATACAAAAAACGAAGATATAAACATTTCACATTAAAAAAAAATCTAAATGTTTTTTAGGGTAGGTCCCATAGACAAGCGATAACGTTTATACCTACCGAATATTGAGGTTGGCACCGACCTCAAAATAACAGACAGATTTTTTTAAACATTAAATTTTTATTTCGTCGATATCTAGACAAACAAGTAATAAAATTAAAACAATATCTTCAACTACTCGTCACATCTCGCTCAAATTTAAACGAGACACATTACAATGAAAGGCACCTGCTTTTCGAATATAAATTACTAGCGACCCGCCCCGGCTTCGCACGGGTGCAATGCTTATGTAAATATGCATGTATTATACATATAAACCTCCCTCAGAATCACTCTATCTATTAAAAAAAACCGCATCAAAATCCGTTGCGTAGTTTTAAAGATCTAAGCATACATAGGGACAGACAGACGGCGGATAGCGACTTTGTTTTATACTATGTAGTGATTTAAATAATCATCAAAAACAGTACACCCAGTAAAAAGTTATGAGAAGTTAACACTCAAATAAATATACAGTTGAATTGAGAACCTCTTCTTTTATTTGAAGTTGGTTAAAAGAACAAAGTGGATAATCGAACCAATGTCGAGACTATCTAGGCAATAATTTGTAAAGAGCTGTGACCCAGTTCTAGTGAAAATTATTTAAATTTATTTAATTACAAACTGAAAAAAAATTACTAACGTAGAAAAATGGCAGAATAATTTTCAAAAAGCTTTGAATCTTGTAGGTTTCTTTTACGTTAAGAGATCTGTTACTATGTAAATTAATGTTAATGTGCAAGTATCGCGACATGCCTCGCCTCTATAAAATTTATGAAGTTGGTTTTATGAAGCTCACTCGCGAAAGAGGAAATTTTATTCGCCTATGCCAGCGTGTATAACGCAAGTTGTTTTTCGTGTATAATGTAATGTCAGTAAATTGCGAAGACTTTAAAGATAGATAAATCGATAAGGTACCTGCTAGGTAGAGCTGGTAATAATGTATTAAAATACAGGACACGTCCTTATCTACGTAAAGAGTGCAGGACTGAGCACAAGCCAAAAACAAATGGGGAGTTTTGTCAAGATTTGTCGCTGGATATACGCCCTTCGTCTTTACGACCACTGAACCTCCAGACCAAACTAGTTGATACTTAAATAATTAATGATATAAAAGTCAAGAAACATAGTTCGTTCACTTTTATGAACTAGAATGTAATCCTATTTTAATTTTGAAGAAGGCATTATGGAAGGAATTATGGACGAAAAAGACCCGTTTTTTTCGTCCATAATTATGATCTTAGCTGACACCTAATAAACAACTTGTTATTTGCAAATGGACGCAAATTTAACGTAGAGTATCACAACATACATCGATTATTTTATTTTCATTTATCACCTCCGTTGAAACACGTACCTACCCGGTTCTCCGAAATGTCCAATTACGTTATTGCCTTTGTTAAATAAATTTCCATAAGCGCTCACACTTTGATCGTGTTTTTGTATATTTTATAATTAAAAGCTTCACTTTTCGATCCACTGTGTCAATCACAAACCAAATGATAGTATTTGAGGATTAGTTAAATGATAGTATTTGCGGATAAGTTATTAGAATCACAATGTAATGTGTATATTTATTTTTGTATGTTACTTCAGTCTGTTGGTGTATCTTCAATACGAAATGCAATAACAATACATTTCCGTCTATATTACTCATCTCAGCAATGAAGGTACTAATATTACCGGATCGCACATATAAGTTAGTACAGTAGTTGCACATATTAGTAATGTATTTATTTATATATGATTATTACCACAGAGTAATAAATAAACCCCATAGGGTATATTGCTATTGAATTTACACGGAATTTTTACAGAAGATACACAGTCAGATTGACGTGGAACGCTAATCAAAATATTAGTAATTTTAAATTACATAATATACTTAAACACAACTTTTTCACCTCTCCGGCACTAAAAAGCTTTTTTGCTTTGTAAAAACAAAAACAGTTTTTGCTGCCAGCTCCGAACAAGACTGTAACGTTCAATCTACACAATGGCAGTAATTTCACTTTTAATTTTTGATACTAGTTTTTAGCGTAATAAACATGTATTTATTTTAATAATAGTATATTATACACCGAGGGCTTAAAGCACTGTTTTATGTCTCGGGCGCGATATTGAATCCTGAACGTAACGAAGGACTCAAGATTTAACTCCTGAGCGCAGTGGGGGGTTTAAGCGCGCCCAAGACAAAAACAACTTTATCCCCGAGGAGTGTACTCTACTATTCTCACCTTTTGCGAGACAATAAAAGAGCAAGGTTACTAAAAACAGCGTTTTATTATATTCAATTAAAAGTGATAATTGATATTAGAGAGATTAGTCCAGTTGTGGAAAGACAAAGTTATATTTTTATTTGGTACGTTTATCGAAGTTGAGGTAGAGTTTATTTGAGTATTGATCACAGCTTCAGACACTTCACACTTCGCTTAATCTACAGGCTGTTTGACTTATTTGTGGATGATAAATGCTGGAAATAGACCAGAAGCACTGATTCAGACACAGACTTTGCACCTTTGCAGTTTTCCATTTGTCGAAATTGTTGTAGCCTTTCAGGTATTTTTCCTTTGACTTCTCTGGGAGTACATTATGAACAATGCCTAAGGCATCCAATTTAATGGACCTCGGAGTTGAATCACTTGCGTCACTCGACATTTTAACAGAACTTTTCTTTTATCTATTTTGATACTTATATTTTTATAAAATCTTTGCAGTTATATTACGTATATTATTGCAGCGTCTTACGCGCCCTCCACACTCTCGCCGAGAACCCCCGAGAACACCCGAGAAGCGTGAATGTGATTAGTTTCTCGCGTTCTCGTTCTCGGGCTCGCCTGTCCTCGGCTCGGTGTCAGTTTTTTGGCCCGCTTCAAAGGGTTTCTCGGGCGAGAAAAGAGAACCGTATCACATTCTCGTTTGTTCTCGTTCGGCCTCACTGCGATGTAGGAAGTGATTTCTATCGCATGTGTGTGCTTTGCATTTATTATTTTATAAATCTGAGCTTTGAAACAGGGCCTGTCTAAATAAGTAATTTTATCTACACTCATGCTTTAAATCTTCTATTTAACATTGATTTTGCTTCTTTTTTTTTTGTTATTTAGTTAAGATCGAAATTCATAGCAATTCGTTCAGGTTTAAGTCCCGTCTCAGCACTTATCCATTCCATCACAGGTTTTTTTTCTATTCTATTTAATTTTATCCTCTATAAAATATTATAAAACAGCTCATTGCCAACATTAAAACAACCAATATCCTAGTAAAAACGGATGGTATAATTATAATGTTAGGTTGTACACTTTTTATAATATCACTCACTCATCACACTTCGCTTTTTCGATTCTGCAAACTGCTGTGGTTTACTGTAAATACCAAAGCCGATGCACTGTCATTCTTTCTAATCTGGGCATCCATTTCGCATGACGGTTGAGAACGCAAGTGAGAAGGTCGCGTGAGTGTGGATACCTTCTCGTTTCTCGGGTCAAGTCTCGGTGAGATTTCTCGCGTGAGTCTGGAGGGCCTAACAATACTCGCGGCTTTTGTTTAATTTCAAATGTGTTCCATTCAGCTTGCCGTGACCAGCTCGATTTTAGAAAAAGTTCGATTTTCAAATTACGTTCGATTTTAAAATAAGTTCGACGCAAGCGCCGCGACGCCCGCACCGGCCCCGGCTTTCGAGTATTAGTTGATATATTATTACGAAATTAAACTTTAAGGCCATTGCAATAAGAACTACGAAAAGTGAAAATATTATAACCCAGTGGGTTATAATGAGATTCAGTCCAACATTATACCCCGGCTAAAGCCAAGGGCTTTAATGACTTGCTTTACATAAGGTTTGCATGATATGTAATTTGGCATTGTCGAGCAGGTGGTGTGAAAAAAAATATTGCCTTGTCTTTTTCTTCTATAACAATCTAGCTGGAGAGGTGAAAAGTTGTATGTTTCACCCAAGAGCATTTTTTTTGTCACGTGCCTTTAAATCATTTATATAGTCTATATATGAATTACTACTTCGTTAGGTCGTGATTTAAAGTCTGCACTCGCAGCAAAAATACCATTTTTCAAAAATGCATAGAAATGTTGTTATTATTTTCGAAAAAAGAACACGCGCAGTATCGAATTTACGGATAAAGGCAAACAAATCCATTGCTGAAGCGTTTTTTGAATTTGGAACATTACAACACTCCAGCAATGTTGTATGAAAGGCTTTGCTTAGTACGAATTGCGTTAAAGTGGCTGTATAGCCAAAAATGCGTTTGTCTTTCGGCACACGTGATAAATAAAAAATTGGCGGCAAAGCTGAAAATTTGTCTTGATATATTTATAAATTTAAAAATTAAAATGAGTATCTACGGTTCTAAGAGTGAAATGGAGATTTATTGTCTCCACCACCAAATTTAAACGACAATCAACCGGATTTAAAAGCAAAATATCGAAAATTTTTACTGGCAAAAACATAAAGTAAAATTTTAATTTAAGTCCCAGATGATATATATTTAGCGACAGTTCAAAGTTATACAACTTACTCGTAAATACTTCAACTTCAGTCACTCCTCATATTTATGTAACTTACAATAACCTATATTTACAAAAATAAATACTACTTAATATAAACTAATCAAATCTACGTTATAAAAGGGATACTAAAACTAGATAATAAAAATACTTAAAAACTACTAAATTAAAGATAAAATACTTCGCCTAGGTCCTCTGAAACAGGAAGTGTACCAATAACACTGGCTGCATTACCTCGCTGGATCGCGATACTTATTTTTTGTGCGAAATACAAACCAGCCTTATTGTCACTTACTGTCTCACGAAGCCGCTCTGCAATATCCCGAAAAAGTCGGTGAGCTCCTGGACCCCATGGTCCCAGAGTCTCTACCCCAAACGGCTCAAATAAGTAGTCTCCTGAGAGACCGGCGTATTTGCGCCGTTTGAGAGACTCAGCGGAAGCTGCAGCCGATCCGGACATTGTTGAGGTAGATGGAATATGAGACATTGCTAAGGTGTCCGCGCAGGTGGCATCCCAAACCAAACATTTTCCCTTCTTCCAGGGGACGAGGGTCATACCATCAGGCCTCTTACCATCATCGCGCGCTAAACCATTAGGCTCCAAAGCAGCGGGCACTCCGGTAGTCACAAGAGCCCGGCGGATGATGTCATTAACCTCAGCATGTCTCGTAAATCGGCCTGCACTTCTCGTGCAAGAGAGACCATGGTGACCAAGATTATCGACCATTACACCACAGCGGCATTGATGGGGGACATTACAGGCGATACCTAGGCGCAAGCATGTTGCAATCCGAAATGCAGTGCGGTCGAGAAGTGTCCCTATATTAGCCGATGGTAAAGCCTGCAGCCAAAGCCCAGATTCCCATTCCCCCACAGCCAAGAGACGAGCCCGATCTGCAGAATTGGATGACGTGTTTAAAAGTTCATCCCGCACCAATTTGCAGAGTGGCTCGTCCCACTGTCTCTGGGAGCAAGGGGAGGCTGGCAATCCGGAAGCTGGGCAAGCCGCGGCCCAAGTTGATTTTGCCTCGGCTAAATGAGACACTTCATAGGTACTGATACTCTTGAGTAAAATCCTATCAACTAAATTACTTGTTCTGTGAATAGAAGACAAGAAAGCTGGAAGAGCAACACTTTAGCGACAAAGGTAAAGTATGTTTTATTTCCCTGCATTCTTTTGAGACAAGCACTATATATGCCTCGACCGAAATGGCAATTGCCTGTTTCGCGACCTTTGCTATAATGTACCTACTATTGCTTACTTGTTGAACAAATAACTATTTTCAACACTTTAAAAGTTTTATTCCTTAACACGCCAACAGCAGCTGGCCAGTACAACTATAAAATAATTTACTGTGTTAATGACCTGCTTTAAAGCCTGCCAAGTGGGTGTGTGAACTTGATCCTCTTTTAGATTACTTTTCCTGATATAATAAGTCATATTACAAAAAGCTTTATATTATTATTTTAGTATAAGTATTGCTTCCCGCTGAAGCGTCGGTGGCGTAGTGCGTAAGAGCGTCGTCTCCCACCCGGGAGGCACTGATTCGATCCCCGCCACGTACCAATGTGTTTTCAAATTTTGAATTCATATGTACGTTTAATCGACGTTTTTATGGTGAAGGAAAAAACCGTGAGGAAACCTGCACACACCTATGAAGAAATTCTTAGGTTGTGTGTGAAGTCGACCAACCCGCACTTGGCCAGCATGGTTGACTAAGGCCTAATCGCCCCTAATGTGGGGTAGGCTCAAGCCCCTCGGTGGGGACATTATATGAGCTGTTGATGATGATGATGATGATTGCTTCCCACATTGTCTAAAATTTTAATAGCTACTTTGCTTATCCTTCACATTTACATAATATTATTTTAATTTAATGTATTTGGAAAACCAACAGCTATATAATAAAAACTATTATAAAAGTAAATTAGATAAGAGTAGCTAATTAGAGGTTTTCACTTATAGCGATATAGAGGTAAAGTGAGGCCACGTTTTCTAATTTAATAATTTCGATGAACCGAGAAATGTTAAGAGTTTCGATCCGAGCCGATTGACCCGAGTTCTAATACACTAGCCCGAATTAAAAACTTTTCAGAGCACACCCAGCTTTATATGTATAAGTTCGTAAGGAGGCTGGATGGACCGTGATCCTTGAGAAAATCTTGACTATTTCAGATGAATATTTTCTCTTTTCAGATACTTTACAAAAATAGACCTTTTTCAGCTTCAAGCAATTTTTTCCTGTGAGATTTTAAGCATATTAATAACATCAAGGTTACATAATATTATTTCCCCTTTTAAAACTAAGAAAATAATTTGAGGCTTGCATAGCTGCTTAGAGTGTACTAAAGCCTCTTTAAAATTATTATTATATTCTTTTAACATAAAGTTGATTGTAGAATCATCAATCAATATACCACAAGCATTCGGAATGACGTAAGTTTATTGTAAAAAAAATTTTTTGCGCCTTCTCAGTTTATGTGCGCATAATCCCAGTTTATATTGATTAATTCCTTTCGCTGTCGTTTTATTTTTCGCTCTTTAATCCATACAGTATTCATTAGTGTAAGGTTGCTCTTGATTGACGCCTGAAAATAATTCATTACTCGAACATTTATTATTTGTCCTGAAAAGCAAGGCATCTTAAGATATAAGTAACGGATTTTCATTTTATCATTCAGTCACAATATTATTTGATTTAAAAATTTAGTTAACGACATTTTTGTATTTTTAAATGTTTTGGATAGGATTCTGCTGCATTTTGTACACTATTATCTGCTAGAGCTTTGGACAAAGACTTGGTTATGTACCGAATTCGATGCTTTCTAACCTTCACGGTATCATTAGGGTCAGGTGAAAATGAAAATATTGGCAACCGCTACATTCATCCCAACAATGGTTAAGGGTACAGGAGTCTAAGCAGCATAGCGCTTAGCGAACTCGCATAGCGAAATTAGAGTTGAAAGTTTCAAACAATTGTGAAAAGGGAATCAAATAGTACAATGATGGAAGCTGGAGGATACAAATAGAAGTATTACTCGTTATAAATAAGCGGAAGGTAGTAAGGTTTATCAAAACCTTACTACCTTCCATGTGTACAAAATCTTGGGATACGAAAGCCAAAGCAAGAATTAAAGTGATTTTTTCATTGAAATCCATTCCGTAGTTTTTGCGTTAAAAAGTAACAACCACACATATCCATCCATACATCTATACAAACTTTCGCGTTTATAATATCAGTAGGATAGATGTATGAAGTCGCGAGCAGAAGCTAGTTCATACATAATGGTGTAAACCATAACTGCATAGTTACTAAGTGCGGGCGTTACTATTACATGGTTTTAAAATGTTAATCTACTTCTGATGCTGACTGTACGTGGACAATCTAAATATCCATTGTTAACACGAACATAATACACTACCACAGGAAGCATCTACGACAGAGGCAAATAAAGTTAATGATCTAAATATACCACTAAGAAAGCCTATTTCAGTATCAGCAAGGTCACCAAGTGAAAAGCCACGAGTCCACGCAAGATGACCTATAAGAACGGTCATTGTCTTTACTAATATTATAAAGCTGAAGAGTTTATTTGGTTGAACGCGCTAATCTCAGGAACTACTGATATACTATAATAAATAACCGACATTAACGCGAGCGAAGCCGCGGAAGACCACTAGCTATGAATAAAATATTAATAGACGAGTTGGGTATGCGTGACTTCCAGGAACACCGAAGCCAGACAGGAATTTGTCGATATGTCCTGTCAGTTTTTCGTCTCAACTTCAGTCCAATTCTAAAGATTTTGCAAGTCAAGTGAACTTATAGGAAGTTTTAGTGTAAATTCATAATGTTGCTTCGAACAGGAACTGATGGAAGACTCCTAATTAAAAAGTACTGAACCTCACAAATACAGGTTAGGCCTAATTCGTTGATGTTGGGCATCGGCATTGTCAAATATCATAATGTTATTACTTTTTCAAAGAAAACTTATTTTAGTTTTGTTAAAAATTGAAGGACAATTCCAGGGAAAACAAGTACACTAACGGAAATTTAACAAAAGCTTCTTACATAATAATGATAGTGGAATGTTGCTATATCGAGTTAATGGGTAGTTTAATGTCCCCTCTGCTATTCTTCTTCTTCGTATTCTCTATGTCTATGTTGTGGACGAGTCTCATTTGAAATCGGCAAACGAGTATTTGAAGACAAGTATCGATTACAAGTTAACATTCAACTGATGTTTTTTACTTGCTCCAGTATGAATTTCCTAAAGATCACAGAAAAAATAACAGTGTATGTAAGGTCTACATAAAAGTATGGAAGAGCGTGTCTAATTAAATAGCTGACGTCGGCTTAGAGGACAATCAGGGTACCACAGCGTAAGGCAATGATCCAATACAACACGTTTTTTGGTCAGATCTTAATTTATGTCTATACTAGTGGTCGCCCGCGACTTCGCTCGAGTCAATGTAAGTTAAATTATAGTCTATATCTTATTCTGATGTATGAGCAATATAATTGTAAAGTTTCATTAAAATCCGTTTAGTATTTTTTGTGTGAAAGAGGAACAAAACACATACATCTATAAATCCATTCAAACTTTCACTTGTATATAATATTAGTAGGCTTATTTTCATCTTTATGATAAATACTTGGTTGACAGTCTGGCAACCTGTCACTATTTGGAGGCACTGCATGGCCCATACTCCTAGATGTGGCTTTATATGTAAAGAAATGTTACCTAAGGCTCTACTCAATCCCTCTTGGGAGTGCTCGTCTCATCTATTTATGTGTATATGTATTTTATCTATATATGTTTCATCTATTTTATTTGTATATTATGGTCTTGATTTGGTTCCTTTTTCGTGTTTTAAAACGTACATTTTTTGTTAAGTGTATGTACAGAACAGCAGACATCTAAATAATCCTAATATATTGTAATTATTTAAAATTATTCTATTTGAAAATTTCTGTTAAGTATTCTCATGTTTCGTTGAAAAGAGAAATAATTATATTATTATCTTGATCTAATTAAAATGCTTTCAGAAAACTGAATAAGAGACGTAACCTTATAAAGAAATCCTTTAATTATTTATAAAATTACGTCCTTTTGTTTCTTTTACCGTAGAAAACATTTTATTAACTAATCTTAAACTTGATAAGAGTGTAACAAGATAAAATTTTCGTTCGTTATTTTTATTCGATATTTAAAAATGGTATACTCTGTTCTGCACTAGCTATCTTCGCGTTTGGACTCAACTTCCACTTATCATTGGGTGGAGCGAAGTAATTTTTTAGGCCTTTTATAAAAAGGAAGTTTAGTATTTAGTCTTTTCTGTCCATTCTAAGTTGTCTAATTCTATTTTTCTGGAAGATATCGCTCATTTTACCAATAAGGCTGCCATCACTACATAGTATAAAACAAAGTCGCTAACCGCCGTCTGTCTGTCCCTATGTATGCTTAGATCTTTAAAACTACACAACCGATTTTGATGCCATTTTTTTAAATAGATAGAGTGATTCTTAAGGAAGGTATATGTATAATACATGCATATTTACATAAGCATTGCACCCGTGCGAAGCCGGGGCGGGTCGCTAGTTTATTATATTTACGGTTACGAGTACGATCAGTGCTGACAGCACTATACATGCATGCATGCATAGTGCTGACAGCACTATACATGCATGTATGCATATAGGTATACTCGTATAGTCAACACACTTTGTAAAAACAATCTCCTCAATCAACTTCAATCTTGTTTCCGGTTTGGTCACAGACTACTAACAGCATTAATTAATATTATTGAGGATATATCAGGTCAAGTATGGAAGTGGGTAAAGCTAAGCCGAACATTCTCTACTCGTCATCAGTAATGATTTCATTCGGTTGATCATGGTATCATGATGGGTCTTTTATAGTCCAATAACGTGTTTCCAACAGCAATTGACTGGTTTCGTGTGAGGACAACGGCAACGAGTATGCATAGAAGAAAATATTCTTATGTCCCACAAGGTGGCGTTTTACCTAGTTAGCAATTTTTATTAATTCTAGTTCCCTAATTATTATTTCTTCTTACCACCTTTATGCAGATGATTTTCAAATTTATAGGCAGTCGTCTATTGATCATTTATCATAGGCTTTGCCTAAAATAAACAGTGACCTGAATCGCATTAGCCACTGGAGCAAAACATTTAGGCTTAGAGACAACCTTGGAGTTTCTCCCGAGTTCTTGTTGTAAAAACACGTGTTGAGAGACTCTATTCTTAACTCAATCTACCGTATAATTGTCTTTTTACTATAACTACATTTTCATTTGACACGGGCGAAATGCGTAATCTTTATGTATCGCGAACGCCATTTATTTAAAGAAGAAGAAGAGATAACCTTTCCAAGACTCAGGTTATTGTTATTGCCAGTCCTAGGTTCAGGACTAATCGATGAGTAATACTATAGTATTATATTATCTCTGGTAATCCTATTAAGGATTTAGGCTTGCATATTGATAATAATCTTACCTGGGGTCTACAAGTTCAAGAGGTAAGCTGCAAACTCTTTGCTTCTGCTGGATCCTTAAAAAGGTAACGGAACTTTTTTCCCATTTCCATCAAAACTGCACTTGCGCCATACCTACTCCTTCCCATCCTTGGTTATGCCGATGTAAGTTCTCTACTATGTACTATTCAATCCCAAAACTGCTACCTGGAAAACCGGTTCATATTTCTTAAAGATTCTCACTCTCTATCCCTGAGGATTTGAAATTAAATATAGCGCAAATACCACAAACTTCTTCGACAAGTCCTTTAAATAACAAGCTGCTCGACTATGGTATGCATTGCCAGTTACAATCAATTAAGCCAAGTTGTGAGATTGCTTTAAAAAGTTGGTAAATTATCATTACTTATCAATGTAATTTATTTCATATTTTTCTTATCTGTTGTTATATTCTATATATTCCTATTCATGTATTTATTCGAGCATATATTTATGTGTATATTTGAGTGTTTATGTTTGCTTAGTAACGTTATGTAAAATGAATGTCTGTTTGTTGGTGAACCGTGATTACCCTCAAAATACGTAATGCTTATAATCCTCTCCATTCAATGGTTGTCTGGAAGGCGCTCTTAGCGCTAAGACCGTCAGTCGTACCACTTTTATTGTAGTAGTATTAAGTTCATTTTGTTTGTGTGCGTGTTTTTTTTTACCTTGGTGTGTAATAAAGATTACTTTTATATATCTATCTATCTATGATTTGACATTACTATCTGACTATATTTAGATCATCATCATCATCATCAACAGCTCATATAACCCTCCGAGGGGCTCAAGCCTACCCCACATTAGGGGCGATTATGCCTTAGTCAACCACGCTGGCCAAGTGCGGGTTGGTGGAAGAATTTTTTCATAGGTGTGTGTGCAGGTTTCCTCACGATGTTTTCCTTCACCGTAAAAGCGTCCATTAATCGTACATATGAGTTACAATTTTTAAAACACATTGGTATGTGACGGGGTTCTAACCGGTGTCTCTCGGGTGGGATACAACGACCTTACGCTCATAATATTTTTTATCACATAATATTTTGTGATAATAAGAGAGAAGGTTTTTAAGCTGGTGAAATAAGAAATGGGGGCGCAGGAGTGGGAGGAAAATGTGTGAACGACAGGTGCCATTCAAAAAACGATACTAACAGCAAACGATATATACAATATAAATGCATTGTTTGACTGGTAACTGAGTCTGAAACAAGGGTCACGTTGGAAGCGAACATTGGCGTAATATTTTATTATATGTTTCTTCAAATGGTTTGTCGTTTTTTCATAGATTAAGTTACTTATTTAATACTAGTATTGAGCAATTTATTAACTACGTATACTCATTAGTTTATGGTTACAAAAATTTTATAATGAAGAGTTTAGACATCGCCAGGGTAATAATACACGCCCGTTGCCGACCTAGTAGAAACCCATGTGGATGAAAATTTCGTCTGAAATGTTTAGTACGAAACCAACTCGGTTCCAATGAGTGTGGATGATAAGCTAATGTGGAGTCCAATTGCGTAAAAGAGAGTGGATGAACAAGTCTGCTGGAAGATAATTCTATTTCTCAAGTTTGTGACAGGGAAAGGAGCTCTTAAAATGGTTTGTTGGCATTTTCATGTTTTTACTATCACGGTGGACATGTTTAGATAAAGCCTGATATACATTTATAGCATACATAAAAGTTTAAGTACTCGTACTCGTTTATCCCGGTAATATGTTTCCATTGGATAATTTCGATGAGCAAGTGCTTGTAGAAGTTATTTTTAAAGCGTTGTTTTCATAATGCTAATAAAACCTCTCATTACAAGTCACATACCACTTTTCAAATACAGCTTTATACCATTTAAAAATAACTAGGATTATCAAAGCAGCCCTAAAGTTATAACTTGTGGAGTGCCACAAGGTTCTATCCTCGGTCCGCTATTATTTCTAGTTTACGTGAACAATATTCACCAGGCGAACTTGAATGGTCATCTAACACTATATGCTGATGATACGTGTTTATTTTATTTCGGACAGAAAATTGATGACATCCTCATACTTGCACAGAAAGATCTAAACAAGTTACATGAATGGTTCAGACACAATCTTTTAACTATAAATGCTACAAAAACCTCGTACATAATATTCAGTGCTAAAAATAAAAAAGTTCACACCCACGTAAAACTGAGCATTAACGGCGTAACACTCCGCCAAAGTAACCAAGAGAAATATCTTGGTCTAACCCTTGATAAAAACTTGACGTGGAACGCTCACTTATTGGTATTACAAAATAAACTTTCATCTTTAATTGGCTCCTTACACAATATGGCACGATGTATACCTAGAGATGCTCGGCACTTGATTTATAATGCGCTAGTAAAACCCCATTTACTTTATCTCATAGAGATATGGGGTACTGCAGCCAAAAGTAATTTACAAAAAGTGCAAACAGTGCAAAATAAATTAATAAAGATTCTTTATAACTATGATTATTTAACGTCAACCAAGAAAATATACCAGAAGACTCAGCTACTCAATATCAAACAATTATATATATACAATTCATGCATACTTATTTATAAGATCACTCACAAACTAATCCATTCACATATAGTGTTCACTACAAAGGGATCAACTTGTAAATACTCATCTCGGCGCGCGAACCATCTAGTATTACCTAAATTCCGAACTAACTACGGAAAAAATTCTTTAACTTTTGCGGGAGCACAGCATTATAACAGACTTCCAGCTGATGTGAGGGATGCAGGTTCACTTGCAATATTCAAGAAAAAAATATTAGCGCACATTAGATGTCAGACCGAACTTCTTTAACTTGGACCACCACCCATAGTGTAGACAACAAACTTGCAAATTTGTAAACTACCTCTATTCGCATTGTCGCAATCTGATAAAAAAATTAACCTACCCTACAATATTGTGTGTAATTGTGAGTTAGAATATTTTTGTTATGTTTTGTGTGTGATATGTATGTTTTTAGTATTTGTATGATTTCATTTTTTTTACTGTGTTTTTAATGTACTCATGTAAGTGGCATTATTGTCTTAATGAGTAAATAAAGTTCTATAAACCGAAAAATAACTAGAATATATTATATCCTATAGTTGGAATTTCATGCAGCTTTCTCGAATCTTAAAATAACCCACACTTTCAATATATATTTTTATCAATTCTCGTATTTGCAAATGTGAACTTATTTTTTTGTGACCCGAAGTTAAATAAAGTTATAAGTAAACGATGAAATTAATAACATTTTCTTGAAAGCTTAACAATAAATTTGTAAACAACTAATAAATGATATACATATTTCTAAAAAGTCTACTTCATATTATATCGGTAAATTTACTTTTGAAATGCGAATGAATAACACACAATTAATTAATTCTCCATATATGTGTTTTACTAAGAAAATAATTTTCATAAACAACTTTATCAGAACTAGATATCAGGGGGAATCAAATTATATGTTTGTTTGTGAGATCTAGCGTATCCTCTGCCACCGCCTTAGCACAATAAACATACATACGATCACGCTAGTAATCCCATGAAGGGTTGAGCAGAATCTTTAGGTAACATTTTGTTACGCATTAAGCCACATCTGGTGGCACAGGCCATGCAGTATCTCCAAATATTGACAGGTTGCTAGCCTTTAGCCTATATAAAAGAGGCAACATAACCAAATCCTTCAGTAAACAATCTAACGCAAAAGTCAGGACAGATGTTTCACTCAAAATCAAACCAAACTTATTTTTATTTACGTAAGTAAGAAAAGGAAAAAGGGCAACAATACCATCAAGAAATGAGAAATTCCAAACTATGATAAAATCCTGCTCGCCATCCCAAATTGCTAACTCAGATATTAAAGAGACGAGTGATGTGGCATATTTTGATCTCCCTTTATACCTATTATCTTCCCAACCTTAATATAGCTTTACAAAGGAAATAGATATAAGGTAAATATAGAACTCGTCTTATTTGAATTACATTAAGGAATCCTTTGATTTTCAGAGAAGTCAGTGTTTGTCAACACTAATGTGTGTTGTCTTATTTGACTTTCCTAAAGTTCTTAGGTATATAACGATCAAATTGAAGGCACATATAAAAATGTTTCTTTACTCAGCAATTATTTTAAGCAGACCTAATAAAAGTCTAAATCCATATACTTTTGTATAACAATAGGTACATTTTATAGGACATATTATGTGGGTTGAAATATATTACTCACAATATTCGTATATTTAATATAGTTAACGATAAATCCGCACTTGTTTGCTTATTTTTAGCTATGAGACAAATCTAAAATAAAAATAGAGTTGAAATATAAATTATGATGAACAGTGTTTTGGTGTTTAGCTGTAAGATACCATTGCTGTCATTGATTAACAAAATATTACAAAAAAATACCAGCACATTAATACAGGTGGGTGAATATATAACATATAAATGACTGCAAAAAATATTGTAAATAACTAAAAATAATATACATAATAACAACATACTGCAACATTCTCTTACCTTCTTTGACATATAAATTTAAACGAAAAATGTTGATTGTATCTAAAGGGAAATTAACCGGTAAAATTATTATTTTACCGGTTAATTTCCCTTTAGATTAGAAATTAATTTACTAAATACGGACATATATTTCATAAGCGTCAACTATGTATTATATACAACACCTCACGTTGTTGAGGTTAATTTAGTAGTTCACGAACTTTCGGCACAATGGTAATGAAATTGTAGTTCTACTATTGTCATCTGACAAATCTAGTCAAATAGCAGATTTGGGGTCCGGTTGTATGATATGTTTCTCTTTATTGTTTCATGCTACATAATATAGGTATAAAATACATTTTAGGCTTATACATCTGTGAATTGTGATTTATTAAATTTATTTTATGCTTCTGTGTGAAAATATAGACATTTAACCATTTTCGGAGATGATTATTAAAAATATTTAATTTGTTAACGTTAATGATGCAAATTGTTTGAAAAACAGCAACCGGTTATTTTTCTAGTCGTCACTTTAATTTTTTAACAACCTTTATCAACTACTTCAATATGAAGTCGACGTTAAAAATAAAGTACTAAAATTTATTTAGTACTGTTAAACGAGAATGTAACAAAATAATGCATTTAATTTATTAACCTTATGTCAATTTTATTGCACCGTAATTAAATTTCATGAAAGATTTAATAAAAAAATTATTACAATTATTTTCAAATTAAAATATTTTAAATTGATAAAGATACAAAACCAAAATAAAAAATATTGATACTTGCTTAACACAAATATAGAAAAAATAGGATAAATTAAAACGAATACTTATTATAAGTTTGTATTAAATATTCATGTCTAGCGTGTGGCTCTTAATAATCATGTAAATATTTTCTAAATCATTTATTGTGTTAGTAATTGACATTTGAAATATAAAAAAATAATTGAAATATATATGAAAAATATTCCCCTGATGCTTTATAATAAACATGAATGCTTTTTTCCGTTAAAGACAGAGGGTACCTATAATATGTTTCACACATTCTTCAAAGTTAGAAAATATTGAAAGGGCAATACTAATATAATAGATATAAAATTAAATGTCTTACGCAGCTTAGCAATTTTCGTATAAATTGCTTAGCTGTTGTTGATGATGTTTGATAAACGTAAAAGTAATTCGTTGCTTAATAATAAAAATTATAATGTCTCTCCTAATATCAATAAAATTATAATATTACATTATTCAGCTTTTGTGCTCTCAGGGGATAAAAATTACATAACAAGTGATTCATTTCAACCATCTGCTAGAGCATTTTACATTATTTTTTAAAATCATAATCATAGTATTATTAAAATATTTAAGTTATCCGGCAATGTAACGGTGTAAGTATAAAGATAACAAGTTCAAAATAATTACATACTACGATTCACTATATGTTAGAAATAAAGCACTTTTCTGTAACACTCACCACTGGAAATTCACTTTAATTAAACAACAGGTATAACCACTGACCTATAAAATGGTTATTATTTTCTCGTAAAATTATAGATATTTTACAAAGAAATAAGTCACTCAGCACTTCTTGTACTTGTAATAGAAAATAAAATTATTTGAATAAAGGAAAGCAAATTAAAAAGCAAACTAAAAAATGCACAAATTAAAAAAAAATCAAATAATGCCAATAATAAAACAAAAAAGCTGTCACAGCTACAATAACATCCATTAGGTTATGAAAAATAAATGTTTTATCCAAAATGACGGCATATAGACTTACGTGCGAGCTCAGTGGTTAATAGTGGGTGCTCTGTGACAGGTACACAAGGGCACCGCACGAGTTTGTTGTGCCGGCGGCGGCGGGCGGCGGCGTTGCCGGGCGGGGTACTGGGGCGAGCGCGGACGTGCGACGAGCGCGGCGGCGGGCAGCTACTGCCAGGAGGCGGCGCGCCGCCGGCTCTCCGCGCAGCCCGCCCGCACACGGCTCCATCCGCCGTCACGCCACTTACCCCACAATCTTTACATCACATCGCACCGAATATTCAAAATTATCACTTGTCATTTTATCAATTTTTCCATTACTCGGTCCACGTCAATTTCATGTCGCTCATTGTAAATTAACCATTTTCAGCTTGATTTCGCACCGCCCCTTGCCCCACGTTCAGAACCTCCCATCAAAGTGTCAAAGGTGATTTCTACACAAGTTCTATTTATAAAAAAATATTGGCAATATTTTCAAATTTTCCTATTTCATATTTTACGTTGTAAATGAAAATTTGACTCCACTTAGGGTAGGTATAGTATTTTTATCTCATGAAAACGGGCTTACCATTGTTGTGTGTAGTTATTGGCCTATACTTTGCCTCTGTGTGCGTCAGTTCGTGAGCACTTCGTGTCGGCACTGCCGCATACATAGACAATGTGCATGGTATTTTTGTGTATGTGCGGTGAGCATCAGAGGTAGATAGGCACTTTGGTACCTTGGCATAATTTTTTTTTATTAGGAAAGCTTACAGCATTATTCACAATGTAAATACAAACAATGGTTTACTATGAGCTAATTACAAGCTTCCACTTATAGCAAAATAATCAACCTATATAATCAATAAAATGATAGTTACTATTTATTACACTGTTACGTCCAAGTGATGAGATGTCTCTACGAAGCCGCCACCATGTCCGTCCAAGTATAGAATCAACTAACAAAACCTATACCATTGCATCGAGGAGTAAGACAAGGGGACGTAATTTCTCCGAAATTGTTTACAAATGCAAATATGTTCAAGACGCTACACTGGAAAGGAAGGGGCATCAACATTACTGGCACATATATATCTCACTTGCGATTTGCAGACGACATCGATATCATGGCATAAACGCTACAGGACCTACAACAAATGCTGAATGAGCTGGCTGGCTCATCTGCATACATCGGCCTACGGATGTACTTGGATAAAACCAAGGTCATGTTCAACGAACATGTACTACCGGAACCGATTGTGGTGCACGGTGCCGCCCTCGAAGTTGTTCAAGAATATGAATACCTCGGGCAGTCATTGCAATTAGGTAAAAACAACTTCGAGGATGAGGTGAACAGAAGAATCCAGTTGGGTTGGGCGGTGTTTGGAAAACCCACGTCGAGTCTTCTCATCGTCGATCCTACAATGCCTAAAGACAAAAGTCTTCAATCAGTGCCACCTACCCGTTATGACTTACGGAGCTGAAACGTAGACGCTGACGGTACGGCTGGTCCATAAGTTTAAAATCGCTCAGCGGGCTATAGAAAGGGCTATGCTCGGAGTTTCTCTTAGCGATAAAATCAGAAATGAGGTAATCCGGCAGAGAACAAGAGTCATCGATATCGCCCACCGAATTAGTAAGCTGAAGTGGCAATGGGCCGGTCATATTAACCGCAGAACCGATGACCGTTGGGGTAAACGAGTTCTTGAGTGGAGACCGCGTCTCGGCAAACGTAATGTGGGTCGCCCTCAGGCCAGGTGGAGTGATGATTTGCGCAGGATGGCTGGCAGGAGCTGGATGCGATAAGCCGAAAATCGACCGAAGTGGCGAACATTTGAAGAGGCCTATGTCCAGCAGTAGACTGCGATAGGCTGATGATGATGATGATTTATTACACAAAATTAAATTCTCGTGTTGCTCTGACATGGCACTTAAGTATTAATCTACTTCTGATGTTGACTGTACAATGTACCTACATCTACACAAACAGTAGTCGTTCTATATCACGTGCTATATTCTCTACACTTTACCCGGTGAATTTTAAGTGGCCCTCGAGCCGAAGATATTTTTGTAGGTAGCTAATGAAAACAACTCTTACTATGGGACATCGAAATCGCGAACAAAAAAATTTGCATTTTCATACATTTCGGTGGCACAACCAAACAGCTGATTTCTTTTTCGCGTTTTCGATGCTGGTCTCATTGTAAGACTTACGTGACCTATGAAAAGGCTATGCCTAGACTGCCACTAAAAATCACTATGTATAATAAAGAAAGAAACGAAAAAAATACTTCATGTACAATGACGTAACCTTGCCTGAATGTTTTGTCCCACATCGAACTCAGCGTGATGCTTCAAAAGGTCAGGCGGTGTGATAGTGGTGGCATCCTATAATAATCCTTATTAGTTTTTGTGCACCTCTGAAAACTTTTGGCCTTCATCTCACTTGATGGTTTAGTTATGGTTAGGCGATTAAGGTCCCTTAACCATTAAGGGACTGACTGGACAATCGTATCATTAACTGTTAAAACGCATTAATGGTGATGTTACTATTATTGTGGAGACAGTCAGTTAAATGAGTCGGTAGTGGTGGTTTCAGTATAGGTCTTGTAGTGATAATTTACTGTCTTCCTTAATATTGGTTCAGCCCTATCTTACTATAACTTTACATACATACGTAGCATAAGGCACGCTTGTACTATAATATATTTCTACGCTCACACTTATTATCTAGCCCAAATGAAAAAATAATAATAATTAAGTATCATTAAGAACTTGTGTTATGGATAACGGACAATGTTTTATATTCACAGAGTGAGAGTGTACACAAATGTTGGTAGATCTAAATAAATAAATAAATAAATCCATAATCATCATCATCATCAACAGCTCATATAATGTCCCCACCGAGAGGCTCGAGCTTACCCCACATTAGGGGCGATTAGGCCTTAGTCAACCACGCTGGCCAAGTGCGGGTTGGTCGACTTCACACATAACCTAAGAATTTCTTCTTAGGTGTCCTCACGATGTTTTCCTTCACCGTAAAAGCGTCGAATAAACGTACATATGAATTCAAAATTTGAAAAACACATTGGTATTCAAATTTGCGGGGTTGGAACCGGTGCCTCCCGGGTGGGACACAACACCCTTACGCACTAGGCCACCAACGCTTCATATACATAATAATTTTTTGATCATTTTATAAATAAACATAAATAAATATATAAACAACCATGATTCGTCAAATATTCGTGTTCGTCACACAATAATCCAGTAACTTTGTCGCTTGAAAGTATGGGATAGTATGCGTCAAATCCGGTAGTTATGATTTTTTGCAGACTTGTTTATGATGTTGGCCTTATGAATAAACCAGTTTGTGACCTCGAGCGCCGAATGCATGTTTGTCAAAAATCGAAAAAACCGCCAAAGAAATCGTATTTTTTTTCAAATTTGGGCGATTATAACCCCAACTAGTTTTTGAAAAAACTTTTTAGAATGTTTTTAAAGTAGACTAAAGCTACAACATGATACTAGAATTGTCTCTGTAGAACCAATCGTTTCCGAGATTAAGCCTTTCAAAGTTTATAATTTTTTTCGAACTTCGTAATTTTTTGCAATATTTTAGTTTGTTTTGTTGGGAGTCACACTGAAACCCTGGGGCTGAATCTCCTGGCGCTATCCACGTCACAAGGCCTCAACCAAAAATGATGACCAGAGATGCAGCCACACAACACCTCTTGCGGATGATTTCTTGCGGCTGCACGAAGGGTTGTGGGAACGCATGCAGCTACAGGAAGGCAGAATTAAAATGCTCATCAGTGTGCAGGCACTGCAGCGGGGCCTCTTGTGACAATATACCTGATGTTGCAACAGTAGATATACCAGAAGGCGAACAGTCCGATGTCGAATGGAGGATGACTTGCGGGCACAAGACGTTGACGATTCATCACCATCCCGTGATGGGGATATGCCATCCCAATACGTCGATCCAGATACGGACTAACCTCAACCGGGACCTTCCAAGAGGGCTAAATTAATTTAATTTTCTAATTTTGAATAGGTATTACTCAATTTCCTAACCAATAAACTTGTTAATTTTTGTTGTACTTATCTTTTTTACTTCATTGTTCGTAGCTTAACATCAGCGTTCACACTTCTCATTTTCTTTCTCTCATCTCATCATAAAATTACAGGGCTTCGATAGTATAATCAGTCGGTCAAAATTCATTCAAAACGACAGAATTACAAAAAATTGCGAAATGTGGAAAAAATTATAAACTTTGAAAGGCTTAATCTCGGAAACTTTTGGATCTATAAAGAAAGTTCTAGTATCACCACTATCACATTGTAGCAAATTTAGTTTACTTTTAAAACTTCCTGAAAAAGATTTTTCAAAAACTAGTCTTTTAGGGTTATAATCGCCAAAATTTGAAGAAATAACGATTTTTTTCGCGGTTTTTTCTAATTTTGACGTGTTTTTTTCGGCGCTTGAGGTCACAAACTTGGATTATTCATAAAGGCAACATCATAAACAAGTCTGCAAAAAATCAAAACTACCGGAATTGACGAATATTGTGATGTATAAAATTGCTGGACTACAAAATGGGCGTCAAATCCCATGAGGGGTTGAACAGAGCCTTGAAATACATATCAAACTATATATCATAAAAAATGATGTAGTTGTGTATGTAATTACCGGTTATTCATAATTAGTCAAGTAGTCTATTATATTTGTTTTGATTTAAGTTCCCATAGCTTTGCGGGCTAGGAGAGAAACACAGGGTTGTTCGAGCGCAAGTGACACCTTATGTACCGCGTTGGAGAGCAGCGCAGCGAATGATGCGTACTCGCCGGCAGCCGGCCGGAGTTACTGGATGTCCAAAATCCGCTGGCATCCGAGTGCGCACATGCTCGCGCATCCGATGACACGCTGCCCTTAATTGAAAATGAATCAATCTCAGAACCTCAGATCAATTTGTCAACTGGTGACGTCACCCGCGCACGCGACAGCAGCCGAATGGAGCCGATTGGCGTGTCAGAAGTCAAAAGTAGCCTACCGGACGCATCGGCATTTGAGAGCAGCCGAACGGGCACGCGAGGAGCCGACCAGCTGTCGCGAAGTCCGAGCGCAGCAGGTCGGCTTCAAAGCTGCGTTAATTAAAATCAAATAATTAACTACTTTATATTGATATTTATATTGGTATTTAACTACTTTATGGATGTTTCAATTTCCTTCAGCAAATTGTAAAATTCGTTCCGACGCGGCCTGACGCAAGTGAGAATTGTACATTAATATTCCATGCGCCTATAGATTTTTTACCATCAGGTGACCGTATGCGTGTTTGCTATTGGTTTTTATTTGTTAGGATAAAATGATACACCACAATAAGCTTACATTTTCATACTCTGGCAAACAGCAGTAGCTATAGTTTGTCGGCAGTAGTTCTCGTGGAATTTTCACATATCATTATTTAGTCGAGATACACTACACACACTTTACATAACTAGAAATTGTTTGTAAGCTCTTAACTTTTACGACTGATTTGATATTTAACAATATAGGTACTTTAACATGATGGTTGCCTTGTAAATGTGGGATCCGATAAATTAAGATACATTCGTAGCAATTATAAATTTTTAAACATAACAGCACTACAATTTTAATAAATATGTTTAAACATTATATCTACGAGTATATACATAATATATTATATATTTGACGCTGTTGTAGTAGAGGGGTAAGCAACTGATCACTGGCCCACACATGGAGCGGTCCAGGTTCGTATCATGACAAACTTTGCAACACGAACATCACAAGTCATGGCTGCTCATACAATCCCATCTAAGCATATTGAAAAATATCTAAACCATTAAATATATATTCGTCCACTAGTATCCAGAAGACGACACTAGTGAATAATTGAAAATATTAATACACGCCCAAAAATATCCTTCTTAAAACATATTGCGCGTGCGGAGGATTCTGAGTGATTAAAGTTCATATAGAAAAGAAATGCATAAAAATACAACTTATGTAAAATATGTGTTACAATAAATATAATTAATAAAAGAAACGGCATAGTTAAAATAACTCTAATGCACCTTAATAAAAATAATGTATGAACCGGACCTACCAGATTATGATGCACTTTAAGCTAACTAGACAGCTTCGCTCGTTACCCTCAAGGCTTTATGGTATGGGATCCATTGCAATCTCAGACATGATCCTAGTACGCCATTAAGTGTGTGCATTATACTTACGCTATCGATGTGCCTGTATATAACCAAAGGCCAAGTGTCGTAATGCTTTGTATGACAATTATCTACATAGTTGAGTTTAAATATATTATATTAGAAGGAAACTAATACAATATATAGCGGAGATGTAGCCATATTGAATAATAGGTTGCATATATACAGTTACTTGTTTGTTACATACAATTTTTTATTTCTTGCTTGTTTGTAAAGAAACTCTTACGTAACATTAAGTAAAAGAAAAATTATTTTGCTATTTAGAAAAGAACAAAATATTTTCTTTTACTTATGGTTACGTAGGAGATTCTTTACAATCAATTTATGTTGCAGTTTACCCGGGCTGCTTTGTGCTGTTGAGTGTAACAATTGTCCTGGTGTCGTATTTTTACTTTGTTGGTGCACTGAAGGTACAGATACTTCTTGGATTTGATGCCCTTTCATGGACAGGCTGACCACCTGACGAAGTTATTTTACAACACTGCACGATCCATACTGCCAGATTTAGTTTTAAAATGGAGTTTCCCCCGAGTTCTTGCTGTAAAAACATGTGTTGAGATGCTCCATTTTTAACCTCAATATACCGTACAATTGTCTGTTACCTAAAGTACATTTTTACTTGACATTGGCAAAATGCGTTATGTATCGCGAACGCCATTTATTTAAAGAAGTTTAAAATTTTACCTAAACCCGTGTGTAAAAAGTAATATTAAATAGTGTGTAACTATTTACTGTTTTAAAATATAAAATGGCCCTAGGGCCGTTGAAAAAGAGAGTGTTGCCAATATCAACACGTAAAATCTAACAAAGCGTTGCCACTAAAATGACACTTAAATCTACTGTACATTATTGATCACTGTGCTCAACAACTTTATTAATTTATATGTAGGTACATACCAGAACGAAAACTTCCTCTCAAAAATATTAAATTAAACATACTCGTATAAGATTGGCAAGGGGAATTTTATTCTGGTTAAACACCAGTATGAAAATGTCCCTTGCCAATCTTAACCCGGCGTATGATTGGTAGAAACACGGTGTTTAGTTTCTACTGTTTAAATAAAAATTAAGAAAATATCTTCTGAACACGCCAATTAATATTTGACAAAAGTCAAAAGTCATTTTAGTAAAAAATTATGAAAATTCAATTAGGTTATTTTTAAAAAAAGTTCAATTTTCTATCATTATTCTTAAGTTTTTCAAGTGCCTAAAAAAGATTCCTTTAATAATAATAATATATTTCTAAGCTCACACCAATTATCTACCCCAAATTAAGTATCTTTAAGAACTTGTGTTATGGAGGTATATAGGCCTATATCAGGGTTTCCCATACTGCGATACTAGATAACGGACAAATATACTTAATAATCTAGATATTTTATAAATAAACTTAAATAAATATTTAAACAACCATGAGTCATGAACAAATGATCGTGTTCATCACACTAACATTTGCCACTACCAGGACTCGAACCCGAAACGTCCGATGTGTAGGCAGCGTTACTGACCACTCCACCACGGCGGCGGCGTCTTTAGGAGTGCTCTGAAGAGGTTTTTTGCATTATCGCACCACCTTTCCTCTTAAGGATTACACTGCTGGTTTTCGCCTACGCATCTACGACAATACCGGATTATGTGCTCTGGGCATATGATATTGTGGAATATTTCACATTTGCTGTTGATTTCTTGTCTTTTTGGCAGCGGACATGTTTGGCATCGTTCTCGATCACCAATTTCTTCAGTAAATAGTCTTGCTCAACACTCGCATCCCACCAACCAGTCGAGTAATCACTTTGAGCACTTGGTTGTCGTTGTAGTCTTTGCAAGTGCTCAAGTGATTACCAAGAAGATCGAAGCTTGTGTTTTTCAAGACTTCACGTCGTATTCTGTTTGATATTTAATAAAATGTAATATGAAAATTTATAAAAAAGCGCAATAAACAAATATTGTATTATATGGCAATTACTTTTACAATTGTATTAAAGTAATTGGCACATAATGGTCACTTGGGATGCATGATTGGGTCATATTGATCGTTTTGCCGTTCGACTGCGTCTAACTTCAAGTGCAAGCACACACTAAACTAGACTAGACTAAATAGAGACTAGAAACGATGGGGCCTGGCCTTAACTGCAGATAGTGAGAAGCGTGACAACGTCACCCTTTTGATATTTGAAATAGATCCGTTTAAAAACATCACGGGTCATTATGACTCAACCTGACATATACCGGGTTAAGTTCAAGGCGGTTGTGCCGAATAGTAGACTTTAGTCTGACCGACTAAAGTAAGATATATATTACCACGTTTCTATTTTCCTCATTTCTTTTAATATCTAAGTACTTTCTCCACTCTGTAATTTAATTTTCATCCCACCACCTCGGAAAGTGTAATTTTGCGCTTCGAAATCTGGCTGGAAAATTCTATTTTATTCGCTTGAGCGGCAAAGTAGATTTGAATTTAGAACATCACATATAATGAGTACTCAATATAATTGTAAATTCAAAACGTCATTAAACCTATTTAATGTAACCTCTATGGTGCCAAATTTATGATTAGAATGAAGATTATTTTGTCATTTCCTCGCTGAGGTGGGATGAAAAGTTACGTATTGCACTCGAGTGGAAAGATTTTTCACCTTGTGCTCGTTTGTTTCCCTCGCTGACGCTCAGGATTCTAATTTAGAATCACTCGCTGCGCTCGTGATTCAACTTTAGAATCCTTCGCTTGCTCGGTCATCCAAATCGAGCACGCGGTTAAAAAGGAACTTTCCACTCTTGTATAATAAATAACTATTATGTTTCGAAGTATAATAATGATAAGGATTATCGGCTATAATTGTACTCACTTTACGAAATTTCAGATGATAAACCTTGAACACCGACCATCACATTCTCAAAAATAAAAAAATATAACGTTGAAATTAATAAAATAAAAATGATTTTTAGAGACCTTTCCGTGTTCCAAGTAGGTAATGGCATTTGGATCAGTCCCTTTTCCACGAAATGTACTATGATATCGTTTTTAAAAATGCGACCAAAATAAAACCTTTTTAATAGCTTAAAATATGATTACCGGCTGGTCCTGACAAAGACGTCGATACCGTCGAGGTCGTGTGACCTACGTGATCACAAAAGTGTTTGGTCGGTACTCAATACTTTTATTACATTACGTAATATACATTACAATTATAAGATGATAAGTGGTTTTAAACTGGAATTTTGCTTTGTATTGTTTGTTTTTTTAATTGCATGGCCCATACTGCCAGATGTTGCTGCCCATACTGCCGTTATGTGTATCGAAATGTTACCTAAGTCTCTGCTCAACCCATCTTGGGACTATCTATGTATATATGTATGCATGTTTATCTACATTAACAACCTCCTTTGCCATATAATGGTTCACACAGTCTATTCATCTTTTCTGCACACTTCTTTTCATAATTTCTTTATGCCCATATTGATATTAAACACTATAACGAACATAAGCGTCCAAATAAGGTTTAAGGTTGCAGCAAAGTGTTTCTTTCGTCAAAATACAAAAAAAACATTCGTTAATATATACGTTTTCCAAATCCCACCTGAATGCTATTAGTTAGAATGATATTTGACGGTGGTTTTGTATAAGGTAGAGGTACTACTCCAGTTTGGGCGCTCCTAATTCGAACTGCTAGTACGCTGTACACCTACCTCGTCTATTGAATATGTTAATTAAATATTTTGTATTAAAACAAATACTTACATTTTTTTTTTTTTTTTTTTTTTTTTTGTAAGACTACTGCAGTTTGCCGCTGATGGCATTCACTGCTCCACCGGATTTTTTGAGAAGGCGAAAACCTTGGGGGGTCCTCAAGCCTGTAGGGCGGACGTTCCTAGGGGATTACTGGGCGACCGAGCATCTCCCCCATGGGGAGTCTCTCGACCGCCTAGCGTCCCTAGGTCGACCGGATCGGAAGGGAGCGACACGCCCGAGGGTGCCTCTAAAGGCTCGGACCTCGGCTCGGGCGCATCGGGTTGTGGGGGACACGGCGAGAAGCGCCCCGGCACATATCTGTACCGGGTATAGCGCGTCGTGTGTAGACCGGGTCGACGCACCCTTGTTCGACGAGTGCGGTGATTAAAAGGTGTGACACTAGTGCGTGAGTGTGAAGTGTTGTTGTGAGGCGGTAACGAGGCATTTGCGCTCGTGATTGAGTCGTCGGCGTCCAGTAGGACGTTTTTTGGACGGCGCGAGGCGCGCGCGGCATCTCTATTAGCACAGTAACTAGAGGATTTGACTACGAGTGGGTTTGGATGGTGTGGAGCTTTGTCGAAGTAGCGCCTAGACGCTTCCTTCATGAAAGAGGATATGGTTGGGAGATCGAAATCTCTATGGAGATCGACATTGCGTATGTACCAGGGGCAGCCTGATGCCATGCGCAGAAAACGGTTCTGAATGACCTGCAGTTTTTTGATATTTGTGGGAGCCGCGTGTGCAAAGACAACGCTAGCATATGTCATGATAGGTCGTACACAAGCTTTGTAAAGCGTCCTCTTATTTCTAAGAGACATTCTACTCCGCTTGCCTATAAGGTGGTATAGGCGACCTAGGACGAAGTAGGCCCTATCTCGGACTTCCTTGATGTGGGGTGCAAACGTTAGTTGTCGGTCAAGGGTGACCCCCAAGTATTTGGTCTTTTTGACTAGGGGTACCGGTCGGTCGAAGACGGATATGGTGGGCAGTGTGTGGCCTAGGAATGAACCCCTACTAAAGTACATGGCAGCACTTTTGTCCGGGTTCACTTCTATGCGCCACTTGCGAAACCACTCTGATAGGGAGTTGGCCGCGGCTTGCAGCATGCGTGCTACATGCGGGCGGTTCCTATGCGAGTAATAGATGGCCGTGTCGTCTGCGAAGAGCGCGAGCTCGGTACCTTCGGTTTTTGGGATGTCGTTCACATAGAGTGAGAAAAGTAGCGGCGAGAGCACGGATCCCTGTGGAACTCCGGCTCGTATCGGTCGGGGAGTGGAGCGCGCTCCCTCGACGCGGTAACGGAAGGAACGGTTCGACAAGTAGTCTCGTAAGATGAGTACGAGTCTGTCCGGCACATTGAGTTTGTATAGCTTGTAAATTAAGCCATTGTGCCAGACCTTGTCGAACGCCTTCGCCACGTCGAAGAAGAGCGCTCCAGTACCTATCGGACGTCGGGCGCTGAGGCCCTCGAGAATGTGCTCCGTTAGGCGGTGCACTTGGTTGATGCAGGAGTGTCGAGCTCGGAAGCCGAACTGCTCGTCAATAAGGGTGCTAGTTGCAGAAGTGAACTCTATTAGTCTAGCCAGTAGTACTCGCTCGTAGAGCTTTCCTATGGAACTGAGTAGACTAATAGGCCTGTAACTAGAAGGGACCGCGGGGTCCTTACGGGGCTTACGGATGCCGATAACGTCGGCGTCCTTCCACATAGCGGGGAAGGCGCCGCTCGTCATGGCTGCGTTAAAGATGGTGACTAGCAACATTAAAAGTTGAGCAGGAAGAATTTTGAGCACCCTGTTCGAGAGGCCGTCTAGGCCAGGGGCTTTGCGGGGACGGAGATCCTTGACTAACGTTTGCACCTCATCGAGGGTAACCGGTCTAAGTGGAGGCGATGCGAGCGGTAGTGAGGAGAGTCTTTCGACCTCTTCGTCTACGTGCTGAACATGGGCCGGGTCCGCGGGTTGGGTACTTGGAGAGCACTGGGCTTCCAGACTGTCGGCTAGACACTCGGCCTTCTCGTCGTCGTCAAAGGCAACGGTGAGGTCGGGACGGCGGAGCGGAGGTAGGGTCGACTCTTTGTCCGACTTGAAGGTTCGAGCCAGGCGCCAGTAGGCCTGGTGCGATGGCTCGATGTCCTTAAGCAGGTCGTCCCATCGACGGTTCCGTAAGTCCTGCATGCGTTGCTTTACAGTGCGCTGTAAGGCCCGCATGCGAGACCGGTTGCCGTCGGTGGGGTAAGAATCGTAGGCACGGGTTGCCGCGTTCTTGGCCCTCAACAGCCTCCTTATGTCGTCAGGAAGCCTCCACCGGTGGTTGTCCATCGATGGAACCTCCCTAGACGCCGCGCTGACGGCGGACTGAAGGTGGTTGGTGAGGGCCCCGACCGCGTTCTCCGTGTCGAAGGAAGAGGTGAGGTGATCGGGAATCGAGTCTAGCGCCGGGCTGTTCGGACTCTCGAGCAGCTCGCTGAGTTTGTCCCAGTCGGTCACTGTTCTCGTGGAGGGGGTCTGGTCCGTGGGGGACCCTAGGTGGAGGACGACCGGGCGGTGATCCGAGCTCAAAGCATGGATCGTTTCTATTGAACGCAGCGGTAAGACTACATTCCGTAGAAGAAGATACTTACAAGTTCTTTATTTCATTTATTTTTGTTCAGAGCCTATAGATGTTGTTATACACCCCATATGTCGTTGTTAACGACCCCGTATGAGAGGTAATTCACAACAAGGTATATTTTAGTAAGTTGCTCTTTTCAATTTGAATCCTTTTAGGGTGAACAACATCAATTAGGGCCCTCGAAACTCATGTAATTCATAAATTACTTTTAACATAGAACACAAATTGTCAAGAATGTCAATCGTGAAATTCAAAATATTGTTGTTATTCACGACAGTTCACGGTACGTCCCATTCTCTAGGGTGCTTTAACATTTCTATTTTATAAGATAAAATATTGAAAAAATTAGACGCCGTCGGCGTCGTGGTGGTGTAGTCAGTAACACTGCCTACACATCAAGCGGTCGGGGTTCGAGTCCTGGTAGGAACAAATGTTTGTGTAATGAACACGAATATTTGTTCACGAGTCATGGTTGTTTATGTATTTATTTAAGTTTATTTATATAAAATATCTATACCTACTGTTAAGCAAAGTACATTTTTCCGTTATCTAGTATCCATAACACAAGTTCTTATTGATCCTTAATTTGGGATAGATAATTGGTGCGAGTGTGGAAATATATTATTACTATTATTAATTAGGTTGAATTTTATTTTGAAAAGAAATTATAATTAAAATTCTATCTATCTAGAAAGAAAGAAAGAAAACATCTATATTGTTTTTAAATGCTAAACATTCTATAATTATAACTGTTAAACTTCAAATAAACCTCTTGTAAACAATAGAAAACCTCTCGCCTCAAATTTTAATCTTCCTTCGGAGCCCTTATAATAGCATAACAATCCCGTCATTTACGGGTGTGTTTTCTTACGGCTAAATAATAAACCGGAACTCGAATTCCACTCAAAATAATAATTAACAAAGTCAAAAATCTAAATTAGAACAGCATTGTTAAACATTAAACATGAAATTTGACAGTTCCAAATTTAAATTTGAAAGATCTTAATACGAATTTTGAAATTGAATTGGAAACGTTTATCATTATTATAAGGATTTGTAACTGAAAAGATTAGAGCCGTAAAATAACCAATAAACGCACTCGGTAATGTAAATGTGTTATTAATAATAATGAGATTTGTTTTAAGTGCACCTGGTCAGTTGGTGGCTCAAAATTTGATGGAAACCTTATATGACTCAAAATTTGATAGAAACCTTATATTTTGATGTCTTAGGTAAGAGAGCTATTCTTACCTAAGACATCAAAATATAAGGTTTCACTCCCGATTTTTTCGTTTTTTTCTTTTTTTTTCGTTATAAGGGACAATAAATCATTATTGCTACTGAGTATTCTGATTCAACCTGCATCTACTCAAAATACGTAATATTTAAAAACGTACGCAAAAACCGTTACTATTAGAATCAGGCTTAAATGAACAAGGTAATGTACCACCTCAATAAAACCTGACCAGTTTACCTAATTGAATTATTGTGCAATTTTTGTTTAATTTGCCATACTTGCAGCAAGTCTGACATTGTGATAAATGCACTGAAGTTATAGTACATTGCACGTATTTCGCTCCAGATATCCCCCACCGCCGTCTTTTCGCAACGGCTCGCGCGCGCAAACCTTTCTCTTGGACACAGTGACACAGTGACCGTTTTGGCGGACGAGGGCTCGGGCCATGCACCACTACAAAGTGTCACTACTAGTCTTAATCTATCAGCTGGCAATAACGATCGCGATGACCACACCTACAGAATCTTACAGCGACACCGATCTTACGTTCGCTGAAACTGTTTACGCTAAGCTTTCGGGCGCATGTAAGTAAATATCACATTGTTTTTTGTTTGTAGTGTGTGTTCAACTTAAAACGTATCTTTTAAGCCATATTTTTTTACAGGTAGAGCTATATTGAATCTTCAGTTCAATTCAAATGACGAGAAAAGTGACCTAATAAAGACAATGAAAATTATTTATATGGAAGGTCAAAATACTAAATCCTTCCCAGTTGATTCTGCATTTGTAGCACTAACTCAGCCGCATGTATTTGATATCACTAAGCAAACGAAGATAATAATTCACGGATATAAAGACAATTCACAATCAACAGTACCCATGAACTTGGCGAAAGCTTACAGTGAAAAAAAAACATTTAACGTGTTTCTAGTTGATGCTGAGGAGATGATAAATAAATGGTACTTTTTATCCGTCCATAATGCAAGGTTGGCTGGTAAAAGGCTTGGAAATTTATTAGCTAACTTAGATAATTTTGGAGCCAACTCTGAAGACTTCCATATTCTTGGAATAAGTCTTGGAGCACATATAGCCGGATGGGCAGGAAAATATTTTCGTCAATACAAAGGATATAGCATAGGCCGAATTACAGGACTCGATCCTGCAGGACCTTGTTTCTCCTATGCGTACAGTGATCAAAGACTAGATAAAACGGATGCACGCTACGTCGATGTGATACATTCGAACCGATTAATTCAGGGAGTGATAGAACCACTGGGCCATGCAGATTTTTACATAAATGGCGGAGGCCCTGGACAGCCTGGATGCTTTATGCCTTCCTGTAGTCATTTGCGTGCCGCTGAAGTGTACATCGAAAGTATACGAACTCCAAAATCATTTGTGGCTGTAAAGTGTGAAAATTGGAAGGCATTCAAAGAAAATACTTGTGATGATAATACGTATGCTGTTTTAGGATACGGATCATCTGCTGCTACTCGTGGTTTATACTATTTAAGGACAGGGTCTAGACCCCCTTTTGGTCTCGGCATGAAAGGTGTTAGAAATACAAAGGAAAATGTGAACGACATGCTGGAAACTTTCAATTTTACCTAATTAGTGATTTGTTTTAGATAATTTACTTATAAATTGTTGCCATACCGTTAAAAACTCAAAAGTTTGTTCCTCTTCCGAAGTTGTTGAAATAAGTGGGTGCTTATTATGTTCAAATGATAATTATCTTCGCACCTAAGTATCGAAACTTGGTGAGTTTGCTACAAATTTTTCATAAACTTCTTCTTTTTTGATAATGTGTGGATTTATTTTTCAAAACAGTTATCGTAAGATTAATGAGTCAGAAATACAGCTGTGTGAAATTTAGGTCATTTATGATATTGTAAAAGTTTTTTGAATGACAGTGGCAACTAATTAACTCATGTATTTATTAGTGATAATAATGTTTTTTAATAAATTGCATTTTACGTAAGGTAACCAAGTGTTACCTAAAGCTCTGCTTAACCCATATGGGATTATTAGTGTGGTTGTATAATGTGTATGATGTACAAAACTTTTATTCAATAAATACATTATTTTGCCGTTAAAGTTAATAAACAATTTTGTAAACAATAAATTATTCAATTTATTTCGTCTACAATAGCACCACAAGGGTAAATAATATCGCTATGAAAAAATATCATAGATTTATTAGTATTATTTAGTAATGATATTTCGAAAAAAAATAGAATCGCGACATACGCATTATATTTTATATGTCCGTTTATGTTGCACTGTAAAAAGGCTTTCACAATTAATACATTTCCGCCTATTACACATAAAGTATAAGTATTACCGCATATTATATCAGATATAATCTTTTTATGATTCTTTTTGTATTATTTTTTATTATATCACTGATTAAAGTAAATAATATATAGTCTTCGGAATATAAATAGAATAATGTGTCATTTAATATCATTGAGATTACAGTGTTCATTATCGACAGTCCGCAGTCCACCAATCCGCATTGGGCAAGCGTGGTGGACTACTGCATAAACCTCCTTCGATGACAAGGAGAGGCCTTGTGTCCCAGCAGTGGATTGAATTGTGAAGGCTGTTATGATGAGTGTTAATTTTATTTAAGCTCATTAAAATGAAAAAAAAAAATTAGAAGAATAAATACAAATGATTATTATTAATATAATGTATTGTATTTCCCTATTTACTGTCTATTTCACATGAAAATATACACTATACAATTCACAGTCTATATATTTTTAGATATGAGTATAGGGAACAATATAAAAACTTATGTTCCATCTTCTTCAAATGTTTAATAAATTTAAATTGTCATAATACTTTTTTAGTACCTACTTCAAATTCCAATAAATAGATTATCACGACACATAAAAAAAGGCTTGAAAGAAAGTTACATAATAAAGAAAAATCTGACATTGACTCTCAAATCACACAACATTATCCACAAGCACACCTGTTTTATTTATTTTCCTTATTCTTTTTTGTTCCACAATCTTCATACAGAATAATGGTCTTATATTTTGCCGTGATTACCCGAAGATGTGGAAAAATGCTGCAGCTTCTCAAACAGGGTTACGTAAGCCGAGTCAGAAATCTCAAGCAATTCAGTTAGTAACAAACGGAACCGTATAATCGGAAGTTAATTAATTTATCTACAGCGAGACGTTCGTTTGCTGGCAGTATTGTAACATCTTGAAACTGCAATTTAATGATAACATGCTTGTTATAGTTAATGGAATGGCAAATTAGCGTATCACTAGCGTAATAGCTATGTGGTAAATAAAATGCTTTTTGACTGATTTACTGCTGTTAACTACAGTTGGCAACAACTCAAGGTCACTCAGAGGCAATGGAAAAGCTGTCCTCGGTGTTTCTCTGCGTAATCATATCAGAAATGATATGATCTGCGGGAGAATTAATGTATCTTAATTAAGTCGGTAGACATAGCTCAAACAATTGTGATTTTTAAGTGGCAGCGAACATGGTACCAACCCAACCAACAATGCAAGGAAGACTGACTGATTGGATAAAAATTATGATTTTTTTTCGTTTGATTTAGCCAATAATAAATAACTGTCGCACTACTTAAACAACTGTCTAACGTAGCACAATGTGACACAACACCGTTGGACTAAAACGTAGTGCTAGTACAGATGGCCACAAAAGTAGGTTAACACATTAGAGTTATGTTATAATGCATACTTAATAATAAATAACTATAACTATACCAGCGCTGGCGTTGCTATATCATCGTACTAAAATGTTAATCAATTCATGGTTAGTTATAGTATTGCTCACCATGATGAATGATTGATTATTATTACAAGGTACTAAAGTGCATATACTGGAATTGATTGTCCCAATATATACATTCCGTTGCCTTTAATAGGGCGTGCACAAGTATTTGAGAAACCTTTTGCGAGCCAGTCAGTATAAACGTAGCGTTATCGGTTAGACTTACGTCTATGGGTGATTAATAAAGCGGGGTAAGGAAAACGCCCACTTCACCTTTATTACACTGTATGTATTGTGAAAACGCCCTTATCATTTGTGGGCCTTATCGTCATTGAACAATGGAATATAATTCGGTAAAAACGCTTATCTCACAATTTCCACATTGTACTGCCATGGAAATACTCAAGAGCCATACTGTCAGGTATGGCTCGATGTGTAGCTAGCCCAATGTTACCTAAACCTCTACATAACATCTTTTGAGACTGTCAGCGTGATTGAATGTATTGTTAACCAACCCAACCAACAATGCATTTTGAAATACGAAGTTTAAATAATCATTGATGACTTAGCTATTACGTCATGACATCAAAGTAGAAGTACAATATTAAGTATTAAATCCAATCCTAACAAAAACATACACAAAGTACAAGTGCAAATATATTTAAGGAATAAAATTTGCGGTTTGCAGAAACACAAATTGTTGCAGTTCCATGGTATAATAAAATTACTACAGTTACTATTAACAGCTCAGCCGTAAATATGGCGACATCTTGTGGCGTAACACCATCGGGCACCATTGAGCTAAAAGTGGAAGTATCGTCATTGTTATTTCTATTATATAATAAGGGTAGCAAGCTAGCAATTTGACTAATTATGCAATTTCAAATTGTTTAGGCTATTGTAATGAGCTTCAAGAAATTGCTACACTGGGTATAGATAGAACAAACCCCATAATTACTGGTTCAAACACTTTCTATAGTTTTTCGGGATATAATAACAGGGTTTATAGTAGGACCGCTTTATACGCTTTATAAGACTGTGATTTTGACACAACTAGTGTCGGGAGACCACGAAGATAGATTGAGACTGGGGTCATTAGACAAATTAAAAAAGTGAGGGCCAAAATTTTGACAACACTTGACATTTCTAGAGAGGCTCTGTCTCTTTCTAGAAATTGTCGTCATCTCTTTCTAAACACGACTACATAGAAACAAGATTTCCCCAGTATTTAGCCGTCTTTCTTAAAATAAAAGTAGAAAAGTAGCTAAAAACTTAACATATTGTATTCAATTATCAGTATTTATTATCAATGAAAGAAATAAATATTATATATTTACTGTTAATGTTTAGGTTTGTATTTTATTTTGAAAATCAGCTAATGGTCTATCATTGTGATTTTTTCTATAACTTATGGGAAATGAAAGGATTTATGTAATGGCAGCACTCTCTTCATGTGTGAATGTCCTGAAATCTCAACATGACATAAATTGACGTAATTGACATATTCATAAATATCGACTCGCGATTTTGGTACGGCTTTTTACTTTAAAATAAGGATAAATAGTGCAAAATGGTGAATAGATCGTTATTTTGTAATGGCAAAAGTGTGTAGTATTGAGGATGCAGTGTGAAATTTCACTTGTAAGTGTCATAATTGCATATAATATTGTTCAATCTATTTTAATTTTTACCTGTAATTCCAGTTTATTAGCGTTATTTTGAAAAACTCCATAAGAGGAAGAAATTTCTCATACTCGCATTTAATCCTATCTTAGAATTTAATGAATTTTCATACATAATTAAAATATTTGTAAACAAATGACTAGGGTGACAAGGATTTCCGGAATTATAAGGAAATAATATCCCTTTCTATCCATTCCATCCTTTTATAAATGGCAATCAAAATTGATAGATTATTTTAGTTATTTCTTTGAAATAACTGTTACATAGATAAAATACATAAATAGTTTTACTAATTTTTAGGCCGAATAGGTCTCCGCTCAGCTTATGCCGAGGCACAGAGTGCAAATAATTATAATGAAGAAAGTAAGTAGTGTCGAACGGTACTGTAGGAGATGAGCCGCTGGAACTGGAAAACGAAGCAACTTAAATAATATTGTATAATGCGTTAAAACTTGTACAATAAAATTGTCTTGACTAGAAATCCGTGGGGTGATCGTGCGTGTGCTGTGGCGGCGCGGTGCAAACAGGGCGAGTTCAGTGGTGATACCTCGCTCGGCCGCTGTCTTCGGGCCGTTCCGCTGGTGCTCGGGACTACTCGGAGTAAAGCCGATAGACATGGGTGCGCGGCGTGAGCGCACCATGCACGGCATCAATAGGTACATCTCTATCACTTAGGTACTGCCCTACGGTCTAAACTAGGTGGTACCCTGTAGGGTCGTCTGGGTAGCCTTTCTTAATACTAGAAACGGCGCGTTTGTAAACGCAAAAATAAAATTATTCCATAGCCTTTCTCAGTTCTGCCGTAAAGCAGTTCGCTGTGTTTCGGATTGAAGGGAAAGGTATCCAGTGTACTTACTGGGCATGGAAGGCATATGATCTTAGTCCCCAGGATGGCAATGCACTTGCAGCCTTAAGATTGCAAGTGTCTATAGTCGATGGTAACCAGTAAACACCAGCTGGGCCGCAAGATTGTTTGCCAACTCGTAGTATAAAAAAAAGGTACTAGCGAAGATTCGTTTAAACAAATGTTGTTTTTAATTCGAGGAATATTTTACAGATTATCAAAATAATTTAAATTGTTGTTATTTTACCTAAGTAATCGCCTTAATTCGAAAAATATTTTAACTAAGGCACATTAGTGGAATAAAAAAAACAGTTAGTACCTACGCATCTTCAAAGTAATAAAGCTGAACTACCTATATCTCTTCTCATAGTATGGTTTATCTTGTTAGCCTAGTGTCACTTTTATAAATTACCATTTTAAGCCTCCGACATAACTTGTCTATCTTTCGACCGCTATCTTCCAACAGCTCCATGGACCATTATCATAACGTGCCTTCCAAATCGCGAAGGAAAACGAGATAATTTTTTTACCACTCTTCACAAAGACGATGCTACTAACTCAACGATTTCATCCAACGTGAACTGAGGCCCTAGACAACTGGCAAACTATACAAATCGTTTCTACGAGTAACAACGTAAACTGTAACATTTGACATGATGATCGCCATGACTTTTTTTCAGTATTATGTTAAGCGTTCAACGCTTGTTCGATCGATTAATCGATTAACCACTCTGGTCCTATGGCGAGTGTAACTCTATTTCCATCTCTCCTGCTTGCATTGCCATACAAATAGTAAATATACGAACCAAGCAACCTCTCAGAACTAAATTTGCTCAAAGTAGTAGGTATTGTTTGGCTATGTCTTCTGTAGAATACTTTATAACTATTGTATTATAGTTAATGGCCAACAAGCCTTGCCTTGCAAAGCCAAAATTTTGAAGTAAGTTATTCATTAACTTATGTAACGTTGACCCTGTAAATATTGATAACTTTTATACATAAGCAAAACAGAAATTCTTCCCACGCAACTTCAAAAGGCTATGGTATATTAACTAACCACGATAAACAATGCTTTAGGTAAATTATTTTGTATCTCTTGTTAGGGAAATTATTTTCAAGAAAATATATTTTAAACATAAAAGATTTACAGAGAAAAGGCCGTTGGCTATTCGCTAAAATTTTAGCACCTGCCTTTAGTAGCAACCTCCAGAAAATAACACTATTCCTAGTATTTCATTCTGGTGGCCAATAAGTTCTCAAGAGCTCCACAAAGAGGAATCGAGGCTCATTAAGTTTGTTTAAAAATTGTGGTACGAATTTTTAAAAAGTGAAGAGAATATAAATGAAAAAAAAAAAAAAATTACCAATTTGTAAATTACTTTAAAAGTGAAGAAAAATAATATTGATAATTACACGAAGTTACCTTCGTGAAGTTCATCATTATTATAAGTTTCCCATATAAACTATCACCCCTATTTTACCCCCTTTAGGGATGAATTTTGTAAAATGAACAATAAGCAAAATTTCAGCTATCTAGGTCTAAGTTTATGGGGCTGGGCGTTGATCTTTCACTCAGTGACTTTTGTCTGTGTATCGTAAACAATCGCGGCGCTTGTGCTAAACGTTTCATCGAGCCAGCCTTCTCTCGTTGTTACTGCCCGGATAGTGGCGCGTACGGCTCTCTTCCGCGATGTAAGAAAACAATATGTGGACTTAAAACCAATGACAACTATCATCGCCTATTTTATACCCTAATGGGTAGAATTTTGAGAAATCCTAAGATACCGCTTTCTTAATTTCTAACCGACAGACCATATACCTATTTTCATGATATTTCTATAAAAATTACAGATTTACCATACAAACTTTCATCCCCTATTTTATCCCGTTAGGGATTGAATTTCAAGTAATCCTAAAAAACCTCTTTTTTAATTTTTCACTAATTGGCCATATACTAATTGTTATAGATTTTACTACAAAAATGACGGATTTCCCATCAAAACTTTCATCCCCTTAGAGGTTAAATTTGAGAAATCCTAAAATTTCTTAATTGTTATCCGAAAAAATAAACTACTATAAAAACCGCCTTCAAAGCTAAAAATGTAGAAATAAAAATTGTAGATTTATTTAGGGAAATCTAAATGTCAACTATGTTTTTTTGAGGTCAGTGCCAAAGACAAGAGACAACGTTTATTCCAAATATTGAAATTGGCACCGGACTCAAAGAAACTTAATTAGCTTTTATATTTTTTTAAACAAATCTACAATTTTTATTTCGCCAGTTTTAGCTTTGAAGACGGTTTTTATTGTAGTTTATTTGGATTCGATTCAAATATGTGTTGTTGTTGAAGCCTTTTAAGCAATAATAGTTTTGAAGGCTGTTTTTGTTTTATTTTAAAATAATTTAATTTTGCTTTTTAGCCGTGTAAATATATTTTCATCGACGTACCAATAATATTTTTTTCGCTTTATTGTTGTTAGATACACATTGTCTATGCCCACATATAGACATCGCAGAGCGATAAGTGAGCTAGTGAGCTGGGATCACCTGGAGTGTACGATCGAAAAATGGCCGCGAGCTCAGATTTAGACCATTTTTCAAATAACTATTAAAATATCTGAGTGCATTTAACAAGGTTTAAATACATTGTTATTTCAATCATTTTTAATATACTTAATAAGTATATTAAATGTGTTTAATTTCAAATACATTGTAAAAATCGTCATTACACAACAAATCATAGGAAGGGTGTCGTCCATGGTAGCACAGGACGTCTGTGGCGGTGCGCTGGTATCCGTCGGGAGGCGGTAACTTCAAAGGTGCGCTATGAAAGTATAGGCATGTATCCGCCGCGAGTCGGCACGTCTGCAGAATGACGCACCGTTGGACGAGCCTTGGTGCGCGGTGCGTGGCTATCCGTAGTCGGCTGTGCTGTGCGTGTAGATCCGCAGAATCACGCACCGTGGGAAGCCAGCTTCAGCGTGGCCACATACTAGCCGGTCGTTATTTGATACCTAGAAAAGACCATAAAACCAGAAGGAAAGAATGCAATAAAAAATGTACTACCCATCACACACCTCCCGGTGTGAAACGGAAAGCGGATAAGCACACTAATCTTAATAAAATATAGGTAGCAGTAAATAATAAACATTGTTTTTTTTTTAAATTGATATAGGTACTTAAATCTTTATTATTTAAAAGAAATAATTGTGAGGCGTCTCGTCGTCGCGATCGTCACACGAGGCAAGTAGGTAGGTATCCACCGAAGCATTTTTATTGACGGTAGGCTATTATCCGCCAGAGTAGGCAACTATCCTCTTTTTGAGAGTCAAATAATACAGGATTTACTGAAACCATTATTAATTATATTCACAAAAATAGTATAACATAATAGATCAAAGGCCTATGTTTTGATATACCTACCTATCTACATGCTGCATTATTCTTATTAAGTAGGAACCTACATATTTTTTTATAATAGATCTTTATGAAAAGTGAGGCAATTATCCGGCTTTTACCCTAAGTGCCTACTTGTCAATTTCTTTAACTGTACGGCCGACCAATTTATCTAACCCAATAAATCGTGCTATAGCATTCCTTCATCAACAATCGTTATGTTTTTCATCATCACATGTCATTTTATACAACAAAAATGTTAATATTTTTTTTTATAAAATTCCGAAAAAGGGAAATAATACATAGGTATGTACATAATTTCGAATCACTATCATGTCAAATAAACACTACATACCTACTTTAAATGCACCAAAAGAGATCAAAACACTTTATTGTTTTAGAAATTAAATTGGCCGACTGTAACATGATAATTATTGTATTTTTTGTAACCACGTTCGGTCGTATCGTTCATTATACGATTTTTTACGTATTATTACAGAGCAAATGTAGAGTACGTCTCTCGGCAAGCGCTAGATTACGACTGAGCGCAGAATAAGAAAGCCGGCCACCGGTTAGTGTGTTACGATGAACCCGTTTTTATGGTCCTTTCTAGGTAGCAAAGAACGACCGGTTAGTATGTGGCCACGCTTAGATCTTTTTGGTAGAAAACATTTGACCGTACATTTATATGTATTATAAATTATAATATCATTGATTAATGTCTATTAATATCACATTCTCGGAATTGAACTAAGGGAATAGAATTAGAGCTCGAAGTTGTCAGTTAGCAAGGTTAGCTAGTAGGTCGCCTCATCATACAAAATAGACAGATGCCTAATATCTCAAAATTGTAATAATAAAAATATAAGAATATTTATTGGTAATTTGAGAGATAAAACACAGAGGATAAGCTGCAAGGTATATATTATGAGAGTGACATGACACGAGAGAAGAGAATGAGTGATGTACAAACTGACATACCTAAATATAATATTTATAAATTTAAAAGTATGTCAAAAAGGTGCCAGGGTGTTAATATTAAAAAGATATAAAAAGGTTTGGTCGAACAATATTAATAGTTTAGTTGTGTCTAATTGGACTGGTTGTAATTAAAAGAATCATCTCATATGAGTCAAAAGTTCTATACGACAGGGCTGTGGCACACAGAACACTCAAAGGCCACTCATGATACTGACAAATACTTACATATAGGCTTGCATGAAATATACAGGATGGAATTTTTCGAGTCCTTAAGTGTGAAAATAAATTAAGATTTTATGGTTTTTCTTTCATTTAATTTAACATGTTAGTTATAGATAGAGATTTGATCCTTATGATTGACTCTATCGCTCGATGCCATAATAGTACAGGCTCTTGTTTTTCGGATTTTAACCGGTTCGATTCCCAGGCGTGGCAAGCGGACAATGTCCATTTCTGGCCATTTGTGAACACAGTTACACACAAAAAGTAATTTTACCAATAATTTTATTTTAATTTTTGAGAGTATAACGTATCGTAAGTTAGTGTAAATGTGAACTTCTACAATATGTTTTTAAAGAGAATTTAATTTGGGATACACTTTCTCCGCCATTTAATTTCGTACTAGTGCTGTAAACATAATTGTAAAATCAAGACAATCGATTGATTCAGCAAATTCACAGTATTTTTTAATAGTTTTCGAAGTATTATGACTTTACTTTTGAAGAATTACGACCATTTAGAACATGATATTAATTAATTTACACTTTCAACATTATTTGCAATATCGAATTAAAATATAAAAACATAATCGATTTCCAAAAGAATTGATTACGATTTTTATAATGACAAAACACAACACTAAACCGTGTCTGACTCTGAATGTCAAAAAAACGTCATTCTCTTTGTTTGGTGGAAAGCATCGGGATCTAGCTCATACAGCCATGTCTTCGTTAATTTTCTGCTTTCAATTTTGCATTAAAATAATTATTATGGGTGTCACACATTTTAATGCAGCTAGGAAGTGCTCGCTGGAGGGTGTACATTGTGGAGTTGCACGGAAATCTTATTAAAAATATTGTTTTATTTCATCATTACCTATATTACTCACCTAACAAATTATACTGAAATATACATTTTCATACTATTACATGCTTAAATTCTTTCTTATTATGATATAAACTGATTATCTTATTAGTTGTTATTACTGGAAAAGTCTGTTCACGAGTGGCCAAAGTCTCTATAGAAAGTATTACTCATTCTCCTTTTCGAGAATCTTTGAAGCAGTTTTGTTTCTTATTAAAAATAAAGGAATGTTTCCTTTGAGTACAATTTTCGATCTCCAGTATTTAGAATTCTTTCCGTCAAGAGGGCCTAGACAAGTGGCAAACGATTCCAATCGTTTCTACGAGTAACAACGTCAGCTCTAACATTTGACATGACAGTCGCCATGGATTTTTCTCAGTATTATGTCAGTATCATACATAAAATCCTTTTCGTTAAGCGTTCAACGCAATCGATTGGCCACTTGTCTAGGCCCTCAGGTGGCATTGTAAATTTCCAACCTGTATACCTACCGCATATTTTGAATATAAGTACCTACTCTTGTAATTTTAGGCGTTGAATAATCCTTAAAAATTCATTTTGAACTCTTTAATGTATACTTTGTAGAATAAGCCTAATGGGCCGATTCGAGCGAGTATGAAAGTAAAATGTTTCAACATTTGTGATGAGTAAATAAATAAATTGTAATGAGGAAGATTAATTTAACCGCAATTTTAAGCTGCGAAAGAGCACCGTAGTGCTGGTAGTGCTAGACTCGAGTAAAGCGAATCGCAGTTTATTAATTTTACAAATTGATCCAAAGTTTACGTATTCGTAAAAGGAAATAGTAAAAAAAATTATCGTTTAGTTGAGCAACAGACCCATTTTTACTTTCTCGTATACGTAGTATAGAGGAAGTCTTGTAATCGTAAAAAAATTCGACCTCAAGATTTTGACGGATTTACACGTTTTGGACCTCCCTGAGTCCAAAAATACCGTTTTTGGAATTATGTTTGTGTGTGTGTCTGTGTGTCTGTATGGCTGTGTGTCTGTGCGTTAGCACGATAACTCGAGTATGCTTTAACTTATTGCAACCTTAACATGCATGTATGTCATCAAAATATAAGGTTTCTATCAACTTTTGAGCCATCGATCACGAAAGTTAAGCAACCAAGTGCGCGGTCGGTACTCGGATGGGTGACCAAAATTTAACATGCATGTATGACATCAATATATAAAGATTCTATCAACTTTTGAGTCCTTTCCGGTATACGAGAAAGTCAAGGGGAGACCACTCCCGATTTTCTTTTTCGATTCTTCTGAGGAATAGGCGTGCCCGTGCACAAAAAATTAATGAAAGTTGATAGCAAGTTGGCGCACAGTTATGTACTTATTTTTTTGGGAAAATCTAAAATATTGTGCTAAGGTGTAGTACATACATACAGGAAGCGATAACAAGTGTAATTAATACTTATGTCAAGGACGAATGCCGTAGTCTTAGGAAGACGCTTAGCCTAGTTATGATACATTATTTTTGTGTTTTTTTCTTCATGTCGTTCTTTATGTGTATAACGTGATGTGTACAAGTTGATCTCGCTTTATAATTTAAATTAATATTAGTATACAAGGTATAAAAGAGATGAACAGTCAAATGAGAATCATGTTTTCTATACTTCAAAATAAGGAACATTTCAAAAAATAATTGCTAGGAAATGATTTTTATTTTTTGGTGTTTAAAAAATTGAAAATTGTATTGCGCAATGTAAAGCGCTAAACTCGCACGCAACTTGAAAAATCGCGATAATTTTGCCAGACAATGTCCCGCATCGAGTGAGCCACATTGAACGCTAACGTTTTGAAGCCATTTTTTGTGATGAAATACTAAAAAAAAAATATAATTTTTCTTTGGACAATAATTAAGAAATAATGATTAGAATATGTTGCCATAAAAAAATTAAAAAAAAAATATGACTGACCTTCAATAAAATCGTAACTCTCCTTTTCCCAGGTATAGTCTAAAGGAAAAACATATATAATTGTGAGCAGAATACATGGTTCTCGTTTAACTGTTCATTTCTTTTACACCTTGTATTTTCTTCATTAAAAAGGTGTCGTGCAGCTTATAAACGCTCATCATTTCAAATATAATCTACTAGCTTTTGCCCGCGACTTCGTCCGCGTGGAATAATTACTTTAGGCAGCGTATGTAAAAAAACACACATACAAACTGCAGTGCACTACAGTAAATGGCATTTTTACAATCTACCATTTTATGTTTCTCCATCCTTTGCTACTTACTCGCAACCTTTCATCTACACATGGGTCAATATTTCAAAAACGCTAGAACAATATTTGCGTTTCATGGTTTTATCTTCGGTAATGAGGAATCGCATAAAAATTTTCATCTCATATTTCAACCCCTTCATTCCCTTTTTCACAAAAAAGGTAAGTAGCTTTTATTCCATTTCGAGGTTTCGTCTATTTTTGTACTAAATTTCAATAAATTCGGTTCAGGTGTTAGGCGTGAAAGCGATTAAGCTAAAAAGTCACGTCCACCATCTTGGAACTCAAAATGGATGCTGTATTCTGAATCCTGACTCCGAATACAGCATCCATTTTGAGACCTCCGAAAACTACAAAACTGATACCCATATCAAGTTTAAAATTCGCGTCCGCCATCTTGGATATCAAAATGGAACCCTGTAAACCACGAAAATGATATCCATATTAATAATAAGTTAAGTAGCGTCCACCATCTTGGATCTAGAAATTGATGACGTATTTGGAATCGCGACCCCCGAAAACTACGAAATTGATACCCAAATCGCTTTTATGTTAAAAAGTCCCATCTGCCATCTTAGACCTCGACGAAGATGATAAAAAATCCAATCCGATCTTGGATCTTGACGTAGATGATGTATTTGGAATCAGGACCCCCGAAAACCTCGAAAATGATAACCATATTCCTATTAAGTTAAAAAGTCACGTCTGCCATATTGACATTATGTTAAAAATTCGCATCCGCCATCTTGGATCTCGAAATCGATGTCGTATTCGGAATCGGGACCCCCGAAAACCACGAAAATGACACCCATATTGACATTTTGTCAAAAAGTCGCGTCCGCCATCTTGGATCTCGAAATAGATGTTTTATTCGTAATCCGGACCCCCAAAAACCACGAAAACGATACCCATATTGACATTATGTTAAAAATTCGCGTCCGCCATCTTGGATCTCAAAATGGATGGTGTATTGGGAATCGCGACCTCCGAAAACTACGAAAATGATACCCGTATTGACATCTTGTCAAAAAGTCATGTCCGCCATATTGGATCTCGTTATAGATGCTTTATTCGTAATCCGGACCCCCAAAAACCACGAAAACGATACCCATATTGACATTTTGTCAAAAAGTCGCGTCCGCCATCTTGGATCTAATCGGGACCTCCGAAAACCACAAAAGTGATACCCATATCGGTATTATATTAAAAAGTCACAACCGTCATCTTGGATTGGATCTTTATTTCTTATCAAGTGTCTAAATTCAAAGTTTCATGGTTTTATCTTTAACCATGACGAACTTCCATACAAACTTTCATCCACTATTTCACCCCCATACAGGTCAAAATTGAAAAAATCTTAGAACAAATATTTCTTTTTGTCTTATTAAGTACCTAAATTCAAAGTTTCATGGTTCTATCTTCAAAAATGACGAACTTCCATACAGACTTTCATCCCCTTTTTCAACCCATACAACCTTTTTTTCGCAATAAAAAGTAGCCTATGTCCTTCCCCGAGATCTAATCTATATTTGTACCAATTTTCATCAAAATCGGTTCAGTGGTTTAGACGTGAAAGCTTAACAGACAGACAGACAGACAGAGTTACTTTCGCATTTATAATATTAGTAAGGATTCCAGAGTAGCTATAAGGTTGGTAACAGACAAAAGTATAGTGGCTTACAAGACAAAAGATTTTTCTTTTACGCTCCCAGTCCCAGTAAGCTATAGTTGCTTCACTCACCAGAGGGAGGCAGCAGTACAAAGTCAAGAATTTTAATTGCAAAACTCTTGAGGAGACGCGAAACATTATAAGTGAAGTAACTTTTACGACAAAGAGATTGATTTCGACGTGTAAATTTTAACGAAATTAAAAAACCGGCCAAGTACGAGTCGGACTCGCGCACGAGGGTTACGTACCATTTAATGGGAGCCCCCTTAAATATTTATTTTATTCTATTTATTAGTATTTTTGTTGTTATAGCGGCGACAGAAATACATCACCTGTGAAAATTTCAACTGTCTAACTATCGCGGTTCATGGAAACAGCCTGGTCATAGACGGACCGACGGACGGACAGCGGAGTATTAGTTATAGGGTCCCATTTACCTTTTGGTTACGGAACCCTGAAATTCAGTAGTGACTTTAATAATTAAGCATCTGAAGATGTTCTAACCTTTACAAGCACATTTCTCTCTGTCGCACACCAGTTGTCGTGATATCTACGAGCCAAAAATAACCACCAACCGTCTGTGATAAAGCAACTACTTTCAACTTAAAATTTCTTTCCAAGATTAAATTCCGCTAGCTAATCTGGACTGGGCTCCCGTTGCTCAAATCAGCCATATTTGTTTCTTTTTGTTTTCAACTGCGTACAATCCAGTTTCAAGGGTAAAGGAGAAAGTGAACTTCTTTTGCGTTCAGTACTATAGTCATAAAACTTATATTGTGAATATTTTTAGTGGTCAGTATAGCTGCCTACACATCAAGCGGTCCGGGTTCGAATCCTGGTAGCGGCAAATATTTGTGTGACACAACATTGACTGGGTGAAACCACCTTTACACCGAAGCTACGGGCGGCGACTTCACGCGATTTTTTTTTTCAAATATTGCACCTTACATTCGAATCTAATATCTCCTACAGTATCCGTGTGATGCCGGCGGAGTAGCATAGCATCACCCCATATCCTCTAATGGGTGTCGTATAAGGCGACAAATGGAACAGCAAAGAGGTATTGATCACCTTATACTCCATCCACCAATCCGCATTGGGCAAGCGTAGTGGACTACTAAGGAGATGCCCTTGTCCCTGCAGTGTGTACACAACAGTTGTAGAAACCAATAAACGTAATTTTACAAAAAAATTACAATTTAAGGTCGTGCTTTGTCGTCGTCGTTACAATTGTCCTCGTTTTTTTTTTTTGTTTTTAAAAGTCTTTATTTTCATAAATAAATTACAATGTTACACAATTATTACCAAGCATGCAACAAACAATCATAAAGGAAATGTTAATTTTACCAGGCTTAAGCGCCTACAAAAATTATTTCAATTAAATACAGTCTTTAATTTATTATAACATGAAATTAATAAAATATAGGTATAACGTACATGAACAATTGTCCTCGTAAAGGGGGCGTAACCTCTTCATCTTTTTCCTATGAAAAATGGGGGATATGGTAACGTTTCTTTTCCGAGCTATGCTACGATCATAAAGCTGTCATTGAAGAGCATCTTACATCCCTAAAAAGTTGGTACATCGCGACATTGAAGTTGAAATAGAGCCCGTATGTCTGAAGCCTTAAACATCGCGAAAACCCACTACACAGTAAACACTAATATTAGCTTAAATTTTTTTGTATAGCGATGGTGGTATTCAATATCTCCATTTGCCAGCCGTGCTCCCAATTTTGGTTGGAGTCTACGTAATATCTTTTCTTCTTCCCACCTAACAAAGATTTGTTTGAAAGCTTTACGACAATACCATGCTTCCTTGAGCATGCTATTGTTGGTGGATACCCTCGACCGGGTGACCTTTGGTGACAGATGGTGTTACGTCAGTTCAGTATTCCCTTAGTCACCTTTTACGACACCCATGGGTAGTGGGGTGGTAGTATTATTTGCAGCCACGACATAGCTCGCCAATCTAAGAGGCAATATCAAAATAATTGTTTTATTTGTTTTAAACTTACGTGGTCACTATCAATTAAATGCACCCGTGACCATTCACAAAACAGAGATACGTGGTATAAACCCCTTTTTTACTTTATCGTATACGTAGTATAGAGGAAGTCTTGTAATCGTCAAAAAATTCGACCTCGAGATTTTGAGGGATTTACACGTTTTGGACCTCCCTGAGTCCAAAAACACCGTTTTTGGAATTAAGCCTGTGTGTGTGTCTGTGCGTTAGCACGATAACTCGAGTATGCTTTAACTTATTGCAACCAAATTTAACATGCATGTAAGTCATCAAAATATAAGGTTTTTATCAACTTTTGAGTCGTTTCCGGTATACGGGAAAGTCAAGGGGAGACGACTCCCGATTTTTTCATGTGCGTATATATTGAGGTGCCACTTTTTCTATCGTAATTAACTGTATTCAGTTATTTAGTAGTAGTTAAGGAAATTTTGTAGGTTTTTACTTTGTGACATTCCCTGTCAATATTCCATTACAATCGAGAAATGTATACAGTGCAATATGTCCCGTTAATGTCCGAACTGATCGAGAAAAAATATTCAAATTGTAAGGCTGCCTATTATAAAAGTTTTTTTACTGTTTCTGAAACGGTGTTCCGCCTCTGCAAAACCTTTATATAACGAGGTTGACATTTAAACAACATTGAACTCATATTTAAAAAAACTTTAAACGTGAACTGATTTCGCATTGAAGATAAAATGTCATTTCGCCATACATTTTCACGGCACGGCCCGGGAAGCATTCTATAATAACAGTCTATCTCTTGGGGGGTAAGGGGGCGGAGAAAGGGGGTCACCACTCAAACAACTTTAAAAAAATCATACCGACTTCAAATATTATTATCATGTGTGCTAGGTACCTACTGTACTGTTTGAAGTCGGTGCCAATCCAACTAGGTATTCTATAGGTTAAGGATGTACGTCCGACCCGCCTGCCACATCACATTCATTGTTCATACCATCCCGCTCATTGTTCATACCATCTTTATAGAAAATACTTTACGAATCACAGGTTGGTTTGGTGTCAGAAATTTAAGTCACCATTTCTGAATCTGACATGACTTGTTTCCGACTGCTATCTTTCGTCTGGAGGAAAATCGAGTTGAAACATTTTTGGTCACCCATCCGAGCTCCAACCACACACTACGTACCTAACATTTGCCAGAGCTCCAATGGGTAGGGAAGGAGACTAGGGTTGGCAGCGTGCGAGTAGCACGTCAATATTTCAAGCGTCTATAGGCTACGGCGGCTGCTTACCACCAGGAAGGCCATATGCTTGTCTGCCAACCGGTTCCCCTTTGGTTGATCAACAGTTATTAAACAAATTTACAGATAACAAGCAACGAAATTCAAAGTTATCATTTCGCAAATCAACGTTCCATTTATTTATGTTTTACAAACTTTACCTCTCATTAAGTAATTGCTTCATATATTGTCATTTTGCAAAAGAAAATTAGTAATTTTTTCCTAACACACAAATACGTTAAACGACAAAGATCTATTGACCAATTTTTCTTTAATAATATGGTTACTTAGTCTAAAGACATTAGGCAATTTATGGTATGGCACCGTATCATTTTTTAAATTTTCATACTAAAAACATGAGAATTACAAAAACACAAAGAAAATTAGCGAGGAGCGAAGCGACGAGCGGGTCAAGCCGACATGAACACGCGCACGAGCCGAGTGAGCGAAGCGAGCGTGCCGCGGCAGCGGCCGGCGAGTGCCAGAAGCGACTTTAGGGCGTTTTCACTGTATTTAATTTGAAAAATAGCAAATTAAAATTTTAGTTAACAAAAATGTTTTTTATTTTATCTCAACAAAATTACAACAAATGGATAATTTAATGACACAGGTATATTTGACCGCAGAACAACGGTACTCCCTTATATCTCTTAAAATTGTTTGTCCGAAAATCATTATCCATAACACGTTTGTATAAAGTTCAGTAACCATTTTGTTAAAAAATTCGAAAATGCTGTTTTGCATAATTATCTATAATACTTGAATCTACTAATTTTGCATGACATAAAGTAATATGTCCTAAGTATTGTATTATTATGACCTATCCCTAGAGTGTTATTTAAAATCGCAACCGAAGCTAACGGCGATTGCTTCTTGTATTCGTGCTTGCCACATGGATACTTGCATTGCATTGCATGGTGTATGCATGCTGTATGAATGCTTGCATTGCATGCTGTATGCCTGCCTGCGAGATGCTTGCTCTATGGTCGAAAAACCCGAACTCTTGATCTGAACTATTAATTTAATATGATTTATATTAAAATTGGTAAATAATACCAATTTTAATATAAATCGACTTCCTCTTTATGATGTAAAACTACAATACTTAGGTACAGATTAAATTATTTTGTTTATATAGAATATCACATATTATATTCTATATCGGTCACAAAACGACTAGAATAACAAACGTTTCCAATGTAGAATTGTATTGTGTCACAATTTCGCCGGAATGCCTACCTATTAATAAATGTAGGTACAGTCGACCAAATTGAATCATGACCCACCTTAGATCATTTTCCTACAGTCACTCAATACAAAGTAGGTTGAAATTCGCTTGAACATACATTTCTTAAGTAACGAACCTGTTATCAATTTGTTTTGGGTTATTTTAATAAAAGAGTATTGATTTCCTATTTTAGGATTTTATTTTATAAAGACGATACAAAAATACACTTTCGTGGAATGATAGCCTTGACAGAAGAGAAAGAGGGTTGCCATAGTTTAAAAAATTATAACAAAAAAATTGAGTGTTGCCACTATTTTCAACAATTTGTTAGTGTCTAATAAATATGGCTTTTTAAAATTTGTTCAGACTACACTTGACATCTGACACATAACGTCATTTTATTTTAAAAAATATAAAAGTTATTCCATTTTTTCAGTAGTGAAAAGAGTTTATATTATGAACGACATCTTATTTAAAATTCCAATCGAGACTTTAGTGCAGTGATAAGAAAGATTAAAATTGCATAGATCTCTGACCCGTAATGACGCATTTTTATTCATATTTAAAACGTACTAAGTGCAACACGCATGATAGCGAATAAAACCAAACTAAATTTATGATTCTAAAGGAATGATCGGCCAAGTGGGTCATGATTCAGTTGGTTCGACTGTACATACGCCCACGTGAGTACACTGTTTCACGTGGAAACAAAACCTTTAATATCACAGAAAATAAGTATGACATTCAACGTTATGTCTTAAGTGAACCAAATTAACATCGAGACAGTTTTTCACTAGTGGTAACATAGAAATAAATTGACGCTCCGAAAGTATCTGGGATGAGATGTCAATAAATACCCCTAGGTGTGAGGAAAAAAATATCTTATTGGAATAAGAGTAAGGTATCATTTTACATCGATTTCAAATTATTTTTCTGTGAAATTTTAATCGAAACTTTTTGTTAGATTTTAGACATTTTATGACTTATTATTTCTTCGTCATATAATAATATAAATGTAAATTGACACGGAAGAAATAATAATATAGGGTCCATATTGGCTCACATAATATTCTAAATCATATTCTTTGTCTTACTACCGATTTGTGTTCATAATAACCACTCTTCATAATTTTATTTTTCATACTTTTTTTATTCATACATTTTGTGAATGTAAGAACACAACAGGGATGCCGATAATATTAGTGAAAACCGTAAGCAAACGAACGACGAAGAGGTGACCAACAAATCTTGAACCTCTCCAGTTGCGCCGCGATGTTGCGTCATTAAGCGCGTTCTACCGTTTGAAGAGCTTTTCTCTCAAATCTCACCATCTCCCATGCTATTAAGGACTACACGTACTGGCTTACAGTGTCACCGACAAATGTGGCTACCATTACAACGGGAACCAAGAAATTCGGCAACTCGTTTCTTTGTCGCACAATTAATGTGGCTAGCGCAGCGGTTTATCTCTCATACCAGCTATCTCCGCTTTTGGACTCCACTTCTTCTTATCATCAAGTGGACTGGAGTCATTTGACTTGTTCTGAAGCTTAACGCGGCCGTATAGAAAACAGGCGCTCGCCACCTCGCCAGAGATTTCATTTTATTTAAAGACATAACCACAATTACTTCTTAACTTTAGTACCTAGTAAAGTTAAAAGAAGCTTAAAATTTTTATTTCGTCGTTGGGGGCGGCCTCAGATATCTGAAGGTGCGGCAATACCTCGGCAATACATTATTGCATTATATATTTGTTATCCGTTAGAAAATTATGTTTTCTAGAAAACTCAGATTTTATAGCCAAGCCTGGGAATATTGCGTCCCAATCCCAACAGCAATACATTAATTATGTTGCAGTAAACTTTATCTATATTTGTACCTGAGTTGACTAACTCTTCAACGCCCAGACGACACAATATGATTTTTAATTACTCTTTATTTATTTCTTAAAATTCAAAGTTTCAATGTTTTACCTTTGATAATAACGAAGAAATACCCATGTTGATTTGCAGACTGTCACCCTATTTCACTCTTTTAGGGATTGAATTTTGAAAAAATCTGAAACAATTTTTTTTACTTTATTGATTGTAAAGTTTTGAATAAAATAGTCTTACTAATCTTGTCTCGTCATACAAAACTTCATCCCTTTTTTTACCCCCTTATGGGTTGAATTTCAAAAAATTATATCGGCCTTATCCCTTGCCTGCATCATAAAAGGAACCTTTGTGCAAAATTTCAGCTATCTAAATATAAGTGCAGTTGGGTGTTGATCAGTCAATCAGGACTATTCTTTTTATTTAAATCATGAAGATAGAATTAAGAATGGAGTCATTAGTCAAATGAAAAAAGTGAGGGCAAAAATTTTGACAACCCTTGACATTTCATGACATTTCTTGACATTGCTAGAGAGGCCCTGTCTCTTTCTAGTAGGGTGCCTGTAGCATAAATTAATCACGGACAGTCTTGTGCCACGGGTAAGGTCTCACGTGCTCCCACGGTCCTAAGATATAGGGAGTTAAATGAGACACGAGAGATCCGTGCAGAACAATTTATTAAATGGTGGTATAATGCCCAATAGCGTGTACTCCCCTGGTGGTAGCCGGAGATGGTCTCGGTGAGGGTCGCTCAGAGGGACGAGTTAGGGCGGCTTGTACTGCTGCTCACTGTAAGTCCAGCCCTGAGCGGAAGTGAAGTAGCGGAGGCGAAAGCGGCTACCTTAGCCTAATCTTGGACCCCAATTAGGGGTTAAACACATTAAATAAATAACTATTATTGCACACGATTATCAAATTAGTTAATTAGTATTAGGTAGATCTTGTCGGTGCTCAATTTACTTAGCGAACCACGCAAGCGCAAGACCGAATCACCAAGCCTTTGTATGCGATTCCTGACATGATCGAGACTGCCCGGCTACGCAGGTGCAATCTATCGGAGATTGCCCGCAACAGTCGTACGGTCACTAAAATGTAGCTTATTAACGTTGATATGGAGCGCTAAAACCTGTTGATAAATTTAGGAGGCGAACTCTAAAGAAATATTTCAATTAGATGAGCTTCCTTTATATCTTAATTTATGTAATATTTATAAATAGTGTAATCTGATTTAATTAAAAAAAAAAAATATGTATGTAGGTCGGTAAAATATGTATGTGTAACGTTACACTTGAACTTCGTTACGTTAATAAACACGAATATTTGTTTGCGAGTCACGGTTATTACATATTTATTTAAGTTTATTTATAAAAATATCTAAAGCTATTAATTTATATTGATAAAAATGACCGTTATCTACACTTACGTGCAATAAAATCGACCCAACTCGTCGGTTTCGATTCGACATATATCGGTATATAAAAAGAAGATTAGGCAAACAAAACTTGTAAATATAATTCAAATCAAATCAAATAATTTAATGCATTCATGAATGTAAATAACAGATGTTCACAAACAACACCAGCACATCATGCCGTCTTGGTGGAGCGGTCAGTATAGCTGGCTACACATCAAGCGGTCCGGGTTCGAGTCCTGGTAGCGACAAATATTTGTGTGATGAACACGAGTATTTGTTGACGAGTCATGGTTGTTTATATATTTATTTAAGTTTATTTATAAAAATATCTAAAAATATTATGTATATTTAAAAAAAAAAAATCCGTTATCTAGTATCCATAACACAAGTTCTTAATGATACTTACTTTGGGCTAGATAATTGGTGTGAGCGTGGAAATATATTATTATTATATTATTATATATATTATTATTTGGGCATAGCATAATCAAGATAAAAGTGTAACGGACTAGATTAGAAATTATTCATACTATATTAACTTAATTCGAATGTATATTTCTTACGCTTTATTTAACCTACTCTAAACATCGATAAATGAAGTGTTGGTGACAATAGACTAATTACTTCGGAAATCCTGGTTTCTCATTTTTGCGTAATACGCCATTTTTGTGACTATGCATAATGTTAAAATTCAATTGAGTCATTGTATATTCAATAATTGATGATGCCTGATGCCCTTAAAATTATTTCCCTAAACATTTTAGCTCTCTGTATTAACTGTATACTATCAAGAAAAATTTTACTAACCAATTCAAGGGTTGCCTTTGAAAAGTGATTGAGTAGTGGTTTTATTGAAAAAAGGACTTGAAGTTTGACATAAGCAGTTGCCTTGAAAGTGTCGGTGTCTTGAAAGTGGAAGCTACATAGTGGTCCGTCGCTTCGGAAATCTAAAAAGAAAATAAAATTTGATGTATACAAGTTAAAAGTCGTCAGTACAGCTGGCTACACATCAAGCGGTCCGGGTTCGAATCCTGGTAGCGGCAAATGTTTGTGTGACGAACACGAATGTTTGTTTGCGAGTCATGGTTGTTTATATATTTATTTAAGTTTATTTATAAAAATATGTAAAATTATTATGTATATTAAAAAAAAAATGTCCGTTATCTAGTATCCGTAACACAAGTTCTTAATGATACTTACTTCGGGCTAGATAAATGGTGTGAGCGTGGAAAAAAAAAAGTGTATATAAATATTTATGTACACTTTTAACTTGTAATCAAATAGCATATTAAAAACTATCATTTGATAGATTTTAATATGCTATTTGATAACAAGTGCAGAAGAGCGCAGCCACAATTTTATTAATACTGTCTGTCTGTGTGCAATGTATCTGCGTTGCATGTTAGTACAGTCAACATCAGAAGTAGATGATCACTTTAGTACCATGTCATAGCAACGCCAGCGTTTGTGCAGTAATAGTTGCGACAATTATGTATGAATTATTATTATGACAAGGTACTAAAATGATCATCTACTTTTGATGGTGACCGTACATGCAAATGTGAATGATAAACATTATTACACTAGTACAATCCAATCAATACTCTCATTATCTTTTTCTCAAATAAAATAATTTACATTACACAAATTACATATTTTATTTGTAAATAAACATTTCGAACTAAAAATGGGTAAAACTATTTATGTATTTTATCTATGTAACAGTTATTTCAAAGAATTAAATAAAATAATCTACCAATTTTGATTGCCATTTATAAAAGGAATGGATAGAAAGGGATATTATTTCCTTATAATTCCGGAAATCCTAGTCACCCTAGTCATTTGTTTACAAATATTTGAATAAGTAAATTATGTTAATGATTAAAAGTTTTCACTATGCCAAGTATAATTTATGGTCTAGAATATTGTTTGTCTCTTCCCTTACTCAACTTGTTTTTTATTATCTCTGCTCGCTCTCGTTCATCCGTCTGACATTGTTAATTGTAATTAATCCATTCCATAGTTATTATAATCCATATATTTATTTGTGATCTGGACATGTAATTGCCTTATTTTATTTTGTGCAATAAACTAAAGTGCAATACGAGGTGAAGACTATATTATTTCAACGACATCACTGATAACCTGAACCTCATTCCACTCCACACTGGTCGATGCTATCGACCATTTATTTGTACAGGTTATGCACCCAGTATACTCCAAGAGGAAAAAGGAATTATCGTGAGTTGTTTGTTTGTTTTATTCACCATGACAGATTTTGGCAATGATGTACGTTCTAATGCACAGATTGGTTTTCCTATTGAAAAGCTGGAAGGCCATCACAATTATAACACATGGAAATTTGGTGTTAAAATGTTACTAACATTAGAAGGCCTATGGGATTGTGTGCTTGGTACGAATACCGACCCTATAAGTGATCAACGTGCATTAGCCCGGATATGTCTCGCCGTGCGACCACAATGTTATCAATATGTTCGTGAATCTCGTACTAGTAAAGAAGCATGGAAAGCTTTGAGTACTGTATTTGAAGACACCGGCCTATACCGGAGAGTACTTCTTTTGAGACAGTTGCATAGGATAGATTTTTCATCCTTTAGTTCCATGACTGAGTATATTCAGAACACTATGAACTTGGTGCAGCAATTGGCCGATATTGAAAGGGTTATCGATGATGAGGAAGTGGCAGAAATTTTACTATCAGGATTACCACAAGAATATGAAGCATTGGTTTCAAATTTAGAAACTGCTTGTATGACATCACAACTTACAAGTGAATTAGTACGAACTCGCCTTCTCCAGGAAGAATTCCGAAGGAACAGTCAGGAAAATACAGCATCTGCTTTTGTATCCAAGAAAAGTAATTTGAAGAAAATAATTTGTCATTATTGCAACAAAGCTGGTCATACAAAGAATAAATGTTTTAAAATGAAACGTGATAATAAAATGAAGAATAGCAAAGACGACAAGGATCATACTTATTTAGCTACTGCATTTTTAGTATCCACATGTAATGAATGGTTTATTGATAGCGGTTGTACTCAACATATGTGTAATGACAAGAAAATGTTTACTAGAATGCGATCATGTAAAAATAAGGTAAAAATTGCTAATAATTCTGTTCTTCAGTGTATAGGCATAGGTTCTGTTATTCTTAATTTAAATAATAATAACAAAATTAAGTTGTGTGATGTTCTTTATGTACCTGATTTGTCAGCCAACCTTTTATCTGTTAGTAAACTTATATCTATGGATTTTAATGTGACGTTTGGACATGAGGGCTGTCTTATATTTTATAAAAGTGTAACTTCTGGCAAACCATTAGCTGTAATCCCCAGTATAAATGGAATTTATAGACTGAAAGCTAGTGATATGTCATCTGAGGGGGTGTATTCTTCAGTCGTCTTGCCAGTGCAAGATGAACAGAGTGCTAACGTAGCCGAGGTGTCTTTTGATATATGGCACAGGAGGCTTGGCCACCTAAGTAAGTCAGGTATGTTAGCTCTTAAGGATGGTGTAGCATGCGGTGTTAATTTTCAGGAAGGTTCTTTGAAAGACTGTGTGCCATGTCTGGAAGGAAAGATGGTTGCAAAATCATTTCCAGCCGAGACTGTGCACCGTGCAAGTGCACCACTACAGCTGATACATACTGATGTTTGCGGCCCCATGCAAGTTGCGAGTTGGGGAGGTGCAAAGTACCTGGTGACTTACACCGATGACTTCACAAGGAAATCTTTTGGATACCTCATCAAGAGGAAGTGCGAGGTATTTATTACTTTTGTCAATTTTAAAAGCTTAGTAGAAAAGCAATTGGGGTTGCCTATTAAAATACTACGTTCAGATAATGGAGGTGAATTCTGCAGTCATCAGTTTGCTAACTTTTTATATAAAGAAGGCATTATACATCAGACATCAGTAGCTTATTGTCCACAGCAAAATGGCGTCTCAGAGCGTCTCAATAGGACACTTTTAGAGAAGGCCAGATGCATGTTGTTAGGGGCAGGCTTAGACAAGCGTTTTTGGGGTGAAGCGGTAATGACAGCTATCTATTTGAAAAATAGGTCACCTACTGAAGCTTTGTCTGGTCTTACACCTGAAGAGAAGTTGACCGGGTCTCGGCCAGACCTTAGTCACTTACATGTTTTTGGGTGTGTTGCATATTCATTACTTCCAAAATATAAGAGGCACAAGCTTGATGCTAAAAGTAAGATGTACATTTTTGTCGGGTATAGTGATACTTCGAAAGGATATAGACTTGCAGACCCATCTAATCCAAAGAATGTAATAGTTGCGCGGAACGTTGCTTTTATTGAAAATAAATTTTATAAGAATGAGAAGCAGGATGATTTTATTGATATGACTTATTATAATAATATATTTTATTACAATTATGAAAATTCTAATATTAATGAAATTGAATATGATAATCAAAAGTTTAATGATAATAGTCAATGTACTGAACTGAACTCTAGTTCTAGTGGTAGTAAACCGAGTTCTAGTCATACTGTTGAGCAAAATAGAAACTTTAATAGTTCTTGTACATTTTCAGATGAGGAGAATTACTGTACCGGTAGCGAAACGGAGCCAACAGTGTCCCCCACTTATGAGTCACATGACAACCGTGTGACGTCATCTCCTGAGGTGACAGTTGGAGGGGAAGGGTGTGCGTTGTCGCCGCCTGTGTGTAGTGAGCGTCCTGTTCGTAGTTGTCGTTCCCAGATGCCGCACAGGTACAAAGATTATGAAATTGATTTATCTCTTCTCACTCAACATGAAGCTGTTTTACCAGGTGATCCTCTTTCTTATGAGGAATGCATGTCTAGTACTGACTCTGTGCAATGGCAAGCTGCCATGCAAAATGAATATGATTCACTTATTACAAACAAGGTATGGAAACTGGTAGATCGCCCTGAAGGTGTAAATGTTGTTAAAAGTAAATGGATCTACAAACGTAAAATAGATGCTTCTGGTAATTTTGACCGTTTCAAAGCTCGTCTGGTTGCCAGAGGTTTCACTCAGGTTCGAGGAGTTGACTTTGAGGATACGTTTTTCTCCCGTAGTGAGGCATTCAACTTTGAGAATATTGTTTTCGTTAGCAGCTCAATTAGATCTTAACATGGATCATATTGATGTAACTACAGCGTTTTTAAATGGCGAACTTAAGGAAAAGATTTACATGGAACAACCACAAGGTTTTAATATAAATAAAAATAAAGTGTGTCTTTTACTTAAGGGTATTTATGGTCTTAAGCAGGCTAGTAGAATTTGGTATATTAAAGTACATGATTTGTTAACTCAAAATGGCTACCTACAAAGCAAGTGTGAGCCTTGTATTTATACAAAGAAAGTAAAAGATAATTTAACCATTTTAGCTCTATATGTTGATGATTTCTATATATTTTATAGTTCAAATAAAAATGAGTTGTTATGTCTGCTTGAATCCAATTTTAATGTAAGAAATCTAGGTACACTAAAAAGTTGTTTAGGTATTAATATAACAAGGTGTAGAGAAAAACGTATGATCAAATTGGATCAATCTGAGTATATTAAAAAATTGTTACTTAGATTTGGTATGCAAGATTGTAAGTCTGTTTCAACCCCTATGGCAACGAATTGTAAACTGTATAAAGTTGAATCAGAATGTCTTGATGATGATACTTATAGATATAGAGAACTCTTGGGTTCTCTGATGTATCTCTCAGTGTGCACCAGGCCTGACATTGCATTTGCATGCAGTCAGTTGAGCCAGTTTGGCCACTGTTTTGACAAGTCTCATTGGCTTGCAGCTAAACGCGTCCTGAGATATTTAGCAGGAACCTTAAATTATTGTCTTCATTTTTATGGATCAAATAATTTAAATATAAGTGCATTTTCGGATGCGGATTGGGCCAATGACACAATTGATCGTAAGTCTTACACAGGTTTTGTGGTTAAACTTGGTGACAATGTTATTAATTGGGAAGCACGTAAACAACGATGTGTAGCATTGTCCAGTACGGAAGCCGAATATCTATCTATTGGAGATGTATGTAAAGATCTTTGTTTCATTAAAAATTTCATGCTTGAAATTACCAATGTTAATGTTTGTATTACATTGTTTAATGATAATCAAAGTGCACATAAAATCTTAATGTCAAAAGATTATTGTCATAAACGTACGAAGCACATCGATTTACGTCATCACTTTGTTAAGGACCTGGTTCAGAAAGAAATCTTGAGTGTTAAGTATTTACCCACAGCGGAGATGATTGCCGATATATTTACTAAATCTCTTGGTACAGTTAAACATAGACAGTTTGTTAATAAGTTAAATTTATTGGAATGAAATGTTCAGTTCCTAATTTCCAACTTTATTGAAATTGAAATTTATTGTGACACTATTGGACGTAAGAATAAACTCTTTGACATGTGTTTGTAAAAGTTTGACCATGAAATAGGATCCTATCTATTTGTGTAATTTTTTGTGACCTTGTGACTTATGTGTTTAGAGTCACTGATGTAATTTATACATGTTGTGATTTGTAATGTAGGATTCAGTTTGTATAATGAAAATTTTAAGGGGAAGTGTTAATGATTAAAAGTTTTCACTATGCCAAGTATAATTTATGGTCTAGAATATTGTTTGTCTCTTCCCTTACTCAACTTGTTTTTTATTATCTCTGCTCGCTCTCGTTCATCCGTCTGACATTGTTAATTGTAATTAATCCATTCCATAGTTATTATAATCCATATATTTATTTGTGATCTGGACATGTAATTGCCTTATTTTATTTTGTGCAATAAACTAAAGTGCAATACGAGGTGAAGACTATATTATTTCAACGACATCACTGATAACCTGAACCTCATTCCACTCCACACTGGTCGATGCTATCGACCATTTATTTGTACAAATTATGTACAAAAATTCATTAAATTCTAAGATAGGATTAAATGCGAGTATCAGAAATTTCTCCCTCTTAAGGAGTTTTGCAAAATAACGCTAATAATCTGGAATTACGGGTGAAAAATTAAATTTATAGATTGAACAATACTATATGCAATTATGACACTTACAAGTGAATTTCACACTGCATCCTGGATACCACTCACTTCTGCAACCACGAACTATACAGCGATGCACCATTTTGCACTATTTATAGTTATTAAAATGTAAAAAGCCGTACCAAAATCGCGAGTCGATATTTATGAATACGTCAATTACGACAATTTATGTCATGTTGAGATTTCGGGACATTGACACATGAAGAGAGTGCTGCCATTATATAAATCCTTTCATTTCCCATAAGTTAAAGAAAGAATCACAATGATGATTTTCAAAATAAAATACAAACCTAAAGATTAAAAGTAAATATATTATATTTATTTCTTTCATTGATAATAAATACTGATAATTGAATACAATATGTTAAGTTTTTAGCTACTTTTCTACTTTTGTTTTAGAAAGATGGCGAAATACTGGGGAAATCTTGTTTCTATGTAGTCGTGTTTAGAAAGAGATGACGACAATTTCTAGAAAGAGAAATGTGTAATTTGAAATGTCAAGTATTGTCAAAATTTTTGCCCTCACTTTGTTATTTTGACTAATGACTCCATTCCAATGACGTAGGAATTCTATGGACCGGGCCTATTGTCTGTAGCTATAGTTATTTTTATATATATTTTGCGGCCAGGCAGCCATATTGTGTGACATAACTGTCAGTTACTGTTTGGTACTTCATGTGTCAACGATTTGTAAACATTATCAAAATTAATATTTATCTTTCTTTTCCTGGAGATTTCTTCATTGAAATTACGCGAAGTTGTGAAAGATCACACCGTCATAATGCCTAAGTGTAGTGTAATAGGGTGTGGGTCAAGGAAAGACGAAAATCAACAAAGATTAACGTTGCACCGGTAAGTCTTAAAATTTACAAGTAAATAGTAAATAGTTTTAGCATTTATCCCGGCTGACCGCTTTGGGGCGAGCGCTAGTGCGCCTCGCCCCAAAGCGGTCAGCCGGGCCAGATGGGATACCAGCCTTCATCTTTAGGGACTGTCGGGCTGTACTAGAGGATCCTTTATTATACATTTTTAACAAATGTATTACAAGTGCGGCGTTTCCTGATCGATGGAAACTCACTAGAGTTGTGCCAGTACCGAAGGGTGGCGGAGGTTCAATACCCAGTGACTTCAGACCCATAGCAATCCTATGCACTCCAGCTAAAGTTTTCGAGGCGGCGGTCCACAGTTGCCTGTATCCACAGATAAGCGCTCATTTGTCCGACGCTCAGCATGGCTTCCGTCCTGGGCGGGGGACAACTGGGAACTTGCTGGATCTGATGACGCAACTAGTGCCAGCAGTGGACGCTGGACAGCAGGTAGACGTAGCCTACTTCGATTTTAAAAAGGCTTTCGATACAGTCGATAACGATGTCCTCCTTTGTAAGCTGGCGCGTGTGGGCTGCACTCCTCATACACTCTCGTTTTTTGCAAGTTATTTGCAGGACCGTCGTCAGTTCGTCGATTGCAACGGCCACTATTCACAACCTTACGCTACTAGATCTGGTGTTAGTCAGGGCAGTAATCTTGGACCTTTGCTCTTTGTCCTGATGATTAATGATTTGTCTGATGTAGTTAATAGTAGTACGCCATTATTGTTTGCAGATGATTTAAAATTAGTTGGTGCAATTAAGGACAAGTCTGACTTTGATTCCCTACAACAAGACATTGATAGGGTACTAGAATGGAGCATAATTAATAAACTTTACTTTAATGTCTCTAAATGCACAGTTTTGTCCTTTAGCAGATCACAAGCTCCGATTCATCATCAATACCAGATGAATGGGGAGCCGTTGCAGCGTGTTACGGAGGTTAGGGACTTAGGTGTACGTTTCACTGCTGACTTAAATTTTAGGGTACATATCACTAATGTATGTAAGAAGGCATACCGCAATTTAGGATTAATATTGCGTCTTGGCAATAGTTTTGCAAATATTGGGGCTCTAAGAGCACTTTACGACGCACTCGTAAGGAGTCATTTAGAATGTAATGCCGTAATTTGGTCTCCACATGAGGCCAAATATAAATTTATGCTAGAACGCATTCAAAATAAATTTATTAGATTCATATACTTGAAACAATTTGGAGTATATCCGGGTTATCCCTTGTTGTATCCTACTCTGTTTTTACTCGGAATGATAGGGTACTACAAGCTGGAAGTCAGAAGAGAAGTCGCTCTCACGGTGTACTTGCTGAAAGTGTTGAGGGGTACTATACACAATCCGATGGTGTTGGAGATAGTGCGGTTTAGTGTCCCGGATGAGTGCGTGGGGCGCAGGCGCAAGCCTCGCCTGCTAGTGGTGCCGCGAGCGCGCACCAACCTACTACAACAAGCACCGCTCATGCGTGCGCTGCGTGTTCTCAACACTATGGCTGAGAAAACGGATTTATTTTCCAGTTCGATGAGTGAGCTCACTAGATTCGCTTCTTGTATATTAGCTGTGACTACACCCTCGCATTAGGTATTGAAGTACCTGTAATGATTGTGTAAGTTTGTGTGTAATAATAAATAATAAATAAATAATAATAATAATAATTTATGGGTACTCTGAATGTTTTAAATTTTTTATTCATCCATGTGATTCCATTCATGTGGATTTCAATTAAAGATTAGGCTTTATTTTGAATATTTTCAAGCTAAGAAAATTTTGAATTTGACAACTAGTGTTGTTCTCAAATTATCGAAATTAATTGACGATAATACATAATCATGACAATATTATATTGGAGAGGCCTTAGGGGCAGAGTACATATGCCTTCAAAATAGCATCTATGTAATATTCTTATACGATTTAAAAAAGAGGATTTATAAAAAAATACTGGTGTCCATAAGGTTGGTTACTCTTACAACTTGGAAAGTGTTTAATTTTTTATTATTATTTATGTCACTTTTAACCTTATCAATTGTAATGGATTCATACAGCTAAAGAACATAAATATAAATGAAAATAAAATTGCATACCCCATACCCAACCCCAATTATTTAAGATTCCAATTTTCATCTCCAATATATCTTATAGGTTTTTGTTTTTTTTAGGTTACCAAGAAGTGAATATAGGAAGAAAATGTGGTTGGAAGCAGTAGGAGTGGAAAAAGCTCTTTCCAAAGCTGAGTTTATTGCCGGTTCTTCTCAGAACAAGGCCTCTTGGTAGACTCTTAAGCCGATGGCATCAAACTTCACTTTGGCATCAAAATTGTACCTAAATGAATAAAGAAATTTGAGTTTGAGTTTGTTTAGTCAAATTAATAATGGTACTACATGTAAATAATAAACATATTGATTTACGTTCTAGTATTTCGTTTTATTATTTTAGCAAAATATCTTTGGTGTGTTTAACTTTAACCTATGTTTTAGATATTCGCTCCCCCCAGCCAAGCTTACAACTAGCCACCAGCTTAACGTGCCTTCCGAAGCACAGAGGAAGTTTCACCCGATATCTTGTAGCAATAAGGGAGATATTATAGAAAGCGCACCGGGCGGCGGGCGAGCGCCGTGAAAATATATGGCGTGTGGGCGTGCGCACGCGAGGCAAAGTATATTTCGTTCATAATTAGGGCGCCATACATTTTATCGTCATCCTCTCGGCGCTTTCTATATAATATCTCCCTAACAGGTGTTGTGAGGCTCTATTTTAATATTTTGTCATCGTTACGTAGAACTCTCGACCGCGGCACTATCGACCCCCTCCGTGAGAGTTGAGAGTGTATAAACCCCATGAGTCATTAATACAATTTGAACTATCTAAGGGTGTAATGATAGCTTTATAATTACTGATGTTTATAGCTTGCCAAGAAATCGTGTTTGGTATTAAAGGCTTGACTAAAAAATGCACCAATGTGTGAGAAATGCGCACGTGTCCGTGAAAAATAGTACTGCAGTCTGAAAGTTGCTGTTTTTTCTACGTGACTGACAGGCCGACCTAGGCCGCCTGCGTATACGTGAAATGGTCTCGTCTGTCTATCTCATTCTAATATACGTGTTAGTTTACTCTTTCTCTTTTACTTTGCCCATCTACAGTTTCCTATATCTATGTATTCATTTCATATTGATAAGCTAACTATATGAAACAATAAAATTATTTTACAAAATTATTTATTTCACAAAATAATTTTATCGATATAGCAAGATACTACCGAACAGCACTATAACAGCTGTCAGTCCGCCATTTTGTGCGCTCAACCGGCACGGTTTTTTTGTTGTTAGGGCACGTCCATTGAATTCCTAGGTCATTGCTCCATTCTTAGTATAAGCTCCTTGATTTAAATAGATTATTTTGAAGTTGTAGCATTGTTTATTTACAATTTTTCAAAGTCAACATCGTCATCTGACAAGTGACATTACGTTCCGTTTCGCATTAAGTTTGACATTTAGGCAAAGTGATAAATTCTATACACAGCGACTTATAAAAAAAAAAATAGTTCAGACAAAAGTTTCTTGTCTTTGTAAGTTGTATCATGTTTCAGTTCGATATTAGACCTTATGGGTGTCTGTATTAAATTTTCACACTTTGTTTTTGAATTGGGGCGCGTTAGAGCGTTTTCTCTAGTCTCGTCATTATTTAGGTGACGTTAGACTTACGGGGGTCATATTAGTTGTTCAAAGTAGTTATTCGCAAAATTCGTATTGACAAGAATTCTTCGTTCATTCGGATGTATGGACTCACTTTCTTTTGCCTCAGACGTTAAAAAACCATAGGTAGGCCGACCAATCAGGGACGTTTGTTTTTGCTTGTCAGATTATCATTCGTAATTTCGAATTTCAAATTCAAAGCTGAATTTATTTTGGAGAAACTTATAAACCTTCGTGATATTAACATATGCGAGGATTATATTAACGAAGGAGAACTATTTTCTAATTTGAAAGGAAGATAATTCCGTATTTACATAATATCCTGGAACGGATAAATAACCGTTAAGGAGTTAATAATTCACCCGAAAGGTAACTATGAAACTCTTATCGTTTTTCAATTATTCTGAAAGTTAAAGGTAAAATCTAGTATTACAAAGTAATCAAAGATATATTTCAGAGTAGAAGTTTCGAAATATATGTAGGTACTCCTTGATACATCTATATGCATTCCATGAATACATCTCTTAATATAGTAACACTAAATCTCTTAATATACCTATGACCTACAAGTAAAATGGCGCATACAAGCTAACTTTGGATGAAGTTTATGCCACTTACTCTTTCGTAAATGCTACGGTTGTTCAGAACTCGATCCAATTCCGTTCAAAATAGGTTCTTGCTTGTTCCTGTCCTCTAGAGATACGATACAAGCGCACCATAGTAACTACATGGAGTCAGGAAACTATTCATACTAGTTTAACATCTTAGTAGTTCATTTAGTGTATTGCCACATTTTAACTAAATTTGTATAATGAAATTAAATCGTGTTTCATACACGACTATAACATCGCCTGCAATTTACTGCAGCGTACATGAAACTGCACAATCACAAACACAGAACACAGAAACCTCTTTCTGTGTTCTGTAATCACAAAGTAAGGGTTCATTTATGACTCTGTGACACAAGTCACAAATAATGTAAAATAATGTTTTGAAATCATTACGAAATTATAAGCTGTGGAGTTTCTTTCGCCATTTCTTCTCCGACTCAGCATAATAATAATTATTTAAGTAAAATAATTATTTAGTCCCAAAATGCTGGTAGGGATTTTGACGATTTAAAAGTAGGTACTTAGCAAAGCCCATTTAAATAAAGAGCTTTTTCATTTAATTTCATTTCAAACCGGGTAATTATAATGACAGCAGTTTGAACGCTGTTAACTTTATTTTGGACCGCAGGGAATGTCCAGTCAAACAGAATGAATGACACCGGAAAATAAACTACTACAAAAATACTTATAAATGATTATACTACTTCTACCCTAGTTAAACAGATAAAAGATTATTATCATTATTCATATTTTATTTTGAATACATTTTAGAGCTAATTATGGTTTCTGTCCATTTGGAGCATTTAATGAGCATTCTCCTGAAGTAAATACGTAGGGCGTTCAATATAAAGAGAAAATGAGGTACAAACTCTTTAAACTGAAAAAATAAAATACGGTATATTAAAGCTGGAACAGTACTAGATAGATTGAAAAAAGAAGAAATAATTGTTGAAGTCTTTTGTTTACATTCTGTCGTAGCATGATGTCGAAAATGCAGAAAAAAAAAATTAGGCGTGATTATTAAATACTATATTTTTTTCGTGACTGACAGGCCTACTTAGGCCGGCTGTGTGTGCGTGAAATGGCCTCGTCTATCTATCACACTCTCTAATATACGCAATAGTATGCTCTTTTTCTTTCACAATGCTGATCTACAGTTTCCTATATCTATGATAACAACATATATCTAAATCTAAGCTCTTGGATTTTTTGTCACTGAAATAGAAGCAAATAGAAATGGAAGGAAAATGGAAAAAGGAAAGTACCATTTTGAGCTTTATTGCAGTAACGGAATTATCATGATAGATGGACGGTTCACCGATAAATTCGTAATCGGTTGTTTCAATATTGATATTACAACGTAATAGTATATTAAGCTATACGCTCTTGTATTTTTTTTGACATCATGAATATTTATTCAGCTGACTATGAATTTATCGGTGAATCATCCATCGATGACCATAATACCTACGTAGTCGGTTGAATTGATAAATTGGTAGTCGGTTGTAATTTGTACGCATCTTCAAAGTTATATCTTCGCAGATGTATCAGAATCACATAAAGTTAAAAAAAAATCCTTCTTTTATCCTAATATTTCAATCTGAAAGTTGCCAACTTTAACCTAATCTTCTACCATGTAGATCTCTGGAAAAAGTTTTCCTTATTTAAAACATGATAAAACTACTTTCGTGACATAAGAGACGCTTACATAGCCTTTTTTGACTACAATGAAATTGGTTTACGTAAATTTTATGATGTCTCCGAATTTCGCTCAAAACTCCAGTGCTTGCCTATTCGTCTTTGCCGGGATGCTCGAATTCTTTTCCTTCTATATACCATTCAGTTCCATATAAACACTCCTTTCTATCCTAAAGACCGATTTAAATACCTTCACGATATCCATTCACGTATAAGTAGTAAGGTCATTGGAAAATCTCAGCTTAGTAACGCCAATACATTTCACAAAATTGTATAGGAATTCGAATTCGTTTACTGCTAAAGCTATGCGATTGTTAAATGCTTTGTCAATAGAAATCAGACAGATAGACACCCACTCAGGGCTTTCTGTCACTGTAGCTTGTGATTTCCTTTGCTAAGTTGTATATCTTGTGTATATCAAGTAAGTTTAAATTTGGTATATATGAATATTTATATATTATACATTCACTCAAAAAACTATCAGGAATGGATGATTTGTTTATGGTTCCAAATTATTATTTTTGTTTATTTTTTGCTATTGTTCGATTGGCATAACTGTTTTCCATTTTGACGCGGAATTTGAGTTGCATCTGTTATTTACATTAAATACAGTGCTGTTTTAGTTATATCATATATAGTGTGTATTGCGAATTTCATAACGGATAAAAACCTCGAACAAAGAGTTTGTCTTAAATTTTGCATCACCAATGGAATTTCGTGTTCGGAGTCACTGAAAATGTTACAGAAGGATTACGGTGAATCGACTTTATAGAGAGATGTCATGGAAGATTTGCCTCGCTCTGGTAGGCCATCAACGTCTGCAACTAAAGTTAACATCGCAAAAGTGAAGGAAATAGGGACTGACAATCCTCATTCAACTTCGAGAGAGATAGCCTCCGAACTTTCTGTATCTCGCGAGTCGATCCGTACCATTTTAAATAATCACTTGGGTATGTTCCTGCTCAGCTAGTCTTAAAAGACCTGATTTTCAGCATGTCTTTAGCGCATGCTAGAACGAGTCAATTCCGACCCAACATTCATGAAAGGAATTGTTACTGCTGACGGGACGAGTTTGACATGCAAACTAGTCAAAAAGATTTGGAGTGGCGCCTTCCAATCGAACCGAAACCGAAAACACCACGCCAATGGCGATCAAAAGTCAAAGTCATGTTAATTGTTTTCTTCGACTTCTTCTACTTAGCTACTTCGCGGTGTTGGGCACTCGGAATTCTTGTCGGAAGGTCAAACGGTAAATAAAGAATATTATTTGAGCGTTATGCGGCGTTTAAGAGAGTAAATTCGACGAAAAAGGCCAGATTTGTGGAAAGAAAGTTCATGGATTATACACCATGATAATGCGGCTTCGCACAAGGCCATCATTGTGAACGAATTTGTCACCAAACTCAAAAATACCAACGACCACCATATTCATCATATTCTTTAAATTAAATATCGAGACAAAAGAGACTAACTTTGGCAGTACTAACTATAATGAAAAAGGTTTCAGATAAATTATTCTCCCCACTTGAATAAAAATTCTAAAAATAATTTTATCAACCTTGTCCACCAAAATATTCAAGGGATGTCAGGCAAAGAGTTAGAATTGGAGCTATTTATGAATTGTAATAATATTGATATATTGTGTGATACAGAACCCTGGCTAAAAAGCCATCAGCTCATGTTTAATTTTAGTAATCACCATGTTGTCAGCACGTACAGCAGAAAAAACATATTACATGGTGGTTCATTAATAATTACTAAAAAGAATATGGGACGTAAGGGGTCCCACTTAACATCTTTCGGGTCCCAAGCCAACCTCCCCTGCAAGCGGTGCGTCCTGCTGTCTAACAGACGAGGCCCTGGCGAAACCACCCACCAACCCGCACTGGACCAGCGTGGTGGGTTATGGTCCAAACCCCCCCTACATGATAAACACAACATTGCCTCGGCCCCCAGTTCCCGGTAGCCCTGCTATTCCAGGCCAAGGCGGCGGTCTCGGTTACGGCAGGGCAGGGGGTGCTAAGAATCTCCGGGCTACGGTAGGCCGCCAGACAACATTAAACTTGGCGACATATAATGGTCGCACGCTACGGCTCGACTCGCATTTGGCTCAGCTTGAGGAGGAGCTGAAGCACATAAGATGGCACGTGCTCGGGCTGAGCGAAATCCGCAGAGAGGGCGAGGACACGCTGACCCTAGAGTCAGGCCATCTTATGTACTTCAGAGAGGGAGATAATCCGTCACAGGGCGGCGTCGGGTTCCTGGTCAACAAAGTCCTCACTGACAACGTTATTGAAATCTCCAGTGTGTCGACGAGGGTTGCGTACCTCATTATAAAATTAACCAGAAGGTACAGCCTAAAGGTTATACAAGTGTACGCTCCAACGTCGACATACTCGGATGATATCGTAGAAGAGATGTACGAAGACATCTCTCGAGCATTACACACCACCACCAAGGCTCACTTTAACGTTGTCATGGGGGACTTCAACGCTAAAGTGGGAGTACAGACTTGCAGCGAATCGATGTTGGGATCAAACGGCTACGGGAGTCGGAATCATAGGGGGCAAATGCTCGTCAATTTCTTAGAACGCGAGGGGCTTTTCTTAATGAATTCGTTCTTTAAGAAACAGCCTCAGAGGAAATGGACGTGGCGGAGCCCCGATACTATGACCAAGAATGAGATTGACTTCATCATATCGGACAAGAAGCGCATATTCAGAGATGTCTGAGTGATCAATAGGTTTAAAACCGGAAGTGATCACCGACTTCTAAGAGGCACTCTGAATATCGATTTTAAGCTCGAACGGTCTCGATTGATGAAGTCCACGCTCCGGCCAAATCTACTCCAATCGGTCGTTGGTTCTGACGCATTCCAACTGAAACTGGAAAATCGATTTGCTGCCTTGGAAACCACAATTGACGTTGACATCAACGAGGAACTCGACCAAGTGGTAGATATCCTTCGGGACGAGGGTAAAAAACTCTGTGAGCTGCGACGTACGGGCAAGCGGTCTAAACTTTCGAAAGAGACTCTGGATCTAATGGACAAGCGGCGAAACGATCCACTAGTCACTTCGTCAGAACAACGGGCTCTGAATAAGTCCATCACCAAGCTGATAAGACGTGACCTCCGACGCTCCAATACACTTTCGATACAGAAAGCAATTGAGCAGAAACGGGGGTCCAAAGTCTTCGTACAACAGCTTGGAAGGAGCCACCTGACGAAGTTGACCAAAACAAATGGAGAAGTCGTCACGTCGAAACCGGAGATTCTTTCGGAAGTTTTTACCTACTATAGCCAGTTGTACGCGTCGCACTCGCCCCACCCCACGCCGGATGAGAGAGATTCAAGAGCCACATTAACCCGCCATTTGACGGAGGATCTTCCCGACATCGGCCTAGAGGAGATCGGGGCGGCTCTTGGGCAACTTAAAAATGGAAAAGCCCCGGGGGAGGATGGAGTCACAACTGAGCTTCTGAAAGCCGCCGGCAAACCGGTGCTGAAGGAGCTCCGGCGTATATTTAACTCTGTCCTTTTCTCCGGGAGAACTCCAAGGGCGTGGCACCGGAGCTTGGTCGTATTGTTCTTCAAGAAAGGCGACAAGACCTTACCTGTACCTTGTACGAAGACTTGACGAAGCTCAACCTGCAGAGCAGGCCGGGTTTCGACGGAGTTATAGCACCATAGACCACATTCACACAGTGAGGCAGGTTATACAGAAGACCAAAGAGTATAACCAGCCCCTGTGCATGGCGTTTGTGGACTATGAGAAAGCTTTTGACTCCGTCGAGACCTGGTCTGTTCTCGAAGCCTTGCAGAGGTGCCAAGTTGATTGGCGATATATCGAGGTGCTGAGATGTCTGTATTACGCCGCTAATATGTCCGTCGTACTCCAGAATGGCCAGATCGAGCCTGTCCTGCTGCGCCGTGGTGTGAGGCAAGGGGATATAATATCCCCGAAACTCTTCTCCGCTGCGCTGCAGGACATGTTCGGAACTCTCAACTGGAAAAAACGTGGAATAAATATTAATGGCGAGTACATCTCACACCTTCGATTCGCAGACGACATCGTCATCCTGGCTGAAACCCTGCAAGACCTACAGGAGATGGTGAGCAGCCTGGCTGAATCTTCCAAACGCATCGGTCTCCGGATGAATTTGGATAAAACCAAGGTCATGTTCAACGAGCTCGTTGATCCGGGACCGGTCGCTGTTAATGGAGTACCTCTCGAAGTTGTTCAGGAATATGTCTATCTAGGACAAACGCTCCGATTAGGCAGAAACAACTTCGAGAGAGAAGCCAACAGAAGAATTCAGCTAGGCTGGGCAGCATTTCATAAGCTCCGTCAAGTCTTCTCATCGCCCATCCCTCAATGTCTCAAGTCGAAAGTCTTCGACCAGTGCGTCCTCCCAGTTATGACATACGGCGCCGAGACGTGGACACTCACGGCTGGACTAGTCCACCAGTTTAAAGTCGCTCAGAGAGCTATGGAAAGGGCTATGCTCGGAGTATCTCTGAAGGACCGCATCAGAAATGATGTCATCCGCCAGAGAACCAGAGTCACCGACATAGCCCACCGAATCAGCAAACTGAAGTGGCAGTGGGCTGGTCACATTAGCCGCAGAACTGACGGCCGTTGGAGCCGTAAAGTTCTTGAGTGGAGACCGCGACTCGGTAAACGTAGTGTAGGACGACCTGCGACAAGATGGGATGATGATATGCGTAGGCTGGCTGGAGTGGGCTGGATGAGAGTGGCCGAAAATTGGGAGCAGTGGCGTGCATTAGGGGAGACCTATGTCCAGCAGTGGACGAACACGGGTTGATGATGATGATGATGAAAAAGAATATTATATATAAGGAAAGAAATGACCTCGTAAGTATGTCTGTTGAGCGAGTTACTGAAATAGCTTGTATAGAGTTTGAACAATTCATTGTTATTAGTGTATACACACCCCCATGTGCCCCTTTTAAACATTTTTTAAAAATTATGGAAGATGTCCTATTTAAAACCAGTAAATGTCGTAAAATAATAATTGTTATTTGTGGAGACATTAATTTTAACATACTAGGTACAAATTCAATCCCTTGTAATTTTTTAAATTTATTTAAGTCCCATGATTTGGACTTCGTTTTTTATAAACCCACAAGAATTACTGAAACAAGTGCAACCTGCATTGACACAATTTTTACTAACCGAAAACCTAGCCAAAAGTCAATTATTAATAGGTATGCTGCACTCTGATCATTGTGGTCAATTAGCATCGTTTCCTAGGAAAAAAGTTAAAGTGCAAAGAACAAAAATAAGTTTGATTCCTATAAATGCAGACCGAATTGAAAAATTACAATCAAAATTAATTGTTAAGCTACCATGTTTGCCTTATAATGATTGTCCGGATAAGCTATACAGTTCTTTATTTAATTTGATAAATGTTGAATTTACCAACACTGCTGTGCCAAAAACAAAGACGATCTGTGATCATCTAACTTTTAGTGAATGGGCAACGCCTGGTATATACAATAGCAGGAATAAGTTGTACGATTTGTATAGTCAAAAATCATATAATTTTGCCCCAGTATTTGTTAATTATGTAAGGGCCTAATCTAAAGTTTACAAAAGAGCCTGTTCCTCTGCCAAGTCAGTTTACTTAAAAAACAAAATTAAGACAATAAGACTAGACAAATAAGATTAAAGAAACTTGGAATATTATTAACAATGAAACTGGTAGGAGTCAAACACGCTTCCGTAATATAAACTTAAAGATTAATAATGTAAATGTTAAAGCTGATTTGGACGAAGCCATGGAATTTGAAAGGTTTTTCTCAGATATTCCCGTACAAACGACTAAATCACTTCAGTCATCTTCCACCTCTGCTGAACAGCTGCTTAAACAAAATGTATCATCATGTGACAGTAAATTAGATTAAAATCGGTTAAGTAGTTTAGGAGTCCATCGCCGACAAACAACGTGACACGTAATTTATATATAGTAAATTAAGATTATATTACATACCTACTATAAGTAATGTAGGTATAGATATTAAATAATAATGTATTTTTATGAAATATGTAGGCATATAAATAAAATGGGTCCATATTGGCTCACATAATTTTCTTTTCATCCCACCACCTCGGAAAGTGTAATTTTGCGCTTCGAAATCTGGCTGGAAAATTCTATTTTATTCGCTTGAGCGGCAAAGTAGATTTGAATTTAGAACATCACATATAATGAGTACTCAATATAATTGTAAATTCAAAACGTCATTAAACCTATTTAATGTAACCTCTATGGTGCCAAATTTATGATTAGAATGAAGATTATTTTGTCATTTCCTCGCTGAGGTGGGATGAAAAGTTACGTATTGCACTCGAGTGGAAAGATTTTTCACCTTGTGCTCGTTTGTTTCCCTCGCTGACGCTCAGGATTCTAATTTAGAATCACTCGCTGCGCTCGTGATTCAACTTTAGAATCCTTCGCTTGCTCGGTCATCCAAATCGAGCACGCGGTTAAAAAGGAACTTTCCACTCTTGTATAATAAATAACTATTACTTTAACTTACTATTAACTTTACTAGGTGGTACCACCGCCCTTCTTATTTCTGCCGTGAAGCAGTTCGCTGTGTTTCGGATTGAAGGGAAAGGTAGCCAGTGTAATTACGGGGCATGGAGGGCATATCATCTTAGTCCCCAGGATGGCAAACGCACTTGCGGTGTTAAGTAATTTACACTTAATATTGCAAGTGTCTATAGGCGGCGGTGACCACTTAACATCAGGTGGGCCGCAAGCTTGTTTGCCATCTCGTAAAATAAAAAAATAAAATATTCTAAAGCCTTTTTTTTTTCGGGGAGGTCAAATACACTTACGCATCGTCCCTGCGGGGTGGTGCCAACCGCAGGGGATATGTGGGACTCGAGGTATAGGCGTTCCCTCCATACCCACTAAACATCCTCCCCGGCCTGACCTCCAGTGCGCTATTGCGGGACGGCTCGGGATCTGCGCACGGGAGCGCAACTACACCGAGACCGTCCCAACGCTGCCGGTCTAGGCACTTCTTGTGCACCAATTGGTGGCCAGGAACCCATAGGAGCTACCGACTAACGCCAGCCCCTGTGGGCCGCTCGCCGACGCCGGCCTTATAGGCCGCCTCCTCACCGACGGCCGCTCGACCTGGCGCGTCCTCCTGATGAGGACACCGGGAGCAGCCATCGGATCGCAGCCGAGGTCATCGGCCGCGGTCGTGGCCCTGAAAAGGGCCGTCCGGAACTAGCCGTGGTGGGAAAACAACATAATATTCTAAATCCTATTCTTTGTCTTACTACCGATTTGTGTTCATAATAATCACTCTTCATAATTTTATTTTTCATACTTTTTATAACAGTTAGTGATCATATTTTTTTTATTAATACTGTTACTACCTTGTTGCTTACAAATACAGTGCACTCCGCCTGGTCATAAAAAAAAATAAAACTAACCTACCCATCACCCAGCCATGTAGGTAGGTGCATAAAACACTAGACTCGCCCAAAAATGTATGATTAATGATATTATGAATTTCAATGATTATGTTTTATGAAGTTATGAAGAATGATTTGTTATGACGAATGATCATTATGGTTTTAAATGGTATGGACCTCCAATGATAGGAATTGACAAGTTATGTAAGAAAATGCGCACCCAAATAAAATATATGTTCACGCTCACACCAATTATCTAGCCCGAAGTAAGTATCATTAAGAACTTGTGTTACGGATACTTGATAACGGACATTTCTTTTTTTAATATAGATCATAATTTTAGATATTTTCATATATAAACAACCATGACTCGCTAGCAAATATTCATTTCGTCACACAAATATTTGCCGCTACCAGGATTCGAACTCGGACCACTTGATGTGTAGGCAGATATACTGACCACTCCACCACGACGGCTTCATAATAATATATTAAATATTAATTAAAATATATTAATTACATAATAAATTAAATATCTTAAATACATAATAATATATTAAATTAAGAACAAGCTATTTATATAGGTAGGTAGTAGTTGCATCGTAGTTGGAAGAGATCGCTCTTAGTGATAAGGCCGCCGATTGTGCACTGTGATTGAAATGCTTGTATCGTATGTAATTTTCTATATTAGTATCGATGTGCAATTATTATATTATCTGTGCTACTACTATTCTTAGTTATTTTTTAACAATTTCCAGTAATTGGTTTTATGAGCGCTGGACCGTGGAATTTATTCTAATTTCTTGTTAGTAAACTTTCTTTGATCTTGGCAATTTTGTTACCATTTTAATTATAAGTTTCCATTTAACTCTTTAGCGAAAAATATATCTACTTTGACAGCTTATGGAATTTCTTAGAAAATTATTTTCATAATATAATGTCTAGAAGTCAATTGCTCTATTTTTAATATAATAATCTGACGCAAAATAAATCTGAAATACCGACGCATAATCAAGCGTGCAGGCAGGTGGCCTCGGTTTCTGTGTGAACGAAGATCGATCCCCGCCATTAGACTATCGACGTGAACCCACTCCTAGCACAAGTGCATTAGTTGGAGGGTTTAACAGGATTAATGATAATGTGTTAGCAGTACATTAATATTATTCTTTTAAAAATAAACATGAACCAATGTTCATGCTCATAAAATTGTTTTAGTCCTTAACAGGACGCGAACCTGGCTCGCTTAGCGGACTAACCACTTACCCAAACCGCCATTAATAAACTGTAAGAGGGTTGTTATTTATGTATTTTGAATAAATTTTCAGGTTTTAATAGTCAGCAATTGTCTATTTGTAGGTTAAATGAGGGGAGACTAACATAGTAAAATGTTTTCGCGCTGTTATTGCACATTTGTTCAGTAATTGGATATCAAAGAACTTTCTTTGTAAGTCTCAGTTAAAACCCGATTTTAGTTGAAACACGTTTTCTCTACTCAAAACTAGTTTTCACTAAATGCGTTTGTTACTCAGATCAGATACTTTACTTATATGATCTGAGGTTTGTTATAACTAGAATTAGCTGCTCTTCAAAAATGAATATCAGTGAAAACTAGTTGTAACTAGACAAAATGCGTTTTCTCAAACGTTTCAGTAAAAACTGTTTCTACCGATTTCAAAGTTCGTTCTTTAGACTTTAATATTAACATTGGAATAACAAAAATTGTATTATGGGCTTCCATACGAGTAAAGTAATTGATTACGTGAATAGTAGGTTAGGGTTATTTTTTTATGACCAGGCGTAGTACACTGTTTTTGGGAATCAATGCCAGTTTAAATTTAAAAAGCATACAACTTATTTTCAATCCCCAAAAAGTTTCTCTGATAGGTACTAGTTTAAACTAAAGTTCGATGTAAGAACTAGATTTATCTAAAAATTTTATATAAAAACCTGTTTACCTGGGAAAAATGCGTATTAAAAAATCTTTATTATTTGCATTATTACGTCGAATAAAAGTCTTTTCTTTCTTTCTTTTAACAAATGCAGTTAGTAAAAACTAGTTTTAACTAGGGAAAACACGTTTTAACTAAAACTGGGTTTAACGGTAACATAACTAAATACAAAAATAAACTCGCCAACAAATACGAGTAGACATTGATTTTCACTGATACTTAATATAAACAGTACAAATAGTAACGAGTTACGAAGTTACGTTATGTTCTTATTAATCATTCATAACTTCTTGCAAAGACAATAGATATCTTGGTATAGCTAGACAAAAATGTTATTACATACTCTAGTTTTTCATTTTCTAATCAATGTCGTTTTTATTTGTTATAAGTACTATCTAAATAAATAAATATGCCTTTCAGTCATATTCACAAGAAGATTGGTATCAGGCAGGCACACGGCCGTAAAAATCTAATGCTAAATCCTTTAGCAGTATTATCGATACATACAAATGTGAAGTACCTACAAGTTAACAACAAACCTGTATGTTGAACTTTCATGGAACCACGAAATTGTTTCAAAATAAAATGTAATCGATGTATTTATCTACATAGTTAGATTACAAATACACACTTGACGTTTGACTTAATGACAATACACATGTAAAAGTGTTTTTCGTTATAGAGACGAAAGCTCTTAGAATTCCATGGATTCGCCGTGCGGGTGCCGAGTCCATCGCGTTGCAGACAGGAGAGCCAGAAACAGTGGCCGGACTTGTGACCGCAGGCGTAGGGTTAGAAGGCCTCCTTGTGGTGCAACGGCACTCCCCAGGCCAGAAACCCAAACAGGTAAACGTAAATAAATTGTATCTCAAATGAAATAACCACATAGTACCAAATCTTGAAAAGAATCAAGACATATTTCAATGACTGTTATACTGTCAATAAATTAATTCATCCCTAAATAGACAATTTATTAATTACTTGAATAAAGTGAAGCGTAAGAACGATTTTACTCAAAATTTTATCTGAGAGTAAAGAGCGAAACGTGGATAAAATGTTGAAATACATATTTTTATACTGTAAGGATGGGGGAAGCCATGTCCAACACGATGGATCATCACCTGGTCGTATTTGTCAAATATTTGTGCTGCATCCATAACATACTATATACAGAAAATAAGATGTGCACCATCCTTTTGTTTTAATCTAAGGCAGCATGAATATTTGACAAGTATGGGCCATGTGAAATGAGGCCAGAGCAGAGTAACTACGTAACTAGCTAGAAATAGAAAACGCTGATATGACGTTTATTGAATATAGAATGTACTTAGATCGTCAAAGTGACCCATGTAACACCCTTGTCGTGAATTACGTTTGTACTTAATGAATTTATTCATTTTTACCAATGATATTATAACATTTATAACATACAGGTGAATTTTTCAAGTGGGCCGTCAGATCTGGGAAAAATCGAAGGATCGATTTCTAGGAAGTAATAATATACGGGAAACTAATGGAAAATGTTAAATTTTAATAAAATATTTCTTGATCCACCTTGGTTGAAGCGATAATCAGAGCGATGACCATTATTTTATAGATCAATCCAATGATGCAGTTTTTGGTTCATCAAAATCGGCCTCGCGATACCTTTGAGCATTTTTCGATATTCCTTATAGTTTATAGGATTTAGCCCTGAAGGCCCACTTGAAAATTTCTTCCTGTAAGTATATTATAATATCATTGGTAAAAATTATTAAATTCAGTAAGAACATACAATATCATTGATTTTTACTCATTAAATTCCTAGTGATTTATCTTGTCATTTCTTTGCATTCCACATATACAACGACGTTGTCACCGCAACCTACAGACATTTACAATACCAGTATGATCAACTTATATTAATCTATGAGTATCATTAGAAAAGTGGCAAACTCTACAAAGCATTTCTCCGCGTAATATCGCGTAATCGCGAACTCTAATATTTGATACGATAGGCCGCCATGATGCTTTGTACAGTATGTCACTTTGCAAAGGAAGGTTTATGATTTTAGCAGTCTATGTATATGAATTTATATTTGTATTTACGTATGTTCCTGCGTATCGCCTAGCTAGACGAGTCATTCGATTTTGAAAAATAAGGACACAATTTTTAACTCCATCTACCATACAATTATTTGTTACTTTACATACATTTTCACTCGACATTGGCAAAATGCGTAATCTTTATGTGTTGCGAACGCCATTAATTAAAAGAAGATGAGTAAAATGTCAATCGATTCGTTATTATGGTCGGTAACATAGGCTACATTTTAACCGACTTCAATAGGAGGAATAAATTTTGCTTGTAAACCCCGATTTTAATCAATTTCATTTTTCTTTCCCGTAGTCGGGTTACAGTTTATAAAACTTTTTGCTTGTTATACCTTAACGACCTTGTTTTTATGATATTTTAAAATAACTGAAAGAAATTTTGAATAATTTGTCATTTTTTAATAATTAAATTAATCCTATCTCTCTCAAAATGTATATAGGGCATGTGTATATTTGCTATTTCTACCGATGGATAATCTTGTTAGATATCGAAATGCTTATCAGTGTCAAGGTGCAAAATAGCAGCTTGTTTGTTAAAGAAAACGTAACATCATTTATAATCTCTGACACCTTTTGGAGTATGTACCCGCCACTATCTGTCACTGCCTTTATTAAAGTCGGGAAACGGAAGGTTTATTAAAGCTTTAAGTAATAAAGGTAAACCATTTGTAGGAAGAAAACATATTTATCTAAATAAAACAAAGGCTCGGCGAACCCGGAAGATATTTAGTAGTGACGTTTCGCCCGCCGTAGTTACGTCACAACAAAACCCCGCTTAATGTCTGCGACTTTCTCGTGAGTCGAGATATACTGTAAACTCAGCACAGAAGGCAAGCAAGTATGTTAACCCATTATGGATAGTGCTATCAGTTTCGATAACCCCATTCATTTCGAAACACGCTGTTCAAACTTTTCAGCATGAACGCACACGCCTGGCACGAGTAAGATATGGGGCTAAAGGTGCTTGTGGATTGAATGTACTCTCTCATATCCCTACACCAAAAGACTTAGGTGCGAATTAGGCGACCTATGCGCTAGGCTGTACTTGACAGGTTTGCAAACTGGAGCATGTAAGCCGCACAACTGTGCAGGTTTCCTATACATCACGTTCCGGTTTGCCTGTAAGTACAGGTGAACTGTTCAGACAAACCCTAGCGTATATAGCCACCCGACATCTTAGTACCCTCTTGTATGCCGCTGCCTTCCGGCTCAAAAGCAAACCGGCTGAGAAATTCCCTCGCAAAGAAGGCTCGCCGACTGGAAATTGTCTTAGGAAGTTCTTACAGACATGAAATCCCTGTCGCCTTCTTAAAATCCCGGTGACGCGATGAAAGTCACCACAACCAGCAGCAATAGTCAGACTAACAAAATATAGGATAGTAGTTTATACCTATTGTTAGGATGTGTCGCTATACGAGCGATGAGTTGAATAGCATATCATCATAACAGCCTTTATAATTCGAGCCACTGCTGGGACACAAGGCCTCTCCTTGTCATCGAAGGAGGCTTAGGCAGTAGTCCACCACGCTTGCCCAATGCGGATTGAGTATCAGGTGATCAATACCCCTTTGCTGATCCAGCAGTCGTCTTGTCGCGAATGCCGCGAAGTTTCATAAACTGTAGAAATATTATTTCGATTGGCGGTAGACATCAACGGTGCGAGCGGGTGTTTTGCGTTCGTGTGGCAGACGCAGCTGATTAACCGACACGGACGGTGCATTCCAAGGAACCGTGAGCTTGTACGATTTAGTGTTTTACGAATTATTCGTACTCAATGATTCTGATACTCAATTCGCATTGGGCAAGCGTGGTGGACTACTGCCTAAGCCTCCTTCGATGACAAGGAGAGGCCTTGTGTCCCAGCAGTGGCTTTACTTTAATTCTATGTTTTTGCATTGAATATACCTATGGTACATTTAGTCGATAATTACATACTACCGTTATCTCAGTATTTAAACTCAGGCATACATTATGTTGTGAATTATGTGTTCTTAAGGCGTTCTCAGTCTCAAGACTCAGATAAATTGTTCAGGTCCAGACAAGGACATACTCAGAATACCAGCTCAGTAATATTGAGTGGTAAGGGGGATATATATATCGATATATTGCTATAAGGGGAGGTGGAGGCGACTACCGGGCTGCGGCCCTTTTGACGTGTGTTTCAACAATGTTGATAGCTCAGAACTGCTCAGAATTTTTAATCTCAACTCAGTAAAGTCCGATCTCTTAAACAGATGTGAGACTTTGTTTAGTTATCATCACATAGACAATAGTACCTAAAGTAATCGCCTTTTTAACCGACTTCCACCAAGGAGGAGGTTCTGTATTCGTCTGTATGTATTTTTTTATGTATGTACACCGATATGTCCGTCATTTGTGGACCGATTTTCGAAATTCTTTTTTTATTCAATAGTGTTTACTCCCGAGGTGGTCCCATTGTCACCAAGTCATGATCTGATGATGGGAAGCCAGGGAAATCGAGGGCAACCCTCAAATTTTATAGGCATGTAGGTATAACATTTTTCATATTTTTTCTAAAGCTCTACTAGCATTTGCGTCTGGTAGTCATCATCTCATGTCGATGAGCTGATGATGGAAGGTAAATGTATGTTCACCGATATCTCTGTCATTTGTGGACCGATTTTCAAAATGCTTTTTTTTTATTTGATAGTGTATACTCCTGAGGTGGTCCCATTCTCACCAAGTCAGGATCTGATGATGGAAATCTAGGGAAATCGAGGGCAACCCTCGGAAAACAATGGAAAAGGAGGTTTATTGATATTTTTATAAAGCTATTCTAGTATTATTGCGTCTGGTAGTCATCTCATGTTGATGAGCAGATGATGGATGGTAAAACTCCTTAACTGTTAGGAGTTGTTTGATGATTGTTTATATATTAAAGGTACCTAAAGACCGATAGTTGTATTCTTTCAGGTTATTCAGGTGAGCTGATGATGAAATGATAAACTCTTTAATGATTAGAAGTATAATGATAATTCTTTAAATATTAAAGGTACCTAAAGAACTATAGTTGTTTTCTTTCAGATTATTCAGGTGAGCTGATGATGGAAGGAAAAATTCCTTAATGGTTAGGAGTTGAATGTCAATTTTTTAAATATTAAAGGTACCTAAAGAGCGATAGTTGTATTCTTTCAGGTTATTCAGGTGACCTGATAATGGAAGGGAAAGCTCCTTAATTTAGGACGTTAGGACTTAAGTATATACATACGATTACGATTGTTATCCCATGTCGGGTTGAGCAGAGCCTTATGTAACATTTTGTCATATATAAAACTACCTCTGACAGTATGGACCATGCAGTGCCTCCAAATAGTGACAGATTGATAGCCTGTCGCCTACATAAGGGGCACCAAACCCAAAAAGTAATCCCCAGAATGGCAACGCCCTTCTAATGTTAAGTGATTTCCCCTTAATATTGCAAGTGTCAGGCGACGGAACCACTTAACACCGGGTGGGCCGCAAGTTTGTTTGCCATCTCGTAATATATATAAAAATAAAACAATTATACTTATTATTATATAATATATATTATTATATATAAACCTAAAAATAGAAAAATAAACAACTTTTTAAAAATAGTCCAACCGACTTCAAAGAGTATAAAAATAACATATTATTAAAATGTGTGCTAGGTACCTCCTGTACTGTTTAAAGTCGGTGCCAAGCCAACCAAATATTCTATAGGTCCGCCTGCCACATCACATTCATTGATCAAACCATCCTGCGATTGCGACTGAACGCGCCAGCTTGGGTGATGAGAGGCTCGTTGTGCTGAACTAGGAGATGCGCGGGGCGCGGGAACGACATCGGACGTGATATACAGTCGCTCCATACATTTAGTTCATTTTAAAGTTGTAAAACTGTGTTCTTCTTTAAAGTAAATATAGCAAATAATGTATACATGTTCGACAAGTATCGTGGCATATTAATTAAAGTACAAAAGTGAATTGAAATAAATTAAAGTGCTTAAAAGTGAACCGAATTCCTAAGTGTATACAGTGTTTTCGTGGGTAGATAAAAAAAATTGGCTATTGCTTGAGTCATTGACCTCAATTCAAAGTTCGGTGACTGGTAATCAAAGGCCGCAGATATTACTACTGGGAGTTTCGTCGCTAATCTCAAAGCGTCGTTGGCCTGTTGCGTAGGGAAGTGGACTGATATAATACCGCTTACGTCGGTGGAGGCAGTTCAAATCCCATACTGAGAAAAATTTTGAACTATATAATATTTTAAATTTGTTTTTTTTTTTTTTAATTTATTTTTTAATTTTAAATATAATAAAATATTATCTCGATACATTTTTGGATTGTTCGTGCATCAATTTTGAAAACATACAATGTCCCTCAATAAGATAGTTTGTGGCGGTTGTCGTGTAGCCGTCGATGATCGGAGATTCTTAACTTGCAGAGGTTGTAATGAGCACTACGACTTAGTTTGCGCCAATGTCTCAGAGCAGCGCTTTTATAATACATTCACAAAAGAACACAAAGATGCCTGGAGATGTGTACTCTGCAAGAGCAAGGAGCCTAAGAAAGATAACACCAATACTCCTGTCCGCGCGGCTGAGTCGGGGGTTACACTGCGACGTGGAGCTGCGGCAGTGGGATCACCTTTGCGAATGGACACTTCAATTGAGCAGTCACTGTCACTTGAGGAAAACCACAATAACACTGCCCACAACATGACCATTGATATGACAGAGTTCCAAATTTTCGTCATGGAGATGCGATCATTCAGGGAAGAAATGCGAGAAGAATTGAGGGCTAATCGCACTCAGATCAAACATCTAGAAGAAACTCTATCTACACTGTCGAGCAGAATAACTAATTGTGAGAGCCGAATGGATAAGGTTGAAGAACAGATTAAAGCTTTTGAGCCTAAAATAGTTAACGAGCGGTCTAGTTCACTTTTGACCTCTATCAAAGAGTTAAAGGCAGAATTAAACGAGCGGGACCAGGATATGCTTCTGAACGACGTGGAGATTTCTTGTATTCCTGAGCATAAGGGTGAGAGTCTGTTACATATTGTCACCACACTAGCGAAGAAATTGAATATGGACCTAGAAAACCAGGATATCGTAAGTGTTACGCGTGTAGGTCGTATACCAGAAGTAAAGGAGACAGCCATTTCCCGTCCTCGCACTATTGTGGTGCGTTTCGCGCGACGTGTTGTACGCGACCAAATGCTGCAGTCTGCGCGGGTGCGTCGTAATGTTACTACAGACGGCATAGGTCTACCCGACACGCCTTGTCGCTTCTACGTCAATGAGAGACTCACAAAGTTCAACCGACAGCTGTTTCGTCAGGCAAGGGATTTGTGCGGTCGCTTGAACTGGCGTTATGTGTGGACTAAAGACGGTCGAATATTCGTGCGTCAGTTTCATGGCAGGGACTCCCCTCGTTATCGCTTACGAAACGAAGATGACGTCTCGAGGGTTTTTGGTACGAATGCGGTTTGTCCAAATGAGAGCTAGGGCTAGGCTGACTTCTTATGTGCTTTTCTCTGGGTCTGCAAGTAAGTTAAGAACTTTAATAATAGTTAATTACTGCTGTTATTATATTGTGATTGCAACAAGTGAATCTTTGTCAGAAAATAAAATATATTATCGAAGGACACGAAATAAACCTAAACTTATTATGTCGTTATATTGCTGTTATTATGATGTTTTGCTTGATGCTTTCTATGGATATCAAATAGTTGTAAAAGTTACTCTTGTTTTCTGCTGTATAACGATCAATGCTTATAAAGTAAAGTCTAGTGCTATGTACTTTCAAATGTTCTCCTTACATAATATTATTTTACCAAACTATATGAATTTAATTATTGGTTTTTTTTGTTGTGTATATTTCTGTACTATGGTTTGTTGTTTCGAGTTTGAATTAATTTTAAAGAATTTATTAATGTTTGTAATTATAGTTAATTTGTCAATTACTATTTTTTATTATTTCAGAATGATGATTATAATTTATTTCTATCTTTATAATGTAATGTGTGAGACATGGATACGAATGTGGCAATGCGTGGCAATTTTGATTACTTCAATTTATATACATATTGATATTTATAGTTCTTCGAGTGTGGTGAACTTCATTTTGTTAGGATAATTAATCGATCTACGAGTATACAATTTATATGCAATTATACTAGCTTACAAGGTGGTTTGTCCATGATCCATAATATTATCTATCCTTTAATAATTAAAATTTTAATAGCTAATGTTAATATATATTTAAATAGGGGACAAGATGGTTGCTGAGGGGAGGAATTTTAGGTTGGCGCTTTACAATTCTGGCTCATTGAACACAGGGCAAGATGATTTTATCATTGCAATGAGTCGTGTTGATGCGGATATTGTGGCGATTAATGAGTCCTGGTTATCAGCTGAGCAGCAAGAGCTGGCTCCTGTAGTGCCCGGCTATCGGCTACATATGGTTCCGCGTCCGCTACACATGCGTGGTGGTAGGGGCGGCGGTGTGGCCTTTTACTTAAAACGAGTGATACGTTTTCAATTGATTGAATTTCCCGCTGCAGATATCGAACAATTGTGGTTATCAACAAAAGTGAACGGCTTTAATGTGGCTGTTGGAACCGCATATAGGCCACAATGGATAAGTGTTGATGTTTTCTTGGAAGCGCTTACTGACACAGTATCGAGTTTTTGTAACTATGATTATATTGTTCTTTTGGGCGACTTCAACATCAATATGTTAAGAGCAGATTGTAGCGAGGTGTCGAAATTAATGGCTTTTTTGCAATGTTTGGATCTTCATCAGGTCGTAACTGACCCAACACATTTCACAGAACACTCTGGCACCTTGATAGATCTGGTGTGTACTGATTGTAAGGTTCGTGGCGTTTCTCATGTAAATGTTACTGGGGGTCTGGGTCATATGATGATAGCTGTTAATCTGGAGCTTAAAAAAGACAAATTACCACCACAGCTGATTGAGTATAGACCCTTTACACGTATAGACCTGGGGAATTTTAATAAAGATTTGTGCGCAACCAACTGGCACTCTATTTCTTTGATAACTTCGGTGAACGATATGCTTGACAGCTTTAACATACTTCTTTTAGGTCTTTTAAATAAACATGCCCCGATTGTCCGCAGAAAAATCAAACCAGATCACTCTCTTCCTTGGGTTACCGACACGATTAGATTCATGATTGATCTGCGAAATGAGGCTCATGACAAATATCGCAGATCGAAATCGCATGTTGATGAGCAATATTACAGGGATCTTAAAAGTGTGGTCAAGTTAAGCATAAAAAATGAGAAACGTGCATACTTTGACCACTTTGTTAACTCTAATGCTAATAACAGTAAAAAGTTTTGGAAGAACTTAAAGGAAAAAATACTGATAGAACCTGATAAGAACCGCTATCTTCCGATTTCTTTCTGTGACCCAGATGCCATCAACGATCATTTTTTAAGGTTGCCTGGATCAGAAGTGGTTTCTATCTCGCAACTGACATATTATGAGTATCACCGTTACAACAGGTTAACCGTTCCCTTTAAATTGTACCCTGTGACAGAAAATGAGGTTGCAAGACACATTTTCTCCATTAAGTCTAATGCGATTGGTTGTGATGGGATTGGTCGGGATATGGTATTGCTTTCTCTTCCTACGACGCTGAGTGCTATAACAAACATTATCAATAGGTCTCTTGTAAGTGGTGTTGTGCCTAGTCAGTGGAAGACCGCTTTGATTACACCCTTACCTAAAACTAATAATCCCAGAGATTTCAGCGACTTAAGGCCTATAAGTATACTGCCATATTTATCAAAAATTTTAGAAAAAGTTGTATATGACCAATTGATAGACTTTGTTGAACGGAATGGTATACTGCCGGCTTTTCAATCTGGATTCCGGAAAGGACGCGGTACTGTTACAACTTTATTGGATATTACTGATAACATTCTCACTGAACAAGATGCGGGGCGAGGTACCATTCTGGCTCTTCTTGATTTTTCAAGAGCATTTGAATGTCCCAATATTCCGCTTCTCCTTTCTAAGTTGAGTTTTTACGGTTTTGACAGTAATACACTCAGATGGTTTAACAGTTACCTTAGTCATAGATATCAGTTGGTTAAGCTGGTAAAGGAAGATGGTTCTGTTACATATTCTAGCCCTAGACCTCTAACACGAGGTGTCCCTCAAGGTTCAATTTTGGGACCACTTTTATTTATTATATATACGGCGGATCTCCCCTTAGTGATCAAACATAGTAAATATCACTGCTATGCTGATGATATCCAACTTTATGTGTCAGTGTGTCCCAAAAATCTTACTGAAGCTATTCGTAGGATGAATGAGGACTTGAATAACATACATATCTGGGCAGCAAATAATACGCTAGCACTGAATCCTAACAAATCCAAATTTATGATTCTCGGCACCAAGAAACAGTTGCAGCGAATTATATCTGGAAAACCTATTTTAAGGATCGCTGGAGTAGATATAGAGATGGTGACTGAGACCAGAAACCTTGGCATTGTATTCGACAACCAGTTGCGTTTTGAAAATCACGTACTGAGTTTGGTAAGGAGTTGTTTCTTTCGCCTAAAGATTCTTTACAAAATTCGCAATTATTTATCTGAGAGGGCACGTATCACTCTTTGCGAATCATTGGTTCTATCGAAGCTCAACTATGGGGATCTTGTCTATGGCCCCAGATTGTTATATAGGACTCAGAAAATGATTCAACGTGTCCAGAATGCATGCATGCGTTTCTGCTTTAACATTCCTCCTCGTACTCATATTTCACCCTTTATTAATAACGCATCCATGCTTAATATGGAATCGCGCAGAAAATTGCATCTTGCTGTTCTTATGTTTGACTTGATTGAGTTGAAGAAACCAGAATACTTATACTCAAAGCTAAAATTTTCAACATTTCATAATTATTATGGATCAGGATCTGCTAGGTTAACGAGAAATCCCTTGGCAAATCACATTCACAGAACTGTAGCGTTTACTGGCAGCTTTCGGTACCAGGCGACTAAATGCTGGAACAATATACCTCCACCTTTAAGATGTGCTACTTCCAAACTGACCTTTAAAAAACAATTTAAATCGAGTTTACTGGACTTTCAAAAGTTTGGCATCCGCAGCAATAGTCGCCTGGGACAGTACATTTCGCTGCGTTTATAGACATACCGATTTTATTATTTATTTATTATCAGGGATTTTTTATATTTGTATGGAGAAATACTTACCTATTTACCATTTATCTTTGGGTTGCACAGCCGTGTCGTTCTTGTCGTCTCGTCTCGTCAAAGGTTAAGGCTGAAAATCAGCGGTTTGTCCTTTTCACAAGCCACAAGCTGAGCTGACACCTTTTTGTATCCTTGTGCCACACATGCTGTCCGCTAATACAGTCTATTTTATACAATGGAAACTTCTTTTTTGTTTATAAAAATTAATTATGTATTTTTTTTTTAATTTCTTTTTAGCATGTGTGTGTATATTGTGATACAAATAAATTTATTATCTATCTATCTATCTATCTAACTATTTGCATGGCTTGGCACCGACTCCAAACAATCGGTTGGACTTTTTTTTTTAAAGTTGTTTATATAGGAAGCGTTTGGCGACACGCCTTCTACGACAGCCATTGGAGGATATGGGGTGGTTCCATTCTACTCTGCCGGCATCACACGGCGGTCACAGTTGATAAGCATAGATATTGACATATTCAAGTACAATTTTCCAAATAATATAAGGGCAATATCAGACTGCCTGAAGGAAGAAACTTACCCTGCTCCAAAATTAGACAAAATTTACTGAATTGTATTTTTGAATAGATTTTCTTTTTTTATGATGTTATTTGTGATTTGTAATTTTATTTCATTTTCTTTTAGTTTAACTGTTAAATTTTTGTGCCATACATTGTTTTCACTTCATAAAGCCCGTGTTATCGGGTATGTTATGTACACTTAAGTCAGGATTACGATCTAGAACAATTGATTTTATCATTAGTGTTTAACATTGCAATCTGTCCTAATGTTAAATAAAATATCAGTTTACAGGTTAAATAAAATATCAGTTCTCATAATAATTCTCATTCATTTAATATTTTGCTAAGCCTTAGAATTAGAATTCTAAGATTTAGAATATTATGCTTATGGCTTAATTACTCATTTAAATAATTGGTTGGTGCTAAATCTATTTAAATTATATCTCTAGATCTGTTACTGTTATTAGGTAGGTCCGAAAGGTAATGAGAATCTAGTTTTTAACATGATGTGATTTATGAATATTAAATAAATTCATGTACTTATTCGTTTCGTTGGAAATGTAGTAATATCAATTAATTTGTGATGCAATGACGATAAGACGATAACAATAGACATTGTCACATTGAACTTTTAAATAAAGACATACCTTATCATTGTATAAGCATACAAGGAATGTTCAATCTTTGGAGGTGGGGGAGGGGAGGAATTTCCTTCGAGTGTCATTAATTTGTAATAAACCTACAACATGCGAAGGTCGATAATACGCTAAACTCACACTGTCCTGAGAAATGTTTTGAAGCATATCTTCTGTACTCTTCTCATTTTATGGACGTGATTAAGTCCCGCTATTGCTATAACCGTACTCTTTGGAAAATTACAAGTTATTTACAGCCCGCAACCTAAGCGACATTTAATTTCATGCGGGTCCCATTAACGCGTGTGTCAATGTAAATACGAGTTTTGAATACCTACTTCCTGAAAGCCTACGGGGGTTGATTTCACATAAGGCCGGTCATTAGGCGCATTTGACAGATATGAGCCTTAATAATTGAAATGTGCTCTTGTATACTCATACTTTAATTAGTATTCTTAATTTAAAATGTAAATTATAACAACCTCTCCTTACGTGTGTTGACAGAAAACTATTTCCGTATTTTGTGATTGAGCAATAATTTGACTAATTTATTTGTTTGCGTTTTGACCGAAATAATGTGCATTCTAGCACAGTATGTTCGTGAAAATGCAAGCTTAGTTGTCATTTTGAAACAAAAGAGAAGGTAGGAATAGGAAGTAGCAGTAGGAAGCTGTTAAGAACATTTGCCGTGGTAAAGACCAAGCTATTGAGAAGAGTTGAATCCATGAAATACCTTTTCATTGTTTTATTTATGACCACGAAAAGAGGCTTACATTTAATGTTTTTCAAACTCATATCGCAACAAGGCAACTTCCGAAACCGTTAAAATTTTAGTAAAATATTCGCGTTGAGATTTTTTTACCAATCTTCGTTTAGTATGCTCACCGTTCACTGCGATCCATCGAGATCTTTGGTATTTCTACACCTTTTTTTAGTCTTTGTTCTCCACGAAAATATACTAAATTATACACATATAATAGGTTGGGGAAAAAGTTTCTTCGCATTTTTTAAGAAAATTCAAAACATTTTTTAATATAGTTTATTTACATTTAACTAAAGTATGTAGGTACCATTTTGTTCGATAACGTTTTGCCATCTTGTAGGTAGGGACATGATCCCATTGCTATAGAAATTATGGGACTTCTGGTCTAAATACCGCGACAAGTGGTTTTGGCAGTCCTCTCGTGATGTTAACCTGACACTGCCTAAAGAATTCTGAAGAGACCGAAAAAGGTGGAAATCTGAAGGTGCAAGGTCAGGACTATACGGCGGATGCATTAACACCTCCCAGCCAAACTCTCTTAATTTTTGCTGAGTGGCTAAAGATGTGTCAGGTCTAGCGTTATCATGATGAAAAACCACACCCCTTCTGTTGATTAATTCCGGCCGCTTTCTCTCAACTTCTTGCTTTAATCTCATCAGTTGTTCGCAGTAGAGTTCAGAATCGATGGTATTGCCTGGTGGTAACAGCTTATAATGAATAATGCCCTTCCAATCCCACCACACACACAGCATCACCTTGTTGCGAGTTAACCCGGGTTTCACCACAGTCTGTGAAGCCTGACCGGCCTTTGACCACGACGTTTTTCGCACGTTCTTGTCGTACGTGATCCACTTTTCATCACCAGTTATCAGCTTTATCAAAAATGGTTCGGTTTCATTACGTCGTAATAAAGAATCACAAATGAGTATACGGTTCATTAGGTTTCTTTCAGTGAACTCGTGAGGTACCCAAATGTCGAGCTTTTTTGTGTACCCAGTTTTTTTCAAATGCGCCAAAACTGTTTTGTGGTCAATTCCCAGTTCTTCAGCTACGTCGTAACTACTGACATGCCGATCTTGCTCCACTTTTTCAAAAATGGCATCCATTTTATCTGTAATAGGGCGACCAGAGCGACGTGCATCTTTGACATCAAAATTTCCGGATTGAAAACGCTTAAACCAAATTTGTGCTACTCTCACAGACATTGCACTAGGTCCATAAACATCGCAAATTTTTTTCGCGGCTTGCGTTGCATTTTTACCTTTTTTGTAGTAAAATTTTAAAATGTATCGAATTTCTTCATTAGATTCACTCATCTTGGCGGTACGAAAAACAAATGAAAATCACACATTTTCCTAATTTGAATTTGGAATTATGTTCTTTAAAATTTAAACTTTCAATGATACCAAAACCAGCCAGATACAAATAGTATAGCCAAAGAGATTTTATTACAAGTTTATACATACTATAATGCGAAAAGACTTTTTCCCCAACCTAATATAATATGTATGTGTATAATTTGGTCTATTTTCGTATAACCACAAAAGCTTTAGGTAACATTTGGTTACACAAAAAGCCACTTAGGGCAGTATGTATGGGCCCTATTATAATGTCTCCAAAATCAGCCTTGCTGTATTCGTTGGATAATACCTATATAAACCATTTCCAAATGATTCAAGCAGTCCTGTCTATACATATAATCACATTTTATTTTCCATTGACTTTCTGTTTATAACATACTCTGCATTTCGATCTTATTGCGAGTTGCATTTTGTCGAGCATCATTTTTACTGCTTAGTAATAATGGTGGGTTGGGTGGGTTACCTGTCTGTACCTTAGATTAAAACAAACTTTAATCTTAGCCTGCCATGCTGTTCTGTATAGAATTACGTCGCTCACTTCGATTTCAGCTGTCAAATTTTAGGGAATATCTGTTCTTTTGTCAGGTAAATTGGAAATGAAGCAATGGTAAATGCATCAATAATGACATTGGATCTTTTTTAAAATCTTACGTGTACCGAAACGACGCAAAAATGAAGCTCTGTTTTAAATAACAGTCGAGCAGTTTTAAGGGAGTCAGAATATTAAAATCATTATATCAAAAATGGTAACATTAAATACAATCTTCCTTTCTTCAAGTAGAAACTTCAGTACCTACCGTCTTTTTAAGAGCATTTATTTAACTTGCAATGTATGTATGTTTGTTAGGGTGGAATCTTGCTACTTGATTTTGAAGTAGATATCTGAAAATGCAAAAGCAGATGGCTGAAATTTTGTATAGACATTTACTTTGGATGACAATACACGATAAGCTGTGTGAAGTCATTCTAAATCCAATATGGCGGACCATCCAAGATGGCGGAATAGTTATTTTAATTCATTTCTACAATATGGGTATCAAATGGGTTGTTGAGAGTAACCGAAAAAATAATGTGACATCATTCTAAATCCAATATGGCGTCCAAGATGGCGAAAAGTTATTTTTTATATGGCCGACTTTTAGTTTTTTATGCTTTCTTAAAGTATGGGTATTAAATGAAAGGGTTCGCTGAGAATAAAAAGGCACGTTAAAATAGAGATGAACAGACTCAAAAGCCTAGCCTAGCCTAGATAACTATAGAGTAAAAAATAAATTAAAAGCAAAAATCTCTTTCCCTTTTACTACGCAAGCTGGCGTTCTGTGTCACTGACAAACTGTGGCTGGCTACCATTCCAACGCGTACTAAGGAATTTAGCAAATCATTTCTTAGTCATCCTTCTTACAAACTATATTATTCAAAATCCTATATTTTCATATGATATATATGATGTATGTATTATATACATTAGTAGAATGTAATTATGTTCTTATATTGTTTTTAAAAAAATATCGTGTAATGTGTACGTCATTCACGTTTCTCATCACATCTCTAGTAGGTGGATTGGGAAGGTTTTCGTTTAGAAATAAGCCACAACTTTAGTATATTATTATAATTCATGTTCTCCACAACTGATTTACCTAAATGTAAAAATTTAAAAAATTAAAAAAAAATGTTCTTTAACCAATTACATCAACTTTATCAAGTTATTGAAGCACTCTTTTAGGTAAGCATATACCTGTGCCAGAGTACTCCGCTCCTCCGTATCTTACGTTACAATTTGTGTACAGAACAAATATCTCACTTATTAAACATGATAGAAACTAAAGATAGTACGTATTATTATTATTATTACAAAACACTTAAATTATAGCTAGTACATACTTATACATTCTTAAATGTTTATATTAAATAATGTACATAATAAGATAAGTAGTACCTAATTAAGTTGTACACTCATAAATTAACTTGCAATACTTTTTCTACTTCGTCATATTTCAGATTTAAAAGCCATTCAGCGATACTGTTTTTAACGTCGTACGATTGTTGCGAGCATATATTTAATTGTTTATTAATCCTACTATATATTATGGTGGACTGCATTTTATATTGTTGTCTGGCAAAGACAGTTTTAGTGATAGGTTTGTTGATAACATGTCTTCTTCTGTTATCACGATTTAGATTGAAAGACACAGTTTTATGCCTTAAAAGTGTTGAGTGCAGTATATAAAGCTTATTATATATAAATGTGTACAATAAATTATTAAACAAATGAATAAAATCTATAAAATATTTTAGCTATTACCACACCCAAAATGAATTGTCATATGACATACTACAAACCCACACAGTTCCCGTCGCATATTTACTGGTACACAACATGCGAATGTTATTTAACTGATGATTAATTTAGTTTCTAACAACGTGCCAACCGACAAACTTTGCTTTATATTTTTCAATGACATAAGTTTTGAGATACTTAACAGGATAATTTATAATAATTACATGACGAACATAAAATATTTATTGAACGCTACTTTGTTTATCAAATAAACGCCTCCATATTAGTATTACATACTACATAATATTCTAGATACTCTTGGCAATGATTTTAATAATATTATTACGTCACAACCGCTGTGAAACGGATGCACGGTGCTTGTGCATTCGTTTCTCAGCATATTTAATCTATATAGCTTTCCGTTACTAATTTTATAGATAGGTTTATAGTTTACCTGCATAGTCCTGAATGCAATCCCAATTCAAACCTACTGTTTGTAGAACAAACTGATGAGTGCACAGAGATGAAAATTATTTTGGTAGGTCGGCGCCTGGCACGGGTTCAACCACACATCCACCGCGCTCGTTCCGCCGTTCCCACGCATTGGGCACCTTATGTGATTAATTTAAGAACTATTTTTAAACACACTTTTACTGATACATTCTGCCACATCTCTTCAGCCGCGGATTTAGTTTCGTTTCGTGTCATGTCGCCTACATGTTCGATCTAGTCCTCTCGACACATATAACACTTCAAATGTAACAACTATTGCGAAATATACACACACAAAATTTTTATACAAATAAAAGAAGCCGGGAAATTTGGCATCGGTCAAATTTTTCATTATTATAAATATAAAATTGTATTTCTTGTGATCTGTGGTGGTAACGTATAATATTATGCAGTTCTGCCAACTTTTATGTTAATGGGGTAACACCATAAATTTGCCATCAAGCTTTTCCAAATAGCATGAACACATATTTTACATGTTGTAGTTATGTTGTTCGTATTTAATCTATTTTTTGCAAGCAATTTGTATAATTTCGCATTTTATAAACAACGTCATCCGTTTATAAAACCGGCATTATGAAATGTCCGGAAAATCAAGATGCATAGGACTTTAGACTCTCCCACAAACAGTCCACTACAGAAAATACTTACTTGACTAGTGGTCGATATTTATATGGTCGAGTAACCACGATATAACATGGATAAATGGAATCATTAGCCCATTTATTTAGATCGAATCGTGGTGATTAGTTCCAATACAACCATTTATCTTTACGTAACTGTTCGCTGTCCCTAAAATAAATATTTATTTTAAAATCAGGTTTAAATAGCAATAGACAACCGATTTTAGGTTGTTAATTAAGGTACAACAGCTAAATCTTATTACTGAATCGCCAATATTTTAGTTAGAGAGGATATGTAAAGCAGGGTAAAAGAGTGACACGCGTGTTTGCCACGCTCTAGCCATGGGCAGCACGACCAGATGTGCAGAAAAGAGTGAAATAAAAGTGTGGTTATGTTTAACACTTTTTATTGCTCAGGTCGTGGGTAGTAGGACTTAGCACTGTGGTTCCCGTGGTTTAAAAAGGAGAAACTTAGCTTCGGTGGCTAGCGCATGAATCAGCAGGAACACGACACGTCGACTACCAGCGTGGCCGGCGTGGGTTCAGCTTCGGCCGAAAGGATGGCACGAAGCACAGCAGCGAAGCAGCAGAGTAGGCGGCTGCCCAAGGACTAGGATCCCTGAAATTATTTTTAAAAAGATATAACAGGTGTTCGTTAAAGTGGACCAGCTAAGGTTAGGGTGTGAAGGCACGAAAAATAAGTTAATAAAAGAACTCAAAAGTAAAGTGATCAAAAAATATATAGGATTTAAGGGTCAACATGTGGTCACTTTATACTATTTAAAGACGCAAATTTTTAATTCTTTATTTATAATTCATACTGCGATGTATTTGGAGCCGGTGCCAGCTAGCCCAGGAAGATAGTGTAGCCTTTGCAACAAATTTTCGAACTTCACGGAGCCGCGGATTATTTCTCATCTTTATTATGCATTCATATTATGTATACTTAATGGATTAATCAAGTTTGTGTCTATTAGGTAAGTTTATTTTCTTAGGCTGGCACCGACTCCAAATATATCGGAGTATGAATTATAAATAAAGAATAATTATAAATGTGTATCAATACTTTCCTTGGTTTTCTATGACGCTCTTTTCAACTACTTAATAAAAATATTATTTATTTCTTACTTTTTAGTTTAAAATATTAAGGGTAAATCGCTTAACACTGCAAGTGTGTTGCCATCCTGGGGACTAAGTTGATATGCCTTCCATGCCCAGTAATTACACTGGCCACTGTTCCCTTCAATCCGAAACACAGCGAACTGCTTTACGGCTTTTTTTGCCTACTTTAATCTCTCTTATTTTAGACCAAAAAATTTTATCGTTGATATAATTTTTTTACCAATTTTAGCCATCGAGTAATACTTTAAAGTTAAATACATCGTCATTGGACACTTCCACAACGAATTATTTATAATGCAAAAAAAATGTGTTAGAATTATAGCTCAAATAGATAATGATCAGTCTTGTAGACCCTATTTCAAAAAATTTAATCTCCTGACGTTGCCATCACTATATATTTATGAAGTTTGTTTATTTACCTACAAAAATATTGGAAAATTTGTTAAAGTAAAGGATACGCATAATATAAACACTAGACATAAAAATAGATTATTTATACCACAATCAAGGATCAAAATGTTAAATGCCAGCCCCTACTTCATGGCTATTAAAATTTTCAATAAATTACCATTACATATAAAAAACTTGCCAAACATTAACTTATTCTCGAGAACTTTAAAATCGTCCCTAATTTCTAAGTGCTACTACTCTATTGGTGAATATTTAAATACAAATAATACAATAGGTCTAACACTATAATTATATTAATTCTAACACTATAATAATAATAATATTTAAACACAAATAATACATTTAGTCTTCTGCTCCATATAAATAAATTTATTTACATTACCTATAGATATTATAATCTTATTTTTTATATATTTTTAGATTACTATCAAAATATTGTGTACGATTTTATAGCTTTAATGTATTCACAGTATTGTTCAAATTTGCTACACCTAACGGTCACTAAGTTTTAAGCACTTAATCATGTATACAAACACCTACATGTTTATACACTTAGTATGCAATTAAAGAATTGATTGATTGATTCCTTTACATTTGCTATGTAGGGACTATTTACTGATTCTCCAGGTATTTTAGCTAAAGGTGAGTTTACTGCATCAGTAATTGTGGATACTGAAGACAAACTCAATTCAGATATTGCAGAATTAATAGATGTAGAAGAAGAGGATAAGGGTGTGCTCGTATTTTTTTTTAATTAATTTATTTAGAAAGATTCACCAGCGAGTGTATACATTGAAACATAAAGTATATTAATTAAGTTTTAATAATTATGCTAAATGTAACAATCATTGTAGGTGAATACAGCATGCAGAAATAAAGACTTATTACTAATATGGGTTCTATCTACGGCTTTTTTACGTAGTAACGACAGTGCTTTTTATATTCAGACGCCGGTGTCTTTGATATATCAAACTCTAAATCAGTCTTATTTGATTCTTCAATCATTGGTGCCAATGAAGAGTCAACTGTGATAACTGTTGCTACAGATAACAAACTGAAGTTGGTAGTCATTGTAAGATCCATGTTGTTTACTATAGTTGAAATAAAAGGAGAAAACAAACTTATGTTATCACTAACATGATCTTTAGAACTTTCTGGTTCAAGGGCAATAATATCTTCAGTATGAGAAATTGTATCAAGTGGCTCATTAATTTCAAAACCTGCAACTGTATCATCTAGTGGACCTGAAAAACAAACAATATAATTATCACAAATAATAAATAATAGGATTCCATTATGTTTCACATATACAATTAAGTAACTACCTAGTATTCCAAAGAATATAATTTTATTACCCACGCCGTACAATTAAGTAACCTACCATTTGCTCCAAAAATAAAATTTTATTTCCCACGTGTACGTACCAGACGTATCATTGATGTTGTGGTACTTCGATATCATTACGACGGAAAATATAATTTAAATTGCAGTTATAGCATTTAACATACATGGAAAATTTATAATTATTGAACTTTTTCACTTTTTTCTTGCATAAACCGATAGAGTTACTTCTTAAGAAGACAAAGAAACAAAATTCTGAGAATCACGCAAGTGCCAGATTTGGGATTATACTTAGGGACCGTCAATTTTCACTTGACATTGGCAAAATTCGCATGTTTAATGCGACGCGACGCCATTAATTATGAATGGAATAGAATAAGTTTATTCACATTATCAATCTGTGTTTATATTTGTATTTAAAAAAGTGAAAGTTAAAATTCATCATCATCATCAACAGCTCATATAATGTGCCCATCGAGGGGCTCGAGCCTACCCCACATTAGGGGCGATTAGGCCTTAGTTAACCACGCTAGCCAAGTGCGGGTTGGTCGACTTCACACACAACCTAAGAATTTCTTCATAGGTGTGTGCAGGTTTCCTCACGATGTTTTACTTCACCGTAAAAGCGTCGATTAAACGTACATATGAATTCAAAATTTGAAAATATATTGGTACGTGGCGGGGATCGAACCAGTGCCTCCCGGGTGGAAGACAACGCTCTTACGCACTACGCCACTGACGCTTTTTTAAAATTAAAATTATTATATAATATTTAAGTATTATGGTTGATACTTCTATGACGCTTTGTTTTGTATGGATTTTTTATTAAAAATCAACGTAAGTATATTGGAAGACAGTTTAGATTCTAATTTTAATTTTTTAATAATTTTTTGTTAGAGGCAAAACACGACTGTTCTCAGGTAGCATATAATATGTTCGTTATAGGTATTACCTATTCAGAATCATATCCCTCACACACTACATATTAATTCCAAAGTTTAATTGCATAGGTATGTAATACATAGCTGTGCATCGTGATACAAGTTTATCCGACTAACGTTGTAGCTATATTACGCGTAGTTATACGTAAGCAAACATAATAGGTTACACGTGTATTCAATACCCAGTAATATAAGGTTATATCTTAATTGAGTTAACAAACAAATGGATAAAAATATATCATTGAATAGATAAAGACCTTTTTACACTGTGAGAGTCATTCCATTTTCGAGGAGCGTAATAACGGGTATTTTTATCAAGAAGCAACAGGCAGGGGTTCAGTTCGTTCAAAGGCATTATACCGACAAATCTCGAAGAATGAAATTCAACTTTCAGTAAATGATTCATGATTCCTCCAATTTTAATTTATTTAGAAACTTGTGATATGTTTCACCTATTACTAGTTTCTTATTATTTTTATAAAAAAAAGTCGTACAAACGAATCCTTTCACTTGATTTTAAGCGGAAGAGGGTACAAATGCTGAGATTAGCTGCAAGAAAAAATATGTGCGCCGCACTTGTCACTCTTATTTTTTGAAATACGTTTCTTCACACCTCTTTTGAAAGAACCAGGATTAGCAGACGATTCCATTTCTTTAATTTGTGACATTATAATTCTGGAGTCTCTACATTGTTGGTCACACTTTCATCGCCGACGATACGAGACGCGCGTCGCTGAAACATATTGACAGCATTTAGTAACTAGGCGAAGCCATCCCATATGTTCCAGCAGGTCTGACCATTATTTTACAGGTTACTTGCATCATGTATAGAAATAGTAAGAGTTCCTTTGAAATGTTTGTATTACGCTCAAATCCAAAGGATTTAGTGTAACCCTTCTGCTCTGTAGCGCTGCCGTGTTGCGCCCTAAAAGAGAAAGCAATGAAAATTTTACATACATACGATCACGCTTGTGATCCCATGAGAAGTCTGGACATCTGGCAGTATAGGCCCTGCAAAGCCTCCAAATAGTGATAGGTTGCCAGCCTGTACAGATGTTACACTCAAAATCATCTCACCATTCCGGGTGGAATGAAAAGGAATGAAAATTTTAGGGTTTTTTTTTACGAGGAGATGGGAAACGAGCTTGCAACAAGTGAATCACCTAACGTCTATCAATCAGGCTTTTTCAGTTATTCTACACTTGGCGTATTTACCCTGCCTTACGTTTAAATAGAGTGGGTTTTCAGTCTTTACAGTGTTAGGTCGTATTCCGAGTCTCCAGCAATAAAGCTACGAACGTACAGTTTTCCTACAGACGAAAATGGTTCAATGTTTAAAAGAATGTTAGACTGATTTTCTTCCTAATTAACTGTTGTTTTACTATGCAAATTAGTTTCATGACATTTGAGTTTACTTAATTTAAAATAACAGCAGTTTCAAAGGTAAAGAAAGATCTGTTTTACTGTGGACAAAGGAAAATACATTTTATTCAACAAGAAGGCATTTCGTGGGAGTGGTAACCAAAAAATGATTTTATAAAACGCTAGATGGTAGACCCATTATGTAGGGTCGTCTGGGTAGGTACTACCGCCTTTCTTATTTCAGCCGTGAAGCAGTTCGCTGTGTTTTGGATTGAAGAGAAAGGTAGCCAGTGTAATTACTGGGCATGGAAGGTACATCGTATACATAGTCCATACAATACAGAATTTCGAAATTTGACATAGTCATTTTGTTAATCAAGTTGTTAGTAACAATTTAAATAACTTTATTGTTAGTTCACAATACTTATATTTTTATTTTTTTAATGTTTAGTGGTAAGTAAGTTCCAAAAGTAAGTTTCCAAATCTAAACGAAAATTTATTTTCCACTCTAACTTTAACTAAAAAAAAAACAATTTTTTTGTCCGAATTTCATTTAATTGAAAACTTATCGACTATTTTCGTTACGGCTTTTTTACTTCGTTGAAATCACTTTTGCCACTATTATTATTATATTGGCCTATTATTGTTATGATCGGACTGTTATTATTACCTGTTATCGGCCGAAAAAACATTTGTTTGAAGTAGGTAAGTATTTATAGAGTTTATAGTGTTTTATTTGCGTATTTTCTAATTTCAAGTACAAAAATGAGGCTTTAAGCTAAAGCGTTTAATAATCGTGCCATTTTTACTTGCAAGTAAACAAGCACGCAACATTCAGTTTGATGTTCTGCTCGCTCCGCTCAAACCTAACCTAGAGTTTTATCCTGTAAGTTTTTCTTTTCAGGGGATTCCACTCCCGATCCCCCGAGAAATAGAGCTGTGCCCCCTGCACCTTCCGCTTATGAAGCAAGCATGTAACATGCAAGCAACATGTAGTTTAATTACAATGTCTTACTTATAACCTCCGTAGCCAGCTAACTGTAGCGGGCTTGTAATTTTAGTTCATTTACATATTATTTAATTTTGTAGAATAGCACGGAGGTAGTAGTGATTATGGCCAAATAATATTCGGTAAAATTTTGTTTTGGTGTAATGTAATGGCAAATGAAAAAAGTTCAAAAGATACTTCGGCCAGCAGTGAAAAGTTATTCCAAAAATCGCGAAACTTAGTTCGGTAAAATTATATCTACTTATGTCAAATGATATTTCGACGGTCTAAAAATATGACAAACAATACATAAAGCAAAAAAGACATCGGTAAACCGTTTTCGGTCAAATGAAACTGGACCTATAAATTTCGGGCCAGTGATCGGTTCCCTTGTTATACATATTTACAAGTTACTACCGAGTGAACCATACGTGAAAGTCATGTGTACAACACAAACTAACTGCCGCATAACGTAAAATCTGAATTGCAAATAGCAAATTAAGCTTGTAGTGTGCACTGGAGCACTGTCGGTCTTTGAAACTGAAATCAATGCATGACTTGATATTGCTTGTGGTGGAAATAAAGTAAATCTTAAATTATATATTTTTTAAGCTCATTCTCCATATTCGATTCTTTGCTACGTTTTTTCGAGATTATATAAATTTCAATTATTACTCGCGCGGTGAAATAATTGAACTTATCTTTGCTTTCAGTTAACAGCATTAATGTGTTCCGGCAATTAATGATATAAAAGCCAGTCCTGCAGTAGTTGAGGGTCGAATCTCTCTTCCCCGTCGGTTTTATCACCACTTGTGAGATGAAGGCCAAAGGTTTTCCCGTAAACCATAAAAAATGTAATTTAAATAAAGTACATGGCGCTCTCGGTCAATTTGTCATCGACGTTGTCATTCAAACCCATTCAAACTACACAATTTATTCACATAGGCATTAGAGCACATCTGGACCTCCTCTCTGGCATAATCATAATAAGAATCTGATGATTATACGAATCGGAAGAATACGTATTTACAATTCAAACCGTACTCTTTAACATTTAATACGAAATGTTTTCATCACGGATTGGACATTAAAGTATTAAAATTTAAAAAATGTCTATCCATTAAGTCTGATTCTAATCGAATAGTCTGTTTAGATTGAGGTGCCACTTCTTTCTATCGTTATTGACTATATTCAGTTATTTAGTACTAGTTAAGAAAGTTTTATACGACCGATCTTGATTTTGTAGTGAAATACCTCAAAAGTTATATGCATAGGGTGGGTCACTGTAGTACGGCGAAATTTTTTTTTAAATATTTTGACTTCTAATTTCAATTAAAATGTGTTACATGATTATATAAACTAAAATAAAAAGTTTGGATAAAATTGGATAATATCTATTGCCTCCGGATTGACCTTGAAAAACGGAAAATATTGAAAAAAAAAAATATAGGAGATTACGGGTAATTGAAACAACGATTATACTGAAGAAATTATTGTGTACTATATTCTTCTAGTCACTAAGAAGGTATACGTCCGTTGCCTAGCGGTGCTCAACAGAAAGTGAAGCTCAAACTAGTGTAAAATTACCAAAGAAAAGATGGCGCTACAACCACAGACAAAGTCATCGTAGACATAAAGCCACAGACATGACCATAAAGAATATTATACCACAAACTAATATTTAATAGATTAATTTTTGCAAATTAATAAATAAAAATCAACACGCCCCCTCAAAAATTAATCGACTGGTCATTTATACAAACTTAATGATAAGTTAACAATCAAATCCTAAACAGATCGTACACCTTCTATGTGCTCACTGGGATACATTATTATGGTCCAACATTTGTTGCTAGGATTAGGGAAACCCAGAAAAACCTAACCAGACCATTCACTCACTTATATATCTATGAAATCATATGCATTTTATAATAAGATCATTACATATTAATATTATTATTCAAATACATCATGAACTTCTCTTAAGCCCATTTTTTTTCTATGAATGTATTACAACGTCACTGCGAGAAGAGACGCTTCGTCAACGCATCTGCTGCTGACCTGTTGAAATTTAATTTAATGTTATCACATATTTATAAATCTGTTAAAAAGAAAAGTGATAATTGATATCTAGGTAGGTATATGTTTAGTTTGCAATACTTTTGCAATCGTTATTATCGTCAAAAATAACAAAACTTTTATCAATACTTTTCTTCACATTTGACTACAAGTGATTTTAGCCATAACGCATCTCTGACTGCTTCATAAAATGTCATATATTTTGTCTCATTAAATGACACTGCTACATTATTTTGTCTGTTTGTGTTGCAGTTTATTAAGCATTATAAATTATGTATTTTTAACTACAATTCAAAATTTAATAAATGGCATTATACTTATTTGGCGTTAAGACAGGATTCCAGGTGGTTACTCCTGTAAAATCTCATTTTGAAACACGATTGTAAATAGAAATAGGGTCGTAGATTGAGATTTTTCACACTGTGCCTCATAAATATTACTAGGATCATTTTGTATAAAAGATGAATGATCTTTGATAGAATAATTATATTAGCCATCTAAGTTTTACCGATTCAAGGTAGAATTTACTCATTTTAGCAGGTATCACTTTGATATTAGGTACTACTGCACACGTTGGTCTTGATTGCACAAAATTAATTTCGACTCACGAGCTACAAATTAATTAATTTTTTTTAAATGATTATTTGTAAACACTCGAAATAAAACCTACTTATTTTGACATAAGATATTTTTTTCACAATAACGTTTAACTTATGCAGTAAAACGAAACATTTCCAATATTTATTTTTAGGTTTTATGCCACATTTCATATAGTGTTTTATCTATCAGAGCTTTAACTGCGGGAGATATGTTAATTAACTACGTATCTGTTACAACGACAGATATACCCCAAAAAGATTTGCTTTGTTTCGCACTTGTAGCAATGCTCAGGTCTAAAAATGTTTAATTTCTCAAAAGAAAATACATTTACTTATTATTTAAAATAATAATTAAAATTTAATATTAGACTATGCCAATGATCGAGTCATTTCTGTAAGTGTACGATTCACGCGCTCTGATACACTGTTTTATTGTGGTTTGTATGGCATAGTCATACATACCTAATACCTTTGCCAAAACAATAAGTCTTGAAATCAATTTACAGATAAAGAATGCAACTCATCTCTAAGCATCCGATGACGAACATTTTACGGTGTCATGTTTTACTTTTCTAATTTTACTAGGACTAACATGTATAGATAATATCAGATTTTCAATTATCTGATTTTAATACGTCCGAGTTTTGAGACTTATTTGACACTGATTTCGATTTTAAATTAATATCAGTTTTGTCACGAGAATTTAGTGTATTCTCTTCAGGCTTCTGCGCAGATCTGTATTGGAAAATAGCCTTGTCTACAATTACATCTCTGACTTTAGTTTTCAGATCCCCAAACTTAATAACCGTTAGGGTTTACTCTTCCATGATTTAATATAAAATTTTAGTTTCCTCATGATTTTAAGCCGTCAGATTTCCGAGACTTATTTGACACTGATTTCGAATTAACATTCATATCAGTTTTGTCACGAGAATTTAATATATTCTCTTCAGGCTTCAGAAAAGGCCTGGATTGCAAAAAAAATAGTATCTTCTACAAAAACATCTGTGATTAATACAATATACATGTAGCTTTTGTTACTAGGTTCCTAAACTTTACAACCGTTTGGTTCATGCCCTATTACCCTTCCATGATTTACTGTCAAGTTTTGATTTACTCGTTTTATTAAGAACAAAAGCGGTGGAGCCAAAAGAAACTTTAAATTTTTTTTTTTTTTTTAGGTCTTTTATTATGCCACATTTCGAATGGTATGTATGATGTTGTTATTTTTATTAAATAAACCACAGGCAAAACTGCATGACTCCAAAACATTTTAGTTAATTGACGACCATTTAACAATAAACGAGTTTTTTAAGTGACAGGCAGTAACCATCTGCTCAGTAACACTATTTAATTGTAAAGTTTGAGAAACTGTCAAAAGATATGTTATAGGTACCTTTCTCAACACATTAACTTTTTATTTCAGTAAATCAGCATGAACAAAACACATAGGCCCATATAAATATAGACCTTAATGTCTAACATACTGAAAATAAAACATAAGTAAATAATTAGCCACTGGGCATCTTCCGCGTCGCATAACGTACGGCGCAATGTTCAGTAGCCATCCTGTAAAGCGCTGAAATACTACAACTTTCGGTCAGAAGTCTTCCTTTCGGAACGTCTGCAGGCGTCGGTAAGCTTACCAAAAATGAGTTAAGATTAACTCTGTGACGAGCATCTAAACGTACACAAAACATAAATATTCCCGCCATATCAGAATGAAGATTAACTAAGTACTTTAGAATTGAATTGGGCCTCACTTTTTGCATTTGAACATAGAAACTGCTGATTTACATGGTAGCAATGGTAGGTAATGAGTATACTCATCAACAAAAAGAACGATGTTATTTTTCCTGTCAATGGTTGAAGGAGTTATAGGGCCGGAAATATCAGAATGAATAATATACTAGCTAACTTGTTACTAGCTAACCCACGCGTTGCTGTGGTAATTCCACATTACCGTCCTCAAATAAACGTTTAATTTGCAGTAAAAATTGAGGTCTACTAATCATAAAAAAACTGTTTTATAACCTAAGTTGGACTAAGCAAAACACATTTGCAATTTTTTTTTTTTACTCATAATGACTTGAATGCTGTAGCCATAATTAATAACTATTGTTATCACTACTGCACGTATGAGAAACAGAATCACTACGATTCACAAAAGCTACAAAGTCAATAGCAATTGAATTGTTAAAAGGTTACCTTGCTTAATGATCTTACTGTCCTTGTTAATTTCGGCTCCCTGTCGTCCAAAAACAACCTTGTATCCAGCTCGCTGTATCATGGAGACTGACAGCAAATTCTATGGTAGGTATCCCAAATTATTAGTAAGCTGCTACAAAGTTTCAATTTCACCAATTTTTAGTGGAAATTGTAGTTAGATTTTTTTTTAAATTTTTTAGTCGCTTGAATCTAAAACAAAGAATATTTCATTAGTATTAGAATCAGAGTAGATTAAACTATAAACAGATTAAATAATACTGTCCTTATTATTGGTGTAGGTTTCCATTGTATTCGCAGTAGATTTGTAGCCGCTACTGCCGTTGCCAGCTTCGTTATAATATATTTTTATAATTAATGTCGATATTTCACGACATGATTGCGGCGATCACAATTATCACACACAATACAACTCTGAAATTCTTATGCATCGTATTTCCTGAAATAAAATTCTTCTCCGCTTGTTGCTTGTCGTAATAACGATCAAGGTGTAGTTTTCTTTGTAGTAACGTTCACTGTTAAACTGTTGAATATTTCTTCTTACGCGACTTCATTTTAATTTTTATTCACGACAATTTTAAATTCACTGTTACCGTACTTTTAACACACTAATCGTTACGTAGACTGGGCCCATAACCTATAGGAGATTACGGGTAATTGAAACAACGATTATACTGAAGAAATTATTGTGTACTATATTCTTCTAGTCACTAAGAAGGTATACGTCCGTTGCCTAGCGGTGCTCAACAGAAAGTGAAGCTCAAACTAGTGTAAAATTACCAAAGAAAAGATGGCGCTACAACCACAGACAAAGTCATCGTAGACATAAAGCCACAGACATGACCATAAAGAATATTATACCACAAACTAATATTTAATAGATTAATTTTTGCAAATTAATAAATAAAAATCAACAAAAAATACATTTATTAATCTCGATGAACTACCTATTACTTGTTGTAAGTCTGGTCGTAAATAATAAACCGGAATACTAAACACCTATTTATTATTGACAAATGATTATACAAGCTTAATTAATAAAATAACTGCAATTAATTACTATTTTAATTTACACAAAAATCCTTCTTACTGTCGAATTTTGGCATGAGTTTACGAGACTCAATCTTCGCCTTAATAAAACCTTCGCGTGCAGATTTTGTACACAAACTTCCTGAAGCTTCTGTTACTGTTTTGACAGATCTCTCAACTGCTTGAGTATGGCAAGGCAAGGAGCTTATATTACCTATAGAATGGAGTCATTAGTCAAATGAAAAAAGTGAGGGCAAAAATTTTGACAACCCTTGACATTTCTTGACATTTCTAGAGAGGCTCTGTCTCTTTCTAGTAGGGTGCCTATAGCAGAAAAAATAATTACGGACAATCTTGGACTTCGTTAAGTTAATAAAATTAATTAGTACTCAAAGTTAAAAATATTTTTGAGTTTACCATGACAAAGAATTAACATTCATAATAATTAGTTTTAATCTTCCGTACAACTGTCTGTTACTATAAGTAAATTTACACTTAACATTGGCGAAATATAAAAATGAAAAAGCTCTTTATTAAATGGACTTTGCTAAGTACTTTTAAATCGTCAAAAGCCCTACCACCATTTCGGGACGAAATAATAATTATTATGCTGAGATGGAGCAGAAATGGCGAAAGACTCCGGCGAAGAACTCCACAGCTTACAATTTTGTAATGATTTCAAAACATCAATACAAGTCAATAAATAATTATCAATTTAATTTAAGTTACAGTTTTACATGCGTATATTTTGGGTAGTTATTAAAAATAAATAAAGTAGTAGTAGTGGTAGTTTTATAAATTCTGTAACACACTAAGTTTATTCCTTAATAAAAACCTCATCACAAGAACTGTTCTATTTTAAATCTCGAGTCATGCCATAGATTGGGCCAAAGGAAAGAAGGCGTGCGTCCTATACTGATTCGCTTTGTGTCAATGCAACATCGTGCGCATGTGTGGAACAATAAGACATCATTGAAGGGTTCCAAGGTGACGGTCAGTGAGTTCCTTACTAAGACTCGGCAAGCGGTTTTTGTAGCATCTCGGAATCACTTTGGCGTCAGGAAGTGCTGGTCGATGGAGGGTTCTATTGTTATTCTTCTCCCGGACAAGAATCGTATGAAGATCACTTCCATGTCCGAATTACAAAAGTTGATTGTACAACATCCATCGCGTTCGACAAGTGCCGGTGATTAATCACTTCGACTTGCGTCATTTCATTTGGTTTCTTTTTTATTTAATTTGCCATTGTTTGTAAACCAAAACGTAAGGTACATTTTTAATTTTATTATTAACTATTGAAACAAATTTTATCACAAAAATGTTTTCAATTTGTAGGTCCATTTTAGAATTAACGTCAGTGACGTTTGTCATCTGTCAATGCTGTCATACAGTTTGTTTAGACAAAATATTTTATCTATACAGCCAAGATATTTTTCTTACTATATGATACATACCATATTGTCTCACTAATTTTGATATTTATTTTGTTTCGTGTTATTCGTATTTTTCTTGTGCTAATATTATGGTGAAATTTATTTATTTTGCAGGTCAACCTATGCTTGTGGTTAAGTTGTTTTTGATTTTTTTTTTTGTGTGTGTTAGAAATAGTATTTTATTGTATTTATTTATTATTATTTGTATAATTTTATATTCTATTTATTTATTATGATTGACGAGGAGTATTTTTCTTGCTCCTCAGAAGATTTTGAAAGTGCTCAGATTATTGATACATCAGACGGTGAACTTCTAGATAGTAAATTGTTATCTGTATTTGAAAATTATAATTCTAAATTTCTTTCTATCGTGCACATTAATGCACAGAGTATTCCGGCGCATTACACTGATCTTGTTGCATCCTTTGGTAATGGCGTAGTCGACTGCATTTTTGTATCCGAAACGTGGTTAAAACCTTCTCTTCCATCTACTGGATTTTCTCTCCCAGGCTATAAACTTTTTCGCAATGATCGCATTGGCATGGGGGGTGGCGGAGTGGGTATCTACCTCCGAGGTCATATACCTGCCAATGTCATCAAGTGCTCACCTCCACTTGGCCCTGGTTCTCTAGAATTTGTGTTCATTGAAGTTCTCATACACCATAAAAAAATTCTTTTGGGATGTTTATATAGTCCTAACGATAAGGTCGACTACTTCAGTACTCTGGAGGGTGTCCTTGAAAAACTTATACCATCTTATGATCACACCATAATATTAGGTGATTTAAATACGTGTTTGCTAAGAAAGGACTCCAGAGCAACAAAATTATCCAATATAACTTCCTCAATGAACTTACATTTGCTATCAAAGTCTTCTCCCACACATTTTTATCCCGGTTGTAAACCCTCTCTTATCGATTTAATGATAGTTTCCGATCCCCACCTAGTTGAATCACATGGACAAACATCCGCTCCATTCTCATACCACGATCTACTTTTTCTCACATTTAAAGTGCGCCCTCCAAAAGCTAAACGTAAAGTCCTTCTTCAGCGCAACTTTCGGCATATGGATGTCCACCGCTTGAGGGAGGATATTAGATGCTTAGACTGGTCTTCTTTATTCAGTTCCGAAAATATTGATGACATCGTTGAGAAATTTACGAAGGAACTGATCAGGTTGTACGACATACATGCACCGGTACGTCCTGTTCGTGTTAGGCATGTTCCGGCACCATGGCTGTCACCGTATATCAGGAGAGTAATGGCCTTACGGGACAAAGCTAAGAAGCAAAATAAAGAATATCCGAACCAAACCAATTTCGATGCCTATAAGATTCTGCGCAATCGTTGCAACAGATTATGTAGGGATGCTAAGCGAGCTTACATTCATGAAAAAATTGACAACTTGGACAGCAAACATATATGGAAATTTCTAAAGTCTTTAGGTGTGGGCAAGCCCACGGTTTCATGTCAAGATACCGTGGATCTGAACACTTTAAATACTCATTTTTCCAATTCACCAATTATTCTCGATATGCCTTCTAAAACGGCTTCACTCTCTTATTTAGCAAGTCTTGTTCCGCCCGACTGTCCGTCTTTCACTCTTAGTCCTGTTTCAGAGGATGCCGTTGCGAAGATTATCAAGGGTATTAGCACTAAGGCCATCGGAAGTGATGCCCTTAGTCTCAACATGGTTCTTCCGATATTGGATGACATCATCAATGTTATCACTCACATTATTAATTTTTCGCTGACAAATAATCTTTTCCCAACGTCGTGGAAGAAAGCCTACGTTATTCCCTTGCCTAAATCCCCGAACCCGTCATCCTTAGCAGATTATCGCCCTATCTCTATCTTACCACTCCTATCAAAGGTCCTTGAATCTGTCGTACATCACCAATTATACTCCTTTCTCTCAACCTATTCCCTGCTGTGTCCTCTCCAATCTGGTTTTGGACCATCTCACAGTACAGTTGGTGCCTTACTGAATGTCACAGAAGACATCCGATCAGCTATGGACAATACTAAACTCACAGTTCTATGTCTTCTTGATTTCAGTAGCGCCTTCAACTCTGTAGACTTCGACATACTCCTTGGTACTCTTCGCTCGGCTAACATCTCACTTCCGACTATTCAATGGTTTCAATCTTACTTAATTGGCCGCCAGCAATGTGTAAAAATGGACGACACTAGATCTGATTGGTGCGCTCTTACTGCTGGTGTGCCCCAAGGTAGCGTACTTTCTCCTCTTTTATTTTCAGTTTTCATAAATAAAATTTCTAATGCTATATCTTCTTCATTCCATCTGTATGCTGACGATCTGCAGATCTATAGGCACTCGGGGTTGAACGAGATCAATGATGCTATTGCTGCCTTAAATAGTGATTTATCTTCCATTCTGACATGGGCAAAATCTTTCGGCTTGATAGTTAACCCTGTTAAGTCACAAGCGATTATTGTTGGTAGTAGCAGATTAAGAAACAAACTTGACATCAACTCGTTACCTCCACTTTTTTACAATGGTACTGCTATTGCCTACATGGATAGAGTGAAAAATCTTGGTCTTATAATAGATTGTAATATGTCTTGGGTGTCTCAAGTTAATGAAGTTAGTAGGCGTATGCATTTCTCCTATCACTCTCTCAAGCGACTTCAATACTTTCTCCCTTTTAAAACCAAAATTATGCTAGCGCAATCTCTTTTACTTCCTATTCTTGACTACGCTGATATATGCTATTTGGATGTAACTGAGGAACTACTCAACAAACTAGAACGTCTACAGAATCTGGCCATACGATTTATTTATGGCCTGCGAAAATACGATCACGTTTCTGCATTTCGTAGAGAGTTAGAGTGGCTTCCGATTCGAGATCGGCGTAATGTGCATCTCCTTTCCAATCTCTATAAAATACTGAATGATCCTAATGCTCCTTCCTACCTTCGATCCCGATTCCAGCTCTCTCCACCTCCCACTCGCTCTAGGCGGCCTTGCGTTACTAAAATGCTTGAGCTCCCGAAGGGCAACACCAATTTTCACCTTCACTCCTTCTCTTTTCAAGCTGCTCTGCGATGGAACGGTCTACCAGCCGTAATCCAAGATAGTCCGTCTGCCACTACTTTCAAAATAAGACTGAAGAAGCACTTATTACAAAAAATCTATAATTGATATATATTTTTATTATATGTATTTGTAATATGTAATGTGTGTATGTATGCATATAGGTAATATGTAATGTGTGTATGTATATGTATAGTCATATGTATGTATTTTATTTAAGTATGTTTTTTATTATTATCTTGTCTATTATATCTTTTTTTTTTTTTACCTTTATATTGCATTTCATTGTCCCCTACATAAATATTCAAACGCATTCATGGGTTGACTGGAAGAGATCTCTTTCAGAGATAAGTTCGCCTTTGCTAACAATTGTATTTTTAAATTTTGTTTACAAATGCAATAAAGAGTATAACAATTAAAAATATGAATACCGGTAAAAGATGTAAAAGAATCATTTGTACTCGTAACTAGATTAATACTGGTTAACGTATGACATGGTATATAACTTTGTCATGTGTTAACCAGTATTGAAAAAATATGCATAAAACGATAAGGATTTCCTATGTAAAGTTGGTCGGTACGCAACGTATCACACCGTGTATTTGGAATAGCCCGTATTAACTTTTTTCGGTTTCAAAGAGTTTGTACCTCATTCTTACTTAAAATTGAACGCCCTACGTATATATATATCAAGCTTCTGTACCTGTTACTCAGTTACGAAGTCAGAAGGATAAGAGCCTTGTTCCTAAAGCCGTAATAGTGTAATTTCCGCCTAGGGTCTTTCGGAAATCTAAAAAGAAAAGAAAATTTTATGTATACAGGCACTTTTAACTTGTAATTAGCATATTAAAAACTATCATTTGATAGGCTTGAATAGCACAGTCACAATTTTATTAATGCTGTGTCAATTTTACTAACCCAAATTCGAGTGAAGTTTGAGGTCACTGTGCATATTGCACTCTGCGTTACATGTTAGTATATGCAAATGTGAAAGATAAAATACACTATTACACTGGTAAAATACAATCAATCATTTTGAATATGTTTCTCAATTAAAATAATGTACATTGCACAAATTACATGTTTTGTTTGTAAATAAACGTTCCCAACCAAAAATGGGTAGAACGATTTATGTATTATATATATACATAATCTATAAACTATATATATAATCTATATATACCTATATAACAGCTATTTCAAAGACTTAAAAAAATATATATATATCAATTTTGATTGCCATTTCTGAAAGGAAAAAGGTTATTATTTTATAATAATTCTGGAAATCCTAGTCACCCTAGTCAATTTGTTTACACATATTTGAATAAGTAATTTATGTATGAAAATTAATTAAATTCAGATAGTATTAAAGCCGAGTATCAGAAATTACTTTCCCCTATGGAGTTTCGCCCAATAACGATAATCATATGGAATTACATGTGAAAAACCAATTTTACTTAGGTGAACAATAATATGCAAATATAACACTTACAAGTGAAATTTCAGACTGCATCCTGGATACCACTCACTTCTGCAACCACGAACTATACAGCGATGCACCATTTTGCACTATTAAAGTTATTAAAATGTAAAAAGCCGTACCAAAATCGCGAGTCGATATTTATGAATACGTCAATTACGACAATTTATGTCATGTTGAGATTTCGGGACATTGACACATGAAGAGAGTGCTGCCATTACATAAATCCTTTCATTTCCCATAAGTTATAGAAAGAATCACAATGATGATTTTCAAAATAAAATACAAACCTAAACATTAAAAGTAAATATATTATATTTATTTCTTTCATTGATAATAAATACTGATAATTGAATACAATATGTTAAGTTTTTAGCTACTTTTCTACTTTTGTTTTAGAAAGATGGCGAAATACTGGGGAAATCTTGTTTCTATGTAGTCGTGTTTAGAAAGAGATGACGACAATTTCTAGAAAGAGAAATGTGAAATTTGAAATGTCAAGTATTGTCAAAATTTTTGCCTTCACTTTGTTACTTTGTCTAATGACTCCATTCTTTAGTATAAGCTCCTTGATGGCAAGGTAATCGCAAAAAGATTATTTTATTGTCCTCTCCTCGAGCCATGTAAGATTCAAGTTCTTCATTAGAAACTTGTTTCAGGATTGGTGGTTCTGTAAGTTGACTTTGCCAGTCAATTAAATCATAATATACTTTAGCATTCATGTTAATGTCTGGAACCTGAAATAATCTTAATCTATTAGTTTTTTGAGCTCGCGCTTTTAGAATGCGACGGAGAGCCAATTCTCTTATATGTTTTTCAGAGTCTGATAACATTGCTAGCAATAGATTTTCAGGGTGGGCAAAGTAGCTGTTACGTTTTATTACTGGATCAATGATAGCTTTCAATTCTGTCGATAAGTAACGAGACCTAGAAATTAACTCCCATAAATGTCTTCCTCCATCTTTGCAACTGGGGTGGCTTTTAATTTGAAACCATGTAGGAGCGTATACTTTGACAACATACGTTGCTAAAGTAACAAGTTTATCAGAAGGATATGATGTTGTAACATAAAGCCGAAGAACTCTGTTAGCTCGTGTGAGCCACCTTGCATGAGACATTTTTCCAGGTGATTTGTGACCTAAATCTTCAGGGCAAACACCGGATATAACAGCTGATACTATTCGGTATAAATATAATTGATCAGAGCTAAGATCTTTCGTGTCTATCAGTGGCATATCACCTGGAATATTTTTAAATGTGACAACAGTTTTTTCTTCGCAGTTTTCCAAGGCTTTTCCGATTTCGCCAGTAAATGTTTTTAGGCCAGACGTCGTACCATCAATATAAGAAAATAGATGTCTAAAGGGCAATTCGTTCATATGCAACAAGCAAATGATCCACTGTAAAGGTCTTTTTAATGTTTTTTCCATTAAACTTATGATTCCACCAAATTTGCCAACGTTAACATTTGTGCCATCACATCCAATAGCCAACAAATGGTCCAGTGACACATTTTCAGTTTTGCTGTTCCAGCTGTTGGGGTGACGTAGCCTAGGTATTTACACTCTGGCTCCTTAATTAATGAAATATGTTCTTCAACTATTAGTTCTCTATAGTATTTCCCGCACCTTTTCTTGTTAACTAATGTTTTATCTTTTCTACCGTCAAAGTACAGCGCAGGTATTTCAGAAATTTTCTGTTTCTCAATGATGTTTTTCCGAGCTTTGCTTCTTTCTCTTCTTAATTTATTTTTATTAATAATTGGCATGTTAGTTTCATGTAAAACAACGGAAGCTATAGCAGCAGCTGCTCTGTCAGATATTCCATACCGGTCGCAAGTTTGAGATAATGTAGTATAATTTACCGACACAGTCGATTCCGGCTTAACTTTTTTCGTTTTTGGTTGAAAGTCTTCGAAGTCGCTTGATGTATCACACGCTGAAGACGATGAACTATTATTAATAAGAGGTGGTGTTGTAGGCAAGACATCGGTGCTGGTTTGTTTGTGAAAACTTTTTGTCATTTCCTGTCTGAGTTTACGTTCTAAGCTTTTTTGATTTTTTCTTGTTACAGCCACATCCGTGTTACCTATTATCATTTTTCTTGAAGATCTTTGGTCGATAAGAAAGTTTTGTTCATTATATGGAACTTTCTTTTCCTTAGGACAGTTACACGCAGAAAAATCTAGGCACTTGCAGGATGAAATATCAAATAAAACTTTGGAAGCGAGGAAGTCTTCTAAACGCTTATTCGGTATTTTAGGATGAGATTTCAATAAGTTCTTAAACTTAAGATGATAAGCTTTAAGCATTTGTTGGACTCTTACACGTGATACAGTTGGAAGAGATGCTTTATTCCACAGGTTTGCAATTTTGTCGACGACAATATCAGCAACTTCTTGAAAACTAGGTTCCTTTTTGGTATTTTTTGTCATTTTAAAGTTAAATCTCGTCCATTCGTAACATTTCATTATTTCTTCGTAGGTAGGAAGCATATTGTATTTTAAATCACTGGTTTTACCAAAAATAGGACACTCCCACGCTTTTCGAGTACGATTCATTTTGAAATAATCAGAGTAACACCACAGGTAACACCTTTCTTCTAGCTAAGTACAGCGCGACTGAAACAATCGAGTTGCGGGTGGAATTTAAAGTATTAACACTTACCCTCAAGTATTTTGTTTAAGTATCCTTATTTTTGGTACGGTATAATATGAACTTATTGAAAAGTTAAGCAGTTTTAAAATTGTAAATAGTGTATTAAGGTATGTTAGCAACTGTTTAAAAATGTACCAATTTTCGATATTTGAAACACAATCCGGAGGCAGTTATACTAAAAATATTGCAGTGATATTTTAAACATGGCATATCAACAGTATTTAGCACAATATTATCGCTATTAAAATTCAAAATTTTTAAAAAAAAATTTTTGACCCACCCACCAATTATGAATTATGCATTGCATAATTCATAATTCATTTATTTATTGTTTCATGTGGTTTACAAAGGTGTGGTACAAGTTTACATATAAAAGTGGCACCTCAATATAAACGTTTGGATTGAGGTGCCTTCTCAGAACTAGGAATATTGTGGATGAATTTTTATCAAAATTAAGTATGGTTTTGTAGTATTAGAGAAAAATGAGAATGTACAAAATCTGAGCTCGGTAGTGAAGATATTAAAAAAGATACAGTACTTTATAGTTGGCCCCTCAGACCACTCTTTATACACGTAATAATTTCAAAGAAGCAATAGTTTAATCAATGCGCAAATTTGTTATTATTTAGTACTATTTGTGTTTGAATTGTAGCCGAATAATTCAATAATTATAATGAGTGAATTTAAAGATATGGCACATTTTAACTGGCACGTCAGTCGAGATGCTTCGGCAAATTGTTTTGCCTGTATACACTTAAATTTATAATGATATTTAAAACAGAGAAATAATTATATTTTGTAGAAAATTCTACTAAATGTAAATACCAATTCTTTCATATAAAAAGCTATATTCATCTCACACTCACTCACTCACACTATTTTAATGCATGCACGCTAACGATAAAGATGGTAATTTAGATTGAATAAAGATAGCCCATAATTTACCTCAAACATAAATCCGTTCAATTTATGATTATATATATAGAATGGCGTAAGCTATAAAGCCTGAACCCTGTCTATCTGTAGTGAAATGTCGACGCACACATATAACTTTTATCACAGAAGGTTCCTCTCTTCTGTGATAAAAGTTATATGTGTGCGTCGACATTTTCACGTACGTTACAATATTACACAGTGCTCTATTAGCCATAAATGGGTTTATCCTCGAAGGGGAAACGAAAGGAGAAATTAATGTTCTATCACAGCCCTCTTGACAGAAGATTCACTACGCATCACAAGAAATCTTTGATAGAAAATCGAAGCGGACTATACATATAATAAACTCATTACCTTGTTACTTACAAAATCTCTTTATCGTTTTTATTACGGAGATTAATGCGTGAGAATGTTTACTTTGGTCTGAGTAATTTAGGCATTTTAAGAGTCTATTATGTTTAATGAATCACTTCAGCGGAGTTTACTCATATGTTTTATCTACAATTTTATGGACGCACTTGGTGGGTTTGTACATTACAATATCATCGTCATAGAGAGGTGGTTTCGCCTTTCCTGCAAAATTAACAAGGTTGAATGTACTAGGTGTCACATCTAGAGCTATAGACATGTACTAATGGCTAGTTAGAACCTTAATGAAATATGCTAACATTTAACAGTTTCATCGCAATAAATATATTACTTCTATTTACAGTTGGGTGTGTGTGTTATTATGTATTCTTTTTTTGCCCGCTTTTATTTGAACGTGGCCTCAGGATAAGTTTACGGACGGAATGTTTTGAATTGGATGACTGCCCTATTCTAAGGTAACTATTTTAATAAATCCGGTGTTTATACTTGTTCTTTGATGACAGAAAATTAATTTTAAGATAAGGAAATAATAATACCTGTAATTCCCAGGTATTGTTATAAAATTAGTTAATAAAATACAATTGAATTTTATAGTAAGTTATTTGTGTTGGTAATTTATTTTCAGTTCAATTAAAGAGTATAAAAACCACGGATATTAAAATAGCTTATTACCTAATTACTCCGTATTGTATAATTATTAATTATTATAAATAAAATAATGAAGGCCGACCTTAACAGATTATAATTATCTATCTAATTGTAGCTAAAGTTAAAATTTCTTTCTCAGCTTCTCAAGTGCTGATGTCTTAGAACTTGTTAGTAAAAGGTAATATTATATTCTTAGCAAACTATAACAACAACCATTTAGAAACAAAAAGAAAGTCAACAAATTACCACTTAAAATGAAATTCAGATAACAAAAAATGACATTAAGTATTCACAGACAGTTTTTCAACATAAATTGATATATTGTGATCAATTTATGTTGAAAAACTATAGGTTATCTTAAGAAAAAAGAAAAACACTGAAGGACATCGTCCTATTTTAACATAACAATATATTTAAAACCATGGAAGTTATTAAAAAATAATCGGCAATGTCTTTGGTAAAGATTCTTGAATAATTATTATTTTTATTTAAGTGTACTGTTAGTTCTATAAATACCTACCTACCTACCCAAATACAACAAAAGACTCTTGCCAACTATGATAATTTGACATTAGAACTTGGCGACAGTGTCACAGTTTTTTGTCTTCTAGGTTATTTTTACCACTATTTTAATATAGATATTAAAATAGTTGCGTGAGAGCAATGAACTTTAGAGGACAGACTTATTCCAAACAGTATAGACACTTAAAATCGCATTCGCACGTCAAAAAAACTTTAGTTTACCATGGGAATACTTAGGTATTAGATTAGATCTACTTTATCAAGAATTTAAGTTAGTAGGTAGAAATTATTCATGACGTACACCAGCAACACTGTGTAATCTCCTAAATATTTTATAAGGTTAAAAATGTACAATAATTACTATCAGAAAAACGGTGGAGGAAATAGAAGATCGATGGGGCGCACGGCATGCAAGAATGCATGAATTCTTCGTAATTATCAAACAGCTTAGTTACCAAACGCGCGGTCGGTACTCGGATGAATATTTTTCAACTCGATTTTCCTCAGTGCTTCGGAAGGCAATGGATTACCAGCTTACGGTAATCCTGGCTGCTGTCGAAAGATAGCAGTCATAAATAAGTCACGTCAGAAGTGGCGACTTTCCAAACTATGACACCTAGCTCAACAAGTCGCCCAAGGAGGGTTGGTGGCAGGCAGGCCGTGGGCCGTATATGTGTAATTACAAAACCTATAGCAGCAAGTGTATCTGATGGTCTTAAGCAGTGAAGACAGAAGGAAGGAGAGATCAATAGCAAAACATACTGCACCGGCCACAATTAAATTAGGAGATAGAAGAAAGAAGTACTATCTAAAAAAGAGTCATGTCTACAAGAATTAATTTTCAAAGGCCGTCATAATTTTTCCTCATTTCCGTTTGACGATATTAACAACACATTACCGAGTATATTTATAGATTCTGTATAAAAACCGAGTACATTAAAATTATTCGATATTTCAAGAAAACAACATTTCACCGCAATGAAGTTTTGCCAAAAAATTTAAGTCTATTGGGTATATTCAGTCAGTAAAGTACTGTAGACGAAACTGTGGCAATAAATAATAACGCGTACGTGCGTGTTAATTTTGGCACGAGAGCGCCGGCGCAGCTTTGGTCGTGCAGTGAGCAACCGCCGGCGACGCGCAACGCCTGCCCGCCCGAGCGGACAAACGCCCGCGCACGGACAGTTCCCGGCCTAAACTGCATTTTTGTTAATGTACGTGCAACCACAAGTATCTATATATAAAAAAGCTATTACAGTTTGTTTCCAAATTAGTGCTGTTTAAGTCAGTGTTTTAGACAAACTTATTTCACAATAAGGCGTTCTTTAACAATATTTCCCAAACATAGAAGACATTTTCGGCAGACGTGAATTTTTATAAATCAGAGACAAACTAAATTAATTTAATAAATACCAAACACAACCATAGTTATGCAACGTAGAAAATGAAGCTCCGTGATAATAAACTAAGTCGAAAATTCTCGTTACGGTGTTCAACATTGCGAAAAAAATTAAACTCACATTATTTTATCGTACTGTGGAGGACTAGCTCCTCCACAGTACGATAAAATAATGTGAGTAGAAAGTAATGTCCGACATCTCTGTTGTGAAAATTCACGTTTAGAAACTAAAGGTGGTTGCAGTAAAATACGAGGAACTAAAATACAACGGCTGAGGGCTGCGAATATTTTCATATGAAACAGACTTTTAAATGTCACGATCTATTTATTAACATAATAAAGTTCAAAACAAAAATACCCTTCTACTCATATAGAAGTTATATAAATATCTCCATCCTGCTGATGTATAAATTAAAGTTTAATTATAGGAAAGGTTACGAAAGCACTGATTTTGAAAATATTAATTTTGTTCTTTCTGTTAGTTCTTTAAATTAACCTAACTTTTAACCTTGTGCGCTTTTTCTCGGAATGTAACGCATTCCAACGATACTACCTCTTCATGAAGTAGTGTTTCTATAGTAATTTATATATTTTTAGAAGTCTATAATTGCCGCTAAAATATTTAAAGCTAAAATACATTGAAAATAAAACGCACAATGACGAATTTGCTACAATAAATATTAAAGCTAACTCGTAGTTTGCTCAAAATTATATACCGTTTTATGTCATTAAGACTTATGGTATTGGGTTGTAAACAAACGACAATAGCATTACTGAAGATAGATGTAGGTCAAAAACTCGGATCAAAAACATATTTGCAAATATTTTGCAAATCTTCAAAAAAAAAGGGCTTTTGAGCATAATAAAAGATGAGCTATGTAAAATCTCACCAAAATTATATAATGCGGAATTTCTTCATACTTCATACCTCAGCAGGAAGGACCTAATCCTGCCTTGTATCCGGATGTTATCTTTGCTGATGATAATGATTATTGCCAAGTAATAAGTAAGTTGCGCAACACTGTGCTTATGTGAAATCGTATTATAAAATGGGAATAAAAAACAGCAAAACCGCTTTAGTTATCTTGGAATACAGTTTTAATTTAAAAAAATTCTTTAATACATTATTCGTGTAAAAATTACTACTAGTGTAAGTGTATTATTTTGTTAAATTCTATGCAAATTCTATCCACAATTTGTACATGTATAATAACCAAAATTTGCCAGTCTGGGGTATAAATACCTACATTAATCCTTTCCATTAGAGGTTATTGTTTCATTAGATTTCTGAATCAATAACTCCATTGGTCAATATGAAATAGATATCTATAATATCCTCTAAAAGCTAGATACTAAACTGATTTCAAATATAAAATGAAAACTTCAATAAAATTTGCATAGGAACAGATTTAAATTTATGAAGAGACAACGCAACCCAAGTGACGTCTATCAAAATTAATATAAATTTGGCACTGACTCATTTCAGGCCTCTCCACAATATACACGAATAGTCGCAGTAGATCACCTTGATGGAAAATGACTCACTGTAATATTTAAATATCATGTATCACATAAATCTTTAATTTTTATGCAATTATCGTGTCTCTATAAGCGTAAGATATGTAATATAGCAATTATTAATAATAATATTTAACTTCAAACTTAGGAGTAGACATATCGCCATCTTAACTATAGCACAATGACCGTTCGATGAGTAAAAATAAACGGTGGCCCAGCTCTCGTCGAAAGCGATTCGCGACATTTACATCGGCTGCACTTTCTATTTATGACGCAGCAGCGATCCCAGGCACCGATTGAAGCATGACCCTTCCGACCTTGTTTGTTTAACGATCACTAAATTCCATTAGAATCACCCAAAAATAATCGGATAGAGAAAACAAACGCTGGCCCCTGTTCAACAGAGATGTCTGTACATCAAAACACAATGCTAAAAGCTCTGTCTGATAGAATAATACAACAAATCTGTGGTTTATTTACAAATTGTACATCTATGCGCGAAAGGGCAAATAATATTGCATTAATTAAATATAAATCTGTGTTTGAAAAGCTTAATAATCACGATTTCAATTAAATTTAATATTAAGGGTGTTTTGTTTCTTTGCGGGTAAAATTAGTGCATCCTAAGGAATTGTGTTGTGTTGTCAGTGTAGTGGTGTGAAGTATTTGAGCGATGGCTGCGGGCGACGTAACGCGGCGTGCCTCCATTACTGCGCCATCCATGCATCGGCGCCCTTCAGCGCGTCGCGGCTCCCTCATTAAAAATCCACAATCACAATCTCAGGTAAATTTACAGTCAAAATAGCAACATTATTAAACTTAAAATGATACAGAATATTCTAGCGCACACCTTCATCATAACAGCCTTTTTAATTTGACCCACTGCTGGGACATAAGGCCTCTCTTTATCATCGAAGGTGTCGGCAGTAGTCCACCACGCTTGCCCACTGCGGATTGGTGGACGGAGTTTAAGGTGATCAATACCCCTTTGCTGATTCATTAGTCACCTTCTACGACACCCATTGGAGGATATGAGGTGATGCTATTCTACTCTGCCGGCATCACACGGCAAGCGCACACCTTATTAATAACTAATATACTAAGGCTTTACTTCACCAATACCTAAAATAAGCGATTAGAAGTTAACCAGTGTTTAACATTTCATCCATAAAATAGATGTCAAAACCGACGGTTCAATAATATAATCGACTGTTTAAGTATTGGTGAACTTTAGTCTTACGAAGAAGAGACCATTAAATTATTATTGATCTTAGTAACATCTAGCACAATCCATCGATGTCAAGATTTCCAGAATAAAAAAAAACATACAAATGAGCCTCTACTGGTTCCACTTCCAGTGGTTCACCCACCAGAATTAGATCCAGTGGTTCACCCACCAGAATTAGATCCAGTTGTTCATCCACCAGAATTAGATCCAGTAGTTCACCCACTAGATTTAGATCCAGTGGTTCACCCACCAGAATTAGATCCAGTGGTTCACCCACCAGAATTAGATTCCCAGGTTCCCAATTTATGCTCAGTTTGCTCGGTGACAATTTTGTCGAAATCTGTCGCTATAACAAAAGTGATAACAGCATCAATGTGCTCCGTCAGAAAATTGATAAGATAGTCAGCCCCACGGTAAGAAATGTTCTTGATAGGTGCAAGCAAAAAATGGTTTATGGTAACACTTGCACGGCTAAATAATGAAGTGAAGAATGTTACTAGTTAACGATAGCCAAAATAATAGGTAGTAAACCTTAGCACTTCTTGTAGCAATAAATTTTGTAGGTATAAGACTTTAAGAAATAAGGAGGAAGGAAGGCTTAATTTCTCTTGCAATAGGCAGATGCACATAAAACCTAATAAAATATATATTGAATGCTGGAAACAGAAGAAAGATTGCCGATCGAAACAGATTGATTGAAATAAAGCTCAAATTAAGGCAACTTGGGTTCCGCTTTAAATTATTATTTTCAAAATAGTAGGTAATGGAAAGGCCTTCTTTTTTATGGCGTCACCATAAGCATCATAGTACCATTCCACATGAGTAGATGCCCTCTATATTTCTTCAATTGTTCATCTGCCGATTTTCTGCTTATCGTTGTAATTGCCAGTCTGCTCCCTTGTACCAAGTCAGGGTCACCAAAATGTAATTTTATAAGCGGAATAAAGATTTCTTTCTTTCTTTCAGTGGTTTAGGGTAATAGGCCAAGCTCGGTCCACCTTCGGATTTATCGTCAATCCGACATAATAAGAGGAAGTAGTCAGTAACGCTCCCTACGAAACGAGCAGTCTGGGTTTGAATCCTGTTAGTCGCAAATGTTAAGGTGATGACCACAAACATTTGTTTGCGAGTAATGGCTTATTTATATGTTAGCTTAATTCTATTTACAAAATACTAGTGGTAACCCGTGGCTTCGCTAACGTTGATGTCGGTTATTATATAGCCTATAGCCGTTTATAGCCTTCCTCGATAAATGGACTATCCAACACAAAAACAATTTTTCAATATGAATCATAAGTTCCTGATAAATTGGGTTGAACGCGTTTAGCATCCAACCAAACTCTGCTACTTCATAATATTATTAAAATGACTCAGTTGTAGATTTTTGTGTATGTTTGTCCGTTATCTATATAGTATCCTTACCACAAGTTCTTAATGATATTTAATTTGGGATAGATAATATTGTTTAAAAAAAAAAGAGAATACCTTATCTCTTGGTTCACCCTCCGGTTTTTATTAATGGGTTAAAATTTAGGTTTATTCGCCTAATGCGTTCAATAAACCGTAGCATCAGACATTAGTATGTTTTAATTCAAGCCAATTCATCGGGTCTGGGAATTGTTGTAGTCGTTTACATACCACACTGCCTCGGCACGGAAAGCTCGGTGCCTCAAAGCTCGTTAATCTTGTCTGAGCGTTAAATACGTTCATGTTAGTACTCGCAGTACAATTCAACAGGTCAATATTAATTCGTTTCCGTGATACGCTCCACTACACGGTTGAGAAACAACAGCTGTTATCAGGTGTTTGTTACTATTATACAAAGGAGATGTAAGAGAAACAAGATCTAAAGTTACGTAATACATATTCCTGGCTATTTGAATTAATGAAATTCATTATTTGTTCATTAAATTATACAATTAAAGGTATTCTAAAATTTTACTAAAGAAAATTCTAAATGCAAAAACATAGCACTGGTAAAGGGATACATAGAGAATAAATTATTGTGTAGGCCTTTTACCAGTGCCTTTTACCTTTTACATAAAAGGCTAATAAAATGACAAGAAGAGATTGACGGAAGAGAAAGAATTTACTTACTTTAAATAACGTTATATAATGTAAGACTTATTTGTTTGAATTTACTTTTTCAAGTTATACCTTGTTTGAAATCATCCGCTTGAGAAAGACTTTTTTTAATTCGCCTATATCATCTCACTGCTGGGTAAAGGCCTACTGGGGTGAGAAAGACTTATTTAAAAAAAAATCTAGTACATAAATAAAAATCTCGTGTCACCGTGTTTGTGTTTGAAATCCTCCGAAACCACTAAAATAAATAATTTAATATAATTACTTATATTTTTTTTTTACTTTCATACCTCTAAATAAACAAATTAATATATTTACATATAGTATACACACACTCGCGCTTACTATTGCGTTTATTGAAAAGGGACGCAAATTGCTAGAAGCTATAAGGAGATATGATAACGAGATAGATATTGTATCAACAATACATCCATGAATTTGTATTACCTACTTAATTATATACCATATAAGAAACTCTTTATAATATACAGTGTTTATTATTATTTTCAATTAATTAATAAACAAACCTCTAATTTATGCCTCTAATTCAGAAGCTTCCATCAATTTGCGTCCTTTTTCAATAAACGCAATTATAGTAAGCCGCTTTTTTTTTAAAGACGTGCCAGTGACAAATTATGAAATACATATTTAATATTATCCCAGATTTTCTAGAACTTTCTAAACCTTACAGCCTTTCTACCTAGGGCGTACTAAAAATTTCCGGAACTCCACTTATATTATCAATATTTAATATTAATTTCGATATTTGAAAAAGGAACTCTTTCGACTTCGTTTGTTTCATGTGCTTGTCAATTGTTTTTCAATAATATACTCGTAATCACCATTTTTAATGTTATTATTGGCGATTAGCGATTTTTAAACATTGCGTGAACCATAAATTTAGCTCTTGCAAATTTTCGTAGTATGATTTAGTACGATTTGAGATGTAATTTGACGCATCATCCGAGTGTCGCTCGGCTACAAATTTCTTTTAGTCATAAAGTACCTTGCAAATCGGCTGCTTTTAGCTGTCAGACGCGGTCGTGTCACTTTCAGTGACGAATATCGTAATGGGCTGCCGTCACAGATTTAATAATACAAGGAGATAGACCAAGCCGGCGTTTAACTTGTGGCGAGTGTAAGCCCAGCGGACATACATTGCCGCCAGTTCGCCGTCCAATAAAGTCGAGTAAATACGTACGTATGTCAGAAAGAAATATCTGTTTTTCTTTCAAAATGCCGTCCTGTTCAACTGTAACATGCAATCATTGCAGTGAATCAGTTATTTATCAAGTACTGGAATAACTTTTCACACGTTAGAACAGAAAAACTTAAATTTATATTTAAAAACAATATTTAAACAAATAGTCCCAATTTTATTCATTAAAACATAATCGCTTAAAATTATACGTTACTATCTTACAAATTGTATTACAATGCAGCTGTGCTTAGCTTTCATTGCTTCGCAGTCCTTAATACGTGCGCAATCAATAGTGTATATTACAGCATGCTCAACTAGAACCATGTTATATAGTACGGCCGCTGCTGATCGCGACACTCGGTCTTCCTATATTATTCCTCGGTATTCCGATCCGTTCGAGTAATACTCAGTTAAACACTACACACTCAGGCAGTAGACACACTTTTGTCATACACCGCACTCGTCGAACAAGGGTGCGAAGACCCGGTCTACATACGACGCCCTATACCCGGTACAGACATGTACCGGGGCGCTTCTGCGCGCGCCCCGCCTCCGCCACGACACGATGTGCCCGAGCCGAGGTCCGAGCCTTTAGAGGCACCCTCGGGCATGTCGCTCCCTACCGACACGGACGCCCTAGGGACGCTAGGCGGTCGAGAGACTCCCCACGGGGGAGATGCTCGGTCGCCCAGTAATCCCCTAGGAGAACGTTCCTAGGGGTGACGCAGAAAATGTCATCAGAGACAAACTGCAACAGAATTCAAAAAAAAAAAGAGGTCTTCCTATAAACTCAGCGATTTGACCGATCTCCTTAGATTAATATATCTGTGGCTGCCGTCTACCGCTATAACAACGAAAACATCGATGCTGTACGCCGTATTATCGAAACAGACTATCATGTGACGTACCTTGAGGCATCTTTAGTTCAGATACAATTATATCTGAAAACATTTGAGTGTGAAAAACTGCACTAATGACTCATTCATTTATCTGAGGCTCATGCTTACTAATTTTAAAGATGGGACGTCAAATTTCGCGTGGGATATAGTGAGACAGGACAATGCTGCAATCGACTGTTTGGGTATTTCCAGGTGATTTGAAAAAAACAACTAAACAGTCGCTTTGTGGGTCATTGTACAATGAACAGCGTTTGGTACACGGCCATATGTTTACCGAAAGTTATGGACGAACTCCGTAAAAATATCCGAAAGACGCCTTGCATCGCGACATGGTCTCACACGGTAAGACAGATAAAGGAACTTCTGAAAGGGAAATAAGTAAATATTATGAGTCATCCTGCGTACTTTCTAGCCGTGGTATATACCATGCGACTTCTTCCTGTTTGCAAAAATCAAGATCTATTTACGCGTTCAATGATTTTCATCGCCAGAAGATGTTGTTGTATTTTTTACGTCATTGTGGAATACTGTAAAAAAAAAACGTTTCCTTGATAACCATGAAGGAGTGGCATAAATGTTTTCAAAATGGGTTTATTCCTATGAAAAAGTGCATTGAAGCTATATTTTGAAGGAACAATATATTATAATACCTTTGTTTTAGACCATTCAGAATAGATAGCGTTTTCTTAATCATTCCGGAAATTTTTATTGCGCTCCAAGTACCTATTACTTAGGTACTCATATTGTTTTCCTCAACTACAGTGATCTTTCTTTTCGTTGAATAACACATTTTTTGTAACATTTCACGATCCAATAAATACGTCCATTATTCCTTGAATGCTTAAATAGAATTATGAGTAGAATTACTAACGACGGACGGTCAAAGTATTCTCAATATTGATATACTTCAGTAATGAAATGGGTAATTTAATAATTACGTTATCTAAAGGTAATGTTACATATATGTTGTACCCTTGATGAAACCCAAAGCAATTACCTACTAACATGATAATCTGGGGATTGATATAAGTTTTCGAGTTATTAACATTTTACTGTTCTTTTATCTTCTTTCTCCTTGGTCTTTGGGGTCGATGCAACAAAACTGCTAAAGATTAACTATATTTTACTTTTCTTTTACGTTCATCTATGTATAATTAATCAAATTCGCATCTATTAGGTAAGGTTATTTTGCTTAGGCTGGCACGGGCTCCAAATATATCGGAGTATAAATTATAAAAAAAGAATTACAAATGTGTATCAATACTTTTCTTGGTTTTCTATGACGCTCTTTTCAACTACTTAATAAAAATAATATTTATTTCTTACTTTTTAGTTTAAATTTGTACGTCTTGAAGTCGGTTTTCGTATATTTTTGCTAAAAATATTTTATCTTAAAGCATTATAAGTGAAACCGTAATAAATGTATGTTTCATTATTGTTAAATAAATAAAAAAATAATGAAATACTCACATACAAGATCGCATGTTTATAATATACTATTTAAACTAAAAAATAATACAGAATGGCATTCTGTAATGATTTTATTAAATTACCTACTTCATTACTGAATATATAAATATATATATTTTTTATTTTTATTTATTCGGTTAATCAACAGCTATAACATTCTTAAATATTAAACATGATGGATTATTGTAAGCCAATAACAGATTCACACTTATAAACATAAGTACCTAGATATAAGTAAAGATATTTCTGTGACCTGAGGATTACTCCTCAGATCATATATCTTTACTGCTATGATCTGAGTGAATACCCGTCACACAACAATTGAATTCCCCTTGTACTTACTCGTAAATGCTATTTATGAAATGTGTATTGAGTATTATTACAACAGATTCTGAAATATATCTTTATTATTCACTACTGGCAGTCCTTTTCAAGTACCTATCTAAATGTAATTGGATTATCTAAGAATCAATTTGTCACTATTATCACATTACGTTACAGGTTACATTGTAACATCGTGTTCAGTACCCGTAGTATAATAAGTTTTTTAGTATAAAATACGTAACTATTGTAGTTGCGTTAAGAACTCAATTTGTATGGGAAACACGATTTGCGCTTCTTTCCGCTAGGGGTGCTATTCACGTTTCTTATACAAATCGAGCTCTTAACGCAACTACAATGGTGACTTATTTTAAACGAAAAAAATTACACTACGGGTACAGGTGTCGTAGAATAATAATCGCAATGGGACTTAATTCTATTGGTTGTATTATAGATAGCCTATAAATCCCTTGTACTTGTGCTTACAACGCCCTCGTAACAATACGAGGTACTATTAATAGATTATGAGTGTATTTTATATATTTATATGTGATGCCTTCATATTTGATTTACTAATAAAAACAGTTAAAAGTATAACTCGTAGATTCTAGCATTGACCTGCTACTCACATAAAAAATGTAGACTGTTAACAAACAACAAAAGCTTCAATAATATTCCGAAGAAATCTAAGAAATATATGACGTATAAACTCCTGTGTAGTTATAACCTATTTGTTGAGAGTTTGTTTTTAATTCCATTTTAGTTACCTACTTTTGTAATAAGTTTGTCTTTCTTTCTAATAAAATTGTCTGAAAACAAACTACTTACTATGTAGATATATTTTAGTAATTTAATATATTAAAGTCAAGAACTCTTTGTAAAATGCTGTTTTTAATAACGTCATTTAGACGTAGTGCCCCCCAGTTTTATTAATAGTATTCAAAGATTGAAACAGTAATAGACTCCAAAGTAATACCATCGTGAGCGTGTTCAATCATATCGCGATTACAAATTATTTTAGTCAACATTTCAATCTACTTACAATGGACCGTGGTCACGACAAGACTTAAAAAGTGTTCGAATAGAAATAAGTTACACGTCAGTATTTATCGGACAATACTTCAAATAGTATTGCTATTAATAATCGACAATAACTCAGTTTAATAACCAAAATATTTTTGGTTCAAGAATAATTTTCTTGTATCGAATCCAATTCCGTACCTAAACCATTCTATAATTCACATAACAAACACAAAAATAAATCCTACAAATCGGTCCAACCGTTCAGGAGGAGTTAGTGACGTACGATTGTATAATATATGTATAAAGATAAAATGACTTTCGAATGATGCAACAATTAGTGAAATGAAATGATATCAACTAATGGGCCTTGCAGCCTGCTTGCGTGCCCTCGTGACCTTTGACATATAAATCGATAGGATGACATAAATTTATTGAGTACTTGATGGTTCAAATTATTTTAACACATTATACATAAAAATAGACAAATCGAACACGTTAACAAATGGAACCGAAAAAAGTACCTTATAGAGTAATATATGTTTATGTATAATTTGGAAAAACTACGCTTTTCTATGAGTATAGTACGTAGGGCTCCCTCATGTCACGCCACCTTTCTCGGTACTGGGCTTCCCGGGTCCAGGAGCTGCCACCAGTCCCCCTAATTCCATCAGACCAACGGGTCCCAAGGCTCCAAATCCAGGATGTTAAGACGATCGAAGTGTAGAACTTCGATCGTCTGGATTTGTCTACTCCAACGTTTCTCGGTTTTTCGGCAGACATGACCAGCCCATTGCGACTTCAGCGTACTAATTCTGTGGGCTATGTCGATAAGTTTCATTCTGTGATGAATATGCTCGTTGCGTACTCTATCTTATAACAAGATACCGACCATAGTCCCCTCCATAGCGCGCTGAGCGACTTTAAAATTGTGGACTAATCGTCTGGTAAGTGACCACTTTAACACTCTCATTACTAGTAAGACACTGATTGAAAACGTTAGTCTTCTGGCATTGTGGCAGGGATGACGTCATTATATGTCTAACTAAACTTTTCAAATGTTTGTTCTATAATTTTATTATTAAAACGGAAAACCCTCTGTAAACAAGGTAGAAATTCCTCGCATGCGTGCCTTGTGTAATATGTTAAATGTATAATGACGTAAGTTAATCTATTACCGTCATTGAGTTATTACGATCTCACTTTCGCATGATAGATTTTAAGCGAGACTTAAGCTACCTACAATATAAGTTATTGTGATCCCACAAACTTGTGGAATCATTCGAAACAATATGATAATTTTATTTATGTAATATGGTGAATGCGTAGTTCTGTATGTTACTATTAGACTCATCAGATGTTTTCATATACCATATACTCTATATACTTGTCATAGACTTAAAACTAGAAAAAATACACTGATAAAAATCGAACTGCCCCAGGCGGGAATCGAACCCAGCATCTTCCGCAATCCGAGAGGCTGCGTTAACCACTACGCCAACAGGGCAATTGCTTTCGCCTTGTTGGCGTAGTGGTTAACGAAATTTGTCAGAGCTTGGTGCTTATGTTTTTATAGTTAACATTGTTTCATCAAATCTTTGAAATTTGCACTTCTAAGATAGAGATATTAATATTTTTGCAAATATTTGACGCCCAGTTAAGATGAAACTACCTTATATTATGGAATAATTTTTGCGTTTACAAACGCGAAAATATTTTTAAAACTAGAAAAAATACACTGAAAAAAGTCGACCTGCCCCAGGCGGGAATCGAACCCAGCAACTTCCGCAATCCGGGCGGCTGCGTTAACCATTACGCCACCAGGGCATTCCTTTCGCTGTCGAAATTTGTCAGTGCCTTTGTTTTTATAGTAAACATTGTTTCATCAAATCTTTGAAATTTGCACTTCTAAGATCCGAACGAAATATTTTTGCAAATATTTGACACCAAGTTAAGATAAAACTACCAAAATAAATTGCAGTGGCCTATAGGTAAATATTTCAAATTCAATATTGTTATAGGAAGTGCCATGGGACATCATCGACCGCTGCGCGCTGCCCATCGTCCTATGCCACGCGCTCGCAGTCGTTCTATCATCGCTTCTGAACGCACTTCACCTCAGCCAAATATCGGTGTTCACCTTGTTCCTGTGGTTTGCCATATCTGTGACGGGCTCACTATGGTTTTACCATAACCTGCAGGTAAGCATTAACAGGACATTATTATTATTACTTACTTTTAATTCAAACATTTAACAGAGAACACGACAGTGCAATACATTAATGTTTGTTAAAGACGTAAATTATACTATGTAAAGTGTGTGATACGTAAGTTATGTATCTTTGAAGCTATAAATACAATACCAAAATTTTTATCGATGTAGGAACTTTGAACACAATCGTTGCACAGATTTCTTGATATTAAATCTAACTGTGAGATCGCACTACCAAACATAAAAAATATTTTAAAAAATCATTTATTTCTCACCGCATACCAAATAAGTACATATTATAGATGTAGAATAAAGTTAAAACGTCCAGATTGGGATGCGGATCGCTGATGCCTGTGGTAGGTATTAAAACCTGTATTACAGGTTACATTCAAGTCAAACCGAATTGAGAAGTTAAATTGAAAATAATCTCATATTTTAACGTCACATTCCTTTCTTTTTGCACTGAAAGAGAAACAAATAAGAAGAAACAACTTTCAGAATAAGATCTGTTTTTGTTACAGAATACCTTGGTAATAAACTTGATCAAAAAGTCACCGCTTCTTAAGCCTATGCCCATAAATACTTTTCTCTAGTTACCTTCAGCCATAGATCTTACTGTCGTTTATCTTAACGGTACTTTTTAGAATAGAACAGTTAGATTAGCCACAAAATATGGAAAGTAGAGAAGGTAAGCAGGTAAACTAAGAATAACCAAAATATGTTAGACTCCTAAATTGTTCCAACTTTGTAGTGTTGTAAAGCATTTATTGGCGTAACCAATAGCTCTGGTATATAGCATTATTCCAATTTAGCAATATGAAGCAGATTTGTAAAATTGACACTGTAACACTCAAATGTTTTAATGAAGTAGAAACAAAATGGCGGAACACTAGTAGCGCTGTATTCGACTCACTTTAAGTACCCAGGCAGTGAAAAATAATTCTCTCGTCGAGTAGGTAAAATAAGTCAAAGATGTTATTGTTACTCTCCCCAAGGCAGGTTAGTGACAGGCAGGTGGCCGGCTGCAAAAATCTAATGCCAAATCCTGTGGCAGTAATGTCACTATCGCGGCATACTGCACCAACCTCAACTATGTTGGGATCAGGGTGGGAGAAATAGAATGGATACTCTCCCCTACATCCGCTTACACATATACATTTTTCTCGGAAAAATAATATCTTTGTGGGTTAATCGTTATTAAGGGGACAGTTTTTTTGTAAAACAGAGTTTTGACAACCCTAGCACAATGGTAGAGCGTAGGTTTCGAAAGTAAAGTGATAATAACATAAGAGACCTTCTGCATTCTTAATTCTTCTTCGTCGTACGGGCTGTTTCCACAACTTGACGACTATGCACATGCTTAGCGTCGGAGGGTGAGAGGCTCACTCCAGCCAGCCCAACTCTTACAGAAAGGCTCCCAGCGCCTTGACGTCACTGAAAACATCCTGGAGTCCTGTGTGACTCAGGTGGTGAGCCCAGTGTGTTGCCACTGCGTTGCATTCCATCAGAACATGAGCGGCTGTTTCTTCTATGCATCCTGCCTGTCTTTTATACCTAATGTGAAAAGGTGTTTATAAAAATTGCCATCACCAGTTTTGCGCTTATTATAAGGCTTAAACGTGATCTACTCAATTGTAGGAGAGCCTTGAATAGCTTCATATTTATTGTGTGTAGTGCTGCCCTGACTTGTCTTCACTCTTCTAGGTTTTACCAATATAGGTTGAAATGCAGTTCAGAGACAACTTTTTAACACAATGATATATGCTATAATAGTCGAAACCGAATGTCGATTTAAAGCGCTCTATGAATATTTTGAGCAATTTGGTTTTATTTATGATATCAATCCTCGGGAAGGCCAAAACAGGCTTTCGAATTAAATGAAGAACTTCAGCTTTTAAAATCTAATTCATTAGACTCAATCAACGACGCGAAACAACTCATTCAATAGACTTTAGAAAATAATTTTGAAAAAGTATATACATATGTTTACATTACAATTAGAATCATGCTCACAGTTCCGGTCAGTACAGCTTCCGCTGAGTGCTTCTCAAAGTTAAATCCATAAAAACCCATTTGAGAATGATCGATGATCCAAAACAGACTATCCGGGATTTATTTCTATTAAACTATATTAATTTCTATGTGTGTAATTATTTTTGTCATCATTTGATTATCAACAATAAAACTCGTTTCCTCATACAATATTTTATAATTTGGCTCACTTAATTTAACGGTTTTTTTTTACTGCGAAGTAAAATAGGCCTCGCGAACTTGATGTCGCCGACGTCCACATGTGGTCTAGCGCCGCCACTGGTTGTCGTTCTGCACGCTAAAATACTGGGAAAACATGCGTTGACAACATTAGTTTCTTCCCTTCTCGTCAATGCTTATAGCATTCGTGGACTCTCAGCAGGGAGTGTAGAGTAGGCGTAAAATATAGTAGTAGTAGTAGAGTAGGAAGAGTCTGATGTAGGTACTTATATTCTAATACATACGTTGTTCCGAGGATTTAGCCCGGATAAATAATTATCAGTGTTTACAACAAAGTATCTAGATAAAATACTAATCTAAAATTTACTTAACAGACGTTACCTACTCACCTCCGCATTCCACCCCACATTCTTAAATCTCCTCGGGATCATTATAATTTGGAGTTAAAATAACAATGTAGAATTATAATGTAAGTACCCACGCTAAATCCTGATCTTTTCAAACATTCTCCTATTAATTTATATTCTACATCTTTTGGGAGTTCTCTTATGAGCTCAAAATTGTAAATGTTTTTTATCTCAAAGTAATACTGTCCTGGAATTGAGAATAGATTGTAAAGTATATTGTTTATTTAATGGGGCAACCAACAAAACTTAAACTAGACACACACAAAAGTAAATAGGTACATGGGAACTAGGACTTAATCTAAGTTCAGTTTTACTTACTGTTCGCCACGGCGTGGATAGTAGACAATTAGATATAAGTGAGTATACTCCATATTGATAACAAATATGTATTGGCAGAACAACGTTTGCCGATTAAGTTCGTAGTAATCTAACTAAGTTGACATACTATATTACTGAGAAAACACTATGGCAGCCGTCGCCCTCGTCGTGTCAAATATGAGTTGGCGTTGCTAATCGTAGCAACAGTGTATGGCGTTTGCAACTTGCTAGACAAGTGCACTCTTCAGATATTCAATTTTAAAATTTATAGAAAAAAAGTCATATAATGAAAAGTAAATTTTTTCTTACACAACATTATCAAATATCGTTATTAGACTCCTCCTTATCTAACTGTGAATGTGAATACTATGAATGCACACTAACTTTTTATACACACAAAAGTTAAATAGGCCTCGCCATATTTATAATTGTAAACTATATTTTTTAATTTAATAAACTATTTGATTGTCGACGTGGTAACGAACGAACGATTACGTATCCAAACTTAGGCTTGAGTTCACCAACACATAAAACAGGCGATTATAATTTAACCATCAGTTTTTGACAATTCTTCTCAGTGAACGCATATAAAATTCTTCTATACGATAAAAGGTCAAAAACAGTTGGTTAAATTATTATATAATCGCCTGTTTAAGTGTATGTGAACTCCAGTCTCAGATTCAATTTTTAAAACACTTTCACCCTACGATGGGAAGCAGTGTTTTCCTCTTGCTACTCGGGTTAAATAAACACTACTTTCACAGAGAAATCAAAATAGTTATTTGTTCAACAAGTGAGCAATGTTATTTTTTGCTTCGAGTATCTACTTTAAATGACAAAAAGTAGTCATAAAGACTACTAAGCGCAGTATGTGATTTAAAAACATATGAGACCAAAAAAATTGCTCTCGTGTGAATACAACTTTTCACCTCTTCGGCGAGGAAATGTTATAAGTGAGAAAAACAAGTCAATTTTTAATATATGTTTATTCCACTAAAAATGAGTACTAAAAAGGAAAGTTACTGCCAATATCTAGACTGAAAATTACAGTCTTGCAAAAACAAAAAAAAAACGCAACTGCGAGCTCCGATCGCAGCAAAAGCCGTTTTTGCTTCGAGCTTCCACAAAGCAAACGAGCTTTTTTGGTGCTGAAGAGGTGAAATAGTAGATTGCTAGACAAGAGCGGAATGGAATCAATTCCCTTACGAGGTAGTTAGACAGATTCCTTTTTATATATAAGATGTGATATAAGTCCACAAAATCAAGATTTTGAATTTCAGCACAGCGCGTTTATTGAATTATTATCCCGCCAAATTAGTCTTTTTCACAGAGAGAGGTCTTTTCAAATTTGGAAGACACTGCGTGAGACTAGTAGCCTCTTAAACCGATTGCATCAAACTTGACTTTCTTAAGTGTACAAATTGTACCTAAATGAATAAAAAGAGTTTGAGCTTGATTCACGGCCGTTGACCATCTCACGGAAGAGAAAAATATTTTTAAATTTGGAGCACACCGCGTCACTGCCGCTAACCATCCCGCTGAAGAGAGACTAACCAAATTGAGTTTTATTTCTAAAACTAGCTGTACCTTACCACGCTTCGCAGTGGCACATACATTGTGATTGAATGGTTGAGAAATGAGAAACAAAACAAAGAATACATTTCATATAAGTTTAATTTTGCAATACTTATGGATATACTTAAAAAAACTGTTTTCTCGCGGTCGCAGATATGTGACTGATGCAAAAAATAGATAAAAACAATCCTTGATGCGGATTTTACATGTTGGCGACTGGCCACCACATTGTCTATAGTTTTTTGATTGACGTTGATGGCGGTTGCCTAGTTACGGTTGTTATTTTTTCATTACTATTGCGGTTGTCAGCGAGTGTTTGCCTCGCTTCTGGCAGATGGCGCGGTCACTGGTACACAGCTGATCGTTAAAAAAACTATTTTCTCGCGGTCGCAGATATGTGACTGATGCAAAAAATAGATAAAAACAATTCTTGATGCGGATTTTATATCATGTTAAAATTTCAACTCAATCGGTGCAGAACTTTTTGAGTTTTTAAAGCTCAAAACCAACATAACATTTTTATATATATAGATTAATTCACGGGAACAAAGCAATTACTATAAGTTTTTCCCGGCCAGTGTTAGGAATTAGCATGTTCCACCCAATACTCAGATCAAACAAATGCTACTTTCCAAATAGGTATGAGAAATGAAATTGTTTATTTTCATTAATTGAGGTGGACACTACCTCAATTGATGAAAATAAACTTTTCCCCCCACTTTGATTTTTATTTTGAAAATAAAGCAACTTGGCCTACTATTTGTTTTTATTGTTGATATGACATACATGAAGTCACGCCTTTCTCCCATAGACATCTTTACATATTTCTTTCGCTTTATCTACTCTCTTTACAGTCCATGTACATGCTCAGTGATTAAGAGTACTTTTGAGTACTGTTGATGGATAACATGACAAACCATTGGTCATCATGAATCCATTACTGTGATGCAACTCATATCCGCATTGGCTCTGCGCGACCATATCAGAAACGATGAGATCCGCAAGAGAACCAAGGTCATCGAAATAGACCGAAAAAATGCGAGCCCTAAGTGGCAGTGGAGAGGGTACATTGCGAGGAGGACTGGCGGCCGTTGGGGCGGAAAGGTCCTCGAATGGCGGCCACGTACCGGGAGACCCCCCAAGGCGGACTGACGATCAGGTCGCGGGAAGTATTGGGTTGGAGATCCATAAGGGTGGCCAACAGAGAGCGTCGCTGCTGAAATAGTAATGATAATTATGATGAATTGGTCAACTTCTCACATCACAATCAGGGACGCCCTGCGCCTAGCTTTGGGCTGCTTATAACCTTATGAAGATGATTGACAAAATACTTTGTAACGTAAAAAATGTGTTTTATTTTATTTCATACTATTGTTTCGAAGCTTTTTTTGAATAATTGATTACCCTTTCAAATTAAAAAAAAAATGCTTTTATAAGTAACTGAAAATATGTGAAATAATATTACGTTATTTATGTAGTCGTGAAACGAAATGTAAATTGTAAAACGTCTGTAAAATAATCTTGACATTTTGTTTTTCAAATCCAATTTTATGTTGCTATAATTATATAAACATAAAGTTTAAAAGTCTTACACAAAAAGTAAATTGAACAAAGCTCTGGAAAACGTAAGTCACACAAAATAACGAGTTTAGGAATTCTACACTGCTATTACAAAGTAACGAAGTTTATTTGTTTGTTTGTAACCGCTGCGGCACTGATTTAAGGCATTGAAGGGTCATCCTTTTTAAAGTAAAGAAAATGTATAGGTTTATACAGTCCTTTAATTTAATGAATAACATTTGTTAAGAACTTTATGTATTATATTTAAGAATTATATTTTAAAATGAGTAAATGAATTTGTGTTTTGGACGAGTAGTATAGTGTAAGGAGCACCGCACACGGTGCGGCGCGGCGCGGCGACCGCGGCTAGCGCATATACACGCATATGAAGCACTCCAAATCAGACGCGGCGCGGTGCGGCGTGGTTGGGGCGGTTGCCACTCGCGCCGCGCCGCGGCCGCGTTGTACTAACGTCATCATGAAGTGTCGGAAAGCAATGTTGATAAACCGACGTCGACAAAACTTTTATGACCACTGACTTTCTTTACGGTTAACAGATTAAATTGACACTTGAGGCCGACTAAACTGACGTCACACCACTGATGGGATGGGACGTCGACGTTGACGTGTGCGTCACCAAGCGTGACGCTGAGCGTTGTGAATAAGAACGTGGCCCAGACACACGCCGAGAACCCCTGAGAACACCCGAGAGCCATGAATGTAATTAGTTTCTCGCCTTCTCGTTCTTGCACTTGCTTGTTCTCCGCTCGGTGTCGGTTTTTTTGCCCGCTTCAAAGGGTTTCTCGGGTGAGAAAAGAGAACTGTACCACATTCTCATTCGGTCTCATTGCGACGTGGAAAGTGGTTTGAAATAAGATTCACAAACTTTGTACTATTTCGATCAATTTGTGTCATCCACCATCGCCTGAGCCTATATTATATTTTATTTTAAATTTTACAACATTGTAATATTATGATAATGCACACAACTGCTGCACTGTCAACGCCGTCCATTTCGTATAACGATTGAGAACACAAGTGAGACGGTCACGTAAGCGTTTATACCATCTCGTTTAGCGGATCCAGACTCGGCGAAAAGTCGTGACGAAACTTCTCGCGTGAGTCTGTGGGCTTACGAGTATAATATAGGAAACGTCCAAGACGTCACACCGCAACGACCCGCTGGACGTCGCGGTACATTCGTCACGTAGGTACACGTTGAAGTCGACGGCCCGTCCCGTCCGCGGTGTGGCATCAGTTTTAACGTGTCTACTACTCCTCGAGCCACTTGAAAAAAAATTTTCTTGTCTCGACCCCAGAAAGACCGATATACCGTACGGTAGAGAAAGAGTTGCGCTCTCGCAGTGGAATGTTGGCAACTGACTGACGACGCCTAATGTATTTTAAAACTTTATTTTGTATTTTAGATTATTTCACATGGCATATTAATGTCTTAGTATTTTGATACTTCTTTATTTGTCCGCGCTCGCTCTGTATACATGTATATTAAATCACTTTGGCATATAAGACATGGTTTCAACATCACACACCATAACTTCTGATGAAAAAATAATATCTTTTATAGCCAAAGAATATATGTTATAGCGAACGTTACCTACCTGATATATTAAATCAGAATGCTAAAGTTCAATATACATATCACAGGTTGATAGTCACCACGTGCGTCATACATTATAAAAATATTACTTTCATGATACAACTTTTATATCAACTCCACGTCTCATTTCCATAACGAAATTACTTAGAAGTCCTCATAAAGATTTCCCCCGCATTTCCAAGAAACTACATTCTACAAACTCTAAGTAGAAAGATATGTAACATTTTAAAAAGTGAAAATTATGTGTATGAACTTTTTTTATAATTCATGATCACAAATTTTAATAAACATTTAAAAATGTAAAATGAGCACTAAACTATTTCTCTAGCCTCTTTATTATTTTCATTATATAGAACTAGCGACCTGCCCTGGCTTTGCACGGGTGCGATGTACCATACTGTAACGAATTATACGTCTAGAGCCTAAGAAATATTTTTTTCTTTCTTAAAGGCTGTAGCACACTTATGAGCTCGGAACCGTATCGCCTCTTTTTGCTATGAAGAAGAGATGATGTCTGCGGTCCGTAGCAGTCTATCTGTGTATAATAAACTCTCAAAGGACGTAACTGAATTTCGCAATTTTTAATGACAAAAGCAAAAATATTTGTAAATATTCTCGATAAAAAATCTCCCATTGTAATAACATTATTATAATATAAGTACAATTGAAATTTTAAATTGACAATATTATAATAGTAGGGGAGCCCAGAGTGCTAAATTTGTAGTGTCTCCAGCGGTTAGAAGATCTATTGGATTGCAAAGATTAGATGCTAAATAATAAAAAAGCTCCTATGAAGTTAACCATTTTAGTGGTGGGGAGAGCGTGTATGAATTTTCAAAAATGTAAAAAAAAGTGATGAAAAAAAAATGTTCGAGCGCGTCAGATTTTGGAAGTGTAGATAGCCCACAAACTTGTGTCCACGGAGAAATATTAATCTGCCGGATCGCTCGTAACGAATAGCGATGAAAGCAAAAAAAAATAAAAAAAAATATGTATTTTCTCCAGCGTGTCAGTAATTATAGGGACTTATTATTTAAGCCGTCACAAGTGTCCTCTTACTTAATCTGACGATTTGGACGTGACTAAAAGTCCCTAATCAATTTTTGCAAATGCAAAAAAAAATTGTGACTTTGCAATACTCGCGCGTGTCAGATTTTCATACAGATGGTTCAACTCGACAAACTAGTAGTACCCAGCCTTAATCTGACTATTTTGTGAAGGGATTTGTTAAATCTGACAATTTGAAAGAATTAAAAAAAAGTTCATAGCACAGGCCATTGCTGTAATTTTCTGCAAATTCCGAACGCTCTAAATTTTGCTTATTACACTATTATTGAGCTTTTTTAAGCTCAAAAAGAAAGCTAGTCTATACTTATGAGTTTATTGAGCAAAAAAGCTCGATACAAGTTGGATAAAACACAATTTATTGAAATTTTAAACTGTCATAACTTTTGAATAAATCAACAGATTTTCACGCAGTTGACGGTAATTGATGTTTTTTGAGTTGTATAGAGCATATTGAGAATACTATGTGATCAGATTCAAAATTTCATACAAATTTTCAATAAAATTTATTTATTATTTTCGATGTTTCGGCTTGTCGAAATCGTCAGATTATAATATTTTTATAATTTTTAAGTAATTTCCTTTGAAAAAAAAAATAAAAGAACCGCGCTCGAACATTTCAAGGTTACGATTTTTTTTTGCAACTTTGAAATTCTCTCGATCACTTCCGTCACGGTCAAATCGTCAGATTTTTATAATAATATCATTTTCTGTATATTATAAACCTAAATTGTTTTAATCTGACGCGCTCGAGCAGTTCTGAGGTTCGATTTTTTTTTACTAATCTGATCAATGGCTCAGAACATACGACACTATATTGAGGGCTCATACCTGCTGAAAGTACCTAACAAGGTACAAGGATTCTCCTTTACTATTAAACTGCCACGCTTGAACCAATCCCAAAATCCCCTCTTGGGCCCCCCTACTATAAAGGAAGACGTCAATAATCACATTTCTTTTAATGTTTAATGATTAGTCTTTTATTTTATTACTATGATTAATTATTAATAACTTGAACATGACATGTAATTTTGACTCTATCCAAATCAATACTATGAAAAACGTAAAGGGAGGAACAAACTTGCTAAGTTTCTTGCTGGTTCTGCGCATAACACGGTCTCCAGGTAGACTTGTAAACCGATGGCCTCAAATTTGACTTTCATAAGTGTACAATACAAACTGTACCTAAATGAATTGATTTGGCAAAATTTCTTAACAATGCTTAAATGAATAATAAGAGAGTTTGGAAATATTATGAATCACCTTAAATAAAGATGTTCCACTCACAAGTAAGATCATTCCTAAAGGAGGTTGACGTCAGGTGAGCAAGCCATCATAAAATATCTAACTGAACTCTACTTGTATCACACTGCAAGTATCTAAAATACCCCTTTCAAAAAGTACATAATTAGTTAGTGTGTATGTCATGTTTTTCGTATTCATCAATTGATTAATAATAAGTATAAAAGTTCAGCCGTGCCAAGTATAGTATAATGAAAATGAAGTGTCGTTAAGTATACGATACCAACATTACAATTTCAGAGAAAAATAAATCCATAAAACTTGACATTAAAGATATCTTGTGAAAGTCGTTAGTTAACACCCACGGGTATCGTCTTTGGGTGTGTACCAGATACTACACCCACAACATTAAGATTAAATGCCAAAACAAGTCGGGGTGAGTAAGCGTACGACGGCGAGCGCGTTTCGGTAACAATCGCTAGTGTTGACGTAGACTGGCTGGCGGCAGCTCGGCTGCGTGGGCTACCCTTGCCGCCATCCCGATCGGAAACCCGTCGCATGATTCGTACCGGCCCAACCCACACAATAGCCTCATCTCAGTCACTCCAGTGTCATGCCACATTATATCAAGTTTCTAACTCTTTTTTTTCATGTATGATTTTATTACATCCATCGACAAAAAGTTTGATATTGCCGTAAGATAAATAATCTTTGCTAATAGAAGAGTTTGATTCAGATAAGAACTGACAAAGATTTCTTTAGTTTATCTAAAGTTTTGATACACGAGAGTGAACGCCAGACCTTGTGAAACTTGTGATTGACGTATACATAATGAAGACAGCATACGTCATCGCTTTCGTACTTGACTTCTAGAGAGTTCTTTCATATTTAATTAACATCTTGTTAAACTATATAATTACAAACTACCTAATATAAAGCTAATCTTTATGCCTCTAACCATCCAAGTGGGCGAATTGAAGAGATTACTTCAAAGTTAACTAAATAGCGCTTGGGTTTAATTGTATCACATTTCCATTTCCATCTGTATATCACTCTCCCGTCTAAAGATTTAGAGTAGGTAGTACAACTTAAATTGCTTGTAAATATTTTTTATGCCACTACTCATGAAATATTTTGAATGCAATTATATAAACTGTTTACTTTGAAATATGTGGGAATATTATTAATCTCAATTGCTTTAAATTGAAGAGAAAGAGACCACTCACTTTAGACTAAAGAATCATTATAATTATAACAATGTGGTTCACCTAAAACATTTGTAACAGCTTGTAAAGTAGCACACGATTCGAACACTAAATTGTTGTAGTCGAAAATCATTATTAAAAATATTTATAAATTTCATATCGGGGTGGTATAAAATAAATAATAATTATGCTCATCAGTGTCACCCTCAAGGGGGTGCGCATTTTCTTACATAACTTTTCAATTCCTATCATTAGAGGTCCGAAAATATTTCTCATACCATTTAAAACTATAATGATTATTCTTCATAACAAATCATTCTTCAAAACTTCATAAAACATAATCATTGAAATTCATAATATTATTAATCATACATTTTTGGGCGAGTCTAGTGTTTTATGCACCTACATGGCTGGGTGATGAGTAGGTTAGGGTTATTTTTTATGACCAGGCGGAGTGCACTGTTTTTGTAAGCAACAAGGCAGTAACAGTATTAATAAAAAAAATATGATCACTAACTGTTATGAGCTTCGTTGGTTGGTTGTTGGTAGTAAGTAATAAAAAAGTATGAATAAAAAAAATATGAAAAATAAATTATGAAGAGTGATTATTATGAACACAAATCGGTAGTAAGACAAAGAACAGGATTTAGAATATTATGTCAAGCCAATATGGACCCCCCTCAAGGTATGATCAAACTACTTTTTTTTATTAGAAATGCCATGTTGGAAACCAATAGAATAGGATCCGTTCTCCAGGGATCTTACAATGTTGATACTTCTAAGTTTTATTCAAATGAATATATTTGACTTTTTTATGTTGCTGCCTGCATCGGTGCAAAAATTAGCAACATTAAAATATTTTAATCAATTGTATTATTTCTGATTTTAAGAACTTTGAAAAGTATATTGGTATATATGGAATTAACTTATCGATTTAGATAATTCTATTTTAAAATTGCATATATAAGAATATTTTATTACTTCTCGTAATTCTTAATATTCATCTGTAAATATATTTTAAAATAAGTGTCCACAACTTTGTGTGCGCTAATAAATATTGTTAACCATTAACGTTGCGATGTCATATTGAATATTTCAGTGCGTGTATGCCACATTTATGTCACTGCCAAAGCAACTCGTAAATCCAATAATCTAAGTAAACGAACTAATAATCAAATCTATTAGATATTTACCAAGTTCGCTGGACATAATGCACAAACATACATGAAACCTACTCGCTTAATGACCGCTATCATATTAGGACATAAAGCGTAGATATTTGTAAGGTGCGAGGACGCGCATCACCCACGCACGTATTCATTGCGTCCAATAACTTTATCTGAACTAGCCAATAAATCGTTCGACTTCGGGAATGTACTTAGTGATATGTTTGTGTCTAGTTATGAACATAAATACCCTTATTGAGGTAAATAATCTAAGTTTGCTAATATGAGTTGTGTTTATTGTAACAATAATCTCATATCATATTGAAATCTACACATTTATTTATACCAGAAGCTCAGAATACAGAACAAACCAGAAACCGCCTGCGTGCTTAAACCTGAAGACAATAAAACCACTCTAAAATAGAGTAGTTTCGATTAGTCGCTCCTTAGCAGCTAGTGCGTCGTGACGTATTCCACAAGTGCCAATTTTTATTTTATAATGCCATCTTGTGTTGTTCCTACCTGCAAAAATTCAGCTGGGCAGACGAAAAAACAGGATGGGATCACATTTCATCTGTAACTAGCACTTTTTAAAGTAGATTTAATTAATTAATGTGTTAGTTTTACCTATTTTGATTGACTTAGGAAATGTCATGTCAATTTTGTGAGTGTGACAATATAATCGAAAATTTTACCAATTTTTTTAATACCTATTTAGAATACTGACTATTTTATGATTAATGAAGAATTTGTGGAATTTTAATTTCCCTATTGATGAAAAAAGAAAATTAGTTTAGCTGAATATCATACGAAGAGCACGGTTAGATGAGTTTTGGGTACCAAAGCAAAGCGGAATTTGCTCAATTCACTTTGCAGAGGAATATTTTTGTGACACAAAAGGTAGTTTGAAAAGACTGCTATTCCAACTAAGGTACATCTAGTTATCATTGTTGTATTTTATAATGTTATTGGTACACAATAAAAGCATTACTCATAAAACTATGTTTTATTTATACATAGTAAGATAAGATAACATTTAGCAAGTGCATATATGTTAGAACACTAGGCGCGTAGTTGTGTTTTACCACCCTAAGTTTAACATATTACTATTAAATATTTGTAATAAATATCATGTCATGTCACTGAAATTAGTCAGTGATGAGATATAAAATTACCCTAAAAATTGGAAATCGCTCCTAAGGTAGCAACATTACGCGGGATCGAGGTGAGGTAGGTGCGGGACGTACGTATTGTTTCTGGACACAGGTTCGGGCTATGAAATTGTACAGTCGACCAAATTGAATCATGACCCACCTTAAGATCATTTTCCTACAGTCACTCTATACATAGTAGGATGAAATTCGCTTAAACGTACATTTCTAAGTAACGAACCTGTTACGACCTTTTTAGACGACCATGACTTTGACTTATATTTGAATTCAAATTGAAGTTGTCAGCCTTTTTTTATTGTTTATTGTACATTTGACGAGAAGACGAGAAAATACAGAACTTGACGAAGTCCAGTGATTTGTTTCATTGAGCTTCCCTCTACATGTGGTCCTTCGATGCCGTCTTTGACCTAGTCCGTGAAAATACAGTCCATAATGTTGACGAGAAGTAAAAGTGCCAATGTGATTAACGACACAGCAAACCACGACAAGGCCGACATGCCTTCGACATCAGCTGCACCATCACAGGTATCCGTAAAATCTAATACTTCTAATATATCAGAGCGGACTCGCCGACAGCGAGCTCTAGAGGCAAAACGAAAGGCAGCTGAAAAACTAGCCGATCTCGAACGACGTCAGATCGAACTAGAAAAACAGTTTATTCATGAGCAGACTATTCTTGAGTTAGAAGCCATAGAATTAGAAGAGAGTGATGACGTCTTGCCAAATACAATTTCTCATCATCATAGATCTCGAGCATCTTCAGTATCTACCATAAATAATAATATGACCGAATATAACTCCGCAACAAATTGTGATCACCGTAAAAAAACCACAGAAATTCCTAAAGACTCGCCCACTCATGATAATTGTCAGATGAATAAATTTTTAGCCAGACAGTCAACTGTCAAAGACCTGCCATTCTTCTCAGGAGCTCCAGAGGAATGGTTATTATTCTACAGTCAATTCAAAGTCACCACAAAATTATGCGACTACAGTGACGAAGAGAACATTTCCCGTCTTATGAAATGTCTTCGCGGAGAAGCGCGTGACTCTGTACATGCTTTGTTGACCAGCGCTAGTAACTTAGACAAAATTATTCAAATTCTTAAGTTGAGATTTGGACGTGCAGACATCATTATTGACAGTATGCTATCAAAAATAAGACACCATCGTGATATACGCCCTGACGATATGACCCACTTGCTTCGATATGCTACGGACATCCAAAATATAGTAGCTGTCATGATTTCTACTGACCAGGCAAGTCACCTTCATAATCCTATTCTAATTCGTGAAGTTCTATCCAAGTTGCCTTCGAACCTCAAGTACCAATGGGGTTTCGACAAGACACGCCGAGGAAGGCACGATGTTTCCTTAGAAGACGTAGCAGAGTGGTTAATGGAGATAGCGAATTCTACAGCCGAGTTTTCGACAGCGACTACTTCACGATCTTTCGAGAAGCAGTATAATTATCATAGTAGAGGGCACAGACAACTGCCGATTATGACAACAAATAAGACGAATAAACAATGCCATAAATGCAAAGCAAATCATGAACTCGATCTTTGCCCGGAATTCCAAAATCTTTCGTTAGATGACCGATGGAACTATGTCACACAAAATAAACTTTGCTTTTCGTGTCTGTCATCTAGACATCAACTGAAGTCTTGTACTCTGAAAATTAAATGTGGAGTTCAGAATTGTAATCGTGCTCATCATCGTGTCTTACACGCTGAACCTAAGAGGCCTGACAACCCTGACGCCGTCATTGCCACGACTCAATCTACATTAGAAAGAACTTCACAAGTCATGATGAAAGTGATTCGAGTTGTCGTCAGCGGTAGTAAGGGAGACTTCGAGACTGCTGCTCTTTTGGACGAGGGAGCCGCAGTCAGCCTGATCGACTTTTCGTTCGCCGAGCGCGCCGGTATTGACGGCCCGACACGGCCACTACGTATATGCGGCGCCCGCGGCATGTCTTCGGTTGACTCTACATCGCGTTGTGTGTCGTTTAAAATTCGCGGTCGTAGCTCTAGTGATTTTTATAATTTATTTAATGTTCGCACAATTAATAATTTATGTTTGCCTGTTAGTATGTGTAATAAAAATATTGTAAGTAGGTTTGACTTTGTAAAAGACTATATAGATGACAATGACTTAACTTTCAGCAAAATAGACTTATTAATCGGTCAAGACAATATAGACTTGATTGTTACACGTCAGATTATACAGGGGCCGAGACACGGACCTATAATTTCTAGGACGAGCTTGGGGTACGTATTGCATGGTACTATTCCGACTAATAATTTCCCGGTTAATGTTTCAGTTCTAAATTGTTCATGTGAAGACTTGAATGAAATGTGTAAGAAGTCTTTTCGCACCGAAGATTTCGGGGTAAGTATACAGCACACCTCATCTCGATCTCGTGACGACCTCAAAGCACTTGAGATTATGAAAAAGACAACACGTCATATTGAACCCTTAAAGAGGTGGGAGACTGGGCTTTTATGGCGCTCTGACCATAATGAATTACCTAACAGTTACAATCAAGCCTTAATTAGGTTACAGGGAATACAGAGAAAAATGACAAAGCTCCCGGAATTTGCCGAAAAGTACCGTCAGAAGATTCAAGACTATGAACGCAAAGGTTATGCCCGCAAGTTGACAGAAGAGGAGGTTAGATACAGAACGACCAAGACATGGTACCTACCTCACTTTGCGGTGTTCAACCCTAATAAACCCAATAAGTTACGGTTTGTCACTGACGCTGCTGCTAAGTCTGAGGGAAAGTCGTTGAATGATTTTCTTTTACCCGGACCCGACTTCCTACATTCATTGCCTGGTATGTTGTTGCAGTTTCGTTGCCATCGTTACGCCGTGATGGGAGACATTCAAGAAATGTTTCACCAAGTTCTTATAATTGATGAGGACCGACAAGCCCAACGATTCTTATGGGAGAATGACGAGCACCAGATGAACGTCATGATTTTTGGTGCTGTCTGTTCCCCTTCTTCAGCGCAATATGTCAAGAATATTAATGCTCTTCGTTTTTCAGAGACACATCCTAACGCTGTCAAGGTTATCACTGATCATCATTATATGGACGACCTGATATATTCGGTAGACACAATCGCGCAAGGGAAGCAGTTAGTTGACGATGTCATTTATATTCATGCCGAAGGAGGCTTCAACATGACAAGTTTTATGAGTAACTCGAAGGAGATTCTACAGCACCTACCTCAAGACAAATTATCGACATCTGGAACTAAAGTCCTTGAAGAGATACCTGACTTGCCAATAGAACGTGTTCTAGGTGTAAAATGGATACCAAGTGATGACAAATTTGTTTACTCAAATCTTTTAGAGATTATCGACAATCAAAATGACCGAACGACCGACCAAAAGCACCCGACGAAAAGACACATATTGAAGGTGTGTATGTCTGTTTTTGATCCTTTAGGATTCTTACTGTTTGTCACTATTAGAGCTAGAATAATTCTTCAAGAGATCTGGAGAACAAAAATAGGTTGGGACGACGAAGTGACAGGTGACCTATACGAGAGATGGCGAACGTGGTTGCTAGAGCTAAGACAGGCGGTGGGTGTACATATTCCAAGATGGCTCTTGAATGTGGAGTCCGACCTTAAACAACCCGTTGAGATCCATATTTTTTGTGATGCCAGTACAAGAGCGTTCGCTACAGTAGCGTATATGAGGTCAAAACAAGAAGATGGAAATTTTCATGTCAGTTTACTTATGGCCAGAGGACGAGTAGCAACGTTGAAGATATTGAGTGTACCGAGACTAGAGCTCCAAGGTTCTTTATTAGGAGCGAGAATGGCGCACTCTATACGACAGCACATAGACTTAAAGATAAGTCGCGTTGTGTACTGGTCCGATTCCAAGACTGTATTGAAATGGATTCGATCAGATGCTGGACGTTTCAAGCCATTCGTAGCCCATCGGATAAGCGAGATATCGGAATTGACTAGCCCAGGCGATTGGAGGTGGGTTCCGACTCACCTCAATCACGCGGACCTCGCCACACGCGACAAAGCAAGCGATCAAGATAGTGGTCGATGGGTGAATGGACCAGACTTCCTGAGACAAGATGAAAGATTGTGACTTATTGGAAGACGCTGAAATGAAGGCTCTGCATGTGACCATACCAGCCTCGAATGAATATATTTTTGATGTGACCAGATTCTCAAGATATTGGAGATTAGTACGAGCCACAGCTTGGATCATAAGGTTCAAGCATAATTTGACGCATAAAGACATCCGACGCCAGGGAGAACTCTTAGCAGACGAAATTAAAGAAGCCGAGTTACTGCTTATTAAGGAAAGTCAGTTACGCTCCTTTCCTACAGAATACCACACATTACAGACTTCCCGTAATGTTGACAAAACTAGCCGTCTCTACCAATTGATTCCGTTTATTGATGCACACGGATTAATTCGTGCACATGGTCGCATTGACTCGTCATGTGTAGAATATGACACAAAGAATCCCATTATTTTGGCGCCTACTGACAACTTTTCAAAATTATTAGTCCTACAATACCATATCGACGCCGCCCATAATGGAAAAGAAAAAGTCTACAACGACATTCGACAAAAGTTTTGGTTACTACGGGGACGTTCAGCCGTCAAAGCTACATGGCGTACTTGCCAAGTATGCAAAAACGCACGAGCAAAGCCGACACCGCCTATCATGGGACACCTTCCTATTGCTCGTTTGACACCTTTGAAAGTCTTCGCTTATACAGGACTAGACTATTTTGGACCAATCACCGTTAAAATAGGACGGCGACGGGAGAAGCGCTATGGCGCTTTATTTACGTGTATGACAGTAAGGGCCATACATATTGAGCTGGTCGATGATTTGACGTCCGACAGCGCTATTATGGCTCTAAGGCGATTTATCGCTAGACGAGGGACGCCGCACGAGCTATGGTCGGATAACGCCACTACGTTTAAAGGGGCCGATAATGAACTTCGACGGCATGTTGAAAATTTAGATGAGGATCGACTACGACAATTTTTAAGTATTCGTCGAATTCAATGGAAGTTCATTTGTCCTAATTCCCCTCACCACGGCGGGTGTTGGGAGAGAATGGTACGGGCAGTAAAGACAGCACTTAAGGCGACTCTAAATGAGCAGGCTCCTACAGTACAAATACTTTCGACTGTTTTAGCGGAAACAGAATTTATAGTGAATAGTAGACCTCTGACTAACGTTCCACTTGACCACAATGACGACTTACCACTGACTCCAAATCATTTCATTTTTGGTAGACTTACGGACACGACGACACAGACTATTGACGGTTTTACAGACAGAGATTTACTACGGAAGTCCTGGCGTCACTCGCAGAGACTTGCAGATCTGGTTTGGAAGCGTTGGCTGAAGGAATATCTCCCTACTCTCACAAAACGAGGAAGGTGGTTTCAGTCAACAGAGAACATCAAATTGAATGACGTAGTAATAATTTGCGACGATCAACAACCTCGAAACCAGTGGCCGAAAGGGATAGTCACAAGGTGCTACCCAGGACCAGACGGTAAAGTCCGAGTGGCTGACGTCAAGACTGCTAGTGGCACCTACAAGCGACCGGTATCTAAACTTTGCCGTTTAGATGTTCGACCCTAGTAAAATTTTTATTCTTTCTCATTTGACTACGACTTGACTCACTTACGACTGACCAACTTACACTTCCCAACCAGGCATGCTTGACGGACATCGTAGGTATTGACTTGCAATACCGGGGGTGGGAATGTTACGACCTTTTTAGACGACCATGACTTTGACTTATATTTGAATTCAAATTGAAGTTGTCAGCCTTTTTTTATTGTTTATTGTACATTTGACGAGAAGACGAGAAAATACAGAACTTGACGAAGTCCAGTGATTTGTTTCATTGAGCTTCCCTCTACAGAACCTGTTATCCATTTGTTAGACATTGACAGTGTCAAATAAATATGGCATTTTAAAATTTGTTCAGACTACTACTTGACATCTGACACATAACGTCATTTTATTTTTAAAAATATAATAGTTATTCCATTTTCTCAGTAGTGAAAAGAGTTTAAATTATGAACGACATCTTATTTAAAATTCCAATTGAGACTTCAGTGCAGTGATAAGAAAGATTAAAATTGCATAGATCTCTGACCCGTAATGACGTATTTTTATTCATATTTAAAACGTACTAAGTGCAACACGCATGATAGCGAAGAAAACCTAACTAAATTTATGATTCTAAAGGAATGATCGGCCAAGTGGGTCATGATTCAGTTGGTTCGATTGTACTTGAACGCGGTTTCTGGTTTGTTCTGTATTCTGAGACCAGAAGCAACTAAACTGTAATCTGTTTTAAACTTCAAAAAAAGAGGGGGTTCTCAATTTGACTATTTTTTGTGTATGTTACCTCTATGTTCTGTGATGTTACCTCATGACTCTTAACTGGGTGTACCGATTTTGAAGATTGTTTTCACGTTAGGAAGCTGGCGCTTGTAATGTGGTATCATTTTAATTTGATCGGCATCGGCTTTTTGAGTTAGCCCTAATAATGCGTATTTCATTGGCATCGATTATATCGTAATCTTATTACTTGTTTGTCTAAAAAATCTCGATATAGTTAGTTTCCTGAAAATTTCTATACTTAAAATCGGAAAAAGCAAAAATTAGTAGATTGCTTGACAAGGGTAGAACGGAATCAATTCCCTTATGAGGACGTAGTTAGACTATAGTGACTATAGTCCGAGTAAGAATTGATTCCTCTTACCCGTGTTAATCACTACTTTTCATTACGAGTATAAGGAAATTTTAAAAAGTAGTTTTCTCCGTTTTCTCCAAAATATTTCGTGAGAAAAATACTCTTTTCACCTCTCCAGCACCAAAAGACCTCTTTTGCTTCGTAAAATCTCGAAGGAAAAATGATTTTTGCTGCGAACGTTGAACAAGACTGTAACGTTCAATCTAAATTATTTTAGTACTCTTAATTTTAATTTTCAATGGTTATTTTTAAGACAGTAAACATACTAAAGTATTGCCTTGTTTTTCTCACCTATAACAATTTTCTCGCTGGAGAGGTGAAAAGTTGTATGTTTCCCACGAGAGCAAATTTTTTTTGTCTCGTGCCTTTAAATCACTTACTGCGCTCAGCAGTAGTCTATTTATGAATCACGAGCATAGCGACTGATTAAATTCTAGACTACTTCGCTGGTTCGTGATTTAATGTCGGCACTCGCAGCAAAAAGTAACTTTGCTCACTTGTTGAACAAATAACTATTTTCACAGATCAGAGAGAGTAGCATGTTTAAAGAATCTTTTTAAATTTGGAACACATCGCGTCACGGGTGCTGACTTGGCGTGTTGCCTGTCAAATCAGATGACATACTTTTTAGCTGTTAAAACAACTATTCTTCCATAGATTTTGTATGGCATTCGAATTTGTGACGTCATAAATTCTTATAGTCAACCGACTGAATATTAAATTATTTTGATACGCTTAAAAATAAAATTCTAGAGATAATTTGAAACGATGGAGATTTTTTGGCATAAAATAACATCACCTTTATTATTTAAACACTTACACCTTGTAAATTATTTCTCAATGATGTTAACAACTATATTGTATAAATAATAGTTTTAAATTTGGAAGACACCACGTCACCGCCGCTAGCCACCCCGCCGATTTTGAGAGGATAAACTCTCTAAATACGGTTCTATTTTTGAAGTTAATTCCCGTTTTAGGGAAGAAAGCAATTACTATGAGTTTTTCTCGGCTACTTTCCGAGTGTGAGTATTAAACGGGATGATGAATCGTATTAAACCTGATACAATGTATGAAAACATGCCTCAAGTTGCAGAGACCAACGTAATATGGCGTATTATGCGAGAAATCGTATTGAACATGATCATACTAAGCGAGTTTCACTGTATGGTGGTGACGTTGAACAATTATTCATATTTATATGTTGTGTCATTTTTAAATTGCGTTAAGTCGCAAACAGGTCCCAAAGTACTATGTATCATATACAGTGTGAGTCTTTATAAAGTGCACATATTGAAATTGGGGATACTATGCTTAATTTTATCGACAGAAAAAATAGTAATTTAAAAAAAAATAGAGACTCCGTCTTAAAATTGACCCTAACGATCGATGCAATAAAAGTACAGGATGTAATTTTTACAGATTTTAGTTGTTTCGGCTCCCGGGTACGGCAAGCAATTTTTCGAAAACCTTTGAAAGCTTTCTTTTCAAAAATAAAGGAATGTCTTTTCCGATGCAGCCGTTTCTTGAAGAAGGAGTTCATCATTTAGAGTCCCTCCGTCTCCATATATTCGGCTAGCATTTGACCACGGTAGTTCCGGATTCCAGTTCCAAATTGCCCCACTTTAAACTCATCATTGCCATGTTTGCCTAGCCTTGCGTTGAAGTCTCCCATTTACAACAGTGTAGTGGGTCCTGGAAGCATGTATTGCCCGAGAACTGTCCTCATACATTACTTCCACTTCCTCGTCGGGGTGTGTCGAGGTCGGGGCGTATACCTGTATGACCTTCAACGAATACCGTTTGGTGATTCTTAGTATAAGATACGCCACCATATTCGACACACTTCCGATCTGTACAATGTTGTTCACGACAGACTTGTGGACCATAAACCCGACACCACCTTGGGACAGATCTTCACCCTCCCGGAAATAGACTAGGTTGCCGGATTTTAGAATGCCCGTGTCCTCGCCCTGTCTTCGGATAATCCCACTATACTCCAGCGAATCCTACTCAATTTTTCCTCCAGTTCCAGCAGCTTCTCCTCGGTCCGCAGTGTGCGTGTGTTATAGGTTGCCAGGGCCAAAGTCGAATGACGGGAGGTCATCGCCGCCCGGGGATTCTTTGCACCCCTGGTCCCGGCGCCTGGCCAACGTCCGTCACCGCTGGCACGACCTCCGGTACCGCCGGGCACTTGGGGCCTTCGGTTTTGTTGATAAGTCATGGGGGGGGTTGGGCCTTCTCCCACCACGCAGGCCCAGTGCGGGTTGGTGGGGAGCGCCAGACCCTCGTCTGTTGTTCGGCAGGGTGTACCGCGTTTTTTTTATGTTACGAGATGGCAAACAAGCTTGCAGCCCACCTGATGTTAAGTGGTCACCGCCGCCTATAGACACTTGCAAAATTAAGTGTAAATCACTTAACACCGCAAGTGCATTTGCCATCCTGGGGACTAAGATGATATGCCCTCCATGACCAGTAATTACACTGGCTACCTTTCCCTTCAATCCGAAACACAGCGAACTGCTTCACGGCAGAAATAAGAAAGGCGGTGGTACCTACCCAGACGACTCTACATATGGGTCTACCACCTAGTACCGGGGTGCAGGGGAGGTTGACTTGGGTTCCGTTTGGTGTTGTTCGGAACCCCTTACACCCCAAAAAAAAAATATTAAAAAATATGTAGATTAATAAGTATATTTGTCCGTTATCTAGTATCAAAGTGGCGGGACGTCATTAGAATTCTCAATGATAGAGGTTTCTCACTTATCCCAATTAACCAGGTTTCACTGTATTATTATAAATAACTTAATTTCAATGGATAAATGTTTGTTAATCAATCACGCCAAATCAGCTAGACTAATCAGGATAGAATTTAGGACAGAGATAGATTGTCTTCTAGAATAGCACATAGTCTGCATTTTATTCTGGAGGAAGAAATTTCCTTAGCGAAATAAGGTTTAACATACCAATATTTGCATGTAAACGAAGTCGCGCGCAACAGCTAGCATGTTATATTATGTTTTTAAGCGTATCTATTATCCATAACATGAAGTTTAGTTTAGAAAATACTTTATTTTGAAATGGGTATGAAAATGTTCTTCATACTTAAGTGGCAATGAGCAGGTCATGACATAGTCCGTAAAACAGATTCGTAGTGCAAGACTCTATTGGAATAGAGGCCGTGGCGGTTTAAAAGACACGTTAGCAGACTGCCAATGCGATGGAAAGATAACATCAGTAATTTTGCGGACCAAAATAGGATACTAACAGCTCAAAACAGAAGAAAGTGGAGGGGGTTGAAGGAGGCTTACACCAAATTGGTTGAGGAGGGTTAAGATGATTATGATGATGAAAAATATAAGTTTACTTAAATAAACAGATAAGTATTTTCTCAAAAACCTACCAATGTTAAAGTTGTTTTTAATTTTACAAGTTAAATAAATCCTTTCTTGTAAGTTTATTACGGGTACTATGCGAGTATTAAACACTTGTAATTAACCTTTTGCATGGTGAAGAATTTTCATTTATTCTGTTATGTCTAAAGTAATTATAGACGATCCCTCGCGGAAATCGTGATTATGGCGCGTAGGTACTTTCAGTTTCTGGGTAAATGTACTAGACAAAGACGATAACCCACGGGAATCACCACGAATAAAAAGAAGATAAACTTACTTTATTTATACATACACTAGCTCCGCCCGCGACTTCATCCGCGTGGACATTCTAGAAAATCCTTAGGGGACCAATAACCAGGATAAAAGTATGTTTCAATTTCATAAAAATCCGATCACCCGTTCTTACGGGCTACGTTATTAGGCGGATCCTTACCAAGCGAGCAGCCTCATGCGAGGCCCGCTGCACGTGGCAAACGTTCTGCCTCGCGCGAGGTACATCTGAGTAGCTTAGGTACCAATAACTTTTAAGTAGTTAAGAGATCTCTTTTAGAGATAAGCTCACCTTTGTACATGTATTTCGTTATATTTTGCTATTACTGATTTTATATGTGCAATAAAGGATTTATATTTGACATATTAATTCATGTGACAGATACTGTTTATTTAACCCATTTAACCTCTAAGGGGTTGATTTTCGGCCGAAGGAGTCTTCAGGGATGGAATTGTCAATAACGCTGACACATGTAAATACTATTTTTCAATTGTCAGCCTAAATACAAAACTTGAAGAACCTAACTTCAAAACTAACGGACTTTAATACAAACATTCTTCAACTATTTTATCCCCTTAGGGATGAAATTTCCTAAAATTCCTTTTGTTAGTGGATGCCTACACTGTATATAATCTATGTGCAAAATTTCAAGTCTATGTTCAGCGGCTTGGGCAGTGCGTTGATATGTCAGTCGTTGTTTCAGTCGGTCATTGTCAGTATTCATTTTTATGTATTAGTCTAGCTTCCGCCCGCAACTTCGTCCGCGTGGACATTCGAGAAAATCCTTAGGGAACCAATAACCAGGATGAAAAGTATTCTATATTTTAATTTATTCAAAATCAGATCAGCCGTATTTACGTGATTAGGCGGGTCCTCACCAAGCGAACAGCCTCGTGCGACGCCCGCCGTTCGTGGCAAACGTTCTGCCTCATGTGTTGCTTATTTGTTTTACTTTCCAACCATAAATAATAAATTTAATGAAGGACTTTCCAGATATAACATTACATCCCCCTTTTCGGCCTAAGGGGTCTTCGGGGGTGGAATTGTCAAAAAGGCTGACACATGTAAATGTTATTCTTCAATTGTCAGCCTAAATACAAAAGTTGAAGAACCTAAATTCAAAACTGATGGACTTTCATACAAACATTCATCCCCTATTTTACCCTCTTAGGGGTGGAAATATCTCAGTCAATTAGTCAAGACTTTGAATTTTATATATATACTAGCTTTTTGCCCGCGACTTCGTCCGTGTAGAATATTTATTTCGGGGAGCATTTAAATCTTCTTCTTATTTATTCTAACCTCATAACCCAAGCGCCATATACCAATTTTGTACCCCCTTTTCACACCACCTTAGAGGGTGAATTTCCAAAAATCCATTCTTGGTGTACCCCTGGACCTCATAAGGAACCTACCTACCAAATTTGGAATCTCTAGACCCCGCGGTTTGGGCTGTGCGTTGATATGTCTGTCAGTCCGAGTTTCTGTGAAGCTGTTTGTTTGTGTAAAGTGTGCCATGACCTTTACATATTTTTGTTTCTGTTATTCGTTTGTAAAAAGTTTAAGACAAAAGCGACTAACAGCCTAAAACTGTCAAATGCCAATGCCCAGATTATATAGAGCTCTTCAAAATACGTATGCCTACTACTTATAGATATTTGTGTTGTATCGCATCGCATCGCAACAGCCTTTCTAATTCAATCCACTGCTGCCCGCCTAGCATGACCGAAACACGATATGATATAGCCATTTATCGCGTTGAACTGTCAAAAAATATTAGATATAACCGCCAAATTGAAATTTTATCGAAACTGCGAATATTTATTAGACTTATACATTTTCGCAGTTTCGATAAATTTTCAAGATTGCGGTTATATCCAATAATTTTTGACAGTTCAACGCGAAAAATGGCTATATCATATCGTGTTTCGGTGGTCATGCTAGGCGGGCTAAGACACAAGGCCTCTCCTTGTTATCGAAAGGTGTTTAGGCAGTAGTCAACCATGCTTGCCTAATGTGGATTAGTGAACGGAATATGGTGATCAATACCCCTTTGCTGATCCATTAGTCGCTTTCTACGACACCCACTGAAGGATATGGGGTGATGCTATTCTACTCTGCCGCCATCATCATACAGGCTTTGTGTTGTATGCGCTATCGGAATATCTTTTGAAACCCAGCAAAAATGATAACAAAGATCGAGCGAATCAAAAGATATTGTAGGTTTATTATTTATTCTATATATTTGTATTACAATGAGTAAACTTCCTACAGTTTTTTAGGGACATTTACACGAAAACTGTACGAATTATACTTGACTAATTACAAATATTTATGTTTGGCTCAAAAGGCTAGATGCTAATGACAAAAAATTCATAAAAGAATATTAAAACTGGATTCCAATTTACAAACTGGAGAAAATGCTTTTAATTTGGAGTTTTACCCTCGCTCGCCTATTTAATTATTAAGCCCCATCGAAAAAAAGATATTTATATTTTCATCCTAACTCTGGGACAAGTGGGACAAATTCGGTAAATGTCCCTTCTCCTGAAATAAAATCTCTACCTCATTCCTTAACATAGAGTTCAAAGACTATTGAACATATATTATGACAGTTTTTGGTTATTTGACGCGAGGTGGTCTGTACATGAAGGTTGTAGCACATTTATCAGTGCGGAAGGAAACGCCTCTTTTTAACCATGAACGCTACGGAAAGGTGACTACGAAACAGCTACGGACCGTAGTTAAAAAGAAGCGATACAGTTCCAATCTGATAAGTGTCAAGGGTAGTACTTGACTGTCTGAAGAATAAGCTTATAGTACAGTCAGCATTAGAAATAGATTAATTATTTAGTACCACGTCATGTCAATGCCAGAGTTTGTGCAGTTTCCACCATGAATTATTATTTAAAGGTATGTTTTTAACGCGGCAACAAATTATTTTGAATTTGTGATTTTTAAAAAATAAAGCAATTAACAAAAATAGTAGGTTGACAGCTATTGTGAAGCAGAATTTTAAGTAGAATGTAGCAGCTTAATAATCAGGTTTAAGCTTTGATTTATTTTAAACTGAGATTGATTCCCAAAAACAGTGGACTATGCATGGTCATAAAAAAAACCCCTAACTTACCAATCACAGCAACACATATGTAGTTAGCTAATCAATTACTTTACTTGCACGGAATCCTGTAGTTGTCAATAATTACAATGTTTGTTATAGTCGCCATGTCATTAATTATAGTACCACGCGAATAATTTCATTGGCCCTGTTTAATATGTTTGTTACCTTCAAGTAGCAGCCATTGTTTAGTTTTTATAAATCCTTGCATTTGGAAGCTTATGTAATATAAGTATAATTATTGCTAAAATATTTAATCGCTGCTAAGTTATTTTTTTGACAAAATAGTTAGTCGCCTTGAAAATAATTAGCCTTATTTAAATGATACAAATGCGTGGGAGTAAAATCTGCCCAAAATTGTAATTTATTCATATTGATATATCCATTGCCTGTAATGATGTATTGAAATCATTACTAAATTGTAAGCTGGGAAGTTTTTCCATCTCAGCATAATAATTATTTAGTAAGTAAAATAAATAATTCGTCCCGAAATGGCGATTTTTGACATCATTTGACGATTTAAAAGTACTTACACGCAAAGTCCATTTAAATAACGAGCTATTTCATTTCACTAGTAGGTGTGAATGATTAATATGACAAGGTACTAAAGTGTTAATCTAGATGTCGGACATAACAATATTTTGTTCGTCTTTGTATAAAGAACAATTTATTGCAAAAAGGGAACGATATTTTATTAACAGTCGCGTCATTCCACGCACTAAAAAGTGACATTGCCTGCTGGCCATACAGCCTAGTTTCAAAAACATTTAAATGTGATTAATAGAGGAAATAATAATAATTATAATGTTGCTATCTCAGCTTGTATCTTGGCTAAAACGCTCAGTTATTTGGCTACGGAAAATCTTTTAAAATAGAATTACCTTATAAACAAATATAATATATTTGTTTATAAGTATAGTATATATACTGAAATATAATAATATTTTGGCAACTTGATAATCCCACACACACACGCTATTTATTTTGGTATCAATTTCAAATCTAGATCAGTTTGTATTTTTGTTTACTAACTTACCTTAATGTTAGTTACCAAGGTCTGAAAGGGCGGTGACAGGATTTTACTTAATAGGTATGCCACCAAAAAAATTTGTAACAAAGGTTCATAAAACATTCCTCAACAAACGATTCACGATAATTATATATGAAGTTTTCCGATCAAACACAACGTGAACGCCATACGTAAGTAAGTGAATCTGATGTCTGTTGTACCAGTAATGTGAAGTAGATTCACCTAATTAATAACAAAATTAGCTGCCGCTATGCTTCAAACTTCGTTAAAGTAACGTGACATGAATGTGTGTAAATTGTGTCATTCTCATTACGAATACGAGAAGCTGCCAGCGTGCCTCGGTTCTCGCTTGCGTTATTAAACCATTCGAAACATCAATTTAATATAGGTTAACGATTTCGCGTTTACAGAATAGATACTATAAAACAAAATATTATTTGCCATATGTATTTCGAAAGGTAAATCAAACATTATCTCAACATACGTAACAGTTATTGAAGTTTAGCAATGATTTCATGTCATTTGCCTATGAACTTTCCAGCAACTCGTTTCCAAGGCTTCTTACCGCTTTGTATAGTTGCTATAGCCAATAAAAGTACACTTGTTTAATTTAAAAGTTAAAGCAAAACTCGGTGGCTCGCCGAGAGTTCGTTGGTAATACAGTTATTTCTGTTCCGCTTACAAATTGTCGATCGAAACTTCTAATTACGAATAGATATGATTGGCGTAAAAAGCTACAATAACCAAGTATGCAAACACAGGTTGTGATTGGTGCGTGACTTTGAACAGTGAGAGCACTAGAAGATTAAGAATTAACGATTAAGCAACCCTGAAATAGTTAACCTCGAACGTCACTGCGTCACGCATAGGTATGTAACCAACAAACGTCTGGATAAAATATTCACTCAGCAGTTATTATAACGGACATCAATCAACCTGTCGCCGTTTATTGTCGACGAAAACTTAATTTCGTCGCCGCATATTACACAGAACAAGCGAGGCGCTCATTCACAGATCACGAATAATTAATTTGGATCTTGAAGCAAACACAGCTTCTCATGTGTTTCATGATTATTGTGATGAAATTCGATAACTAAAGTTACCAACTAAGAAGCTATTACTCAAGGTTTCAATATCGATCTAATATCATACTACAATGAATATGAACCACAAAAGCTAACAATATATAAATATTCCTTTGATAGCAACGTACATTTCAGATGTGAAGTCACTTCCAATTTAAATAATTCAATTAATGAACAAGGAGACTATTTGAGCTGGTTTCGGTAGAGACCCTGGACCCTGGGGTCCAGGAGCACACCAACTTTTTCAGGATATTACAGAGCGACTACGTGAGACAGTAAGTGATAATAAAGCTGAGTTGTATTTCGCAGCCATTGTTATTGGTACACTTCCTGTTTCGAAGGACCCTGTTTTTTATTTGGAATTATTTAGTTTATAAGTATTTTGTAGCTAGTTTTAGTAATCTTTTTATATTTTATAATCATCAACAGCTCATATAATGTCCCCACCGAGGGGCTCGAGCCTACCCCACATAAAGGGGCGATTAGGGCTATTTTTTTAAGGCCTGAATATTGCTAATACATTTTGCTTCAATTGGCCGTTATGTCCGAAATTACCAACGAAATCACCCAAAGATTTAATCATTTGTTGACTTTAATTTGTTAAAGTTAATTTAATACAAAAAAAAATTACGATCATTCTTACATAACTAAGGAATTATTAGAAAAATGCACTGAAAAAAATCGACTTGCCTCAGTTTTCTAGTATTATATTTACGCGTTTGTAAACGCAAAAATAAAATTATTCCATAATGTAAGGTAGTTTCATCTTAGCTGGGCGTCAAATATTTGCAAAAATATTTCGTTCGGGTCTTGGAAGTGCAAATTTCAAAGATTTGATGAAACGATGTTTACCATAAAAACACAAGCACCAAGCACTGACAAATTTCGACAGCGAAAAGCAGTGCCTCGGTGGCGAAATTGGTCAACGCGTCCACCCGGATTGTGGAAGGTGCGGGATCGAGTCCCGCCTGAGGCAAGTCGATTTTTTTCAGTGCATTTTTCTAGTATTATATTTACGCGTTTGTAAACGCAAAAATAAAATTATTCCATAATGTAAGGTAGTTACATCTTAGCTGGGCGTCAAATATTTGCAAAAATATTTCGTTCGGGTCTTGGAAGTGCAAATTTCAAAGATTTGATGAAACGATGTTTACCATAAAAACATAAGCACCAAGCACTGACAAATTTCGACAGCGAAAAGCAGTGCCTCGGTGGCGAAATTGGTCAACGCGTCCACCCGGATTGTGGAAGGTGCGGGTTCGAGTCCCGCCTGAGGCAAGTCGATTTTTTTCAGTGCATTTTTCTAGTATTATATTTACGCGTTTGTAAACGCAAAAATAAAATTATTCCATAAGGAATTATTTATATGTTTATTCATCAATTATTGTAATAAATATCTATTAGTACTTTAATGATAATAGGAATAATTAAGATGTTTTGCTATTATTTTATAATTATTTATATTGACATTTTTTTTAATTAAAATTCATTTTTATATAAATAAATTGCTATCTGTACCTACTTATTACATCCGGACTGCTGAGATGGTTTTGAATGTAAGTAACATATTTTCTAGATGTTATCTTTTATTTGTTTCTTTACTGAATAATTGTTACTTTTTAGGTTAATACCCCTTTTATGTAGATGACAGGCTAGCAAGCTGTCACTATTTGGAGGTACTGCATGGCCCATACTTCCAGGTGTTGTTTTATGTGTAACGTGTAACGAAATGTTACCAAAGGCTCTCCCCCTTTTGGACAACGAGCGCAATCGTATTTTATGTGTGTATTAGGTACTTTATAGTGAAATAAATTTTAAATGAGCTTGTAGATAGTGATTAATGGTTAAACGAATTAATAACGTTTCAACAAAAAAAAATCCATAATCGATTCTATCAACATTAGTTTACATAATGGAACATAGAATACTTATTATTATTAGGTTCTTGAAATATTTTAATGGCCAAGTGGAGTGGAGCCTTTATAAAAGGTATTTCGTCGTCATCAAAACTGAAAAGGGAGAAATAAAAAAATATGTTTTAAGCGACCTACAAGTCAATATACCAACTATATTTTGAGGTCGGTGCCAGTCTCGTGGTATTCCAGATTTCTTCGTATTTTCATGCCTCATCATTTTTCTACCTTGCTCCCGATTTATTTGGGGTCGGTACAGTATGCCTTGATATCGACAACACTGCTTAAAAAATTGACATTAGAATTTTACGGACGGCCGCCTACCTGACACCAACCGTCCTTGGGAGATACTTCTATCTTTTGACAGCACCTGGGACCACCACCTTAATGTGCTGATGTGAAAATTGATTTGAATTTTTCGGTCACCCATCCAAGTACTAACCGCGCACTTGGTTGCTTAACTTTCGTGATCGTTACTAAGAACGCATGATAGTGGCACCATCGACCTCCCCCTGTACATATCTACTGTGGAAATATACAGTAGTCACACATGTAATTAAACCTTTTAAACTAAGGCTGGCACTTGATGTTGACTTTTAGATCGTTTACGTTATTTTTGAAAAATAAATTTAATTTCTTCATTATTTATATTACAGAGAATAAGAATAACGCTATCTAGAATAGAAGAATAGTATTCTATTCTTCTATTTTAGATAGCGCTGTCTTAAGTTTGTAATTATAGAACAAGTCAAAAACCAACACCGTACTGAGTGTCGTACGTCTCTATCACTTTGTGCTTGATAGAAAGTGACAAACGATTCTTACATGATTGATTTCTGAGTGTCATACTGCAATACGGGCCTTAGTGACTGATGCACACTTAACTGTATCTCAAGAACCACTGGCCCGTTTTTGATGCAACTTGCACACATCCCAAGTTAGACTATACCTTGTCTAAAAAAAAATTTTCTAATCCGACTTATAGTTTTGAGATATGCGTGGACAAATATACAAATATAGAAACATACAGTCATACATACTCATAAAATTTGGCACCCGTGTTTTGTATAGACTAACATTACTAAAACTGTACAATATTATATACATACGGTTTGATAACCTCCTTTTTAGGGTTCCGTGCCTCAAAAAGAGAAAACGGAACCAAAAAAAAGATACGGCTGCCGTAAAAAACGTATATTTCCACACTCTCAAGGGAATAAAAATTCATAGGGTACTTCCCGTTGACCTAGAATTATGTAATTTGGCAAATAATATCGTCTTATACCATAGGTACAGGAAAAATTCTGAAGACTATACATTTGTAATTAAATCGTAAAAAATATAGTCTTTAATTAAAGTACGTAATCAATAATTTGCCTTTATCTCGGGAACGCGTGGAGGTATCATGTTCAAATTAAAACTATATAAGTACTCAAGTCTACAGTCTCTTCAAGCTGTGAAAAAATTAAACTTCTAAGTTCTTAGGTTTATGTCGCAAAAAACACAAATTTGTATGAAACTCTCGGTGGGTGAGTCCGACTCGCACAGCTCGCACTAGTCCGGGTTTTTTTTATTTTGAAGTCAGTTTAAAACACATAAACCTGACTAAAGACATTTCGGCGAAACCTTCATCGACAAATAGTAATTCGATAAACCATGCTAAGCTCATTTAAGAAAGTATTGTATGAAAGATTCCTATTTCTTGTATACAAGTACCGGTAAAAGATCAATAATACACAAAATGTTAGTTATTCGTCCAAATTTATTTTATCACCTTCAAAGCTCCTTCAGAAACGATACACATACGCTAATGAATAATCCAATTTTCAAAACATTTTTTAAACGCTGTTTCCACAATTGTTCTCGCCAGATATACCTGCGAATTCTCCTATATGTCTTCTACCGAAGCCACTCCGAAGCTTGTTGACTAGTTTGCATGTCAAACTCGTAAACCCACGTCTCGTCACCAGTAACAATGCGTTTCATGAATGTTGGGTCGGAATTGACTCGTTCTAGCATGTCCTCAGCGACTCTCATGCGATTGAGTTTTTGGAGAAAAATCAGGTCTATTGGGACTAGCCGAACGGCAACATGTTTCATACCAAAGTGATTATTTAAAATGGTACGGATCGACTCGTAAGATGCAGAAAGTTCGGCGGCTATCTCTCTCAAAGTAGAATGCAATGCTTTTGCGATGGTAGTTACCAGACAGACGCTTTAACAGACGTTGATGGCCTACCAGAGCAAGGCAAATCTTCCATCACATCTCGATCACTTTTGTACGCTTTGTGCCACTCAGAAGCACGTGGTTTTGATAAAGTCTATTCACCGTAAGCCTTCTGTAACATTTTCAGTGACTCCGAACACGAAATTCCATCAAAATTTAAGACAAACTCTTTGTTCAATGTTTTTGTCTATCATTAAATTCGCAATACTCACTAGATATGACATAACTAAAAACAGCACTGTATTTAACAGATGAAACTCAAAGTCCACGCTAAAATGGCAAACAGTTGTGGCAATCTAACAACAACAACAAAAAAAAACACAAAATTGAATTTCGAACCATAAACAAATCATCTATTCCCGATACTTTTTTGACTGAATGAATATCAATATTTTTGATATTTCTGTTAGTTTGTTATATTGTCTCAATAAATATATCTTTCTTCTTTCTTTGAATATATTCTTGTAAATTATATTGATTGTAAAAAATGGTTGGCTTATTCTTAGATACAGCAAGCCTGAATGTAGGCCGTATCGCAAAAATCACACATATGGGTAATTAGAGGTAATTAGGTTAACCCGTCAAATATCTCCAAGGAGTTTTATTGATATTAATCTTTTCCTATATAAGTAGTTATGATATTTATACCACAAAATGTTCGTGTTTATTATTCCAAGTGTTTGTATATTTTAATAATATACTTATTATTATCTACTTTTCGTATTTTAAAAATACTATAAAGCTATTGCAAAAAAATATTTTACAACATAACGTATCCAATTTGCTATGTAATGCTGTGGATTATATTTACACCCTACGAGCTTCCAGAAAGTTCCAAAAGTCTAACCCTAACGTGCATAAGAAAGGTAAGAACCTTCTGGAACATACAAAGCCAAAAATGTTCAAAATTTTTGTTCCGTACATAAACAATGGTTCAGCAAACAAAGGCACAATTTAGAAAGTTCAGAACAAAATAACAATTAGCGTCGAAAACAAAGTGAACGTACCGGTGCATAATCCTGGACAATACCAAAAGAATACTTACAAGTTCCATTACTAGTTGTTTTGGTTGGTTTTTGTGACCTGCAAAATTCTCGTGGCCTATTCATTACTTTCATTTGAACTGGTTTATGAATTCAAACTCATAACAATAAGAACATGCCAATGAAGAAAGTTTGAATCGCTTGTAAAAAAAATTATAATGATAAAGCATCCAAATTAGTCCAGACAAAGGCTTCTATTATAATTTAAATCTAAAACACGACTGTTATTGTCAAGCAATTCGTCGAAAACACAACGTATATAATTTGGCAATGATGTTTTCTTTATTGATTAAAATTCAAAACATGTCGCGGATATAAATACTGCTACAGAAAGGTAAGGCACAGCGGATCAGCCGTTTGAATTGGGGGCGCCCTGTAAATAATTAAATTTATTTAGATTAAAGAGCTGTGCTGTTATTACTTTCTGGTATACGTAGTATAGAGGTAGTCTTGTAATCGTCAAAAAATTCGACCTCGAGATTTTGACGGTTTTACACGTTTTGGACCTCCCTGAGTCCAAAAATACCGTTTTAGGAATTATGTCTCTGTGTGTGTCTGTGCGTTAACACGATAACTCGAGTATTCTTTAACTTATTGCAACCAAATTTAACTCCCGTTTCCAATTGTCTCCACCCTCGACTCGTTCTAGACGTCCATGTGTTACCAAGATGCTGGATCTCCCTAAGGGTAATACCAACTTTCATCTTAACTTCTGTTCGTTCCGTGCTGCCCAGATGTGGAACTGTCTTCCATCTGCTATCCAGGATAGTCCGTCTATCGCTTCTTTTAAAACTAGACTAAAGCAGTACTATCTATCACAAATCTCCACTCAGTTATTGTACGATTTTCTCATCATCGTCATTTCAGTATCTAATCATGTTTCTATTTATATATTTTATTTATATGTGTATATTATGTATGTAGTATCATATATTTTAGTTATATGTGTACATATAATGTGTAGACATTGTGTTATCTATGTATATATCTATATTCTGTATATTCATAAAAAGTACTATACAATTTTTGCATTTATGTCGCCTACCTACGATCATTCTAACACATATTCATGGGTTGACTGGAAGAGATTTTTTCTAGAGATAAGTTCGCCCTTGCAAACTATGTTGTAGACAACCATTTTTATATATTTTATGTGCAATAAAGAGTAACTTAGTTTAACATGCATAAACCTATTTTGATGGCATACCCATCAAAATAGGTTTCTATAAATAGTTTCCGAGCTCCAGTAGTTTCCGAGCTATGTCATTTTTACTTTCTCGTATAGGTACGTAGTATAGAGGAAGTCCTGTAATCGTCAAAAAATTCGACCTCGAGATTTTGACAGATTTACACGTTTTGGAGATCCCTGAGTCCAAAAAAAAAACCTTTTTAGGAATGATGTCTGTGAACTTTTGAGTCGATTCCGGTATACGGGAAAGTCAAGGGGACACCACTCCCGATTTTTTTAAATTTAAATAAAAAAATTGCACCCATAGGTCAGTAATAATACATCTATGATTGAACCCGTGTGCTTATTCAGTTGCCATTCTTACTGCACGTCAGCGAAAAGAGACTAGCGATGACTACGGTTACTGACACCGTAAAAGCGTCGGTGGCGTAGTGCGTAAGAGCGTCGTCTCCCACCCGGGAGGCACTGGTTCGATCCCCGCCACGCACCAATGTGTTTTCAAATTTTGAATTCATATGTACGTTTAATCGACACTTTTACGGTGAGGAAAACATCGTGAGGAAACCTGCACACACCCAATGAAGAAATTCTTAGGTTGTGTGTGAAGTCGACCAACCCGCACTTGGCCAGCGTGGTTGACTAAGGCCTAATCGCCCCTAATGTGGGGTAGGCTCGAGCCCCTCGTTGGGGACATTATATGAGCTTTTGAAGATGATGATGATGACTACGGCGTGACCACGGATTCAGATACCTGCACTTAGCTCTGAAGTCACTAATTTATCCCCAAAAACCTACACAATTCAATAGTTCCTAATTGTGTAGGTTTTCTAGAATAAATTATTGACTTCAGATCTTAGTGCAGGTATCTGAATCCGTGGTCAAGACGTAGTCGTCGTGATCAACGATTAAGGTTGTAGCACACTTATCAGCTCGCAAAGGGATATAAGAACAAGTACTATTTGCAGTGCTTACCTACTTAAATAAATCTATCCAGGTTTTCATACCTAATTTTATTTTTTCTCTTTGTAAAACAGGTCACGGCTGCGGGCAAAGCTGTATTGGTGACCGGCTGCGATAATGTCCTTGGTAACGCACTGGCGCGGCGACTCGACGACATGGGATATCACGTATTCGCAGGTTTCCAAAATAAGTCTGGCAACATTGACGCTGACATGCTCAAAGAAGACTGCTCTGGACGGCTACACACGTTACAACTCGACGTCACATCCGAAACACAGGTAAATTTTCAATCTATACATATAAAATGCTTTGTCCTGAATGATTCCCTGACGGCTCAACGCACAGCCTAAACCGCTGATCACAGCGACCTGAAACTTGGAGGGTGTGTTCTTTGTATGACGTAAGCATTCGATAAAAAGGGATTTTCCGAAATACTTCCTCACTATTACTTTTCTATTCTACTAAGGGGGTGAAAAAGGGGGGCAAAGCTTGTATGCTTGTATGGGTCAGCGTGATTCCTTGGTCCAATCTACTTAAAATTTTGCATAAACCTTTTTTAACAGAATTGATGGAAGACGTGTTTAGTATTTTATTGAAATTCATCCCCTAACAGGGTTAATAAGGTATAGAAAGTTATTTTGGTTGTAATTTGTTTCGAAGTTGATATCAATACGGTTTCCACACGGTTTCTGAGACGGATGTCAACGAAAAAATTACTTGGCAAGTTGTTAATCTCTATTTAAAAGATGTTTGGGTTTCTGACAAGTTTCTGAAAGAACCTTAGGAAAGCACCAAATAGCAATTGCAAATGTCAAATCTCGAGATAATGTCCGATTAACAATGATATTATATTAATATCATTGCCGATTAAGTAAATTCTCGGTTTCCAGAAAGTGAATTCGCATGTTATCTGCATATTAACATCTTACTGGTTAACTGGTGAATATCGATCAATTAACAGAGTGTCAAAGCCGTTATAATCAGATATTCATTACGTTTACAGTAAATTCTGATAGTAAAATGTAATTGTTAGATCTATCTAGTGATGATATATCTTTATCAAGTGACGAAGAAGATCTGGTGCCAACTTTTTGCCAAAGTTTTGAGTTTTTTTGTTGGGTAACATACAAATTTATTATATTAGGTTGGGGAAAAAGTCTTTTCGCATTATAGTATGTATACTATAATGCGAAAAGACTTTGTCGTGTTTGAAAAGACGCCGTCGTGGTGGAGTGGTCAGTATAGCTGGCTACACATCAAGCGGTCCGGGTTCGAATCCTGGTAGCGGCAAATGTTTGTGTGACGAACACGAATGTTTGTTTGCGAGTCATGGTTGTTTATATATTTATTTAAGTTTATTTATAAAAATATCTAAAATTATTATTTATATTAAAAAAAAATGTCCGTTATCTAGTATCCGTAACACAAGTTCTTAATGATACTTACTTCGGGCTAGATAATTGGTGTGAGCGTGAAAATATATAATATATAAACTTGTAATAAAATCTCTTTGGCTATACTATTTGTATCTAGCTGGTTTTGGTATCATTGAAAGTTTAAATTTTAAAGAACATAATTCCAAATTCAAATTAGGAAAATGTGTGATTTTCATTTGTTTTTCGTACCGCCAAGATGAGTGAATCTAATGAAGAAATTCGATACATTTTAAAATTTTACTACAGAAAAGGTAAAAATGCAACGCAAGCCGCGAAAAAAATTTGCGATGTTTATGGACCTAGTGCAGTGTCTGTGAGAGTAGCACAAATTTGGTTTAAGCGTTTTCAATCCGGTAATTTTGATGTCGCTCTGGTCGCCCTATTACAGATAAAATGGATGCCATTTTTGAAAAAGTGGAGCAAGATCGGCATGTCAGTAGTTACGACGTAGCTGAAGAACTGGGAATTGACCACAAAACAGTTTTGGCGCATTTGAAAAAAACTGGGTACACAAAAAAGGTCGACATTTGGGTACCTCACGAGCTCACTGAAAGAAACCTAATGAACCGTGTACTCATTTGTGATTCTTTATTACGACGTAATGAAACCGAACCATTTTTGAAGAAGCTGATAACTGGTGATGAAAAGTGGATCACGTACGACAAGAACGTGCGAAAAAGGTCGTGGTCAAAGGCCGGTCAGGCTTCACAGACTGTGGCGAAACCCGGGTTAACTCGCAACAAGGTGATGCTGTGTGTGTGGTGGGATTGGAAGGGCATTATTCATTATGAGATGTTACCACCAGGCAGGACCATCGATTCTGAACTCTACTGCGAACAACTGATGAGATTAAAGCAAGAAGTTGAGAGAAAGCGGCCGGAATTAATCAACAGAAGGGGTGTGGTTTTTCATCATGATAACGCTAGACCTCACACATCTTTAGCCACTCAGCAAAAATTAAGAGAGTTTGGCTGGGAGGTGTTAATGCATCCGCCGTATAGTCCTGACCTTGCACCTTCAGATTTCCACCTGTTTCGGTCTCTTCAGAATTCTTTAGGCAGTGTCAGGTTAACATCACGAGAGGACTGCCAAAACCACTTGTCGCGGTATTTTGACCAGAAGTCCCAAAATTTCTATAGCAATGGGATCATGTCCCTACCTACAAGATGGCAAAAAGTTATCGAACAAAATGGTACCTACATACTTTTCTTAAATGTAAATAAACTATATTAAAAAATGTTTTGAATTTTCTTAAAAAATGCGAAGAAACTTTTTCCCCAACCTATTACTTAAAATACAATATAAAATGAACACATAAATCAATAAAGTATCCACAGTGTAAAAAGCGTCGGTGGCGTAGTGCGTAAGAGCGTCGTCTTCCCGGAGCCTCCGCTCCGGTTCAAACCCCGCCACGTAGGTACCAATGTGTTTTCAAATTTTGAATTGATATGTACGTTTCATCGACGCTTTTACGGTGAAGGAAAACATCGTGAGGAAACCTGCACACGCCTAAGAAGATATTCTTAGGTTGTGTGTGAATTCGACCAACCCGCACTTGGCCAGCGTGGTGGACTAAGGCCTATTAGCTACTTTCCTGTTCGGGGATTCTCAGCTGACGAGTTATATTGCTGAGCAATTATTTCCCACATTTAATTTTGCATACACTTATTTTCTATTATAATTTTGTACCTGAATAGAAATCGTAATATTATTACCTATTTATTGCAAATAAATGTATTAATCCAAAAGCAGATCATAATATTGATACCAACTTATCCACTATTCCTAAGAGCTCTCTCCGTATAGTTTTTTCGTGACATATTTTCAATGATACATGTAAACTTTAAAATAAACAACAAATATGTATGTATCACAACAATTTAAAATTCTTGTATCTACTCGAGGAGCTTGTAGTAGTTGAATTTGATATATTGCGTCAAAAGATAGAGACAATGCCCAAGGAGCTTATATTACCTATAGAATGGAGTCATTACTCAAATGAAAAAAGTGAGGGCAAAAATTTTGACAACCCTTGACATTTCTTGACATTTCTAGAGAGGCTCTGTCTCTTTCTAGTAGGGTGCCTATAGCAGAAAAAATAATTACGGACAATCTTGGACTTCGTTAAGTTAATAAAATTAATTAGTACTCAAAGTTTAAAATATTTTTGAGTTTACCATGACAAAGAATTAACATTCATAATAATTAGTTTTAATCTTCCGTACAACTGTCTGTTACTATAAGTAAATTTACACTTAACATTGGCGAAATATAAAAATGAAAAAGCTCTTTATCAAATGGATTTTGCTAAGTACTTTTAAATCGTCAAAAGCCCTACCACCATTTCGGGACGAAATAATAATTATTATGCTGAGATGGAGCAGAAATGGCGAAAGACTCCGGCGAAGAACTCCACAGCTTACAATTTTGTAATGATTTCAAAACATCAATACAAGTCAATAAATAATTATCAATTTCATTTAAGTTACAGTTTTACATGCGTATATTTTGGGTAGTTATTAAAAATAAATAAAGTAGTAGTGGTAGTTTTATAAATTCTGTAACACACTAAGTTTAATCCTTAATAAAAACTTGATCACAAGAACTGTTCTATTTTAAATCTAAACATAAATAACAATCTAAACATTCATATATTACATATGTGACTCAAGAATTTATGTAAAACAAAGTTATATATACACATAATATTGATACTTAAAAGAACAAAATCCTTTATTATTATATGATACAATGATATTCGCAGAATATAGTTACATATTCACATAGATACTTCTAAATTACAAAATATTGACCTAAAATATATTACTTTCATATCAATCGATGTTTCATAATACTTTATAATGATTGGCAAAATAATCGATTCTGTAAAACAACTAAGAAGAAAGTTACAGCTAATTTTGTACAAGACAAACTTAAAATCGCTCTACTATAAAGAAAGAATTATGCAGATGTGACTTTATTCTATCATGAGACCAACAATTAAAAATATGAATACCGGTAAAAGATGTAAAAGAATCATTTGTACTCGTAACTCGATTAATACTGGTTAACGTATGACAAGGTTTATAACTTTGTCATGTATTAACCAGTATTAAAAAAATATGCATAATACGATAAGGATTTCCTATGTAAAGTTGGTCGGTACGCAACGTATCACACCATGTATTTGGAATAGCCCGTATTAACTTTATTCGGTTTCAAAGAGTTTGTACCTCATTCTTACTTTAAATTGAACGCCCTACGTATATATATATCAACCTTCTGTACCTATTACGCAGTTACGAAGTCAGAAGGATAAGAGCGAAGATAGTGTAATTTCCGCCTAGGGTCTTTCGGAAATCTAAAAAGAAAAGAAAATTTTATGTATACAGGCACTTTTAACTTGTAATTAGCATATTAAAAACTATCATTTGATAGGCTTGAATAGCACAGTCACAATTTTATTAATGCTGTGTCAATTTTACTAACCCAAATTCGAGTGAAGTTTGAGGTCACTGTGCATATTGCACTCTGCGTTACATGTTAGTAGATGCAAATGTGAAAGATAAAATACACTATTACACTGGTAAAATCCAATCAATCATTTTGAATATGTTTCTCAATTAAAATAATGTACATTGCACAAATTACATGTTTTGTTTGTAAATAAACGTTCCCAACCAAAAATGGGTAGAACGATTTATGTATTATATATATACATAATCTATAAACTATATATATAATCTATATATATCTATATAACAGCTATTTCAAAGACTTAAAAAAATATATATATCAATTTTGATTGCCATTTCTGAAAGGAAAAAGGTTATTATCCTTACTCCTTACTAATATTATAAATGCGAAAGTAACTCTGTCTGTCTGTCTGTCTGTCTGTCTGTCTGTCTGTTAAGCTTTCACGTCTAAACCACTGAACCGATTTTGATGAAAATTGGTACAACTATAGATTAGATCTCGGGGAAGGACATAGGCTACTTTTTATCGCGAAAAAAAGGTTGTATGGGTTGAAATACGGGATGAAAGTTTGTATGGAAGTTCGTCATTTTTGAAGATAGAACCATGAAACTTTGAATTTAGGCACTTAATAAGACAGAAAGAAATATTTGTTCTAAGATTTTTGAAATTTTGACCTGTATGGGGGTGAAATAGTGGATAAAAGTTTGTATGGGACTTCGTCATTGTTAAAGATAAAACCATGATACTTTGAAATTAGGGACTTAATAAGAAAGAAAGAAATATTTCTTATAGCGTTTTTGAAATATTGACCCACGTGGGGATGAAATAGGGGATGAAAGGTCGTAAGAACCCCCAGTACAAAAATACATCCAAGATGGCGGACGTGACTTTTTAACATAATGTCAATATGAGTATCATTTTCGTGGTTTTCGGGGGTTCCGATTCCGAATACGACATCTATTTCGAGATCCAAGATGAAGGTTGGGACTTCTTAATATAAAATCGATATGGGTATCATTTTCTTGGTTTTTGGAGGTCCCGATTACTAATACACCATCCATTTTGAGATCCAAGATGGCGGACGCGACTTTTTAACATAATGTCAATATGGGTATCGTTTTCGTGGTTTTTGGGGGTCCGGATTACGAATAAAACATCTGTTTCTAGATCCAAGATGGCGGACGCGACTTTTTGACAAAATGTCAATATGGATATCGTTTTCGTGGTTTTTGGGAGTCCGAATTCCGAATACACTATCCATTTTGAGATCCAAGATGGCGGACGTGACTTTTAACATAACGTCGATATGGGTATCATTTTCTTGGTTCTTGGAGGTCCTGATTACTAATAAAACATCTTTTTCTAGATCCAAGATGGCGGACGCGACTTTTTGACAAAATGTCAATATGGATATCGTTTTCGTGGTGTTTGGGGGTCCTAATTCCGAATACACTATCCATTTTGAGATCCAAGATGGCGGACGTGACTTTTTAACATAACGTCGATATGGGTATCATTTTCTTGGTTTTTGGAGGTCCCGATTACTAATACACCATCCATTTTGAGATCCAAGATGGCGGACGCGACTTTTTAATATAATGTCAATATGGGTATCGTTTTCGTGGTTTTTGGGGGTCCGGATTACGAATAAAACATCTTTTTCTAGATCCAAGATGGCGGACGCGACTTTTTGACAAAATGTCAATATGGATATCGTTTTCGTGGTTTTCTGGGGTCCCGATTCCGAATACGACATCTATTTCGAGATCCAAGATGGCGGTTGGGACTTCTTAATATAAAATCGATATGGGTATCATTTTCGTGGTTTTCGGAGGTCCCGATTACTAATACACGATCCATTTTCAGATCCAAGATGGCGGACGCGACTTTTTACAAAATATCAATATGGGTATCGTTTTCGTGGCTTTTGGGGGGTTCTGACTCCGAATAAAACATCGAATTTGAGATCCAAGATGGCGTGACTTGACTATTTAACTTAATAGGAATATGGGTATAATTTTCGAGGTTTTCGGGGGTCCTGATTCCAAATACATCATCTATGTCGAGATCCAAGATGGCATATGCGACTTTTTAACATAAAATCGAAATGGGTATCATTTTCATAGTTTTCGGGAGTCGATTCCAAATACATCATCAATTTCTAGATCCAAGATTGTGGACGCTACTTTTTAACTTATTATTAAAAAGGATATTATTTTCGTGGTTTACAGGATACGGATTATCCATTTTGAGATCCAAGATGGCGGACGCGACTTTTTAACTTAATGACTTTCACGCCCATACCTGAACCGATTTTGATGTTTGGTACAAAAATAGACTAAACGTCGAAATGGAATAAAAGCTTTTTTGTAAAAGAGGGAATGAAGGGCTTGAAATATGAGATGAAATTTTTTATGAGATTCCTCATTACCAAAGATAAAACCATGAAATTTTTAATAGCACGGGATAAGAAATAAGCAAATATTTGTTCTAGCGTTTTTGAAATATTGACCCATGTAGGGATGAAAGGTTGCATGTAAGTTAGCAAAGGATGGGAAAACATAAAATGATAGATTGTAAAAATGCAGTATAGTACACGGCAGTTTTTATGTGTATTTTTTGCAAAATAAGTACGTACACAAAGAAATAAAATGCTGCCTAAAGTAACTATTCGCAAGAAAGCAAGTGATACGCAATAAAGATATCTGATTTGATTTAACTTTTCCACGCGGACGAAGTCGCGGGCAAAAGCTAGTTTTATAATAATTCTGGAAATCCTAGTCACCCTAGTCAATTTGTTTACACATATTTGAATAAGTAATTTATGTATGAAAATTAATTAAATTCAGATAGTATTAAAGCCGAGTATCAGAAATTACTTTCCCCTATGGAGTTTCGCCCAATAACGATAATCATATGGAATTACATGTGAAAAACCAATTTTACTTAGGTGAACAATAATATGCAATTATAACACTTACAAGTGAAATTTCAGACTGCATCCTGGATACCACTCACTTCTGCAACCACGAACTATACAGCGATGCACCATTTTGCACTATTTATAGTTATTAAAATGTAAAAAGCCGTACCAAAATCGCGAGTCGATATTTATGAATATGTCAATTACGACAATTTATGTCATGTTGAGATTTCGGGACATTGACACATGAATAGAGTGCTGCCATTACATAAATCCTTTCATTTCCCATAAGTTATACAGGGTGTAAAAGACATGAACAGTCAAACGAGAACCATGTATTCTGCTCACCAAAATAACATTTTTTTTCCATTGGACTATACCTCGGAAATTGATAGTTACGATTTTATTGAAGGTCAAAGTCATAAAATTATTTTTAATTTTTTTATGAAAACGTATTCTATACGTCATTTCTTAATTATTGTCCAAAGAAACATTATCATTTTTTTTAGTATTTCATAACAAAAAATGGCTTCAAAACGTTAGCGTTCAATGTAGCTCACTCGATGCGCACGGACACTAACGAACGGGGCCGCCGTCTGGCAAAATTATCGCGGTTTTGCGAGTTGAGCCCTTTACATTGCGCGGTACAATTAGCAATTTTTTTTTACATCAAAAAATAAAAATCATTTCCCAGCAATATTTTTTTTGAAATATGTCTTATTTTGATGTATAGAATACATGGTTCTCGTTTGACTGTTCATGTCTTTTACACCCAGTAGAAAGAATCACAATGATGATTTTCAAAATAAAATACAAACCTAAACATTAAAAGTAAATATATTATATTAATTTCTTTCATCGATAATAAATACTGATAATTGAATACAATATGTTAAGTTTTTAGCTACTTTTCTACTTTTGTTTTAGAAAGATGGCGAAATACTGGGGAAATCTTGTTTCTATGTAGTCGTGTTTAGAAAGAGATGACGACAATTTCTAGAAAGAGAAATGTGAAATTTGAAATGTCAAGTATTGTCAAAATTTTTGCCTTCACTTTGTTACTTTGTCTAATGACTCCATTCTTTAGTATAAGCTCCTTGGACAATGCCATAAGACAAACACAAATAAAATGTGAATGAGTGATTGAATGTGATCGAGCCAGACGAATAAATAAATCGTCTGTTAACATTCGATTCGTTAATTTTCCGATAGACAGTATTTCAGAAACCCAAAGTTGCGTGACAAATTGTTAATTGTGACAGTCTGTTAACTTATTTAATATTTAACATGCGTTTCAGAAACCGGTTGTTAGTTAGTGTAAGATTTAAATTACATTTTATTTTGACACATGTTTGAAACTCAATTCGATTTTATTAAAAAAAAGGTTGAACTTAGGCTGGCTAGCCTAAATTCACAATATTATTGACAATAATATTATTAGTGGCCCCTGACAGACGCGGCGAAGGTCATCTTTAAAATATCAATAGGTTCTTTGAATTAGCTTAAAAGGCCGAGAGATTTTTTTTTATTTTTTATTGTGTCGGGAGTTACTTAAAATTTGTGCAGTGCCTGTTTTCTTACTGTCCATTGTATATAACGTGTACACGAATCTGTGCGACTGACAGATTCTACCACGAAATATTGACAAAAATATTGTGTAGTGTACGAGGCCATATATTGACCAATATTACTGGCAATCTTGCATTGACAACATTATTGTATGTGTGCGCCTAGCCTTATACTACATATAAGCAAATTAATACTCCTTAAAATTCGAATTTCTTGAAAGTCACTATATGTATTAGTCATGAACTGGAGCTATTAAGTACTACGTCGTAATACTTAATAGTTCCATGATATTAATAGCTCACTTCACGTTTCCCGAACACTTCAGAAAAACAAATAAAATATTTTGATGTAAGTTTTATATCTTTTGATAATTTATTCTATTACAAATAGTGGATTAAAAGTTTAATTAAATATCCAACCTTTTTTCTATACCTATTTATTTTATATTTTAACGTGTATGAAGGTCAGAATGGTTGATTTTAAAATAGTATATATCCATACGTTTTGAAATCTTCTATTTGGGTACTCCTCGCCTTACAATACTAATTAAAAGTATTATACAGTAAACTCACAGCAAATGACAAGACGACTTGGTTAATACACATGTTGTAATAATTAGAAATTGACGCACGATGTTTACCACGCTGAAATTCTGATTTTCCCATTGCATTGTCCTTTTTTTTTGTCGGAGAAGTCAAATGCTTCCGGACGTGGACCCCTCCCATTGCATTGTCTTACAAATGTTGCCCATATTTATATAATTCAACATATGCAATCCTACACAAAATATTCTATCATTATAATGCTAATGAAATTACAAATAATTTTTTATCAAAATATTTCTTAATACCAATGATATTATACAAAGAAAAGGCATAAAAAATGTAATCCGATTACAAAAATGTTTATACTTATTATAACATTGTTCCGTAAAAGCAACCTGAAACATCTAATTAAAAAGCTTCCGATTTCCACAGCATCTTTAGTCTTTGTAAATTAATTCCGTGCATGTACCGCTTCCAGCCAGACATCACCTGTTATTGAGGCTTACATGACGCTAAATTAATTCAGGCCGCCAACGAAAAAGAAAAGTATAACATCACGGGGCAACGTCTACGCCATTCACTATTTGATTATTTGAACTTGGATTTAATCACGGTTTCTTTTTTGTTTAAATAACCTTCAGCTTAACAGAGACATAACATCCTTTGAGAGTAAATGTTTTTAATTAATTACTTTTGTAAATAAAAGTAAAAATGGTGTAAAATTATTTGAACTTGAAAATAGAATAATATTGTTTTAAAACTTTCTTCTAAATTTTTAAGGACCTTGTCTATCCCAGCAACAAAAACAAACGTTCGTTCTAAGCTCAATACTGTAGGTAATTGTAATTTTAGATATAATTAAACAAAATAAAGAATTAATAACTACTGTCTGAACAGTACTTGACAAAAATATAAGAAATCTAAATATAAATTTTAATTTCGTTAAATATCATCTCTGGCGGATTTTGTATACATTAAATTGTTTTGTTACTAGATTCTGTCGGCGTCATTGTACATTGTGGATCATCTACCAGAGGGCGCCCAAGGACTGTGGGCTATTGTCAACTGCGAGTCATGGTGTGCACTCGGAGAACTCGAATGGGTGCCTTTCTCAGTCATCAAGCGTGCTATGGATGTTAACCTTTTGGGTAAGCTGCTACGCGCCCGTAGCAAGTGACTATGCTACGCGCCCGTAGCAAGTCAATATGCTACGACTCGTAGCGCGGTTCTTCATTAAATGTATCACTGCTCCATAGATGGCAGCACAATCCACAAAATTTATGAGCTTCAACTTTTTTAGTGATGGTGTGCTCTGAATAATAATATCATGATTAATAACCCAAACAGCAAAATATAATTGAACAGAGTAACAAGCTGTTTTAATAATAATAATATATTTCAACGCTCACACCAATTATCTAGGCCAAATTAAGTATCATAAGGAAATTGTGTTATGGATACTAGATAACTTTCTCATTAATAAAGTGTTAGTAAAAGAATATTCTTTATATGAAGAGCTAATTAGAGTAGTAGATGTTAATTAAAAAATATGTCGGTCACAACTATTACGTAAATGGCGTTCTTTCCTAGTGAGTACAGTTATTTATTTCAAAGCAAGTTCATGAAACACGTTCTTATTATAAAACCTAAGTAATTTAAACACTGATTGTAGGTACAATCAATCATGAATATGAAATTTCTCTCTTCTCCGTTACCCATTGTTTATTATTAAAATATACATATTAAAAGAGAGTTTAGTACAACACCTCTCTAATTAAAAATGTGGCTCTGGAGGCTTCGAACTCGAACGACTTATCGCTTCTCACGCATGAGATGCGGACCTCATGCATGAGAAGTATTGTATTTGTTACCTCGTATGATGCCATGTCCTACTACCACGCTATATTATATCTTTGTAACCCCCGACAACAAAAAGGGGTGGTATAAGTTTAACGTGTGTATCTATATTATGTATCAACGTGACATCGTAGCTCCCAAAGGTATGATTTTGATTTAGTTTTTGTTTTTGTTTGAAGATATTTTGATCTGGAGTGTTCGTATTTATGATTCATAAATATCTGTTGAGCCGTTCGAAAATCATCAGCTCTAATATAGTTTATGAAAAGACCTGAATAACTTCCCCATGTCTGATCGATTCAAAATCCTCGCCAAGTAAGTTACAGCAAAAATGTTGTGTTTGGGATCATTGGATTGGTCTGAATAAATTGTTTACAGATAATTAGATAGAGAGTGATCAGAGCCTCTGCAGCAGGAGGTTTTATTTTAATTGAACACTTGTCTCATAACAGGACCATCCAGGCTGGTTCAAGTGATGCTTCCTTTGGTAAGGCGAGCCCGCGGCCGGATCGTGCTCGCGTCCTCCATACTGACTCACGTGGCGGCGCCCGTGCGCGGTGTCCACGCTGCCTCGCTGGCCGCGCTCGATGCCATGGCTGCCTGCTTACGGCGCGAATTGAAACCAAGAGGAGTCGATGTTGTAAGTATAAATTGTACCAAGGCCGCTTGTAAACGCTAAGAAAAGTGGCTGGCCTATGCAAGAATAGAGGTGTTGCCTGTCATGTCAGTTGAGATACATTCAGTCAAAAAAGTATCGGGAATGGATGATTTGTTTATGGATCCAAATTATTTTTTTGTTTTTTGTTGTTGTTGTTGTTAGATTGACACATCGAGCACATAACCAATAGAGTGGTAATACGCGCCCTCCGTCTCCGAAACAAGTTAGCGCTTTTGCGCTAACGTCAAACTGTCAATCACACCTAAAACAGTATATTACTAGTGTTGCAACATGCTGCAAAATCATAAATCTTAACGAGTATCGATATTTGCAGTTCAATAACACGCTATCCCTTGGAAATAGATTTGTTGAAGTGAAACTTCTTTATCGGCGTTGGAAAAAAAATTACCGTCACATTTTTCCGTTACGCGCCATCTTGTTTTGTATTCATGTCTATGTAAGGCCATAAAGAAGTTTCACTTCTTACGTGTGTACACTAGTACACGCACACATTTTTTTTTTGTTGTAAGTAACATTTCTTTGTAAAAAATATTATGAAAACTGTTTGAACTTATTTCGCGTGTGTGTTACTTTCTATATTATTTCATACTTTAACTCGCTATGATTTTCTAATTTTATATTTACTTATTTGACTGACAATGTAAAACTTTGTTTGTCATCATTCCTCAATTCTTTACTTCGTTTTTTTTGTCAAGGTCGCCTTCTGGTCCTTTTTACTGAAAAGATTTTGATGAATTTAGATTTACTGTAAAATTTATAAAGAAAATAAATAAGTTTGTTTTAATTTAGTATTTTTGTTTTATTAAGTATTTATTTTCATTTCATAATTATGCATGCCTGTGTATCCGCATCTCTATTATGACGCGTAGTTTCAATTGTTTGGCGGAATTATTTTAGAACAAAATATGTGACATTACTCCTCTATTGGATATGTGCTCGATGGATTGACACAACTGTTCTCCATTTTAGTGCGGAGTTTGAGTAGCATCTGTTATTTATATTAAATACAGTGCTGTTTTTAGTTATAACATATCTAGTGTGTATTGCGAATTTCATTATGAACAAAAACATCGAACAAAGAGTTTGTCTTATAAATTTTCTGGCTTAAACATACACTACTTTATCAACACTCAAAATTGAAATAAAACAAAAATATTCTGACATTACGTTTTCCGAATGAGTGTGCTTTTTCAATTTTTCTTTCCGTGAAATTTTTATGATATTTTTTTTTATCTTCTAGCAACAAACTATTTTTCAATGGCTTTTTGCAAAATATCTTGAACCTAACGCTTAAACATGGTAGGTACTCTATTTATGAAACTAATTAAAAAGTTTCATACTATTTGCATATCTTATATATATTTTAATAGAAATAAAGCGCAGTTGGGATTTTCTTGCCGTCCGAGGCCATATTTCTATATTAGGTTTTAAGCTGTAAGCTCAGGGGCTCTTAAGTTACATAATACATAGTTTGCGGTCGGGAAGAGTTACTACATAAATAATAAACTAGTAAAAGCTTCCGTTACATCTTTATTAAGAAGCTGTTAAAAGCCATGGCTTTAATAATAAAAACATTTCAGTAAAGAACACATAACTTGCGAAGCCACGTGATGCTGGCAGAGTAGATTAGCATCACTCCATATCTTCCAATAGGTGTCATAGAAGGCGCCTAATGGATCAGCAAAGGGGTATTTATCACCTTATACTCCGTCCACCAATCTGCATTGGGCAAGCGTGGTGGACTACTGCCTAAACCTCCTTCGATGACAATGAGAGGCCTTGTGTCCCAGCAGTGGGTCGAAGACCCTTATGATGAACTTGTGAAGTAACAAGTCATAACCAACACATGGACTACTATTTTTATAAAATTATGAGTTAGCCACAAATTATATAACTAATGGGGGTAATTGGGTATGAATTGATGGCAGAGATATATCTAACGTGCAGGATCTTATTAAAACGTTAAGAGCGTGCGTTTATCGAAGTACCAATAATATTATTTTCGTAGTATTGTTGTTACATACACATATCTATGTGACCCCATGCACACATAGACATTGTTCGCAAAGCGATAGGTCCACTAGCTGGGACGACCCGGGGTGTTCAATCAAAAAATGGCCGCGAGCTCGATTTTTGACCATTTTTCAAATAAGTATTTAAAATATCTGCTTGCATATAACATTGTTATAATATCGTTATTTTATAAAGCATTATATTTATTATTATATAGTACATACTATACAGGGCACACCACGGCCGGCATGGCCGTGGGACGTCCTGTATAGGTTTAGGCAATTAATTTTTTTTTTTTAATAAAATGAAAAATTTTATGATCTTAGTTTCATTTAATATGCTAGGTTATTTAGGAAAAAATAATGCTTATGAGTAGCCTTTTCAAACGCTAAAAATACATGTAATTTTTCTATCACATAAGGCGGGTTCGATTCCCGGTTGAGGTAGGCGATTGTTAAAAAATCTGTGAATGCAATTCTACTTATTATTAAAAATAAAACGATGTCTTCTTTTAGTAAAATATCCTACGTTCAATATTTAATATACTTTCCCTCCGTGTGGCATGGCCGTGGGACGCCCTGTATAGTACTTACAATATTAAATGAGTATAATTTCAAAAACATTGTAAACATCCTAATTAAAATTTATTTGTTATCTTCATTTTTTACTTATTTAGGCTCTATAGTGGTTTAGAATAGTATATTTTCTATTGAAAAAAGATTATTTGCAAAGTATTGTTTGCCATTATAATGCTTGTATTTTATCTGAAAGATAGCTCCAAACTGCATTTTCGTAAAACTGCGCCATAATATTCTCCTCGCTTTACAAAACTATAAGTGTAAATTAAAATATCTCTCTATAGTGGTTTCAATCAAGAATTAATCTTCATATAATATATAATTTCCTTGCAAAATCTGTTCACATCGCTTCAAAATCAAGTTACGTGACCACGTTAGCTTAAAACAATACAAGGTCTGAAAAGTTCACAAAATGTGATAATTTTGACATAAATCGAGTGCACGCCTTTAATAAATGAAAGATAAGACTGACAAAAATTAGTGAACAATAATAAACACTCATAAATGATCCTCGTCTTTTTCTTTTAATTTATTTGGGGTCGGTGCCCGATGTGTTGCTTTCCACATACAGGATTTTGCATTTTGCTTTACGGCCGGACGCCTGCCTGAACCCCTCTCTGGGAATAGTTTGTTTACGACAGTGACAATTACTCTAAGTTGGCAAGTTTGGCACCGACAAACCCTAAGAGGCCAAACCAAACATGAAGAAAATAGTTAGAGTTTCTCCCGAGTTCTTGTTGTAAAAACACGTGTTGAGAGACTCCATTTTTAACCAAAATCTACCGTACATTTTTTTGTAACTATAATAAAATTTTCGTACCACTTGCTCAAAAAAGTGACATTCTATGCCACAAAAAGCGAACATAACATCTTTTTGAAAAAGGAACACGCATTTATTGTGCAGTTATGATTATTAAATAAAACTACGAAAACCGACGAGGCCGTATGAGCTTGCCTTTGCTTTTCCGACAAAAAAATATCTAGGAAGTTACCGCGATTTTGTTTTCTTCAGATACATAAACGTAAGGTTTATATTAATTTATTTTTATAAATAAGTTAATGTTCAAAAAATACGTTACGATGTTAAATGAAAGCGACAGTGACAGTGAATTGTCGGGTTCCATCAATGCTAATGCTGCCGCAATTATAAATAATTTGCTTCCAACAAAATCCAAGGAAAATTATTTAAAAACTTATGAAGAATTTTCAACGTGGAGAAGTGCGAAAGGCCTATCAATTTCAGAATCAGTACTTTTTGTCTATTTTGATCATTATTTTTAATAAATGCTTATCTCATATTATTATTCTATACGCCGTCGTGGTGGAGTGGTCAGTATAGCTGCCTACACATCAAGCGGTCCGGGTTCGAATCCTGGTAGCGGCAAATATTTGTGTGATGAACACGAATATTTGTTTGCGAGTCGTGGTTGTTTATATATTTATTTAAGTTTATTTATAAAAATATCTAATAAAAATATATTATGTGTATAAAAAAAATGTCCGTTATCTAGTATCCGTAACACAAGTTCTTAATGATACTTACTTCGGGCTAGATAATTGGTGTGAGCGTGAAAATATATTTATTATTATTATTTATTATTATTATTATTTATTTATTGTGTTAATTTTTTCGCAAATGGTACGAAAACTAGAGTATTTTCCTCGTTGATAAAGCTGTCTTAGTCTTGGGTGAACTTAAATCCCTCGCTTCACTCAGGACTCGTCTTAAATCCCTCGCTTCGCTCGTGATTTAAGTTTTTAACACCCTCGCTACGCTCGGGAGTAAACCTCGAGTCTTTCGTTACGCTCGCGATTTAAATCGTCACCCGCGACGGAAGACACTGCTTTATCCCCTTGGTTAATAATCTACTATTTCACTTTACATTGGCAAAATGCATAATCTTTGAGATTTGCGAATGCCATTAATTAAGAATAGAATAGTTAAATAACTTTACCAATATTAAATGAATTTAATACACTTTATACGCTAAATGAACAAACAAACCATAGTAGTAGTAAATTATTTTATTTGGATACAGGCGCTCATTTGAATTGCAATCTCGTCACGCGACTTCATTAGCTCCTATTGCCATCATTCAAGCGTGATTGGTTGGCGCTTTCATAGGCACCAGTAAGATTTTTTCTCTAGCGGATTTTTTGGTTAACTTAATATATAAATAATGTATACAAATCGTATAATATATACTTGTTGATTCGTATTTCAGTTTAATAAAATTAATTAAAGTTGATTTTAGTTTTTTGGGAAAAATGTAACAAATAATATTATTTTATGTTTTTCTTTCAACATGTTTGCGCTAATACAAACAGGAAAAAGGAATGAAAAAACAAATCAATCAGTGTTTGAATGGGTGGGTGTGTGGAATATGTGTCTATATATTTTGTGTAGTAAAGACATACATCATTTATATGTTTACACAATTTATTAATTCAGTTTTATTAATATTCTTAATATTTTATCTCAATAAGGTTTGGTTGTTGGATTGGTTTTCACTCCGTCAGGTTGGCTAGCACCATCTTAACAAAGTTTATCTCCATAATAATACTGTTTTCAAGTATTATTAGGGGTGCGTTCCAAAACGATCTCAATTTACTCGTGGTAGAGTAAAAGGTAGCTCACTATTGGTCGTTATTAAGAAGCGCTTTCACCATTGGTTAGTTTTGTTAAACTATAGTTAATTTACACTAATTAGAAAGCTTTCTTACGCTGTCTATTTGGCTTCACCTGGTTTTGGAACGCACTCTAGATAGCTAGTCCATCATGAGCCTTACCAAGATAAAAAATATGGACGATATGATATTAACTGTGCTTGATACCTTACGATTAATAACGATAAACGGCACAACGGAACGTTTCATACACACTGATGATATATCGATTGGAAAGTTCAAACAACATTTTTGCTTTAATTAAATTTCATTATTTGTAAGTATTTTAACTAGTACTATTTGAAAGCGAGTTGGTGCAGTGAAGATCATTTGCGGTTTATTATTATACCACATAATTTAATCAATCTCTATGAGGACCATCTAACTAACATATACTTTAAAAAATTGTAAGCGAAGAGTTTGTTTGGTTGAACGCTCACGCGCCACAGGAACTCAAATTGAAAAAATATATTTGTATTGTATAGTCCATTTGTGTGGGTTGCTATAGGGAACGTTTAAATAAATTTATTGTGAATACACTAGAGTCTCGTCGTAATAGGTATGACCTTCTCCTGTTGCATAAAACCGTGCATTCCAAAATTGACTGTCCCAGTTTGTTGTCTCAAATCTTTGTAAATATTAATTATAGATATCGTCACCCTTAACTCTTCAGACTAGACGTGTTTAAGAACAATACTTCTTTTTACAATCCCTTGGTCAGAATGCGTCGTCTTTATAATGAAATATCAGCCAATAATCCCGAAATTGACATGTTCAGCAACAATTTGTGCTCGTTTCGGAGAAGCGTAAATAGAGCGTACTACGTTATGTACACTGTTAAGGGTTATGGTCTAGTTTCATGTACAATGTGTCCCTCATTAATGTTGTGTTTTTTATGACTGTAATCTGTTTGTGTACTGAAATAAATAAAAGATAAAAAAAGATTTGTCTATATTTTAAGAAAAACATAAAATAATATTGTTTGTTAATTGTCACATCAATTAGTGTTGTACTGGACACCTGGCGGACTAAGGAGTGCGAGCCGGATCACCTATGATACAAGTACACTTGTACCTGGCATAGGCAGGCATCGGACTCAAACCAACAATGTTAACTTAACAAATTACTCACTGTGTCAACTAATATGTTACCTACTTAATGTTTGTGATGAGAATTAAAAGATTATTATTATTAGTATAGAAAAACCGAGAACACAAAGTTCTCGGTTTTTCGCCCCTGGGAATCCAGCCCGGGACCACAGAAGCGGCTAAAAATACATCCAAAAGTATATTCTAGAATCGATAACCTCTAAGACCAAGCTATATTTTAGACATAGTCCTGAAGCATTCGTCTTTCTATAATTACCAGAAATTCACAACCGATGAATCGCCACAACGTTTTTTACGTGTCTTTTGTGACAATAATACTCTTTTGGAATTATGATTTCTGAGTATTTGGCGGGAAACCATGTCGTCTGGATGTCGATTTTTAATTTCGATAATTCAAAATTGCTTCACTGTGGATTTTGTGCAGTGAAAGAAGGTGGTGTCGTTTCGTTGCATAAGCATCTGTGTTGACGAACAGTTATGAGAAATCATTAAAATAAAGGTTTTGTGTATATGACGTTGAGAATTGTATAAAGATTGGAAATCCCACTATACAATTCTCATCAGTCACAATCATGAGTTCTGTTGCCATGCATTTCTTTCCAGGCACTCCCTAGATGCATAAAAATGTGTGACGCCCATATTTTAATGCAAACATCAAGAAATAAGACATAAATAAATGAAGATATGGCTCAAAGGTAAAAGCCAAAAACCCTAACAAAAAAAATAAGGAGTGTTTGGCGGGAAACCATGGCGTCTGGATGTCGATCTTTGTTTCAATAATTGAAAATTGCTTCGGAGTGGATTCTGTGCAGTGAAAGTGATGTTGTTTCGTTGCATAAGCATCCGTGTTGACGATCAGTTATGAGAAATCATTGAAATAAAGGTTTAGTGGTGTGTACGACATTGAGAATTATATAGTGGGATTTCCACCTCATCAGACACCATCATGAGGTATACCATGCATTTCTCGCCAAGCACTCCCTAGATGCATTAAAAAGTGTGGCACCCAAAATGCAAAAATCAAGAAAGAAGATATGAAACTGAAGACTTGGCTGTATGGGCTAGATCCCTTTGCCGTCCCGTAACAGGGAATGTTTAAGAAAAAAAAAATATTTCTAAAATCCATATTCATTGTAGTATACCTATATCTACTTAATACGAGCTTCCATTATTTATATTTACCTTCTTGAATATTATTTGATGCAGGGTAATATAGTAATTAAATGTATTCATTTTCCTACTCTGCTCCCAATTTATTTGGGGTCGGTGCAGTATTTCTTGATATTGACAATACTGCCATTAGATTTTTTATGGTCGGCCGCCTTTTTTTTGTCGGGGAGGTCAAATGCATTTACGCATCGGATATGTGGGACTCGAGGTAAAGGCGTTCCCTCCATACCCACTAAACATCCTCCCCGGCCTGACCTCCAGTGCGCTATGACGGGACGGCTAGGAATCTGCGCACGTGAGCGCAACTACACCGAGACCGTCCCAACGCCGCCCGTCTAGGCACTCCTCGTGCACGAATTGGTGGCCAGCAGCCCACAGGGGCTACCGACTGACGCCAGCCGCTGTGGGGCGCTGACTGACGCCGGCCTTACAGGCCGCCCCCTCACCGACGGCTGCTCGACCTGGCGCGTCCTCCTGACGAGGACACCGGGAGCAGCCATCGGACCGCATCTGGGGGACCCCGGGCGCGGTCGTGTCCCTGAAAAGGGCCGTCCGGAACTAGCCGTGGTGGGAAAACAAAAACAACTCGATGGCCTGTGACTTCGAATGCCAAGGGACACTTGACATCAAAATCCACACACCCGCCCAAAACGTTTCCCCACCACGTTACCAGGGTCCGCCACGAGGAGGCTTCCGGACGTGGACCCCATGGTCGGCCGCCTGCTGACACCAACCCTCCTTGGGAACGACTGCTATCTTTCGACAGCAGCCGGGACCACCAGCTTAACATGCCTTCCGAAGCACGGAGGAATATCGATTTGAATATTTGCGGTCACCCATCAGAGTACCGACCGTGCACTTGGTTGCTTAACTTTAGTTATCGTTACTAACAACGCACGACCGTGGTGCCATCGACCTCCTCATTAGTTAAATATATTGTACAATATTAATAGTGTTGTTGATTAACAAGAAAAGCGTTAAAAAATGTCCCGCTTTAGAGTGATTGTTATATTTTACATGCATACATACAATTAAATCTCTCACAATCCCAAAAGCGGCTGAGCAGAGCTTTTGGTAATATTAGGTTACAAATCTGGCAGTATGGGGCATACAGTTCCCCAAAATAGTGACAGGTTGCCAGCCTGTCGCTTACAAAAGGGGCACCTAATCCTAAACCAAAGGGCAGATGTTACACTCTAAATACTCAGCACTCTCAGCAGTTCGGGTATATCATGCTTATGTTAATCTTGTTATACCTAAGTCATATTTAATGATTCGATATTTCCATATTTCCTATAAACAAAAAATGTATTTTTGAGAAAAACATCGATCGGAACCCAATATATAAAACACAGCATTAAAGGCGCGGTTGTTTTACGCAGCGCAATCGCTGCGGAAGACGCGCGGCATTAAGCTATTTTTTTACTTTCTCGTATACGTAGTATAGAGGAAGTCTTGTAATCTTAAAAAAATTCGAACTCGAGATTTTGACGGATTTACACGTTTTGGACCTCCTTGAGTCCAAAAATACCGTTTTTGGAATTATGCCTCTGTGTGTGTGTTTATGTGTTAGCACAATAACTCTAGTATGCTTTAACTTATTGCAACCAAATGGCATGTATGCCATCAAAATATAAGGTTTCTATCAACTTTTGAGTCGTCGACCACGAAAGTTAAGCAACCAAGTGCGCGGTCGGTACTCATATGGGAGTCCAAAATTTTACATGCATGTATGACATCAAAATATAAGGTTTCTATAAACTTTTGAGTCGTGTCCGGTATACGAGAAAGTTAAGGGGTGACCATACCCAATTTTTTCATAAATTTTAGCCAACGATTGCCGCGCTGAGTCAAACGCAAAAAGCAATCAACAGTCATTGCTTTGTATGTATTAAAATTAGTGTGCGTCAATCGCAATGCGATTTCCGAAGCGCTTGCAACAAAATTGCTACGGGCCGTAGCCGTAGCGCATCGCTTCTTTTTACTGTTAAAAAGTTAGGGATTCGAGCTAATAAATGTGCTACAACCTTAAAACAACCGCGCGCTTTAAAATGTATGACAGTCTTATATATAATATATAATTTTCAGGTAGTCGTAGCTGCTGGCGAATACACAACGGGTAGCGCCTGGCTGAACGAAGAGAACCTTCTAGAACAAGCGCGTGATATGTGGAAAAGACTAAGTGATGAACAAAAAGGTGCCTATGGTGAAGACTACTTCGAAACAGCTCTCCGTAGCCTCGAGAAATATACTAAGAGCGCTGTGAGTAATTCAAATTGGATGGCGATTAATTTTTCCTTCTTATTAAATTACTTCTCCCGTATACTTCTTTACAAATCAGTCCTATTCATCTAACAAAGTAATTCTGCTCCTATTGAAAGCGGCCCGGCGAAGTACCCTACTGTTAACAAGTGGCTAACAACATTCAGTAACATATTAGGTATTTAAAGGTTATTTTCGGATATAAAAGATTACTGCCTTGCATGACTAATTTAGGTACACATTTCCCAGTTCAAATGTGAACATTTTCTATACAAATATTTGAATTGAAAACTCTTTATAAGCCCAAGATTAGTTCGATCGTGCAGTCTAATATGTTTATTAGATTACATTCAAATTCCAATGCTCTCAATTCACGTAGATCTAAGTATAGATACTTCAAGTGCTCAATCATCTGATGCTTGATATTACGCAAATTCCCACAAATACCAACTGTGTTTAGGTAATACTTGAGATAGATTTGCTGGAATTACTAATAAAGCTATTAACAGAATAATATAATGTAGTTCTATTATTCTGTATAACTTTGTATTGTTTAACTTTGTATTTGTATAGTGGAAAATACGAAGTTTCACGTCGTTCTTTTATACAACCTTTCAAATGCTTAAAAACACAAGTTAGTATTCGGGTCGAAGGATCCTTCTTGGTAACAGAACCTAAGCTTGAATTATAAAAGGATTCTTTTATACCGGTTTCTCTTCAATTTATTTCGGGGTATTTCTATAGAGAGTTTTCGCATTCGAACCCCTTTCGAAACCAATTTCAATCAATAAAATACATGTAGGTTTATGCAACAAACAGCACGCTCAACAGATCGCGTGTATATTTGGCCCTTTACACACTGCGACTTTTAGCATTGATGCAGTTGCGTGTTTTTGAAACGCGCGACAGCATCGCGACACCAGCAATGAACAGATTTTTGCATCAATGCTGTCGTGCGTTAGTATCGATGCAGACGCGCGTTAGCATCGATACAGAATTGCAGACGCCGGGTTAGTGGGGGCATGACCTTGTCACTTGCCGTCACCACCCACGTCACGCTTCGTGGCCGTCAACGAACGGCTGATCAAAATAAGTTTCGCGTATTGGCTCACGTTAGCATCGATACAGTCGCGATGCTAACGCGATACAGCATAGATGCTTCATCGCGATTGTAAAAGTAGCGCAAGTGTGTAAATGTGGAGCATTTGCGACTGCATCTTCGTTCGGCGTCTTCGTTCGAACTGGTAGAAGTCAGTCTATATCAACATGGATTATACGAGCATACGTGTAGCACAAGGCCCGCCTATACCTACGCACCTACACGTGCTTCCAACAACGAGCTTATACCCGCGTATAAATCGCTGATTTTTAACCGCCCTAAAAGTGCTGAACTAGCAACAATGGGTCCATATTATTGCTCATGACTGTAGTATGCGATGTTTGAAACAAAAATGAAAAGTACCGGGTATACAAGTTAAATTCATAAAAGTTCCATTTGAAACAAAGTTTAAATAAAGCGAGAGAACTTGTTTTTAAATTCATTATGGAGGGTATTTGGTACACGATAGAATAAGCGAGGACCTCTCCATGCTAACATAGACATATAGGTAACAAGTATCTAGAATGGTGTTATCAAAAATTCTGAAGTATAAAATTAATTTGCCTTCTTTACATTCTATATGGAGAAAATTTAGATGTACCTACATATTTTTCTACTTATTTTTGTACCTGCATATTATTTTTGAAGCGTTCGGTGTCGTAGTGCGTAAGGGCGTTGTCGCACCCGAGAGGCACTGGTTCGAACCCCGCCACATACCAATGTGTTTTCAAATTTTGAATTCATATGTAAGTTAAACCGACGCTTTTACTGTGAAGGAAAACATCGTGAGGAAACCTGCACACACCTATGAATAAATTCTTAGGTTGTGTCTGAAGTCAACCAACCCGCACTTGGCCAGCGTGGTTGACTAAGGCCTAATTGTCCCTAATGTGTGGTAGGCTCGAGCCCACGGAGTACTGGATATAGTCTTTGCTCGAGACCCTCGCTGGGAACATTATATGAGCTGTTGATGATGATGACATATTTTTCAATGTTTATTTAATGAAGACAACAGTATTTATATGACTATTTCACGCAAAAACTACTGAACGGATTTTAATGAAACTCTACAGTAATATAGCTCATGCATCAGAATAATACATAGGCTATAAGTTAACCGACATTAACGTGAGCGAAGCCGCGGGCAACCACTGGTTATAAATTAATTAGATTTGTAGTACTATTTCATTATTCGGCTCTACAGCAGCAAGTCTTACTGTGAACTCACCGAGGATACATGATTAATTGAAAGACGTTTTGGCCGTTTAACTACTGGGGTTATGGTTTTTGACAATAATATATACATGTATACTTATTTGAAAAACTCCCGAATATTGCTCAGCGCTGACTCATAGTCGAGAGACTGTTGTACATAGGCCTCCCCCAAGGATCTCCAACCAGATCAGTCCGGCGCTATTACCCGCATGCAGCGGCTTCCCGCGAATTGTATAACGAAAGTGCGACAAACAATTGCCCGACGGACATGTGGCCGACATAATTTTGGACCGATGTTACTTTCAGACGACATTACTTTAGCCCGAAGAATGTTTAACCGACCGGATATTTGATCGACAAGGCATTCCACCGACACTTCTTTGGCCCGAAAGCCGAGACGACTCGGCCATATAAAATTAAGACAAAAAAAATTAAGCGAGCTAAAAGGCACCCAATCAGTTCACAATATGGGGGGCCTAACAGCGATGCGAAAAAATTCTAACCCATATATGAGGCAGACAGTAGACACCGTCTGACTCATTTAAAAGTTAGAAAACAGAAAGATAAATTATTAAAAAATATTTTAATTATGATTTAAATTCAGGATGCGGATTTGACGGCGGTGACGCGTGCCCTGAGCGACGGAGTCACACGCACTTTCCCGCTGTCTCGCTATACACCTGTATCGCCCCGTGAGAAGCTCAAGTCCATACTAGCCGAACATCTACCACGCTCACTCTACGAGGGACTCTACACTGACTAAGCAACAGATGAAATACTTTTTTCCATTCAAGCACACATATTATACGAGAAAATAGGTTACGAGAAAGCAGCAGTACTGCATGTATTTATTTCGTGGAACATCTTGTAAAAGTTTTTAAAATGTGTTGCATAAAGATGATGAATCTATTTTTGCTATACAGTGGTAACCCTATAATACACAAAATAATGCGCTTACGTAAACGATACAAAAATATTATTTCGAGAACGTAACAAATCTAAACATTTCGTACTCGTGAACTGAATGTATTCAGACTATTTCAACGCTGTAAGCGTCGCATCGTCATGAGTATTAAACACCATTTAATTTAATATTGTATCTCTTAAATCACTACCATTAAATGTGTCTAGTCAACACTGAAAAAAAAATGTTGCACAATTCTTAAATATAATTACGTGAGATTAAAAAAAGCTCAAATTATCTTTGGTGATGGGTGAATGTATATAATAGCACTATCCATTCTATAATTGGGATTTTATATTATTAATTAGCATAATCATAACTGCTTAGCTTGTCTAATAAGATAAAATGTACAATGATATCATATTATTTGCCTTTGTTACTGTCGATGTCCCGAATGTGACATAATAATCAAATGAAGCACCCATTTGGCAAATGAGGCCGGCGGCGGCGCAGACCATATGTGTTACGTAAGCTTTTTAGTCGGTGCAAGTTTGCTGATCATTTAGGCGACTCGCTCCCACTTGAACACGTTCTCGAGAGGCTTCGTTAGTGAAAAAGTTCGGATGCGAACTCCAATATCGATTCATAGGTATCAGCTTTTTAACGGGCTTTCGCTCTTAGAGATAGGTAGGTAAACGTAGGTACCGCGCATTTACAAAGTTGACTCCAAAATTAGTTCACCCTTATCAAAATAGTCTACGGACTTTAAAGCTCTTGTGTCGGTGACAGGTCAACATTTTACAGAAAGGAAAAGCATTTAAATATTATTCGCGATGTAATACTCGCAATGTCCTACTTCACTAGACGCTATATTTTTCAATAGTAATTGTCATAGCCTCACGTTTATAGTTTTCTTCGTTTTCATATAACATTATATACATATTATATAACCACTCTGTGCGCGCAGTTTTTCTATATCATTATACAGAGAAACGTCCACCTACGACTGAAAGTTACTTGCTTACGTAAGATTTCGTTATTCTATGGCCATCTAAATATAGACAATGATATGTGCAATATACGTAGGCGTAGGCCATTCCTCATTATTGGCACTCGATCAAACCCGTCACTAGCATATGCCTCTAATCCGTTTTCGCATTTAATGAAATTTTTTATTAAACTTTGGTGTAAGCCAGCGCTACAATATACGTTTTAATTTAACGCGCTCAATGCTACATTTATATTTATGTTATGTTTGTATTTTGTAATATCATATTGTTTGATTTTGTTATTTAATTTCATTATAGCGCCGTATTAAAAAACATCCATACTTTTAGATGAGTTTTCCTAATTTAAGTATTATTCATCGTTAATTACATCTTGTTATTTAAGACTATGCAATAATATCTGTATTTACATTGTGTTAGAGTTAATCTTAAATAAAAATCAGAAAGTATTTTATGCTACATCTGATAAAATGCCTCTAGTCGTAGGAGTCTACTATATACTGTGTCTGTATGTACAGTCGACCAAATTGAATCATGACCCACCTTAAGATCATTTTCCTACAGTCACTCTATACAAAGTAGGATGAAATTCGCTTGAACATACATTTCTAAGTAACGAACCTGTTATCAATTTGTTAGACACTAACAATGTCAAATAAATATGGCTTTTTAAAATTTGTTCAGACTACTACTTGACATCTGACACATAACGTCATTTTATTTTTAAAAATATAATAGTTATTCCATTTTGTCAGTAGTGAAAAGAGTTTAGATTATGAACGACATCTTATTTAAAATTCCAATTGAGACTTTAGTGCAGTAATAAGAAAGATTAAAATTGCATAGATCTCTGATCCGTACTGACGCATTTTTATTCATATTTAAAACGTACTAAGTGCAACACGCATGATAGCGAGGAAAACCTAACTAAATTTATGATTCTAAAGGAATGATCGGCCAAGTGGGTCATGATTCAGTTGGTTCGACTGTACATGTTAGTTGCAAGAGCAATTCGAATCTTGTTGAACGTTACATAGTTTGTGTGTTATTATTATATTGAAACGTGTCATTTAATATTAAAAACTTTTAAACAAATACATTGTAATGATTATTGCTATATCAATACCATCCACCCTTCTGACTCGAACGCCATAGGAATCTAATCGGTGGAGAGCAACTCCCCGGGGGAGATGCTTGCCAACTAGAAATCTCCTATGCAGGTTTGAATAACAGGTTAGAGAACCCACCAAAGTTAACAATAACCCAGTGATGTTGATGTGCCAGATGCACATGAGAACTTTTTTATTTTTGGTTAGATATAATTTGTTACATTTAGTCAAAAATCAGTCTTAATAGAAGAAAGATAGAATTGGATATGTGGATCCCTCAACCCTGAATTATGCAAAAAGAGCTACATGCTAAGTTTCGGTAAAAAAAATATCTTTATGACCAAAAGTTTTATACTATTAAACGTCAGTAGTTATAAATCTACGTTATACATATAATTTGTAAACAATTTGTCAAAAAGGTCATTAAAATAAAGCACTAGGAGTTATTTCCAGGAATCATTACCTACTCCAGTCGATCGCTCAATTCATAACACATTTTAGCTGAGGGTTCCTTTAAATACAGTTGTATACATGCACGTGTTCTTAATTTTAAAATATATATGTATGTACAACAAAAGAGAGAGGAGAGAACATAAAGTAATCAATGAATATGTAATTTCTTATTTTTAAAGTTGCTGAACTGAATAATCTTTTAAAATAAAAAGGACTAACAAGACAAACAGTGTGTACCGGCATCAATATTTAAAAAATGTATCTAGGTAGGTACGTATCCCAGACCCTAAAGTTTAAGAGATGATGTCATATGAAATATATAAGTGTTGTGGACTGTGGGTTTTTGTAGATGCTGGAGGGCCCCTGGCTTTGGGAAATTAAATAAAAAAGTAGACTTTGCCAACACCCGTTTACTCCCAATAATCCTGACACAGAGAGAGAGAGATGGCGATATACAGTGTTGCACTTATTATAAAAGAGTTACCAATAAGTATAAAATATTTAATGTTGCCATTCCAACAATAAGTACGTGATAATCGCACCAAAACGGTGCGCATATTAATGATTTCGGGATTTATAACATTTGATTGACACAATGATAGAAGTTTTTTTTTTACATTATACGCGTATAGCGTATTTACTGAAAATCACCTTATCAGAAAAAAATCGCCGATATGTTTCAGTGCATTTTTCAAATATTAATATTTACGCGTTTGTAAACGCAATAATAAAAAAATATTCCATACCTTATCAGCTTCTTGATTACCGTGAATTCTTGTTCTATAAATATTATAAAAACTTTTACATAATATTCTTGAGCAAATAGTTGTAAAAGAAAATGTTTAATTCAGTATTCGTAAATAATAACAAAATATCAATTTCAATCAATCGAGTCAATTTCTGCTTACAATACAGTCAAATAAACATATATTGTACAATAGTGTAACCTGCGAACACGTATAACGGACAATATCTCTAATGAAATAGTTGGAAGAGGAAATATTCAATTTTGTAGAATTACTAATAAAAAAAATGGAAATCAAATTGCCAATATTACGAAATTACGACATGGGAAATTGGTATTTCCATCAATAATTATCGATTATTTGAAGAAACCAATGATGAAATATAAAAGTAGAATCAATATTATAGTATTAGCATTTACATAGGTAGTGGAGACTACGTTTATCACGTTTATTTTAACCGACTTCCAAGTAGAAGGAGGTTCTATATTCGTCGTTATGTATTATTTTTTTTTATGTATGTTCAAAAACTATCTAGTATTTGCGTCTGGTAGCCATCTCATGGTGATGGGCTGATGATGAAAGGCAAAACTCCTTAACTGTGAGTAGTTGGTTGATGATTAAAGATACTTAAAGACCGATAGTTGTATTCTTTCAGGTTATTCATGTGAGCTGATGATGGAAGGAAAAACTCCTTAATGGTTAGGAGTTGGATAATAATTATTTAAATATAAAAGTACCTAAAGAGCGATAGTTATATTCTTTCAGGTTATTCAGGTGAGCTGATGATGGGAGGAAAATTTTCTTAACGGTTAGGAGTTGTTTGATAATTCTTTAAATGTTATAGGTACGTAAAGACCGATAGTTATATTTTTTCAAATTAATCAGGTGAGCTGATGATGGAAGGAAAAACTCCTTAACGGTTAGGAGTTGCCTTTTTTTTACCATTATGCATATTACAGTGGATACAAAAATAATATTCTGCCAAACTATGACATAGTTTGTCGGCAGAGCTCTCGTGGATGTATTTTACACATAATGAATGCTTAAGCTATTCCTACTTAAACACTGATGATTATTGCGCGATTGAACCGAACGCGCCAGCTTGGGTAACAAAGGGCTTGTTGTCCTGAGCGATTGGCATGGCTTGGCACCGAGTTCAAACAGCACAGTATCTATCACACATTACAATAACATTTTATTTTTATACTTTTTGCAGTTTGTCTTTTTTAAAAGTTTTTTATTAATTATTATATAGGCATAATAACAAACGCCATTGCAAACCTTGTAACTTATGTTTGCAATAAAGAGTTTAATCATTATCAATATCATCATCATAACATATAAATAATAATAATTCTACTCTGCTGGCATCACATGGCTACCAAGTAATCATTATCAAGTAGGTAACAATAACAAGTTCTAATTTATCCATAATTTAGTCTAGTTAATTGATGTTGGTGTGATATTGTATAAATTATCTACCAACTTGTGTTGTTTACAGAAATCGATATTATGTTGTTAATAAATTACTAGAAGATTCAACAAGTCGATAGCTACTATCCTCAAGGTCACTAATGTGTAATCTCTTATCTTATTTACAGAACTTTTCACTCTCATGAATATTTTAAGCATAAATCAATGTTGAAGCTGAGATTAAAGGTAGATGCACATTAAACAGAGCCCAACGCACCAAACGCGCCAAATTTTAGAATTCTTCATACCATGGAAAATCAGGACCCTTAGTATGAGTTTGTTAGTTTTCGAGGTCGATCAAACATATCGTCTCTTTTCATACATTGCCCACTAGCGCCTCTAACGTAAACTATCAGAAACAGTGGGTAATGTATGAAAAGAGACGATACGTTTGATCGAGCTTGAAAACTATCAAAACTCATTCTAAGGGTATGATGACTTCACCAGATTCGGCGTGGCCAATGCGAACTACGCGAACAAAGACTATGGACGACTCGGTTGATGCGCTGCGATGCATGCGAGATGTGGATATTATAATTACAGTACAACGATTTCTTCGGCGCGTTCGACGCGTTCGGAGTGTTCAGCTCAGCTAAATGTGAGTCCACCTTTAATCTCAATACGTTAAGGTTACGAGTTTCATCTCCTTTGTGTTTGCTTATTGTTGACATAATACGATCACGTATAGTCCTCATTTCGACGTCTTATCTCGTAAAAATATTTGCTACGTTTTCCGTCTTTTCTATAAAATACACGTGTATTTTTCATACAAAATGCGTTAAAGGGAAATATAACGCGGTTGCTGAGGCTTTTATGCCGTCACATTATATTATTAATGTTTTTGGAACTCTTCAGACTAAACAGTTTGATAAATCCTAGTTTTGCTTATTTCATGGATAAGAAGCTAAGAAAGGACACAAATAAAAAATTATTACCAATAAAATCTTGGTAACTCATTTATGTCCAGTTTTCCGTCTTGTTATTATACATACATATTCATACTGGATGTAAAAGACATGAACAAAAAAACGAGAACCATGTATTCTATACATCAAAATAAGACATATTTCAAAAAAAATATTGCTGGGAAATGATTTTTATTTTTTGGTGTTAAAAAAAATTGCAAATTGTACCGCGCAATGTAAAGGGTTCAACTCGCACGCAACTCGCAAAACCGCGATAATTTTGCTAGACGGCGGCCCCGTTCGTTAGTGTCCGTGCGCATCGAGTGAGCTACATTGAACGCTAACGTTTTGAAGCCATTTTTTGTTATGAAATACTAAGAAAAATGATAATGTTTCTTTGGACAATAATTAAGAAATAGCGTATAGAATACGTTTTCATAAAAAAATAAAAAAAAAAATTATGACTTTGACCTTCAATAAAATCGTAACTATCAATTTCCCAGGTATAGTCTGTAGGAAAAAAAAAATTATGATGGTGAGCAGAATACGTGGTTCTCGTTTGACTGTTCATGTCTTTTACATTCTGTATACATAAATTCTAATTGCATATAGGGGTCTGCCTTTTTTTGCGATATGTGTAAATTTATACATGTTTAGAAAATAAGTAATAAGGCTGGTTTGTATTTCGCACAAAAAAATAAGTCTCGCGATTCAGCGAGGTAATGCAGCCAGTGTTATTGGTACACTTCCTGTTTCAGAGGACTTAGGCGAATTATTTTATCTTTAATTTAGTAGTTTTTAAGTATTTTGTAGGTATCTAGTTTTAGTATCCCTTTTATAACGTAGATTTGATTAGTTTTTAATAAGTAGTTTTATTTTGTAATATCTTTTCGTGGTTATATTATTATTAATAACTTCTACTGTTATTATATACTACAAGAGAGACAGTGTACTTAAACTTAAAATAAATGAAGTTAGTTTCTAAAACATTTTTAGACAATCATTAGCTTTTTGTATGAAAAAATATTTTTCTAAATTTAAATAACCGTTATGTTTAGCCTTCAGCATGAACACAAATTCTAAACAATCTCTAACAAAATTGACTTAGCGCTTAAAGGCTGTGCTGTCATGAATTTCGTAAGCTTAAAACCTTCCTTTACATATTTTGCTTTGTAGCCCTAAGATTAATTACCATACGACCTTCGTCGTGCTTGTTTCGTAGCAGTATTTTATCTGCCCTGAAAATTCATAACTAACTTCTTGATATTGCAACAAGATGGTCATCAAAGAAAGGCAGAATTTAGTGTTAATCATCACACGTTGTCATCACACTTATTAACATTTAAAAAAAATTACAGAACTTTAAAAAGTTCTAGATAGGACATTCATAAGTAACTCCTAGGTAGATACTACCAAGAAACTATAGAAAACTTATTGATATCGCCTAGCAATTTTAATAATCCCGATTTCCAAACTCATCGACAAAATAGAACACCAAAGATTTCAAAGAATCCGTAGAGCGGCCTTGAATATATACATACCTTACTTTTTTATTTTATTGGGAGGGTACAAAGAGTTACACCCACAGCGTAGCCTTCTTGGACCTTTCCTGATTTATTTCAACGACCTATGTCAACTAACTTTACAGTCGATTTGTTTTTTTCTGGGATTTCTAAGGATTATAATGGGCGTCACGAAGGTTCAAGGTGACTCAAAGGGCAATGTAAACTAAGGTCACCGATATAGCCCAAAGTTAAGTGGCAGTAGGCAGGGCACATTGCGAAGAGGACTGTAGGCCGTTGCGTTGGGGCGGAAAGGTCCTCGAGTGGCAACCGCGTGGTTGCGAATATTATTATGAAAAATGATGCTTGTTTCGAACAATGTAGTTCTTAGCCAATATATTATGATTTAGGTACTGTATGTCCTCGGTTATTATGTCTTTTTTACTATGTTAATATAAAATAGTACTTTAAACTAAATAGATTTATAGAAGCTTAAGTTATTTTTGCCCATATTTTTTGTATTATAAACGAATAGAAGAAATTTGCGTTATAGCTTTGTCATAAAAAAAAGACGATACGGCTCCGAGCTGATAAGTGTGCTACGAACTTTAATCAGAAGTAGGTCAAAATACGTTAGAAATTAAACAACTCAAGAGTATTCAATTCGGTTGACATAAATAGAGATGTGTAATTTATACAAACCCTTCAAATGAAACTAAGTATTCAATTTGTTCAAGAACACTTTCATAGTATGTGAAAAAGAAAATGCCCCGACATTTTACTGCCAAGAATCAGAGCACGTCAGCTTTCAAGCAAAATAGACTGCACAAAAATTCATTTGTTGAGGAGTTAAGATGCCGGACACAGAGATACACAGACAGACACGTCAAACTTCACCCCTCTATATAAATGCGTCAAGAGTTAAAAAGAAACATGACAAAAACTGCTCATAGGTATCAAAAGCATGCATAAATCCATTTAACTTGCTTATTAATTATTCTCGCTCACATTGTGGGACCTGCCTGATTAGTTGCTGCAAATTGTACAAGTTACTCGACAGCAGGGAAGTCCCATTAGAGATGTGGTTTGCGGTGACCACACTTTTAAAATACAATGGGGATATACTTTTTTGAATTTCATGTTCAGTAAAAATATTTAAATTTAAAGCATCTACTTCATAGGATACACTTTGGAGAGTGTGCGACGGAATTACATGAATAAATTCCACCAGCCCCATTTCACTACCGAGACACAAGACGCAGGTTGAATTACCACCCATACTGTAGTTGATGTCCCTACCATCCGCATGAAGCGATTTGCTATCTCTTTTATAATGCGAACAGCTAAGGAGTGGCACTTGTTGTCTGCTGATGTGTTCCCTGATACTTATAACTTCGGTGCCTTCAAGGCGAGAGTGAATACGCTATTTTTAGCTAAGCATGTAACATCGTAGGCAACATTCGCTTAGGATCAGGTGAGAGTATGGTCAAATGCTTTCCTATTGTCACTAAAAAAACTTACTTCTCTTATTTTTTGAACTGGACACACACAGACACAAAATGTGTAAAAGAGACGTTTATAGAGACATGAAGAAACACTTCAAAACAATAACAGCCATATTCATAAACACTTAATAATAGTTATTTATTATACAAGAGTGGAAAGTTCCTTTTTAACCGCGTGCTCGATTTGGATGACCGAGCAAGCGAAGGATTCTAAAGTTGAATCACGAGCGCAGCGAGTGATTCTAAATTAGAATCCTGAGCGTCAGCGAGGGAAACAAACGAGCACAAGGTGAAAAATCTTTCCACTCGAGTGCAATACGTAACTTTTCATCCCACCTCAGCGAGGAAATGACAAAAAGAAAAAAAAATTTTTTTACAATTTAAAAAGTTCTAATCATAAATTTGGCACCATAGAGGTTACATTAAATAGGTTTAATGACGTTTTGAATTTACAATTATATTGAGTACTCATTATATGTGATGTTCTAAATTCAAATCTACTTTGCCGCTCAAGCGAATAAAATAGAATTTTCCAGCCAGATTTCGAAGCGCAAAATTACACTTTCCGAGGTGGTGGGATGAAAACCTCTTTTAGTCATTACCTAGTTAAAAAGTGTTTTGTCTTTTTCTCGTGCCAGAGTGACAGAGGCTGTTTGCCTCTGTAACTCTGGCACTTTTGACATTTTTATGCGCCCTCCACCTAAGAGGACTCCACACTCTCGCCGAGAACCCCCGAGAACACCCGAGAACCGAGAATGTGATTAGTTTCTCGTGATCTCGTTTTCGGGCTCGCCTGTTCTCGGCTCGGTGTCGGTTTTTGGCCCGCTTCAAAGGGTTTCTCGAGCGAGAAAAGAGAACCGCGAGAAACCCTTTGAAGCGGGCATTAAAACAACCAATATCCTAGTAAAAACGGATGATATAATTATAATGTTAGGTTGTACTAATTTTTATAATATCACTCCTTCGCTTTTTCGATCCTACAAACTGCTCTAGTTTACTGTAAATACCAAAGCCGCTGCACTGCCAGTCATCCATTTCGCATGACAGTAGAGAACGCAAGTGAGAAGGTCGCGTGAGTGTGGAGGGCCTATTAAATTTCTAATGAATTCACTTGTTTTTATGAATGAGTAAGTAAGTATTTTATTGTACACATTCTAGTTTTTAATGTTCATACTAGTAATACAATTGATTGACTTGAAGCGCTAGTCTTGCTTCTTTATACGAACAGATAGGACGTTGAATGACTTCCGAAACAGAAGAGAAACCCACATCCATGGAAGAAATTGGAAAGTTTTTCAGGCCTGCTCTACCTCATGTGAAATGCGGTATCAATAAATAAAAAGAAGTGTATACTACGCAATACATTAAAAAACTATCGACGATTATCACATGTTATTATCTTATTTGATTTTAGACAAATTTTTTTCTAACTATCAAAGAACACAAATTATTGTTTCTTGATTTTTTGTAAACTAATTTATTACGCCTCATAATTTACTATTTGAAAAAGGGTCCTTGTCTATTCCGACATGAGGAAATTCTCTATATAATTTCACGAAATCTGAAATGCCAAGCCTTGGGCACTTCCTCGATTACTCTTGGGCAGTACGTGACAACTAGCTTTACTGAAATACGATTCTATGTCACATTTGTACTACAACGGTACTGCAATACTTTTTCAGCGCCTTGTTAAGAATTTGGGTTTTTAGTTGCTGTTGATGAATCACTCAGTTGGGATGAGCATATAAAAGAGACCGGCCGGAAAGTATACCATACTACTTCCTGCCAACTAAGACTGAAATTGTGTTGGTACTGTCCGTCGTTCTCCATGTTCTTAATTATGCAGCCTTTCGTACAATAAAGTTTTCAAAGAATTAAATAAAATATCTACTTATTAGTTAACTACTTACTAGTTATTGTTTATCATCGTTCCTTTGTGAGATCCCATAAGCTTGGTCATTTGCGCCATTATCCTGTGCTTTATTATAATACACCTGGCAACACTACAGAGGTCAGAGGCGCGACCTCGACCTGAATAGCACCGACAAAGGTCATATGGTCTGCAGTACAAAGTACCGTCCGCAAAATATACAATTTCAATTTAACAAAAATTACCTGTTTCCGTGGAATATGAAACTTTGACAAGGCTGTTCTATATTGAACAGTAAGTAATAAAGGTTATATTAAATTTTCATGCCCACCCGTACCCCTGTCGCATTATCTATCAGACTTTAGGTATAGATTTCTTTTCATTATTACATTTCCGTCCAAAACATAGTAGCAGGACAAATTGAATTACCTACTTCTACATATTAATTCTATAAATAAAAAATAAGACAAATGCTCAAATCAATAATGGTTTCAGTTAAATTAGAGTTCAGATATTGATTTATTAATAGCAGTTAAGCATTTCAACGGGATTGCAGTTCTGATACATCGTGATAAAACAGCCAGCATATGTGATTTCAGGTGCAGATCGTTTCCATCTATTACTTGTCATCGGGTAATATAAAGACAAGCGCTTCCCCTTTCAATTAAATAGTAATTTTAAGTTAGTCATATTTTGCTCTTAATCCATACGAAAGTTAGGCCATAAGGCCGTCGTTATTTGTGTGGAAATGGTGTCTCTTATTGTGATATAAATGGCAAATATGCCTCCTTAATATACTGACCATGAAACTTGTCGCAGTGTTTTACCTGCAGATGTGAACACCCAGTGTACCCAAATATGCATGGTTGGGTTAAAGAGCCATAAAGTGGCAAGTTTAAGTAGCTTTCGGTGTACGCTGCGGCCCTATGGACGACGTTTGTTTCAAAAGATATTGCATAAAGAGCTGATCGACGTTTCTTCTAAAAATATTTGAAGAAAAGAATAATATTTTCATTTCTCATACTCGGAAAGTAACGTTGATTTGATCTGAGTATTGAGTGAAACACGCAAATTCCCACAGAACATAGATATAAGAGATTATATCTATGTTCTGTGCAAATTCCCACCACTGGCCGGGAAAAAGTCATAGTAATCCTAAAATGAAGATCATCCTTGTCAACCCAAATCAATCCACTGTTGGATATAAGCTTCTCAGATAGCACGCCACTAATAGCTGCCCTCCGAGCCCGTCTAGCCACCCTGCATAGATCGTCGTTCCACCTAGGGTTCTATTTTACGCGGTCTCAACTCTAGAACACTTCTTCCCGAGGTAGTCAGTTCTTTGGCAAATATGTTGCTGGGCCACTGCAACTTCAGTTTGCTTACTACAGTGAGCTATGTCGGCATCTTTGGACAGAATAAAAGCAAAGATTTCTCCATAGCCCAGTAAGTAACCTTGAATAGTGAACGAGTCCCATAGTGAGTATACATGGCAAAAAAGATAAGAATCATTAAAAGAATAATAGAAGGTAGCTGTCCGCTTGCGCGATGAAGTATAAAAAATAAAATAAGTATTTTTTGTATGAAATTTATTCCAGTTTCGCTCATTCAGCTTTTTTTCACCCACCCATCTTATAAGGATAAATATAAGGATAAAAGTATAAAACATTCTGCAAAATAATGAATAAGGAAGTTAAGAAGTGGTATTGATATATTTTAGAGTGAGTGCTCCAAAGGTGCGCAGGTTAATATTTCATATACATTATAATTTTAATGAAGTCATAAATATTATATCGCGTCGGTGGCGTAGTGCGTAAGGGCGTTGTCTCCTACCCGAGAGGCACCGGTTCGAACCCCGCCACGTACCAATGTGTGTTCAAATTTTGAACGTTTAATCGACGCTTTTACGGTGAAGGAAAACATCGTGAGGAAACCTGCACACACCTATGAAGAAATTCTAAGGTTATGTGTGAAGTCGACCAATTACCCTAAGGCCTAATCGCGTCTATTGTGGGGTAGGCTGGAGCCCCTCGGTGGGGACATTATATGAGATGTTGATGTTGAATAAATATTATATGAAAGATGGCCTTGGAAGAAGCTTCATAAATGAATGCATATCACTATGAATGCATATCACTATGAATATTTGTCAACATCACTACTACTAGTATTTTATTTCTGGAAGTAGCTATAGTTTACATTTAAATTATGAAAGGTGAATTAGGAAATGGTAAAAAATTTAACGCAAAAGCCAACCACCAGGACAGATGTTACACTCAAAATCATCTTAACATTCCGGGTATCAACAAACCAAGTATTACCCACTCTTTTACAGGGACATAGCCTGGAATGCTGAAAACCTGATGGTAAGCAGAAGTGGAGTCAAAGATAGCTAGTGCGAGAGATAAACCGTTGTGCTAGCCACCTTCACCTTGCCGACCTGCAAGGTGTTTCTTCACGCCTCTTTTGAATGACTGCAGGATTGTAGGAAGGAGAGAACTCTTGTGCGGGCAGTGAATTTCATTAATCTTGAGGGGAGATGGTAGGATTAGGTAAAAGCTCATCAAAAATCAACCAAATTTGCTGTACCCCTTTTAGAAACAAGGTCCAGCTCCAGTTGAGTTAAGTGACAAGATTCTCAAGACTCTCCACGATTTCCGCTCGTCCAACCTTTGCGTGTCCGAAATAGCCCGCATGCACTGTTTTGTCATCTGCATGGCAATGGATGTTTACAAGAAGAATCATATCATTGATACGCAGAAGAAACAAAGACGAAGTGTCACTGACATGAACCGTGAACTGCGTGTGTCAGAGACGACACGAATTCTACGCTCAGCAGAAAGTCGGCCACCCAGATATAGAGCTGAACAGGCAGATCATTTCGGTTAATAAGTGCGATTCCAGTGCTCCAGCGGGTTATTGTAAATGTTAACAGTAAAACTTCGTTTTGTAAGCGATTATTAATAACACGAGATGATGATGTGTTACATCTGTCCTCGCTGTACCTTTTGTTTGTTTGTGTTTACTGAAGAATTGTTACTTTTTGGGTTTGGTGACCCTTTTATGAAGGTGACAGGCTTGCAACCTGTTACTATTTAGAGGCACTGCATGGCCCATACTGCCAGATGCGGCTTTATGTGCTTAGAAATGTAACCTAAGGCTCTGCTCGGGTTGAGCAAAGCCTTAGGTTACGTTATGGTTATTAGGTAATCTTGAGCATATGATTGTGAACGTATGTATGTATGTAGATCATCAATACTCACGAAAAGGTAATACTATTTTTCTGTGATCTTCTGTAAGTTACTTCTCCAGTAGATTCGCTTTCAAGCAACCCATTGTTCCCATCTCTTAACATAAATAAATTATAAAGAAAACTTTATTTATTTAGTTCCTCTACCAAAAATACCTCAAGGAAAAAGAATTATTATGCTTCTTTAGAGGTAATAGGCAAGTGTTTATAAATACATAAAAGGTTTGCCGGTTTGCCACTTAGCTTAATCCTGATAACAACATATAAATAAGTGAAGCGAAGTGTTAGTAGAGCAGGTGAGCTGTAAGTTGCAAATTGCATTGCCGGTGAGGAACGCCGCCGCCGGAGCGAGTGTAACGTGGAGGCGGGGTGTTCAACCCATTCTATTGATCCCATCTCGTCGCGCCGCGCCATGACCGAACGTGACCCTGCAGCCGCCCCTGTCTGCCCCCTGTCATTACTATGCACTTTATAAACATTGCAACAAACATTACATGGTTGTTATTGTAGGACCAATTGCTTTCTGAAGGTTTGCCCTGCTTGATACACAAGATTTAGATAGATACCTACTGTACGCTTAGTTTTTCCCTAATTTAAAAAAAACAGTTACCTAAGGTCGAAGAAAACACTATTCGGCTCGCTTTTTAACCGACTTCAAAAAAGGAGGAGGTTCTCAATTCGACTCTATGTTTTTTTCTGTTTGTTACCTCATAACTTTTTACTGGGTGTACCGATTTTGAAGATATTTTCGACTTTTGGAAGCTGGTGCTTGTCATGTGGTCCTATTTAAATTTGATCGACATCTAACGAGTAGTTTTTGCGTTATCCCTAATAATGCCTATTTGGTCAACGCGTCCGCCTGGATTGTGGAAGATGCGGGTTCGAGTCCCGCCTGAGGCAAGTCGATTTTTTTCAGTGCATTTTTCTAGTAATAATATTTACGCGTTTGTAAACGCAAAAATAAAATTATTCCATAATGAAAGGTAGTTTCATCTTAACTGAGCGTCAAATATTTGCAAAAATATTTCGTTCGGGTCTTAGAAGTGCAAAGTTTAAAGATTTGATGAAACGATGTTTACCATAAAAAGATAAGCACCAAACACTGACAAGTTTCGACAGCGAAAAGCAGTGTCTCGGTGGCGTAATTGGTCAACGCAGCCGCCCGGATTGCGGAAGATGCGGGTTCGTGTCCGCCTGAGGCCAGTCGATTTTTTTCAGTGCATTTTTCTAGTATTAATATTTACGCGTTTGTAAACGCAAAAATAAAATTATTCTATAATGCCTATTTAATTGACATCGATGATATCGTAATCTTATCACTTGTGTGTCTCTAAAACTAAAAGATCTTGAGATTGTTTCCTGAAAATTTCTATATACTTAAAACACTGAAAAACAAAAAAAAAATATTTTTTAATAAAAAAAAACCGCCTTCAGAAAAACGGGAGAAATAAAAATTTTGTTTATAAAAATCTCAATGTTTTTTGAGGTCGGTGCCAATCTCAATATTTGGAATAAACGTTGTCACTTGTATTTGGGACCGACCTGAAAAAAACATTTCGATTTATATAAGTAATAAAAATTTTAACTTCTCCCTTTTTCTAATTTTGAAGGCGGTTTTTTTTTTATTTAAAAATATGTTTACTTTGAAAAAGAGTCGATGTGCTACGGTCCGTAGCAGTTTCGTAGCCGGTGTTCCGTAGCGTTTATAGTAAAAAAAAGGCTGATAAGTGACCTGAAAGCGTGTAAAAAACACCGACCGCGGATCTGTCGTCCTCCTTTACCTATAAGTTAGACAGATTAGACGTAGGTAGCCAATATAGGTACCCCTTATGTTCTCAACGTAACGCTCTTCCTCAGTCAGATACCTACGTACGATATTGTCTGAGGTCATAAAAATGCCCTATAAATTCAAGACTTTGTGAGTGTGAGATAGAGCACCCCTATTAAAGGTTGTAGCACACTTATCAGCTTGGAAAGGTAACGCCTATTTTTTTACTATGAACGCTACAAAACAGCGGCTGCGGAGCGACTACGGACCGTAACGCATCGCCTCTTTGTAACCGACTTCAAAAGAGGAGGATGTTCTCATTTCGACTGTATATTTTGTATTTATTACCTCATAACTCAATACTGGGTGTATTTGTACTGATTTTGAAGATTCTTTCAACCTTTGGAAGCTGGTGCTTGCCATGTGGTTCTATGTAAATTTGATCGACATCTGACGAGTAGTTTTTGAGTTATCCCTAATATTGCATATTTAATGACGTCGATGTTATCGTTATAGTTCTATCACTTGTGTGTCTAAGGCCCGTAAAATGACATAGTATTTCTATAAAAGAACTCGAGATAGGTTCCTGAAAATTTCTATATTTAAAACACTAAAAAAAAAATTCTTAATACAGAAAACCGCCTTCAAAAAAATAAATGTTTTCTTGAGGTCGGTGCCAACCTCAATATTTGGAATAAACTTGTATTTGGGACCGACCTCAAAAAAAAAATCTTAGATTTTTATAAACAAAATTTTTATTTCTTCGTTTTTAGTTTTAGAAACCGGTTTTTTATAGTAAAAAGAGGCAATGCAGTTCCAGTCCATTTCCGAGCTGATTAGTGTTTACGACCTTTAGCTCCGCCTGCGCTTTTGAAGTAATCTTCACATTACAGAAGGCCGCAGCTACAATAAGGATGGATACCTATTCAAGTATTATATTTCTATCACTGATGTAAGGAGTAAGGTACAAGGACAATTACAGCTAAACAGGTACAGTTACGCTTTGTAACAGCCGCCATCTCGGAACATAGCAACTTTAACTGAATCACAAAAAAAAAACAAAAACAACACAGCCCACAGAACTACTTAATGTATCCAATATGTAAAAAGAATCGCTCTCTTTACGCAATACATATTGTGCAAACATGGGTGAGAAAATTGCAACGAATCTCTTACTGGGACTAAAACTACAGAAGGCTTATTAGCAAGATCAGTTAAAATAAGTACCTCGCCGGTGGAGTCTTTATTCTTATCTCTCACTGACTTTCTAGCAGTTGACACTATAGTCCGTAATTTGAAAAACTTTAGTGCCCTGGGTCTGATAAAATCACAACTTTCTTATTGAAGCAAAATCGCGAAACATTAACGGTAACGCCTCATCAACCTCAGTCTATCTATTGGAATATTTACAGACTGTTGGAAAACCGCAGAAGTCTCTCCAGTTCATAAGTCAGGATCAAGGGATACACCTCACAACTACAGGCCCATTTCATTATTAAGTGTAATATCAAAGATACTGGAAAAAAATATGTTAATAAAAGGGTCATAAGTTTCGTTAGTCGTAATGATTTGCACTCAAACCAACAATATGATTTTAGGCAGGGACGATCTGCTGAGGAGGCTGTTAACTTACTCTCATTATTGGTCTCCAAGTATCTTGATACCGGTCGATGCCGTTTGGGAGTATTTTTGTACCTCGCCAGGGCTTTCGACACCGTTTCAATCCAATTTTACTAGCAAAGCTTGAAAAATCGGAATAAGAGGAATAGTCCTGGGGTGGTACAAAAGTTATCTCACTGGCCGTAGCAATACGTATGGATAAGTAACCAACCACACAAGTCCAATACAAGTGGTCAAGTTTGGGGTGCCACAAGGCAGTATTTTGGGACCTACGCTATTTAATCTGTATATAAATGATCTGTTGTCGCTTTCACTACCTCAAGCAGATGTCATATGCTACGCCGATGATTCGGCCGGATGATTTGGCTTCTGCATGCTTGCACTCAGCGGATGGTTTATCTTAGTCTTAGTCAATCCGTCATCAATTATTGCATATCAGGGTGGAATAGATAAAACCTGGATAAGTACTACGCATCGAACGAGCCCAAAGAGAAGCCATGCTATTCTTTAAGAAACAAACTCATCTCATTTCGAATCTCACTTTCACTTCATCTCATAAAATGATATGAGATGACTTTCGAAATGAGCGCGGAAATCGCTAATATGAAGATGATGGTACGAAATAATATGATTCAGTTTACGAACGAACCTATACTCAACCGTGTGGAATTTGAATCGCTTTTATAAAGATGGTGGAGAGGCCCCTGACACGCGAACCATTGGCGTTTAAGAGCTCAGCAGGCGCGCTCCCATCGATTAGGTAGGTACTTATGATAGGTACCTAGGTACAGCAAGAAATAGAACATCGCAATCAATATCTAGCGAATCTTTACTCTCTCCAATACTATCTTCGCCGAAATCAGACATTAATTTACCAAATAGTACCCATTCCTTCACTGCAATTAGGTATATCTACAATACATTCACCAATATTAGAAGTTGTACAGGAGGCATCTTGCATAATATTAATGGGTATTGATGTATAAATTGCATTATCCGAAATGCAAGTAAGGAAGCCTTAAATTAATAGCTAAGAATCATCTCTATCACGTCAGCTTTCAAAAAAAACGCATCAAAATCGGTCTATTCGCTTAGGAGCTACTACGCCACAGACAGACACAGATACACAGTCACGTCAAACTTGTAACAACTCTCTTTTTATGGTTGTGGCGGGGGTGAAAAATATTCATACCGACCATTATCGGAAAACTGAGACCCATAAATATTGGTACAGAATATTACGCAATAGCCCTTTTTTTTGTCGGGGAGGTCAAATGCATTTACGCATCGTCCCTGCGGGGTGGTGCCAACCGCAAGGGATATGTGACACTCGAGGTAAATGCGTTCCCTCCATACCCACTAAATATCCTCCCCGGCCTGACCTCCACTGCGCTATTGCGGGACGGCTCGGGATCTGCGCACGTGAATGCAACTACACTGAAACCGTCCCAACGCTGCCCGTCTAAAGTCGAATTTTTAATTAGACGAAGTAAACTGACAGCAGCTAATGTCACTTTGTGAAATTATGTTGCCATCTTCTATGTAATAGTGATGGGTTCAGTTTTCGTTCACTCTCAGGAATGAATGATGATATGAATGAGTACATTGTTAATCTAATCTTACTCTACGAAAAAAAGAAACTATATCTATTTTACTGTATAAAAGTAGGTCGATATCTGCTAGTATTTAATTATAATCACTATTTTTACTACCTTCTTAAAAATAAGACAAATTCGGACGCGTCGGTCGCCATTTTGTCTGTGTCATGCGTCTTCTAACCTCTGTTCTGACTGCTCGAATATTTTCTCTGCGCATACGGTGTTTACTTGTTGTTTTTGTTAAGTTTTTTTGGCTATAAATGCACCAGCGTGTGAACACGTCCCAAGCGCTTACCGCACGCTTCCTTTGATCTGTGTTAAGAAACCGACACTAGTCCAGATCGGCGCAAGCCGAGCCAACCACAGCCAAACATCCCTGGCACTTGTGGAGGCTTGCGAAGCCTCGGCAAGCGTGTAAATGTAGCATTAGAACACTCGGTAATGGTAAATGTAGGTACCTACTATACGCAGTCGTCGAAAAGTACGAAAACTCTTTCGTACCTACTTACATGGCACGACTAGGATTGGAACCCGGTACCCGATATCGGCAGCACGGCGTTCTAACCACTCACTAGGCTACTTTGTACATACATAATGTTCTCTTAGATTTGCGCGAGCACTACACATTATAAATAAAATTATTGTCCGACGTTTTGTAACACTTTTCAGCGTTCGTGGTCACGGGATGACCGTCATCCCGTGACCACGAACGCTGAAAAGTGTTACGAAACGTCGGGCAATAATAACAAAATGTAAAATCTAATTACATGCGATTTAAATCCGTAAAAGTTGTTTTATTTATAATTGTACATACATACATGTTATTATTTCTTTAATAATGCATAATTGCGTATATATGTCTTAATGCTATGTTTTACAAAACATTACCTACACATGTACCCTGTTAGGGCATAGCAAAGGATAAAATATAGAATTATAATTAAAATCGTTAATAGTTATAAATATTAGTCATTATGAGAACAATTTTATACCGAGTTGCGATTTTTTCATTCATTCACTTTGTCACAACACTATTTTTGTTTTATCAAAACCTGACAACCCAGTAAACGTCACTTGACTTCGTCTAATTAAAAATACGACTTTAGGCACTCCTTGTGCACTAGGGTGTCCCGTCAATGTATGAGAAAATACTTTTCTCAAGCTACGCTATCGCAAGAGGCATCAAAATTTGCGTAATTTCACACACTTTTTGCAGAAAGTAATAAAAAATGAATTATGTGTCATCTTTAGGGTTCTACCACACTTTGAAGTTTTGTAAATTTTACGTTTTTACAGACTTAAACCATTGTGCCTAAAATAATACAAAATCAAGTTTTATTGTTGAAATTAATGAAACTAAGCACAGGAAATAAAAACATATAAAATATAGCTTTTAATCAATTACAAATTAATGAAATTTTAAACTTATTTTGTATTAAAAATTCGATATTTCTGCTGATGATTGCCACCTATTTCTCTCTAAATGAAGCTTCAGTTTGTATGGGCTCTGTTACGACTTTATCATCAGTTTAACCTTATGGTCCCCGCTCGGTCAATACCTCGGATACCTCGGTAGATATCCACATATTAATCTGTAGATGATTAATAATATCCAGAACAATTGATTTTAATTGTCTCGCGGTAGATATCTACCGAGCGGGTTGACCAAAAGGTTAAGATCTACTTTCCCTATACTTTTCCTAAATTATATGTAACAAGGAAAGTCACCAACTTCCAATGTCTTATCTTTCATATGGTTTGAAGGTCCTTATTGGAATTGTATTGATGAACTGTAAACTGACAATCGTGCCACAATAATCTTAGTATTATTTCTAACAGAAAAGTTATTTTTATTGGTGTTGATTAATATAAGTGGTTTGTTTATCTTTCCATGGTTAACACTACTTTTCACTTTAATAACTTAATCGTCACAATTCCAGCTCCCTAGTGTAAAACTTATTAGCAATAAGTTTTTACTAGTGCACAAAAAAATAATTTCGTTCGTAAACAGAATTAACAGTGTTGTGTTGATGTGGATTCTATTGTCTCGGATTAAGACTATATAATTAGTTGAAAAATATATCTGACTTCGTCAGACTCTTCTTACAAGTCGCATTTTCCTTAAGGAAAGAACCAACTTTTCGGTAAGTTATTCAAATCACCAGTCACCACACACCGTGAATCTGTTTTCGTAGCCAGCTAACTCTTTTCTAATATTTCTGGAATATTCTCTAGTATAGTTGCACTTCGGGCAGCCATATTAGGTCAATAATAAATAACGAAAGGTTAACTCATTGGAATGAAGCATATCAATCCACCAATAGATTGTAACAGTCTTTCCAAATACCCTTTAACTCATTGGAATGAAGGAAACCAATCCATCAATAGATTGTAACAGTATTTCCAAATACCCTTTACTAAATCCTTTATTATCTATTATATTATGCCAATTAAAGAAACTGGTATTAGTTGCAGTTCCATCACATCTGTAGAGTACGTAATTTTATTTCCAACCCAACCCTAAGTCCTCTAAGAAAATTGTAAGAATATCCTTTACAGTGCCATAATTCCTTGACGTTTCTATATCGCAAGTAAATTGATCCAGCTTATATTGCAATTGATATTATTATCTTAAATTAATGATAAATCGCCACACCCCAAAGAAATTTTAGAAGGGAATTTTAAATAATAAATAATTCGTCCAACAACTTAAAAGCCTTGTATAACAGTACCTTGAAGCATCTGGCCGGACTTTAGAGACAACTTTGTGGATCATGTTTTTATCAACAATCAGAGTTAAATATTTGGTAGAAACTCTCAGCCCTCGGAAACTATTTAGGCTCTACTTGGGTTTCTTGTCTAAAACCAAACAAAGCAGCAGTGGCAGATCATAATGATACTCCGCAAATAAGTATCGCAGATCTTAGCAAGTGACAGCATTGGCAATGTATTCCAGATGGCGGTTGAAGTCTATAGTGTTTCTGTAGAGAGCGTGTTTTTCAGGAATTCATTTATAATCAAAATCAGATACGTTTTGAGGAAATATTCACGCACCGAAACTTCATAACAATTTGATGACACAGAATCCATTTTTAGAGTAGAACATGACGTTTTTGATACAATTATTGACTTTTCCAGGTTAGAACTTGATGTTATTTTCAGGTTGAATAAACACGAAGTCGATGGTGTTTCTGCATGCTAATCAAAATATCGCTTAAGTAAAACCAGAATACACCAAAAAATTAAATTTTTTTAAATATTTAAGGTCAGTAGGCGAAATGAGGAATAGCGATAAAAATGACAAATTTTCAAAACTTTGAAGCCTGGTAGAGCCCTAAAGATATAGTTTTATTTTAATTTAAATATTATTTCGGTAATCTACAGTCAATTACGCAAATTTTGAGGGGTCTTGTGTTATGAAAAGCCAAAAAAAAATTTCTCGGGACACCCTATTGTGCACCAATTGGTGACCAGCAGCCCACAGGGGCTACCGACTGACGCCAGCCGCTGTGGGCCGCTGGCCGACGCCGGCCTTATAGGCCGCCTCCTCAACTACGGCTGCTCATCCTCCTAACGAGGACACCGGGAGCAGTCGTCCGGAACTAGCCGTGAGAAGGCAAAAACCACTCGACGATGGCATGTGACTTCGAATGCCAAGGGACACTTGACATCAAAAGCCACACAGCCGCCGAGAAAGTTTCCTCACCACGTTACCAGGGTCCACCACGAGGAGGCTTCCGGACGTGGAACCCATTACGCAATAGCCCTAACCATTAAAACACGTTTCAGGTTTGTGGAAAATCAATACCCGAATAGTTGTTTTCTTATGCTCAGCCAGCGGGTACCTAAATCCTGTATCTGTATGTACAAAACTAATTAAGCCCAAACCTTATCAAACATTAGGTACCTACATTGAATTGACAATGACCACCTTGCATTGATTGAGCCCACGTCAGCTCTAAACTAAATTCTCGGTCATACAAATCAATTAGTCGCCTTACTAATGTAAACACGTTGAAAATGTAGGTAAGTACCTAGTAAGTAGATGATCCTTTGAAAGATTAATTATTAGTTTCCTTGCCGGAGAATGGAATTAAAGTAACTAGGTATGAATTAAACATGAATTAAATTAGTCTAAATAACACATAACCTGCATACATGGACGCAAATTACCAACAAGGGAATTCGCGTTACGTACAAAGACCGACTGTAATGAGAAATTCTTTCTTCAAACCCTGCTCCACATTTATTTGGGATCGGTGCAGTAGGTAGGTATATCTTGATATACCTACTGCTAAAGGATTTGGCATTAGATTTTTACGCCCGCCGCCGCGCCGCCTACTTGACACCAACCCTCCTTAGGAATGATCCTAACTAAATCCGGATAAAATAAGTAGAAATTCTACCTATAATAAATATTTTATACAATTAAACTATACCTTATAATATCAAAAATTATTGTGCTTCTTACACCTAATGTATTCGCTATTTCAAAATTACAAGTTCAGAATCAAAAGTATCAACATGGTACAGCGGGGCGGGCGTGCTAAAATAGAGCGAGTGAGTAGAGCGGGCGGGTGGCGGGAGTGTTATTCAGAAGTTCGTAGGAACCGGTTGTCTGTTAGGTAGGTTATATTTGAAGCAAACTGTTGGTTCTAGAGATCGGTCTTTAATTTATTTTATCTTAACTGTGTTTTGAGATATATAATTATATACATAAATTAATAAATCTACCCACATTGTGTTAGTGCATTTTTTAGTGTGGCAATATTAGCTAAAACGTCAAATCCTCTACTGACTCAGGAAATCGGAAAATTCGATAACTACGCAAAAATTTCTGAAAGATCTCGAATAATATTTGGTTTTATTAAAAGATTATAGAAGTTAATATATAATTCGACTATATTGCAATACATATAACATAAAAGTACAGTAGAAATAATGGAAAACGATAACAACAAACCATACAAAATATGTGATGTTAACCGTGACAAAAAGAAAGGAATTGTGGCATCGTCACTAGAAGATTTACTTGCAAAAGTGCCCGATAAATTAGGATTACCGTCTGAAAACTTAACTGTAGCTTTGGAGTCAGACGGCACTGAAGTAGATGACGAGGAATACTTTTCTACGCTTGATCCTGATACCGCTCTAATGATATTACATGGACACGAGAAGTGGGCACCGAATATGCCTAAATGCCAAGTATCTTTAGATCAAACTGATGAAGTGTCTTTAGGAGACAAGACTCAAGTTGCAAACCTAGTTGGTCGTTTACAACACAATTTATGTCATATCTCTTTACTTGGTGGTCAAGATCTAGAACTGCTATCTGATATGGACCCAGATAGCTTAGCTGACATTGTCACTGATAGAGACAATAGAATAATTTTGGAACACATCAAAGAAGCCTCAGGAAGGTAATGATAATATTTATTAATTTAATTATTAGTACCTACACAATATTGTTGTATTTAGATAATTGTTTGATATACTTGATATAGCCTAGTGTGAGAGCTTTAGCTAACTTGTACAAATTGTAAAATTTTATTTCACTGGCAATAAATTATTTATTATTATTATTATTACTGACTATTACTAAAAATTGCAGGATTTTATTAGAAAAACGCCAAGCCCAAGATGCAATGGAACTTTTAAAATTATATCACCAAAGTGTAGCAAATGGAGCTGAAGATGTTTCATCACCAAAACAGGAAAGAGTTTAGGTAGGTGGTTTACTAGAAGTTTTTGAATTTTGAAGTAAAACAACCCTCAGTTTATTTTTAAGGCATGGTACCCACATCTCAAAAGTTTACAAAGAATATTTCACTGACATTTCATGCAGTTATTGAAATGATGTAGGAATACAGTCAATAGCAATTAACTTGACTTGTAACATTTGAGCAGCCTTATCATGGCTGTGAAGTAACAATCATCTTAATTAAATTTTAAAGTCTATTATTAAACACAAGATAAATATCATAGAAGTTGATTTCCCATTAATCTATGTAAAAGTAGGTAAAAACAACTTATTTTGAATAAAATAATTGTAACTTTGTTTACTTTCAGACTAAATGTATAAGTTATTGTACAATGGTTTATAAATAGATAACTTTGTCCTGCAAATTTTGTATATAAATTTCATTCTTAAAGTAACTAGTAGATTTTTATGTGTTAATAAAAATGATACTATTTATTAATTGCTAATCAAATTTCTTTTCAAATTAAATGTGAATCTAATTTGATGATTATGAAATATAGACCAGTATGTCTTTAGACTATCATAGAAGCAGCAGGATAGGTCTATTTATAAGTCATACGTGGAAATCTGATACACCAAGTGAATGAGGCCTTTTTTATAGTAGAATTGAAATGGCTGGTATCTCACAATATACAAATATAATGTAATGCACAAGCACTTGGTTTAATATGTAATTGATAAAGTATACAAAATTAAGTAATATTGCATGATTACCATTTATGTTATATTTAACTAAATATTTAGGGTAAAGTGTAAGCAGGTAGGTATGTGATGAAATTATAGATCTTAGACGCTAATCTTATGAATATGAGCTGAAACGAATATTCTTAGTACTACTTTTATAATAACTACTACTCTAAGTACATACTTACACATAACATTATATTTATGGCATGCATAAATATAATGTTGAGGTAACATTTATTAATGTTTCTAACCATGATTCCAGTGTTAGTTATGTTACTCATTTTATTGCTTAGCATAAACTATAATTATAACTTGTGTTAGTACATATTCTGGTCACTAAAATGACAAGTTTGGTTATTCATAGGCATATAATAAAAAATCTAAATACATAATAACATTTTGTAGCAAATATCTATGTGCTGCAGTGTGTTAAAACAAAATTTTATTGTTCATTATTTGTATTTATGTGCAATGTAGTATGTTAAAGTGTATTAAACATGACAATAGATATGCTAGTAAATAAGCAGGCATACAATTAAATAGATATTAATACAATATCTTTCAACTCTTTTTGTAAACTTTTGAGAGTTAAATTACCACAAGGTTGATAAACAACATCAATTCAAAAGACTGATAGTTGGTAAATTTATTTTTTTTATATAGTTTTACCCCTAGAATAAGATTGTTTTAATTCCAAAATTTGCTCAAACATTTTACAAAATGTATGGATAAGTTCTCTTGTTTAATTCCACGGCCAAAACATTATCTACTCGTCATTTTTATTTGGGGGTGTAGATCAAGCAACACAGTAGAAATTGCATTGTGAAATGAGTAAAAGTCAATTTGATTTTTGGTAGGGTAGATTTTAGAACTTAGATTAAAGCAAAAAGGAAAATATGTTACCCGAGTAACACGCAGGTGCCTACAAAACTGAGACCAATGGCCCTACTACGTCTCAATGCATTGTTAGGTGAGTGAGATAAAAATGCAAGAGTTGTGCAAGAATGAAACATTCAGCATAGTCTGTCTATGCAGTTGACGAGGTCTGCTTTTTGAAAGAAGCAATAAGGAGAATGCCGTACCTTCCCTTTTGCTTTAATCTAAAAGTTGGAAAGAATGTCTACTACATAATCTTATGTTCTTACTTATCGCATCCTTACACCATTAATTGATAAAATAGAATATCCTGTTCTTTTTAAAGTATAGATTTATGATTGTTTACCTGGAGTAGATGTTGCATTTATTTAACAATTAAAAAAATCATGAAAATTAAACAACATTGTATACCTACTTAGACATAGTATAATAAGAAAATACATTGTAGCTTGCAGTTGGTCTAGTCTAGCATTATTTGTGATTTCAAAACAAAAATTCAATGTCCAAAATTTGTCAAAACTGTTTGTGCTGTAATTATTAGAAAAGTCTATCTAAATTTTCTTAGACTATGTCTTAGGTTATACAGATATTGTTAGTTTATTTTACTACAACTAAACATCTTCTAGACAAAAGAAGTTTATAGGCATGCAACATTCCTTTACTCAATCGGACAGTATGTTAAGAGTGTGCAAATAATCTTGTAAACCATATAACAGTGTAATAAAATAGGAATGACTAGTTTTTGGAATTCTTTTAGTCTATATTACTTATTCTGTGTCTCTTTGATTTGTTATTAAACAGTATTTTTCATAGGTGCTTTAATTGATTCTATTGACCACAGCACATCAAAATATAAAGTATTGCCAATTGATTTTGCACTTTATGTTTGGGTTGAAAATCGGTCGACTAAAGTTGTCATTTTGTTGTAACTAGCCGTCGTATTATCTAACTTTTTTTGACAAGTGAAAGTAATAGCTATTTACTGATCCACTAACTACTCCACTAATAACGCTGTTGTGACACCTGTCCTTTAAGGGTGCGTTCCAAAACGATTAGGGTAGAGTAAATTTTACTCTAAACCGTTCTAAAATATACCAGAGTGAAACCGAATGTATGCGAAAATTTACTCTGATAGTACCTTAGGGTAAAATTTACTCTACCCCGAGCGTTTTGGAACGCACCCTAAAACAGCAATGGATGTGTAATTTGTTCTCTAGTTACTTATACACTCTAAATACTCTAATTGTCAAATAAAGTTAGCGAATAAGCCAGCTGATAATTTTTCTTTCACTTGTAATTAGCCAATGAGTAATATTCGAAAATAATGCAAATACTTATTATAAAAACACGATTTTCAATTAGTATATTTCATTAATTATGTTTGTGGTACTTTCTGTGATTAGAGCTTGTGGAATTATTCCATTATGTGCATACACATCTAATAAGTTTACATAAATATTCTATTTTAACTCCTGAATATACTCAAATTGTAGGTTACAAAACTTGTATAGTGCCTATAATATCATGAGTGTGTGTATTAAAAGTTCCACAAGCAATTTAATTTACCTACCACTTTGAAATATAATTAATTTTGTGGAATTGTGTAACTTCAATATTTCCTATAGTGGAATTGATGTAGATACTATATTATTATTGTATTATTTATATTGTGCACCAGTATACATTTAGTAATATTATTGTGACTTTTATTTTTTAAACTACCATATACCTTGAACCTGTTGGCCGCTGCTGGTTTACCAGCAGCTCGACTGTTTTATATCTCAATGGAAATGGGTCCACAACTAAATCCAGATGTAAACCTTTTGACTTTTAAGTAGCAGTTGCATGTTGCCATCATAAGTAGACAATTATTCCTTAATATAACATAGGTAAACATTGTCAAATTCACATTGCATCTCTTAACTATTACAAGACTTTCTCCCAAGTTCTTGTTGTAAAAACTTGTGCTGATAGACTCCATGTTCAACTCCAATATACAGGACAAATTCTTAGTTACCTTTTTACTTGATATGTGCAAAATGCATTATCTTTGTGTCGCAACACCATGTTTGTATAGCAAAGGTAACATAGCTTTCCCATTTTCCATGGGAAGGTTTTCAGATACTTTATACCCACATAGCTAATGATATTTCCTAATAGACTATTTGGGGTAATATTTATAAATGCAAAATGAAGCAAATGATACTTTTTTACAATTTTTATTCTCGACAAAACTGATAAGTTATAAATATATATATAAATACAACATTAGGTTTTTACAAAGGTACAGTAAAAATTTGCATCATAGATAATTATACAAGATCACTTAAACAAATTTTTCCTCGTTCATATTAGTGAAATATGCCTTGTTAAACTTTACAAATTTATTAAATAAATCTCACATTATCACACATTCGTATATTTCCTGTCATGAAATTTAGAAGTAACCATATTCAGAAGTACAAATAGTTGAATTCTTCATTTTGTTGATATAGGTATAATCAACTTAAGTGTTAAATCAGATGCCACAGAAATCATAATTAAAATTCGTGTTTTAGAGTACCGTGCAGGAACTTTTTTCGCGGAAGGGATTTACTTTTTGACTCGAGAAACCAACGAGCAAGCAATCTTCTTGCTCATGTTCATTGATATATTTCACAATATCAGCCACAGCTACAGACACAGGAATGCGCTTAATAGCTGCTTCTCGTCTTAATTGTTCTGTGACAGCGCGTTGCTGCTGCAATGTTGACACCATCATATCCATAACGGCAGTGTCTGATAGGCCTATGTTGAAAGCAAAATCAAACAGTCAAGAACAAAATTGGGCGTAGCCTTACACCGAATGTCAACTGAAACAACACATTTATATCATTTAATAGGAAAAACTAATACTAATATACAGTGAATTATTTTCGATATTACCGATGCAAAGAAATGGTTGATTTTAATTAGTTTTTAGTGAATTCCGCAACAAAATGAGAAATTCAATGTATGAATTTGATTAATAACCACAGATTAGAGAGTATATGTCTAAAATTAATAACTTGACTGACGGCACAGACTAGTTACAGCTTAGCACAGACTAGTCAGAGATGAAATCAGAGATACTACCAAGGAGCTTATACGTAAAAATGGAGTGTACGGTGTCAAATTTGTCAAAAGGTACTTGAGGATAAAATACTATGACCTTAAAATGACCTGACGTGTGACCCGATGTTGCCATCTGAAAACAAAATACCCCAAACTTTTAGCAGATAATATTAATAGAATAATCTAACATTTGCTCTATTAATATTATGTAGGTACCTATTACGTTGTGTAACTGATGAAACATAAGGTGTATAATTTTTAACGTCAATCTATGCTAAATATTATAGCGTGTAATAGGTATTAGGGGTTTCAATATGAACTTGCCGTTTAATAGTAAAAGACTAGATTTTGGGTGCGCGGGTCAGTAGTCTGTTATAGTGGTTGCGGACTTGTTCATACATACCTAAAGTCACGGGGTAGGCAAAGATCACCTGTTTCCACTTGCAACGATCATTACATATTTCTTTTGCTTCATTTACTTTCATCACAGTGGGATTGAACACCGGCTTGTTGGTTTGCCGTTGTTGCCGGTCTGAGGCTTTAGACAACATGCATTTCGGCAATCGCTCTCGCTATCGCTAAGTAAAAAAATGTATGGGATTGACATAAGCAATCGAAAAGTGATCGATTGCTTATGTCAATCCCATACATTTTTTTACTTAGCGATAGCGAGAGCGATTGTCGAAATGCATGTTGTCTAAAGCCTCTGTCCGTAGAACCGCTAGACCACGGGCACTTATTACAAAATTGACGAAATAGGCGGACTATATCTACACACGACATACACACATCCGATATTTAATTTTTTTAAATATTTCATGATAACCTACTAATAATTGTATAAATTATTACTTAGATAGGCAGTAGTCGATTTAACACAAAATAAATAAAAGTAGATAGAATGTATGTAAACATCAATATTTTTATTTCTTAATTATTGATCTTGATTATTTATTTTAAAATATTTCATAATTATAATGATAATAGAAAAAAATAACATGTGTTAGTTTATAAAAAATAAGTGAAATAAATGAATAAACATAGCTAGAATTTATGTAATGGTCTAAGGTAATCATCAATATATGTTAAAAGCGCCCTCTGTTGTCATAGAAGAGATAAAATAGTTACTAAATAGTTCGGGGCACACGGATGACAGCAGGTGCGCCATCTCACCTGTCTCGGAGTAAACTCCAGTCGTGCGTCGGAGCTGACACACACAATTTTTTTCTTTTCATTATTTATGTGTCGGTGATTACTTATTTTTTTTAATTTTATTTCCTTCTTTTTAAATTACTTGTGGACCCATGGTGGGCCCTAATTCTGATAGATAGCTAGCTATCTACCTAAATTACACCTAAATTACATTTTTCTTGAATATTGTTCAAGAGAGAGCTGATGACTTTGAAACGCCTGAACAGATTTTCATGAACTGTAGCTAAGGACCATCTCGATCACGTCACCTTTCGAACAAAAAAAAAATCGTATCAAAATCGGACCATTCGTTTAGGAGCTACGATGCCACAGACTCACAGGCACGTCAAACTTATAACATCTCTCTTTTTGGCTCGGGGGTTAAAAAATAGATGGAGGAAAAGAAGGTGGTGGAAAATCTTTGTGATTTTTTTAGTTCAAAATTGCATGGCTCATTTTGATAGAGCTTAAAAGTTTCTGTGCATCCACCCGGTCATTTTTTGAGTTCATCGCAACGTAAACAATAGAATATAAAAGGAACATAATTAATCACACGAAAAAGTAACACAAGTACCACCATAGAAGTCACACAATTGATGTACCGACAAGTGGCCGATTACTCACGATTACAGGCCACTCATAGACAAATACGCCTTCCACACAATCGTGATTGCCTGTATTCGGCCATCATGGCCAGGTATATAATCTAAGATCGTGCGTGGCCCATTGTGAAGAGGGGCCTTTAGACATTTGACACCGGATCTGTGCCATATCATGAAATGAATATTGTACTTTATACATATAGGTTTAAGGTCTAGATTAGATTTTAACATATTAAAAGAGGAAAACGTTCCGTCAGACAGCGACAAGAATGGAGTGTGTCTCTTTCTTACAACAGTATTTACGATTACATTAGTAGAACGAGACACACTCCAATTAAGTTGCTAAATCTTAGTTAAAACGATGTTGAGGTTGCCGTCAGCGTTCCAGTTAGCGATATAAGTTCCTTGATTTAACCTTCTTGTTTAAACCCAAGGAGCTTATTTAAACCCTAGCGGGATTAATTTAAGTACTCTGTCTGTGCTCTATAGTCTGTGGTGTGGTAGTCAAGTCAGTACAAAATAATTTTATTCTAAATAAATTCTGTGTATTTGGAAATAATTGATTCAACTCAGATACAAATTAATATTCTACATATATTTTAACTTAAATTATAGACTTTGATAGAAGTAACTTAATCTGTGCCTATATCTTTTTTACCGATTCTGATCTGACTTAAGTTCTAAATTCTTATAAAAAATGGAAGGCGACGGAGCCGAAAAACCTAATTCTATTGATAACAAATCATTTTCGGGTATTCCTGAAGCTGTATTTGTCGTAAGTTTGTATTTTCTTAATTCTGTAATTCATTTTCTTACACGTTTTATGTAGGTGATATAATTTTAAGGTTATTACACCTGTTTTATTATACTATTCTATATCAAAATGAAATAATAAAAAATACTTTTGTTAGATACTAGTGATATGAACTGGAAAAAACTTTATTATGAATGTATTAAGGTAGACTTACACAGGGCAAGTACTCACAATTTTGAAGAAAGTTTTGACTCACTACCTGTTGACCTAGTATAAATTGATTTGGTTGGATTTAGTACAGCACTGTCGCGTGTGTGCTGAATTCAATATTCCCGCTTACTGACTGTATGTGAAAAGTGTGGTCAATCTCAGTGCTAGCACTGGCGATGGTGCCTGTTAGGTACTGACTCTTTACTTAACCTGTGTAAATAGCCTATAAAATAATACATGCATCTAAATCAACTATTACAAACTACTTTAATGAATTGTAGAAAAAATACACTGGAAAAAATTTACCTGTCTCAGGCGGGCAGGTTGATTTTTTTCAGTGTATTTTTTCTAGAATCAAAAATATTTATGCATTTGTAAATGCAAAACGTATTCCATACTTTAATGAATCCTCTTCTTTTTATTTAGGACAATGTTGATGAGTTCATGAATTTACCTGAAAACTCTGAGGGTGTTGATAAGGTCTTACGAAAGCTTGATGAACAACATGGCAAATATAAATTTATGGAATGTACATTAGCTACCAAAAGAAGACGTCTTCGACAGCAAATACCAGATTTAGCACGTTCAATTGAAATGATTGACAAATTGAAAACCCAATCTAAAGCATTTGATACACAATTCTTATTAAGTGATCAAGTATTTGTAAAGGTAAGCTTTTACTCTCCACTTCTCCAGCATAGTCTTTTTTAGTTAAACAGTAGGTAATATTTTTACAACTGTGATGTCATATTGTATAAATATTAATATATATATTAAATGTAAAGAGCATATATTCATTAAATTAAAATGCCTGTATACTGTATATGTATGTATGTATAGATATACAATAAGTTGTATAATTTTGGAATGGGTGTACCCATTTACATACACAAAATTATACACCTTATTGTGCATGTGAATAAAACAATATTGTTATATCATACTGTTATATGCCATGGCTACCTCAAAGTAAAACAACACTTAGATATAAGTTAAATTTGTACTTGTTAATTGTAAGAATTAGTTTAAGTTTTGTTGGTTGCCCTAAAATAAAAAAAAATCATAAATATCAGTAGGTAACACAGTAACCAATGTAATAAATATTGTGTAAATTTTAGGCAAATATCCCTCCAACTAAAACAGTGTACTTGTGGCTTGGTGCAAATGTCATGTTGGAATATACATTGGAAGATGCAGAGAATTTTTTAACTTCAAACATGGCCACTGCTAAGAAAAATTTGGATTGTGTTGAGCATGATTTGGATTTCCTAAGGTACCTATTTAAAAATTGTAATACATGCATAAAATGGCAATACAAAATAGCTCATAAGAACATTGATATGGATTATTCATAAGAATAAGAATAAAAAGATTGGTAATTTAAATAAATTTACATTACAATTTTGTGAAATATTATTATAATGATAAAAAGAGACAAATTATCAAAATTTTGTTATTAAAATTTGTTTAATAATGTAAAAGTATGAAAATATGTTGTTTCAGGGACCAATGGACTACCACAGAAGTTAATATGGCAAGAGTTTACAATTGGGATGTGAAGAGGCGACAAGCAGCCAAAGCATCAAGTTAATTATGTTATTTTGTCCTTGCAAATAACAATATTATATAGTGAACAAATCCTTAATTTTCATATTATATCAAATGTAATGCCTACCAAAAATTTCAAGGAAATGAATATGTTCGGTATTGGTAGGTAGGTATTGTTATTATATTATGTGGCTACCCATTTGATCTTTTGAGCCTAACAAGAAAGTTTAACACAATATTTTTAATTTTAATTTGTATTGTTCAGATGTCTGTAGCTTAATCATGCACACCGTCGAATAAAAATAAGGTTAAAAAAATATTTAACACATTGAACACCGGACTAATAACTATGTTTAGACCAGCGGGCCGTGGCGGATACCACATGACCGCCACTGTATCGGTGCAGCGTCAGACACTATATGTCTGCAGAATTTATGGACTTTTCAAAAGATTTGTACAATAATGTTGCAGGTGTAAGCACCCTTCATAACACTTTATATATACATCCCTCGGGAGCAATTGAGAAATAGATAAAAAGAAGTCCTATGTGACTACATGAATGCTTAGAGTAGGAAAACGACCGTTCGCAACTTGACCCTATAAAAAACCAACAACTCCCAAGTTATTAGAAAACACTTACTGGGATTTGGCTGGATCAGTGCTTCAGGTAGGGCGCGCCCTGACGAATTTCCGTGGGTATTCGTGGGTTAAAAAAAAATTACATTCTAATCCATGACTATGTCAATCAATTATGTTAAAAATGGGTATCCGACAGGGTGACCAGCGCGTTCCCAACGCAAAGAAATATGGTTGGACATACTCACACGCTGGACATACTCACACGCTTGACATACTCACACGCTGGACATACTCACACGCTGGACATACTCACACGCTGAACATTGCTGTCTGCCATTTTAGATCTCAGAAAATAATGCACACGTCACTGTTTCCGCCCATTATTTTAAAGTTTTCTTTTCGGTTATTCTTCAAAATCGGTACACCCAGTAAAAAGTTATGAGGTAACATACATTAAAAAATGGTTAATTGACATAAGCTGTTTTGGTACACTCACACCTGCAAACCCACAAATACAGTTTACACATCAATGACTAGATAAATCAAAGATGTTGTGGCATCTAATAATTATTTTCTGTATCCACTTGATAGGTTTGTGTCGAAGTTTACCTACAGAACGATGCAAACTTAATGGCTGCTCTGAAGTTCGTGCAATACAGTGTGCAGAATACATTATCAGGTAACGGAGTTTCTCCCGAGTTCTTGTAAAAAAACGTGTTGAGAGACTCCATTTTTAACCTCAATCTACCGTACAATTGTCTGTTACTATCACTACATTTTCACTCACATCGCCATTAATTTAAAAGAAGAAGAATATCAGTAACTACAATATTTTCGACTTTGCTGTAGGTACCTGCACAGCGAGCCACTTGCAGCTAATATACGCCATTAAGTTTGCATCGTAATGTTGTACTATGTTGTCGCCCGATCTTATAGTTGGGCAGTTCGTCATATCATCATCAACAGCTCAATAATGTCCCCGCCGAGGGACTCAAGCCTACCCCACATTAGGGGCTATTAGGTCTTAGTCAACCACGCTGGCCAAGTGCGGGTTGGGTCTTGATATGCCCGGGCACATCGTGACACGCCGCAATTATGTCGTAGGCCAATAGACTCCCACAAAAAGTCCACTCCGCTAGGTCATAAAAAAAATCTGAATATACTGATAACTCCTGACCACTAACCATTTGGTGGTCGAGATTTTTATGGTCCAGTACTTCACGATCTACTCAACTATACGATCGGCCCACGATAATATAGACAGACAGAAATATTATTAATCTACACAAGCAATTACTACAGCTTTCACAATTTTGTTCTTTTATAACATGAAGTTTATTGTGTCAAAATATTGCTATATTTATTTTAAGTTGTACTAATTATGATATATAATTTATTATCATTGATTTATTTAATTATCATTGAGTAGGTACTTTGAAAAGTAGGTACTACATACAAACTTGAAAGCTTTATTACCCATTTTGAGCACTTAAATGCATAAAAAGAAAGAGTAAATGTTTTAAATTAACACAATTAAAGAGTGATTTGCTTTATCAAAAAGTAATTTTTATTATCTAGGTATAAAGAACTATCTCCTCGCGGCGGACCCTGGTAACGTGGTGGGGAAACTTTCTCAGCGGGTGCGTGGCTTTTGATGCCAAGTGTGTCCGCTTGGCATTCGAAGTCACATGCCATCGTCGAGTTGTTTTTGTTTTCCCACCATGGCTAGTTCCGGACGGCCCTTTTCAGGGCCGCGGCCGCGCCCGATGACCTCGGGTGCGGTCCGATGGCTGCTCCCGGTGTAGGTCGAGCAGCCGTCGGTAAGGAGGCGGCCTATAAGGCCGGCGTCGGCCAGTGGCCCACAGGGGCTGGCGTTAGTCGGTAGCCCCTGTGGGCTGCTGGCCACCAATTGGTGCACAAGTAGAGCCTAGACGGGCAGCGTTGGGACGGTCTCGGTGTAGTTGCGCTCCCTGCGCAGATCCCGAGCCGTCCCGCAATAGCGCACTGGAGGTCAGGCCGGGGAGGATGTTTAGTGGGTATGGAGGGAACGCCTTTACCTCGAGTCCCACATATCCCCTGCGGTTGGCACCACCTCGCAAGGACGATGCGATATGACCTCCCCGACAAAAAAAAATGTGTCAGCTCCGACGCACGACTGGAGTTTACTCCGAGACAGGTGAGATGGCTCACCTGCTGTCAACCGTGTTTTGACAATTAGAAAGTTGCGCGACATACTTCAAAAACGTAACGAGGTCATTCATCGATTTTTCTCATACCGGGCCCCTTATACAACATGTAAACTAAATAACCAACACCCTGAATACAGGTGGTTTGGGATCGGCTTCCGAGTTGATTTCAATATTTTTTTTTTAATAATACGATTTAAGAAAAAAAAACAAAAAGTACCCAGAAAATATTGTACAACATTTTCTGGGTACTTTTTTTTTGTTTTTTTTTTTTTAAAAATTGTTGAAATTAACTCTGAAGCCGATCCCAAACCACCTGTATTCAGGGTGTTGGTTATTTAGTTTACATGTTGTACACATATATGCAAATCGATTCTTAAGGAGTCAACTCCAAAAAAAGGTATAAAGAACTATCTAGGAAATTTATATGTATAACTGTTCACACCATAGGTAGATGTTTCATTACTGAATGGTTCACACCGAGACGCGAAATCACAATGCTTGAGTAGGCCCCCTACCTATTGTAGTTGCTTTATGAGCCCAATTTGTATGGGAAACACAATTTACGCTTCTTTCCGCTAGGGGCGCTATACGCGTTTCCTATACAAATCAAGCTCTCAACGCAACGCAACGCAACTACAATAGTTACGTATTTTAAACGAAAACACTTATACTACGGGTACTGAAGAAAACCTTTATGGTGAATTAATCGTGCGATGCTGTTTCCGGAATTGAGTTCAATTCTCGCCGTGAATTCTCCTTTGTCTTCTACCCGATTGAAAACGGGTGATAATCGTAAACCCACGTCTCGTCACCAATACAGTAACAATGCGTTTCATGAATGTTGGGTCGGAACTCTGAATTGACTCGTTCTAGCATGTCCTCAGCGACTCATGCGATTGCGTTTTTGGAGAAAATTCGTTTGGGACTAGCCGAGCGGCAACATGTTTCATACCCAAATGATTATTAAAAATGGTATGGATCTTACGTACGAAAGTTGAATGAGGATTTTCAGTCACTATTTCCTTCACTTTTGCGATGTGTTAACTTCAGTTGCAGACGTTGATATGAGGCAAATCTTTCATCACATCTCGATCTTTTTTACTCTTTGTACCGTAAGCAGGGGTGAATAGGTACGAAATCGAACTTTGGACTTAAATTGCAATGCAAACACAATTTTACGTTGCTAGTGCTAGTCCATTCTAAGCATCTCCGCTTGATTGGACAATAAGAAAAAAATAGTCAAAAGTCTAAAAGAGTGATAATACTAGAAAAATGCACTGAAAAAATCGACTTGTCTCAGGCGGGACTCGAACCCGCATCTTCCACAATCCTTTTCCCAACAATACCCCTGCCCGTGTTTTGAGGTGACTAGTCAGTCAAGAGTAGCTTACGCCCCTTACGCCTCAGTCCCCATCACCCCGCCCAAATGGTGAACTGTGATTTTAAAGGCCTATCCGCACTCGCGCGCAAATCGCGGCGCGATTCACGGCAAGAACTGCCAACAGTCTTCACTCGCAGAGGTTCACGCCGGGCTCACAGTATGGTTCGCGCTCTTGACGCGTATGCACGCCAAGTTCGTATTTAATCTACATAGTAGCGTTTATATAGGGTTGGGGAAAAAGTTTCTTCGCATTTTTTAAGAAAATTCAAAACATTTTTTAATGTAGTTTATTTACATTTAACTAATGTATGTAGGTACCATTTTGTTCGATAACTTTTTGCCATCTTGTAGGTAGGGACATGATCCCATTGCTATAGAAATTTTGGGACTTCTGGTCAAAATACCGCGACAAGTGGTTTTGGCAGTCCTCCCGTGATGTTAACCTGACACTGCCTAAAGAATTCTGAAGAGACCGAAACAGGTGGAAATCTGAAGGTGCAAGGTCAGGACTATACGGCGGATGCATTAACACCTCCCAGCCAAACTCTCTTAATTTTCGCTGAGTGGCTAAAGATGTGTGAGGTCTAGCGTTATCATGATGAAAAACCACACCCCTTCTGTTGATTAATTCCGGCAGCTTTCTCTCAACTTCTTGCTTTAATCTCATCAGTAGTTCGCAGTAGAGTTCAGAATCGATGGTCCTGCCTGGTGGTAACAGCTCATAATGAATAATGCCCTTCCAATCCCACCACACACACAGCATCACCTTGTTGCGAGTTAACCCGGGTTTCGCCACAGTCTGTGAAGCCTGACCGGCCTTTGACCACGACCTTTTTCGCACGTTCTTGTCGTACGTGATCCACTTTTCATCACCAGTTATCAGCTTCTTCAAAAATGGTTCGCTTTCATTACGTCGTAATAAAGAATCACAAATGAGTACACGGTTCATTAGGTTTCTTTCAGTGAGCTCGTGAGGTACCCAAATGTCGAGCTTTTTTGTGTACCCAGTTTTTTTCAAATGCGCCAAAACTGTTTTGTGGTCAGTTCCCAGTTCTTCAGCTACGTCGTAACTACTGACATGCCGATCTTGCTCCACTTTTTCAAAAATGGCATCCATTTTATCTGTAATAGGGCGACCAGAGCGACGTGCATCTTTGACATCAAAATTTCCGGATTGAAAACGCTTAAACCAAATTTGTGCTACTCTCACAGACACTGCACTAGGTCCATAAACATCGCAATTTTTTTTCGCGGCTTGCGTTGCATTTTTACCTTTTTTGTAGTAAAATTTTAAAATGTATCGAATTTCTTCATTAGATTCACTCATCTTGGCGGTACGAAAAACAAATGAGAATCACACATTTTCCTAATTTGAATTTGGAATTATGTTCTTTAAAATTTAAACTTTCAATGATACCAAAACCAGCCATATACAAATAGTATAGCCAAAGAGATTTTATTACAAGTTTATACATACATACTATAATGCGAAAAGACTTTTTCCCCAACCTAATAGATTGGCAATGAATCGACTAGGGTGAAACTTGTCTAAGGATGAGACCAAAAAAATACACGATGTGTGCGTAATGCGCATGTTTGCATGAAAAGTAGTACCGCAGTCTGACAATTGCTGTCTTTTCTAAGCGACTAAAGGCCTCCTTAGGCCCCCTGCGTGTACGTGAAATGGTCTCGACTAACTGTCTCGCTCTAATATACGCGTTAGTATGCTCTTTTTTACATTGCCGATCTACAGTTTCCTATATCTATGGTATGGACAGTGAAACCACTACAGCAGCTGCAGGGCTTAAATAAATTATTGTCCCACAATACCGGCTCAGCACGAAAACATTCTATGTTCTAGTTCGTTACTCCACACGATACTCATTTTGCACGCAAAATCGTAGTCTTTATTATAAAAATGAAAACACAACCGTAAGTGGCAATTGCGACTGAGCTGCCCGCGAATGTGGAGTCTTGTCGTGTTCGCGCCTGCGAGCCCTTTGTCGCGGGCCGAAAAACCGACAATTTTCGTGGAACACGGCGCGAACGAGCCGCGAAGTTGCGAATAATATGCGAATCGGATCCACATTCATGTTTCGCAGTCGCTCTTTACAAGTAGACATAAACAACATGTAAATTAAATAACCAACACCCTGAATACAGGTGGTTTGGGACCGGCTTGCGAGTTGATTTCAATATTTTTAAAAAAACAAAGTTTTTTTTTGAAGAAAAAAAAAGTACCCAGAAAATATTATACAACATTTTCTGAGTACTTTTGTTTTTGTTTTTCAAATAAAGCGGTTTTTTTTTAAAATATTTTGAAATCAAATTCCACTATACAATTCTCATCAGTCACAGTCTTTTTTTTTATGTTAAATAGGCTGGGCGTTTGACCACAATCTCGCCTGATGGAAAGCGATGATGAGGCCTATGGTGGTACACGCTCGCCTAGAAGATGCTTGTTCACTCTGGCCTTAAAGATGTCCAGATTATACTGATCCGGGAAAACAGACCTCGGCAAGGAGTTCCACTCCTTAGCAGTTCGCATAATGAAAGCTGAAGCAAATCGCTTCGTGCGAATTGGTGGAATGTCGACAACATAAGGGGAAAGCCCTCGCCGCGCCTGGTCGTCCGGTGGTGGAAAGGGGCAGGGGGGATCAAATTATGTTAAACTTCCGCACACTCTCCGAAATGTAACCGGTAAAATACAGAGAGGCTAGCCACACGCCTTCAATGGTCAAGGCTCTGGAGATTTTCTCCAACGAGTGCGTCATTACTGATGAGTCTCTTCGCACGGTGCTCCACCGTAGACGTGTGTCGCTCTTTAGGGAACCGACTCAGTGTTCCGAAACAGTAATGTGAACCAAATGTTCCGGAACAGTTGCCCGGCATAAAATGTTTCATTTGGAACTCGATCACCTCAACCGACGCGACGAACGACGGACACGAGCGATGCGAGTGAGAGAGAAGTGAATATGCGCACAGCGCTCACTGATTCAGTGACTCAGTCTGTGTACAGTACAGGTATACCCCGACCACCGCCGTTGCTTTACACAAAATAAGTCTTTGTTACTATGTTCATAAAGTTTAAAATCACAAATAAAAAAAGACGCTTCGGATACTACCTATATATGTATTATCATCTTATTACAAATAATGCTTTGTGAATATTATACCTACACATAAACATTAAAAAAACAGATAGAGTTACTTTCGCATTTATAATATTAATAAGCATTTAATGATAAAATAACGACGTAGAAACAGATACAAATCTCTGCGCGAGGCGCTAGCTAATGAGGATCCGTAACGATTTTAACTATGAATGTAGCTTTGTAGATAGTTAAAAAACAAAATAAATGGTACCAATTTTTTTTTTCTCCGATGAAAATTGACGAAGTTATGACGAAAAAACGGATCGTTCCGCCAAGCGGCCGCCTGGCAGGCGTGTGACGTCACTCGGCACTACATCACTGCCGACTGTACCCGCGCGCAGCGTTTCTTGCGAACATATCGTATTAAATACTATACATATTGTTTTTTTGATGTTATAGTGGTGGACAAAGCCTATTCAAGAGGTTTAGTGCCAATTTAGTGTAGTTTGAGCAATCCTACTAATTTATAGACACGAAAGTTTGTATGGATCGGATGGTGAAAGAAGTATGCGAGCGTATATACGTCTCTATGTCTTTAACGCAAAACCTACGGAATGGATTTTAATTCAAATTTGTAATAATATAGCTCATACATCAGAATAACATTATAGATAGGCTACCTTTTATTGCGAAAAGGGGCTCGAAGGGGTTGAAATAAGGGATGAAATTTTGTATCGAAGTTCTTCATTTTTAAAGAAAAGCCATGAAACTTGAATTTAGGCACTTGATAAAAAATAAATAAATATTTGTTTTAGCATTTTTGAAAAATTTTGATCCGAGTGGGGATGAAATAGGGGATGAAAGTTCGTATCGAAGTCCAAATTTGTCACGCTTTCACTCCTTCGATTTTATTAAAATTAGGTATTACGTAAAAATATACTAAACCTTAGGTCTAGTATATTTTTGTAGGATATAAGCTACCTTTATTTGTAAAAAAAGGGCATGAAGGGGTTGAAATAAGAGTCGAAAGTTTGTATGGCAGTTCGTCATTATTGAAGATTAAAACATGAAACTTTGAATTTAGGCTCTTGACAAGTAATAAATAAATATTTTGTTCATGTTTTTTAAAGTTTGACTTGTTTGGGGATGAAAGGTTGTAGGTAAGACTAAGCAAAGTCACGCTTTCGCGGCTTCGATTTTGATGAAATTTGGTACAAATATTGACTAGACGCTGGGAAAGGACATAGATTACCTTTTATTTCGAAAAAAGGCCTGAAAGGGTTGATATGAGATATGAAAGTTTGCATGGACGTTCGTCAAAATTATAATTTAGGCACTGTTTTTTCCCTAATAGGTGAAATCTTGACCTTTTATCATCACAAGGATGAAATGGGTGATGAAAGGTCGTATGGAAATCCAAAGTCCCAAAAATGCAGCCCAAAATAACTATTCCACGCGGGCGAAGTCGCAGGAAAAAGCTAGTACTACAGCTAGATATAGATAGTAGCTTACTAAAATAATAAGGTGTAATTTCGATTATATGATGGCGATTGTATGATGTATGATTTTATATTATCAAAACTATACATACAATTTTCAAAATCTTGCAGTGTGTAGGTACTTTGCTGAACAAAAATAGATTTTTTTACTCAGTTTAGTTTACAATGTTTATATTCTATCATTACCGTGGTTTAGTCAAATATGACTTATCCAAATATACACAATAATTTGCAATCATAATGTATACCTACTATTTCCTTTCTCAAATTTTCTGTTAGAGATTTTGCCGACGTTTGCTGAATTTCTGGTTATATTTTATTTATTAGGAAATAACAATATAATTTGACGAATTTTTGAAATATGTTTTTTGGGGTTTCACTGCGTAACACATTTAAATATATTATGTCAAAGTGAGAAAAAATGTCCAGGCCTATGTCCAACAGTGGGTGTCTCTCGGCTGAAATGATGAAAAAAAAAATTCTAAGTATTCCTCGATTTTTGTTACTATTTAAAATAAAAATTTACTCACGAACTATACATTATTTAAAAGTACCTATATAATATATTTAAGATTATCAGGAAAAAAATCATGTAAATATCTTAATTAACACGGAAGTTAGAACTTTATGAGATGATGATGAGTATAGTTTTATGATGTCAAGGTGAGAAAAAATATTATTTTAAGTACACCTACTTATTCCTCTATTTTTTATAACTATTAGAAATAAACTATTACTCACGGAATATACATTATTTAAAAGCATATTTATTGAAGATTATCAAGTAAAAAAAAACATGTAAATATCTTTATTAACACGGAAGTTGTAGTTATATGAGATGAAAATGAGTCAAAGTTCCTAGTGTGCGGCGACGCGGAGCGGGCGGATGGTGCCGGGTGACGTCACAGCCATGCCGTAGAGCGCAGCAGATTAAATAAAATCAGTTGACGCAAATGGCTTTATAACTTTGCAACCGATGGACCGATTTTGATGATTTAAAAAACATCTTTATTGTGGTACAAAAAGGAATGTTACTATGTATGTTGTATAAGGAAAAGCCATACCATTACGGGACCTCATTACCTATGTTACTCTATTTCAATGATATGAATGTTCCAAATGAAACATATCACTGATCCGGAACTTTGTACTGTTCCAGATTCAAATGTTCCAATCTCAGTAGTGATACATTTTTGCCACGACTACTCCACCGAGTCTAATGCATCTAACTGATATCGAGCAGATCCGTCCGAAAGGTGACAACAGTACTCTAAGCAGGAGCGAACTTGCGCTCGATATAGGCTTAGGAGCTGCTCAGATGTGAAATATCGTCTGACCTTAAAAAGTATGCCAAGTTTTTTGGCAGCGGTTTTAGCAATGGACTCGATGTAGCGACCGAAATTTAGATTGGCGGAGATATTCATACCCAAAAGCTCGAGATGGTCGTTAATCGGCACGGAAACATTTCGGAAAGTCGGAGTCAGATGGAGTGGACTCCGTTTCGCCGAGAAAAGACAAGCCTGTGTTTTGGAGGGATTGAATCCAACCAAGTTAGCTTCACCCCAGAGGGAAACAGCTTCCAGGGTTGAATTCACTCCCTTCATCATTGCCTCCCTCAGTGATCGGACATCTGCACCAGACTTCGCATCAGACAAGTACCTCTCCGAGACTGTGCTGTCGTCTGCGTACCCAAAGATACCGGGAGCTGTGAGCAGATCATTAATATGCAGCAGGAATAGAGTCGCGGAGAGAACAGAACCCTGGGGGACTACGGCATTTATGCCAAGCAGATCTGACGAGGAGCCGTTAATGACTACTCGAATTGATCTACCTCCCAGAAAATCCGCAATCCAGTTGCAAAGCCCGGTAGCGATTCCATATGAAGGAAGCTTGCTAATGAGACTTGCATGCCAAACCCTGTCAAAAGCCTTAGATATATCGAGAGAGACGGCGAGAGCTTCACCGTGTTTCTCTATGGCTTCGCTCCATAAGTGAGTAGCATACACAAGAAGATCCCAGTAGACCGCCCACGGCGGATACCAAATTGACGGTCACTGAGGAGATCGTTATCTTCGAGGTAAGCCAGGAGACGGTTGTTCAATACACGTTCCATAATCTTACATAGTATGGACGTGATTGCTATGGGTCGATAGTTGGCAGGGTCGGCACGGCTACCTTTTTTAGGTACAGGTTGAACATTGGCAATCTTCCAGGCAGTCATGAGGTCTGTTGCCATGCATTTCTTTCCAGGCACTCCCTAGATGCATTTATATGTGCGACGCCCATGTTTTAATGCAAACATTAAGAAAGAAGACAAATACAGACAGGGCTGTATGGACTTGATATCCTTTGCCCGTCCCGTTAGGGACAAAAGAAACAAAAAAAAAACGGACTGTCTTTAGACCAATGACGTAGGAATTCAATGGACGTGCCCTAACACCAAAAAAACCGTGCCGGTTGAGCGCATAAAATGGCGGACTGACAGCTGTTATAGTGCTGTTCGGTAGTATCTTGCTATATCGATAAAATTATGTTGTGAAATAATTTTATTGTGTCATAAAGTTAGCTTATCAATATGAAATGAATGCATAGATATAGGAAACTGTAGATGGGCAAAGTAAAAGAGAAAGAGTATACTAACACGTATATTAGAATGAGATAGACAGACGAGACCATTTCACGTATACGCAGGCGGCCTAGGTCGGCCTGTCAGTCACGTAGAAAAAACAGCAACTTTCAGACTGCAGTACTACGTCAGAATTCCTACGTCATTGCTTTAGACACATTCTTTCTAATCTGTGGGAGTGTTTGGCGGGAAACCATGGCGTCTGGATCAATGACGTTAGAATACCTACGTCATTGGTCTGGATGTCGATCTTTATTTCGATAATTCAAAATTGCTTCGGAGTGGATTTTGTGCAGTGAAAGTGGTGTCGTTTTGTTGCATAAGCATCCGTGTTGACGAACAGTTATGAGGAATCATTGAAATAAAGGTTTTGTGTATGTGGCGTTGAGAATTGTATAGTGTTTGGAAATCCCATTATACAATTCTCATCAGTCACCATCATGAGGTCTGTACCATGCATTTCTCGACAAGCACTCCCTAGATGCATTAAAAAGTGTGGCACCCACATTTTAATGCAAAAATCAAGAAAGAAGATGTAACTAAAGACTTGGCTGTATGGGCTAGATCCCTTTGCCGTTCCGTAACAGGGAAAATTAAAAAAAAAAGAGTGTTTGGCGGGAAATCATGGCGTCTGGATGTCGATCTTTATTTCGATAATTCAAAATTGCTTCGGAGTGGATTTTGTGCAGTGAAAGTGGTGTCGTTTTGTTGCATAAGCATCCGTGTTGACGAACAGTTATAAGGAATCATTGAAATAAAGGTTTTGTGTATGTGGCGTTGAGAATTGTATAGTGGTTGGAAATCCCACTATACAATTCTCATCAGTCACCATCATGAGGTCTGTACCATGCATTTCTCGCTAAGCACTCCCTAGATGCATTAAAATGTGTGGCACCCACATTTTAATGCAAAAATCAAGAAAGAAGATGAAACTGAAGACTTGGCTGTATGGGCTAGATCCCTTTGCCGTCCCGTAACAGGGAAAATGTAACCAAAAAAAAAATCAAAAGGGAGTGTTTGGCGGGAAATCATGGCGTCTGGATGTCGATCTTTATTTCGATAATTCAAAATTGCTTCGGAGTGGATTTTGTGCAGTGAAAGTGGTGTCGTTTTGTTGCATAAGCATCCGTGTTGACGAACAGTTATGAGGAATCATTGAAATAAAGGTTTTGTGTATGTGGCGTTGAGAATTGTATAGTGGTTGGAAATCCCACTATACAATTCTCATCAGTCACAATCATGAGGTCTGTACCATGCATTTCTCGCCAAGCACTCCCTAGATGCATTAAAAAGTGTGGCACCCACATTTTAATGCTAAACTCAAGAAAGAAGACGAAACTAAAGACTTGGCTGTATGGGCTAGATCCCTTTGCCGTCCCGTAACAGGGAAAACTAACCAAAAAAAAAAAATCAAGAGTGTTTGGCGGGTAATCATGGCGTCTGGATGTCGATTTTTATTTCGATAATTCAAAATTGCTTCGGAGTGGATTTTGTGCAGTGAAAGTGGTGTCGTTTTGTTGCATAAGCATCCGTGTTGACGAACAGTTATGAGGAATCATTGAAATAAAGGTTTTGTGTATGTGGCGTTGAGAATTGTATAGTGGTTGGAAATCCCACTATACAATTCTCATCAGTCACCATCATGAGGTCTGTACCATGCATTTCTCGCCAAGCACTCCCTAGATGCATTAAAAAGTGTGGCACCCACATTTTAATGCAAAAATTAAGAAAGAAGACGAAACTAAAGACTTGGCTGTATGGGCTAGATCCCTTTGCCTTCCCATAATAGGGAAAATTTTACCAAAAAAAAAAAATCAAAAGTAATCTGACATCTGATACGAAATTACGAATGACAATTCTTTGTTTTCGTTTGTTGCTTTGTTTCGCAAATTCGCAAAGCTTTCATTCGAAGATATACCTAGCAAATATTTTAATGGTTGATAATTAAATATTTACCAGTGCGGCTTTTTGAGCTTATACTTTAAATTTCTAAAAATGTCAGGGTGCGATGCTCAGAAACCGGAGAGCTCTAAGGATAACATTTCAACTAATTCTATTGATGAGGGATTGCCCACAGAGCTCAGTCAGCTGAGTCTATCAAGTTCGTCGAGTCAAGATGAATTTTATTGTGATAAAGGACATTCCGAAGCAACCCTTAAAAATATTTTCCAATATTACCAATCACAACAGTTGTGCGACGTGGCTCTTATTGCTGGTGGATGCAGGTAGGTACACAATCAGAGGCACACAAAGAAGTACTGTCAAACTTTTACAGATAATACTTCGTTATTATTACTTAATGGAATCTTATTAGTTTTTAATATATAAGGACTAGAATTTTTCACGTTATTCAACAAACATAGTAGGTATTTTATTATCAAATACTAAACAGAGTGTTGATACCTTTGTTTCTTTTAGAATCCCCGCTCATAAAGTTATGTTGGCTTCATGCAGTGAATACTTTGCAGCAATGTTTACTGGTGCACTCAGAGAAGCACAGTTGACAGAAATTACTTTAGAGCGTGTTGATTCACAGGCTCTCCAAACTCTTGTCCGATACTGCTACACAGGAACAATAGGTAATTTATATTGAATAGAATTTTTGCCAAGCATTCTGAAATGTTTTATAAACTTTTTAATTGAACATTTTCAGAACTACGTGAGGAAACTGTGGAAGTATTGCTGTCTACAGCCAGCTTGTTACAGTTGAATACTGTTACAGATGCTTGTTGTGCTTTCTTAAAGAAACAGTTAGATCCTTGTAATTGTTTAGGAATTTGTTTATTTGCTGAACAACAATCATGTATGAACTTACACAAAAGTGCATTGGAATATACATATCAACATTTTATGAAGGCTAGTATATACTATTTAGATGTATAACTCAATTAAATATAAAGATGGTTTATAAAAAAATAAATTAGATAATGTAAAGAATATTTTTATTTTTAGGTTGTCAAACATCAAGAATTTTTATCACTTCAAATGGAACAGCTAGCAAATCTACTTAAGTCAGATGATCTTAATGTAGTGACCGAAGAGAATGTTTTTGAAAGCCTGATGACTTGGGTACAACATGACAGCGCTAACAGAGAACAATATTTACCAACTTTAATGAAACTGATTAAGTTACCATTACTTTCTTCAGAGGTATTGTTACTTCAATAACTAGTATTTTATATAAAAGTAAAAAATATGTTTTCATCTTTTGAACAGAAAATTTGAACTTTTATTTTGAATGATTTAACTTTTTTTCTTACAGTACTTAATAGATAAAGTTGAAATTGCTTGTGGCAATGTAATTGAATGTCAACCTTTAATAATGGAAGCTGTCAAGTGGCACCTTTTACCTGATCGCCGTTCCCTGCTGTTTTCAAATAGGACTAGGCCTAGGACGTCTACTATAGGACGCCTCTTAGCTATTGGTGGCATGGATGGATACAAAGTATGTACTTGAATCTATGTATGAAAAAAATTGTTATAATTATTTTTTTAAATTTAACCTTCAAGCAGGCGCGCATAGTCAATCGACCACACTTCATACATTTTCGTTTATATTATTATTATTACCCATCACATGTATTTTTCATTTGTAGTAGCCTGTCGCTATGTCATTAGGAGTATAATAAAGTGTTTACCGTCGCTCGGGGCGCTCCCTCTACCCCACAAATCGCTATTCTCTATGTCGCGGCGTAGTCGTCGAAAGGACTACATGCGCCCGTCATTGAAAAGGTTACGCGCGACGCTTAACGTGACATAACGTTGCTTTGGCTATCACACAATATTAAGGAATTAAGCTAGGAATATTGTTTTTTTTAATAAAATGAATCGTAGACCGTTACCACAAGATGCAACACTCGAAGGATTACTTAGAGAAGATGAAGAAGAGAGTGAATCAGAGCTCTTTTAATTACTTGTTTTGACAAATGAGACTTTAAAGACAATCATAATACATCTGTGTACTAAAAATAAATGATTTTTGAATAATTAGTGCTTTATTTCTCTGATTCATCCCATAGGTCTTTTCGGTTACGCGCGCCCGCTCCCGTTACAAATGGCCGCGAACCCGCTTGAAGGTTAAAGCACATCATAGCTTTATTAATTTCAACTCAATATTGAACCAATTAAAAAAAATCCTTATATCATCACAAATTATTGAATATTTGTTACAGGGTGCTAGCAACATGGAAATGTATGATCCAAGAACAAATAGTTGGACACCATTTATGAGAATGGGTGCTAGAAGATTACAGTTTGGTGTGGCTGTGATGCAAAACAAACTTATTGTGGTTGGAGGAAGAGATGGCCTGAAGACATTAAATACAGTAAGATTTTTAAAAGTAGAAAAAATACACTGAATAAAAATCGACCCGAACCCAGCATCCTCCGCAATCCGTGCGGCTGCGTTAACCACTACGCTACCGGGACATTGATTTCGCCGTCGAAATTTGTCAATGCGTGGTGCTTATGTTTTTATGGTAAACATTGTTTCATGAAATCTTTCGTACTTCTAAGATCCGAACGAAATATGTGAACCGTGCCATGTGAAAGCTGTCTAAGTAGCTCATACATTTCTACTTTACACGACAAGGCGACCGTGCCGTGACCGTGTGCATGTGAAACGGGCCTTATTGTATTTTTCCTAACAAAACCGTTAGGCCACGCCTCTAATTGGTTAGCAAACCATGTTAGCGTGTTGGCTAACACGATAACACCGGCTACCGGACCTACCGGCCGTTACCGGCTTTATACAGGTTATTTGCAAAACACCAACATCCAATATTGGTGGCTTATCTCTCGCTAGCTATCTTCACATTTGGACTCCACTTCTGCTTACCATCAGGTGGAATGGAGTCACTCATCATCACAAACAACTTTTACAATGGAAGCAACTCTAAAATTGCGAAAAAAAATCAGCTGTTCCACAATGATATTATAGTGTTAGATACCTACATTATACGCTCACAAAACTGGAAAAACTTATGATCCGAAATGCACACATTTACACTTCTGTTATTTCACTGCATTGGCAAAAATTGAAAAGGGATGGCAATTATGCCATCCCTTTTCAATTTTTGCAAATGAAACAAAAAAGGCAGCTAGTGTTTGTAGGGTTAAAACGATACCTCCGAGGTATCGATACTTTTACTCGATACAGTATCGGTCGTGAAGTATCGATACTTACTGGAAAACGGTGAAAAGTATCGATACTTACTCATATCGATACATTTTAGTAAAATTACGAAAAATCAAATAAATGCAGCAATTAACATTAATATTATTTATTCTTATAACAATATAGGTAATTAAGTTGCTTTAATTTAACACGTGTTCGCGGTTTGCACTTGTTAAAAAACCTCGTATTATCCATATTTAAGATGCAACGCGAAAACTTGAAATCTTACATCAAAAAGAATTTGTTAATGAGTTACACCCGTATTCACAAATATTACTATGAGATCTCTCGACCCTTGGATAAGAAACGAACCAATCACAGAGCTCTATTCAACGCAATGGCATTGAATACAGCTCTGTGATTGGTTCGTTCCTTAACCAAGAGTCGAGTGATCCTATGATTCATGAGTAATGTTTGTGAATAGGGGTGTCAATGTAATTGAGTCCAATCACAGAATGACAAGAAAACAAGACTGCCAACAGCACGAAAAGAAAGGTTACTCCAATTTCAATGACGAAGAATGACGAGCAAGCAAGGTTGCCAACAAGGACCTTATATTTTATATAACTTCGTGGTTGCCAACATTACCCTTAGTATGAGTTTTGATAGTTTTCGACCTCGATCAAACGTATCGTCTCTTTTCATACATTGCCCACTGTTTCTGATAGTTTACGCTAGAGGCGCTAGTGGGCAATGGATGAAAAGAGACGATACGTTTGATCCAGCTCGAAAACTAACAAACTCATACTAGGGGTACATAACAAACACATAGAAAAATACGTTCAAAAACTAGTATAAGTAAACGATACGATACGAGTATTTCTGACCGATACCTACTCGGTATTTAATTGTAAAGTATCGATGCCAAAAGTACTCAGTATCGAAAGAAAAGTATCGAGTAAGTACTTGTATTTACTCGTATCGTTGCATCCCTAAGTGTTTGTCATTGCGTGACATTACCAATAGCAACCATGGCGCCATATATTCGTTTACCATGTTAAAACGAACTTAAATAATATAATTTCGGCTTAATTACTTATGATACGTGACTCCATGAGCTTTATTTATTTTGCTTGCATAATTGGTGCATTTTCGCATGTCATTTTGTTGCATAAGCACGGTTAGCGGGAACTGGAAGGCACACGCGTACTGTCTGCTGTTTCAAAAGCAACTAAGTCCAACAGGCAACATGTGTTGTCTGTTTGATGTGCAATTTCGACGCGCTTATGACGTATCTACCTCTTTTTATAATACTATTGCTGTTTCATACTAAAGTGCATCGAGCACATAACGGATAGAGAAGAAATGTAACGTATTTTGTTCTTAAATAATTCCGCCAAACAATTGAAACTACGCGTCATACTAGAAATGGGGATACACAGGCATGCATAATTATGTTTTTATCGATATCGTTACTTAGCTATGAAAATAAATACCTAATAAAAAAAATACTAAATTAAAACAAACTTATTTATTTTCTTTATAAATTCTAAGACCCGAACGAAATATTTCAGTTAAGATGAAACTACCTTACATTATGGAATAATTTTATTTTTGCGTTTACAAACGCGTAATATTAATACTAAAAAAATGTAAGGTAGTTTCATCTTAACTGAGCTTCAAATATTTGCAAAAATATTTTGTTCGGGTCTTAGAAGTGCAAATTTCAAAGATTTGATGAAACAATGTTTACCATAAAAACATAAGCACCAAACACTGACAAAGTTCGACTGCGAAAAGCAGTGTCTCGGTGGCGTAATTGGTCAACGCATCCGCCCGGATTCTGGAAGATGCGGGTTCGAGTCCCGCCTGAGGCAAGTCGATTTTTTTTCAGTGCATTTTTCTAGTATTATTATTTACGCGTTTGTAAACGCAAAAATAAAATTATTCCATAGAAAATCGTAGCTAGTTAAAGTATAAAATAATACAGAAAGTAACACATATAAAATCAGTGAAAAGTGGAAAAGTATCAGTGGCAGTGCTAAAAAGTGAATTATGTAGTTATATAAAACGCGAATTAAGTTCAAACAGTTTTCATAATATTTTTTACAAAGAAATGTTATTTACAACGAAAAGATAAATCTATTTCCAAGGGATAAAATGTTATTGAACTACAAATATCGATACAAGTTTAGATTTATGTTATTGAAGCATGTTGCAACACTACTAATATACTGTTTTAGGTGAGATTGACAGTTTGACGTTAGCGCAAAAGCGCTCACCTGTTTCGGAGACGGAGGGCGCGTATTACCACTCTATTGGTTATGTGCTCGATGCTAAAGTACATACCTACGTACTAAAACCGTATGAAGCAGCTGAATTTTTTTCGTAATAAAAGTTGTTTGTTGATAAGGTCTTCAAATGGTGTTTTACAAATATACTGGGTGTAAAAGACATAACAGTCAAACGAGAACCATGTATTCTATACATCAAAATAAGACATATTTCAAAAAAAATATTGCTGGGAAATGATTTTTATTTTTTGGTGTTAAAAAAAAATGCAAATTGTACCGCGCAATGTAAAGGGCTCAACTCGCACGCAAATCGCAAAACCGCAATAATTTTGCCAGACGGCGGCCCCGTTCATTAGTGTCCGTGCGCATCGAGTGAGCTACATTGAACGTTAACGTTTTGAAGTCATTTTTTGTTATGAAATACTAAAAAAAAATTATAATGTTTCTTTGGACAATAATTAAGAAATAACGTATAGAATACGTTTTCATAAAAAAATGTAAAAAAAAAATATGACTTTGACCTTCAATAAAATTGTAATAGTCCAGTCAACAAGTTCAAAAACGTGAAAAATAGAGATAAAGCTCCTAAAAATATGAGCAATAGCTCATTGGATTCGGAACGACCTCTAGAAAAATGAGTTTTGAGGATTTTACTGCACGTAAAAAATTGCAATTGTTATTAACAAAATAAGATGAAAAAAAAGAGGTATTTACGTTTTTGTTAATAACTCATAAACTATTAATATTTAAGATATTTGGAAAAAAGGCCCTTAAAGAGGAGGAAATTTCCAAAAAAAAAGTCCCAGCTCTCGGAACTCTACCTCTATTATTTATAACTTTAATTTAACGCTGAAAATAGGGTTCCGCGCAGCCATTACGGCATGGGCGCACTGCCGTTAAAGACAGTTTCTTACATAAAATTATTTTTTATAGTAACAAATATGAATTTAAAAATTTAAATAAATTATGGTGTCATCCAGATACTTGAAAGAATATATTCCCGTTGGAAAAAAATTTTTAAATTAATTTTTCAAAAAGTTATGCAATTGTTAACTAACGAATTTTTTTCCTATCTCCGTTTTCATAAATGACGACATAAAAATTTAAATAATAAACCTATAAATTTTTGGCTCTGTGGAGCTCTTCTTATATATATACTTAACAAGATCCCGCGATAAAAGTTTATTAAAGTTAATTATTTTGTTTATAATAATTTTTTAAAGTTAACAAAAAATGAAAAGTCTAAGAAATGTTATTAAAAAAATTTTTTTAAACAAATGTTATATTATTGCTGCTTTCTTATCCAACAATGGCATTAAGTAACATCGGAAAATTTTTTTTTACATCATTTGTTAAGAAATTGTTTATGAACAAATAGACAAGTTTAATATTTAAAGAATTTTTTTTTTTACCATTGTGTTGTCGTGGCAAAATAATGATTTTTAAAAAAAAAAAAATTTCTTAAATAATTTTTTTTATTGTTTATAATCGTTTTTTTTATATTTCGATTGTTTAAATAATTAGTTAAGGAATGATGTTTTCTTTAAAAATCATAATTGGCATTTCTTCATAGGTAAATAGAAAAAAAAATTTTTTTTATCAATAATTTCATTGTTTGTTAACTTAACAATTTGTTATAAACAAATTCTAACTACCGTTATATTTTTTTTCTAGAGCTAAAAAAAATAACAAAAACAGCCATATATATCAAAATTCAAAAAATCGGGTAATATTTAAAAGCGTTATAAAAAATAGAAAAATTTTTTTTTAGTATTTTGATATATATGGCTGTTTTTGTTATTTTTTTTAGCTCTAGAAAAAAAATATAACGGTAGTTAGAATTAGTTTATAACAAATTGTTAAGTTAACAAACAATGAAATTATTGATAAAAAATTATTTTTTTTCTATTTACCTATGAAGAAATGCCAATTATGATTTTTAAGGAGAAAATCATTCCTTAACTAATTATTTAAACAATCGAAATATAAAAAAAACGATTATAAGCAATAAAAAAAATTATTTAAGAAAAATTTTTTTTTTTTAAAAATCATTATTTTGCCACGACAACACAATGGTAAAAAAAAAATTTCTTTAAATATTAAACTTGTCTATTTGTTCATAAACAATTTCTTAACAAATGATGTAAAAAAAATTTTTCCGATGTTACTTAATGCCATTGTTGGATAAGAAAGCAGCAATAATATAACATTTGTTTAAAAAAATTTTTTTAATAACATTTCTTAGACTTTTCATTTTTTGTTAACTTTAAAAAATTATTATAAACAAAATAATTAACTTTAATAAACTTTTATCGCGGGATCTTGTTAAGTATATATATAAGAAGAGCTCCACAGAGCCAAAAATTTATAGGTTTATTATTTAAATTTTTATGTCGTCATTTATGAAAACGGAGATAGGAAAAAAATTCGTTAGTTAACAATTGCATAACTTTTTGAAAAATTAATTTAAAAAAATTTTTCCAACGGGAATATATTCTTTCAAGTATCTGGATGACACCATAATTTATTTAAATTTTTAAATTCATATTTGTTACTATAAAAAATAATTTTATGTAAGAAACTGTCTTTAACGGCAGTACGCCCATGCCGTAATGGCTGCGCGGAACCCTATTTTCAGCGTTAAATTAAAGTTATAAATAATAGAGGTAGAGTTCCGAGAGCTGGGACTTTTTTTTTGGAAATTTCCTCCTCTTTAAGGGCCTTTTTTCCAAATATCTTAAATATTAATAGTTTATGAGTTATTAACAAAAACGTAAATACCTCTTTTTTTTCATCTTATTTTGTTAATAACAATTGCAATTTTTTACGTGCAGTAAAATCCTCAAAACTCATTTTTCTAGAGGTCGTTCCGAATCCAATGAGCTATTGCTCATATTTTTAGGAGCTTTATCTCTATTTTTCACGTTTTTGAACTTGTTGACTGGACTATAACTATCAATTTCCCAGGTATAGTCTAAAGGAAAAAAAATGTTATGATGGTGAGCAGAATACATGGTTCTCGTTTGACTGTTCATGTCTTTTACACCCAGTATAATAATGTAGCATAATTTGGATCTCTATTTTAAATAAATAGTATTTTTTTTAGTTAACTTAGCTTTGATTTTGACTATCAACTTTTGCTATTAACTATACTATCAATGACTAATCCTTACTAATCCTTACTAATATTATAAATGCGAAAGTAACTCTGTCTGTCTGTCTGTCTGTCTGTCTGTCTGTTAAGCTTTCACGTCTAAACCACTGAACCGATTTTGATGAAAATTGGTACAAATATAGATTAGATCTCGGGGAAGGACATAGGCTACTTTTTATTGCGAAAAAAAGGTTGTATGGGTTGAAAAAGGGGATGAAAGTTTGTATGGAAGTTCGTCATTTTTGAAGATAGAACCATGAAACTTGGAATTTAGGCACTTAATAAGACAAAAAGAAATATTTGTTCTAAGATTTTTTAAATTTTGACCTGTATGGGGGTGAAATAGTGGATGAAAGTTTGTATGGGACTTCGTCATTGTTAAAGATAAAACCATGATACTTTGAAATTAGGGACTTAATAAGAAAAAAAGAAATATTAGTTCTAGGATTTTTGAAATTTAGACCCGTGTGGGGATGAAAATTTCTATGGAAGTTCGTCATGGTTAAAGATAAAACCATGAAACTTTGAATTTAGACACTTGATAAGAAATAAAGATTCAATCCAAGATGACGGTTGTGACTTTTTAATATAATATCGATATGGGTATCACTTTTGTGGTTTTCGGAGGTCCCGATTAGATCCAAGATGGCGGACGCAACTTTTTGACAAAATGTCAATATGGGTATCGTTTTCGTGGTTTTTGGGGGTCCGGATTACGAATAAAGCATCTATAATGAGATCCAATATGGGGGACGTGACTTTTTGACAAGATGTCAATACGGGTATCATTTTCGTGGTTTTCGGAGGTCCCGATTCCTAATACACCATCCATTTTGAGATCCAAGATGACGGACGCGAATTTTTAACATAATGTCAATATGGGTATCGTTTTCGTGGTTTTTGGGGGTCCGGATTACGAATAAAACATCTATTTCGAGATCCAAGATGGCGGACGCGACTTTTTGACAAAATGCTAATATGGGTGTCATTTTCGTGGTTTTCGGGGGTCCCGATTCCAAACACGACATCTATTTCGTGATCCAAGATGGCGGTTGAGACTATTTAATGTAAAATCGATATGGGTATCATTTTCGAGATTTTTGGGGGTTCTGACTCCGAATAAAACATCGATTTTGAGATCCAAGATGGCGGACGCGAATTTTTAATATAATGTCAATATGGGTATCGTTTTCGTGGTTTTTGGGGGTCCGGATTACAAATAAAACATCTATTTCGAGATCCAAGATGGCGGACGCGACTTTTTCACAAAATGTCAATATGGGTGTAATTTTCGTGGTTTTCGGGGGTACCGATTCCGAATACGACATCTATTTCGAGATCCAAGATGGCGGTTGCGACTATTTAATGTAAAATCGATATGGGTATCATTTTCGAGATTTTTGGTGGTTCTGACTCCGAATAAAACATCGATTTTGAGATCCAAGATGGCGGACGTGACTTTTTAACTTAATAGAAATATGGGTATCATTTTCGAGGTTTTCGGGGGTCCTGATTCCAAATACATCATCTACGTCGAGATCCAAGATGGCAGATGGGACTTTTTAACATAAAAGCGATTTGGGTATCAATTTCGTAGTTTTCGGGGGTCGCGATTCCAAATACGTCGTCAATTTCTAGATCCAAGATGGTGGACGCTACTTAACTTATTATTAATATGGATATCATTTTCGTGGTTTACAGGGTTCCATTTTGATATCCAAGATGGCAGACGCGAATTTTAAACTTGATATGGGTATCAGTTTTGTAGTTTTCGGAGGTCTCAAAATGGATGCTGTATTTGGAGTCAGGATTCAGAATACAGGATTCATTTTGAGATCCAGGTGGACGTGACTTTTTAGCTTAATCGCTTTCACGCCTAACACCTGAACCGAATTTATTGAAATTTGGTACAAAAATAGACGAAACCTCGAAATGGAATAAAAGCTACTTACCTTTTTTGTGAAAAAGGGAATGAAGGGGTTGAAATATGAGATGAAAATTTTTATGCGATTCCTCATTACCGAAGATAAAACCATGAAACGCAAATATTGTTCTAGCGTTTTTGAAATATCAAAGGATGGAGAAACATAAAATGGTAGATTGTAAAAATGCCATTTTCTGTAGTGCACTGCAGTTTGTATGTGTGTTTTTTGCATAATAAGTACCTACACAAAAAAATGCTGCCTAAAGTAATTATTCCACGCGGACGAAGTCGCGGGCAAAAGCTAGTAAACTATATTAAGACCCACATAGATCCAAACAAAGTTTTTAATAATTTTATATTTCAATTACTTAAATATAATTTTTGTTATAGGTTGAGTGTTTTGATCTCACTTCACTTAGCTGGACCACATTAGCTCCAATGAACACCCATCGTCACGGATTGGGTGTTGCAGTACTAGGAGATGGGCCAAATTCACCAATTTATGCAGTTGGTGGTCATGACGGATGGATATATCTCAATTCTGTTGAAAGGTGATATTATATTTACTACATCTGTAAGCATACGTTTTGTCTACGTTTTTACACATTGTTAGGTATTATGTCAACTTGTGGTGTAATAAGAAAAAATAGGAGCAAATTCGTCGTGCTCTCCTAGTCCTCTGTAGCTCCATCTGACAACCTTCATGAAGACGAATGGCGGCTGAAAGATTCCAGTGTTTCCTAGGCCGTCTACCTGTCATTACCTTACATCACATGTTGCCTTCGCAGAGTGCTAATTAATTAGTAATTGACTAATATAATTGCTTAAGAGCCATTTCACGTTTTTGCACGAATTTCGGAGATTTTGGAGTCCTATATCACAATCTTAAGGAATACCCAGACATTATTTAATAATTGATAAAAATAGGCCAATCTATGTTGTTGACGTTTAATGAAACAAAATTACTAAAACTTATTTGATTAATTTGTAATGTTCGATCTCCCACAACCGTTTTGCTGAAAAACATTCGCAGACTCAATTTCAAAGTCCTTATTCTATTAATAATGTTAAAATGATAAACGTAAAAAAATATAGGAATCATCGGACATATGTTCCAGTCGGTACTTAATGAAATAGATTCTTGAATTTCATTACCATTTATGAGTAAAAAAATAAATCATTTGGCAAATTTCTAACATTAACATAATAATTTAATCGCCAATTTTGGTTAAAATACATCGTAATAACTAAAATAAAATTATCCCAAAATAAACAATATTCCTTCGACTTTTGATTTCTAAAGTTATTTGGTCAATATCAACAATAAATTTGTCAATATATTTATATGAAATGTGAAATAAATTAGTATAATGCTGGGGCCGCACTTGCGCCTATCGTCCCGAAGTAATGCGTGGCGATACTTCGTACGATACACGCAAGTGCGGCCTCAGCAAAGTTATCGCGATAAAACATGTGGCATTTCTTTATTTGCACGAACTATCGTGCAATAATCCAAGATGGCCGAAATCATTTCCAGACGTGTAAATTGCGTGGTATTATTATCCTTATTTGCGTTTAACTATGCATAATCTTTTCTTTACTTCTAAATTGTGTGCTAATAATTACGTAATGCATTTAATATAAAAAATAACTCAGTTGTATCGTATACATAGTCATCCGTACGCGTCTTAACTAATGGAGAACAACCTTCGAAATGAACAACGTATGTCTGACCACGCAGCGCGATAGGTTAGCGCGCTAAAACTCTGACGTACCGCCTCCCGGCCGATAACGCACACTCAACCCGAATATTCGCGACGATAGCCGATAACGGCCGGTCACATCTGCGTGTATCGTGTCCTAACACGAAGCTTCGTGACGATAGGCGCAAGTGCGGCCCCAGCATAAATCACGATGCACAAGCGTGCTCCGATTAGTCTGACGCGAGCGTCCGTCCAGGTAGGACCTGTGCTATTTTTTCCCGCGTCCCGATATTCGTTCGCTCGTATCGAGTAGTCATAATCATACTGCGACAAATAGTTTTGATCTATTTTGAGTTTTATTTTTGGATTTAAGTTTTGTTACTTATTAAATATGTTGGTATGAATTATACTAGTAGTTTGTATAATAATAACATTCTTTTTATTTATTTATTTTTAGCTATGGGTCGCAAGGATAGTTATTACCGTTGCGTTAAAAAAAAGAAAACGCGATAATTCTGCAGCCTTAAAAAAAGCAAATAATTTATTTTTCAACTTGGCCGAAATAACGATATACTTGAGCAATATTATGATGTCCTGAAGCTGATTTAATGACGAAGCTGGTTATAAACATACACATAAACATATCATCACGCTTTTATCCCCGAAGGCATAGGCAGAGGTGTTAACACCCACATTTCGCCAGATATGATTAGGTCCCCATGTAATAGGTGGCGAGCCTGTTGCCATGCACCGGGCACAATGTAAGGCAAGCAATATTCACAATCCTTACTTCGTTATAATATTATAAATGCGAAAGTAACTCTGTCTGTCTGTCTGTTAAGCTTTCACGTCTAAACCACTGAACCGTTTTTCATGAAATTTAGTCCAAATATAGATTTGATCTCGGGAAAGGACATAGGCTACTTTTTATCTCGAAAAAAAGGTTGAATGTGTTGAAATAGGGGATGAAAGTATGTAGAAATAGCTAAGTGGTTTTCTTGTTACAATCGAAATCAAAAATATTGAACGAAGAAAAAGCGAAGCTATATGACACTGTGATTTTATATTATTATTTTATTTTACTGGTATTTGTTATGTTTGCACTAAAACTAATAAATGAACGTAACTCAAAAATATATATAATCCAGAAATCCTTGGCAATTTGTCTATTAAATTAAATCGTAAAACCACTAAAATATCACGGGATCGCAATGATATGCGTGGATGTATTATGGATAACGAAATTTAGTGAAAATTCCCCATGATTTTTCGCGTTTTGTACGCGACAACAAACTGATTTGAATATTAAATCACTGATATTTGCTTTATTTGTTGCACATATAAAACACAAATACATAGGTACTATCCCGAAATCCACGATAATTCGTCATTAAAATGAACTCTTAAAATCACTAAAATATCACAGGATTGCATGGATATACGTGGATGTATTGTGAAGTAGTTTGACGTGATAACGTCTTATAAATCAACGAAAGCCGACTGCACAAAAAGACACGATTCTTTGTCACGTTCCGCCTGAGGAGAGTATGCAATCGAGAACGCGGAATAGGCGATAGAGAAGCACGATCGGTATTTACGTTAACACGTAAAATTATCGTCCGTAAACAAACTTTACAGACAACCATTTTTTTCAAAAATATTCACCATATCAAAGCCTTTAGTAATATCTGTCTAAGATTAAATCTTTAGAAATCAAAAATATCTACAGATCAAGTAGATATCCGTGGATGTAGGTACGTGAAATCACAAACGTCATTTAATACTAAAGGGTAACGGCTTTTTTTTTAAGCAAGTGGTTATTTTAAAAATACATATCATCTCACTTTTTTTGTAATATAGCTTTAAGAATAGAGCGATAAGTCATTGAAATATCTTGGGATCACCCCGATATCCATGGATGTAATATGGAATCAAAAAATTCACATTAGTTACCATAGCCATTTAACCAATAAAAAAAAAGTATCGGAGGAATATATAAAAAAATATGGTTAGTTATACTGACCGCTCCACCAACGGCATCTTCGATGTGTGTCAATGTGTGTGACGCTGTATGATATTTTTTTATTCTTATTTTATTCAGAGTTCCCTACCCATAGGGAACTCTGAATAAAACAGGATGCCAACGGGACCCGATTAACAAGCCTCCGCTATGTGTCTGTCTCTCTGTCATATGGCTATATCTCTGACCATAATAGGTAGGCACTTGAAATATTCACAGAATACCTTTATGCTTTTGTGGCCGCCATAACAATACCACCTTCACCCATCTCTCATTGATCAATAACTATTGTGCTGTAATACGTTCTTTAGTATGAGTATCATGAAACACGGACAGTAGATAGGTATCTATAAAAAAATATCTTTAAAACACATTAAATATGTACTAACCAATACAAAAAAATACATTAAGGATCAAGATTATTTCGCAGAATATAGTTCTACTCACGCTGCCAAGTACGCGCACACAAACGTACAGCGCGTAAAAAACCTAAAGTCGAGCGCTTACGATCGGTGAAAGGGCTCTTAAATATTAAATAAGCTTGCACAAGTGGTCCCAGCCAGTTCAAATCCTGGTAGAAACATATTGATATGTTTTAAGTTATGTAAGTACTATGGAATGGTTATTATTATATTTATTTATAAAGGTGTCAAATTATTATTATTATTTATTTATTTTTTTACATATAATAATAATGATAAACTTTTCACACTTATCATGCATCAACTCCCTGTCTGTATGTCACTAGTTGACAAAGGCCTCCTCCAAATGTCTCCATTTCTCTCTATTATTAGCTACTCTTGTCCATGTATCACTTGCTAGGACTTTAATGTCGTCAACCCACTGTCTTAATGGTCTACCTAGTTTTCTCTTCTTGTCACTTGTGAACCAATTCATGACTAATTTTGACCATTTTTCACTTCGTCTGAATCAGAGGAAATGGATATGGTCCGACCATTTCCATTTTCGCTTTTTTAATGTTTTTAAGACATATTTTGGTCTGGTTTGTTTTTAATGGTTGCAATTATCATTATATCGGTCAGCCTTTTCCCTATCATACTTCTTTCCATGGAGTTTTGACATGTTTCAATCTTCTTATTGTGAGTGCCTAAGTTTGGTAACCATAAGTAAGTACAGGAAGTATGCAAGTATGGAAAAGTTTCCGCTTCATAGTTATTCTCGTTTTTCATAATTTCTTTCAAGCCCCAACATTGTTTCCAAGCGTTTCCAATACGTCTTTCTATTTCTTTTTGGGGAAATAATAAACCGAGCAACTAAAAAACCAAAAATAACGACTAAAAATCCTAAATGGGCGACTAATCATAATACGCATACCTGGGTCAACTAATGGGGCGACTAACAAATGATTAGTAGGTAGCCCGTTTAGTATTTTTAATAGTTCATTCTGAATTTTAATATTCCTTCAACACAGTCGATCAGATTGTTATTGATCCTAATAGGTTCTTGCTTCTCATTTGTCATAGCTTTGGTCTTTTATATATTCATGACTAATCCCACCTTTCTGAGTTCATTCAACATAATCTGCAGGCCTGCACTCGTCAGCGAGAGGATCATCAAATCATCTGCCAATCTTAAATGTGATATGTTTTCACCATTAATAGACAGCCCACATTTTATTTCGAAAGTTCCTGTCCACTCCACGCCCACTACTATGAACGTAACATATCTAGTGTTAGATTATAACTTTTGGGCTATAGTAGCCTGAAATAAAAAGCTAATTATCATATTATAACATCGTAATGTAGATGTATATACGTGTAGAACGTAGATGAACGCAATGTGAACTCGGAGTGCAGAGATGATTTAAGAGTGGAATATCTGTCCCGGTTGTTGGTATTTGTTAGCTGTCCCATTTGTGTAGGCGACATGCTGGCAACCTGTCACTTTTGGAGGCACTGCATGGCCCATACTGCATTTGGTTTTATATGTAACTAGCTGTTACCTAAAGCTCCGCTCAACCTGTTTTGGGATTACGAGTGTGATTATATGTTTGTATGATTTAGATGGGACGCGTGCTCGCGTACTTGGACAATCGTGTCCCCGATGAGCGGGGCGCGTAGTACTTGCGGGGTGGCCTCACTGCGGGGCCGGCTGTATGCCGTGGGTGGGAGGGACGGGGCGGCCTGTCTGCGCTCCGTCGAGTGCTACGACCCCGCTACCAACCACTGGACTAATTGTGCGCCCATGACTCGCAGGCGTGGCGGCGTCAGCGTAAGTGTTATATCAAATTCTTCTTTTTTGTTTTTTTTTGTTTATATGTTTATGTTAATTAAGGCCGCTCTCTCACGGGTCGGCAAGGTTTCGGTGCAGTGTGTATGCAGCAAATGTTTCACCGCTGCTTTACGGGCTAGTATCGCACACGGCGTCTGCATGCTGACTGCATTTTCTTTATTAAGTGGTGAAGAGTCTACGAGCAAACGTGTCGTCTGGTGATTCATCAAGCGATGAAGATATTGTTGTAATATACAACTATTTGCGAAGGACACGAAAAAAGAAGAAATATTGGGTGCACCCATATATTCAACGCAACTACAGTAGTAGATTATTTGTAGCAGCAAAAGAATTGCAGGAAAATTACGAAAAATTCAAGTCAATGTATAGAATGTCAAGAATTTCTTTTATAGAGCTAATCAGCCTCGTTCCACCATTTTGTGCGGGAAATAAAATCGGCACGCGCTCTGCAAATGTCGAGCCTCGACTGGATGATGATGTTGCGTGGCCGCATGTCGAACGCATACCGCGCCGCGCCGATGTCACACCGACCCGTGTGCGAGCGAGATATAAAATGTATGTCGCAGCAACCAATCGACATGTTGCACGCATACCGAGCGCGATTTTAGCCGCTTGCTTGCAGACCCGTGAGCGAGCGGCTTAAGTGTTTGGCGGACGTAAACTTATGGCAATCACGGATTCATGCCGACATATTAATTTATTATATTACTTTTATAGGTAAGTCTCCTTAGTTTACAAGTTACGGTGTCTCTACTCTTACCCTATCTCATATCTATGAAAAGTTTGTTTCACAATCCCTAAACAATTACACTTTTAAATGAGTTTATAAAAATAACATGTGGTCAAATAGGTTTGTGCTGCGGGGGGATATCTGTACGCGCTCGGAGGGCACGAAGCCCCAGCAAACACTGTAGGTGGTCGACTAGCGTGCGTAGAACGCTACGACCCCGTCGCTGACTCGTGGCTGTTGCTGGCTAGACTATCGTATGGCCGGGACGCTATAGGCTCATGTCTCCTGGGAGACCGAATTGTTGCCGTTGGTAAGTATTCTAAAAACTTAACAAGCATCTTGGTCAGTTATAGTAACATTTTTTTTGGCATGTCATCCGGTTCGAATCACCAAATAATAGAGACAACAGTCTAAATTCTTCTTCTTTAATTAATGGCGTTCGCGTTATTTAAGTATCGCATTTCGCCAATGCCAAGTGAAAATGTACTTTTAAAGTAACAGACAATTGTACGGTAGATTGAGGTTAAAAATGGAGTCTCTCAAACACGTGTTTTTACAACAAGAACTCGGGAGAAACTACCATAGTCTTAGGTTAAAAAAAAGTCATCATACACAGTTTTAGTGTACCTACAGTAATGAAAATGGTTAACACGCAAAACTCTAACTGTGTAAACATAATCGACGTAAGTATTATCTTCTGTACGCTTAGATATGTGGCTAATAATGCTCCATAGCGTGTCTGCGAGTAAAAACACTGGACACGATATGTTTCATACATTATATTCCATCGTAAAGCGTTAGATGGAATAGATTAGCCACTTGTCAAAATTAAATTTATGATTTACCTTTTTGGTATTAATTAATTAATACAATATTTATTTAAAGCTTTCAAAGTAAATACAATTACTACTGGAATAATTTTATTTTTGCGTTTACAAACGCGTAAATATTAATACTAGAAAAATGCACTGAAAAAAATCGACTTGCCTCAGGCGGGACTCGAACCCGCATCTTCCACAATCCCGCCTGAGGCAAGTCGATTTTTTTCAGTGCATTTTTCTACAATTACTACTATTTCATTCCTTGCACGTTGCCGATTTTTTTTCATAATACAGTCGCCGTCAGATATGTTAGAGCAGTCAAAGTGACCAAATACTTCTGAACAGTTTAAAATATCAATGGGTTCCATACACTGCAAGTTAACAATAATATCTGAACATTCATTACTTCAATAATATCTGAGCAGATGCGGCTCAATAACTTAAACACACAACTGACCAATAATATCTGAACACATTTATAACGTCAAGTGTATCTTAGTGTGTCTTAATGCCTGCCTCTAAATAAAACTAATGCCTGCCACTACAACATGTAAATGAACAACATTTTCTGGGTACTTTTTTTTTTGTTTTTTTTTTAATCGTTTTTTTTAATTATTGAAATCAACTCAGAAGCCGATCCCCAACCACCTGTATTCAGGGTGTTGGTTATTTCATTTACATGTTGTATATCTATCATATTCTATAAATCATCTATTTATTCAAAAGTTTAGTTTTACTCTGTGTGAGCGAGTTCACTCTGTAAATGTGTGTGTGTCATGCACGTCTTGTGTGAACAAAAACACCATCAAAACCATCATATTTATGAAAACGTTCTCTTTTCCCCAGCTTCGTAGACACTTGACGTTACGAATGAGTTCAAATATTATTGGTTAGTTGTGTGTAGTGTGTATAGAAGTTATTGAGCCGCACCTGCTCAGATATTATTGAAGTAATGAATGTTCAGATATTATTGGTAACTTGTAGTGTATAACTTATTGACATTTTAAACTGTTCAGAAGTATTTGGTCACTTTGACTGCTCCAATATATCTGACGGCGACTGTACAATGACATGTCATTTTAATTTTTTAAGGCGGTTACGACGGGGTTCAGTACCTTTGCGTGGTAGAAATGTACGACTCCGAGTCAAACTGCTGGCGAAAACTCGCTCCCCTGAGCACTGGGCGCGCGGGCGCTGCGGTGGTAGCCGTTCCTCCGCCCAGGGAGTTGTTCTGATACCATACCTATCAGCTGCTCACCGTCGTCCTTGTGTGATGTCTCTAAGGTATATTATTTATCTTTCTACAAGATGTTAGGTACACTCAGGGCCATGCTGACCTCCGGCAGCGCCTGTGTGCGAGACCTATGAAGCGCCACTTTTGTTTTGTCGTCTTGTACCAATACCACGGTAATATTATCTATACAGTATTCTATCTTCATACAAACGGTCGGAAAGCGTGTCATACTACGCGCCTCGAGTTCGCCGCGCACCCGGTGGGCATCCAGTCGCGAATGCGCCGCAGCGACGACCGAACGGTATGAATTGTTTTTTAAGCAGTTAGCTGTGCTTAAACGTGCGATTTGTATTGTGAATATTTGATTAAATTAAGTAGATACCTACATAATTTAATATGGCAAAGAGCAATAGTCGATATTGTGCAGTTTTTGGTTGCTTGAACTCTTCAATAACGCACCCAGTGATATAATTTTTTAAATTACTTGGAATATTGGAAAGGTAAAACTATAAATTATTTTTTTATATGCCTATCTACTAGTACCTAATTTGTTTTTAATATTTAGGTATTTCGATTTTTCCATCGGGCAAAATTTCTGGAATAATGTATAAATAAGTGGATAAGGTGGCAAAAGAGACAAACGAGTAATCTACCTACGCTCGCGTTAAAAACAAAACTACATAATAGTTGGTAGGTAGTTTCCTAGACTAGGCTGTCTACTTACTGTTAATGTAGTTAAGTTATATATGTACCAACAACCAACATATATAACTTACATTATTGAATTAGATGAAATATCATTATGAAATAATTTATGAGAGTAATAAATTGTAGGTATTGTAGTAATCGGATCTTTTGGTGTATACTGGCAGGTTATTAGATAATTTGGAAAAGAGACGGATTGTTGACAGGAATTGATAAATGGAAAATTATAAAATTTGTGCGGAGTTTAAAAAACAGTATTTTGTTTGTTGATAATAATACGTAATTTCCTGAAAATAAAAGTGTTTCAGTGACAATATAGTACGTCTCAGTCGAGGCGTGAATATTTTTGTCTCATGTATTTTATTGAACACTTCCTATTTCATTCACAATTTTTTTTACATATAAAATAAAATATATATAATCACTAAACTAGAAAGAAACTCAATTAGGTAGGTATGTAGATGAAATAAAAATACTGTAGGCGGGTAGCCCTACCGCATGTTTACGCCCCGCTCGGCCGTAGCCAGTTATTTCAAGGACAGGGCCGAGTCACAATACTGATAGATAATATTACCGTGCCAATACTATGGAGATGATATTATCATCTGGCGCCCCTATTGCCTTGGCGCCTGTGTGCACCGCACACTTCCCACATAGAGGCGGCTCGGGCCTGGGTACACTCCACAAAGTTCCATTTTTTCCGCTATTCCGAATACAACATCCATTTTGAGATCCAACGTGACAGACGTGACTTTTTAATTTATAATATCAAAATGGTTCTCGGGGCTCCCGATTCCGAATACAACATCTATTTCGAGATCCAAGATGGATCGCGTGCATCTTGGATCTCGAAATAGATGTTGTATTCGGAATAGTGAAAGTGTGTTTATTTCGACTTAAACGCTATACTTATACTAAGATTTATGTACACTGATAACCAATTACAGACTTGGGACTAAAGTTGTTAACCAAACGGAGTTCTAACTATTATTTATATTTCGCTCTTGCTTTATGACGGGCACGCACAGGTAACGGGAATGGTGTGCGAGTCTCTGGAACATGTGGCAGACGTATGAACGGCGAACCAATAAGGATATCATTTTAGTGGTTTTGGGGTCCTGATTCCGAATACAACATCTATTTCGAGATCCAAGATGGCGGACGCGGCGTTTAATATAAAATCCATATGGGTATAATTTTCGTGGTTTTTGGTGATCCCGATTCCGAATACAAACGACCACATGGCGTCACACGTAGAAAAACAAATTATAACACCTGAAAGTTTAAATTAAAACCTTTGGTCAGAGACAGAGAGTACAAAAATACTTGACTTAAATTGGCCATTTTGAAACCAACTAGGCAAAATGTATGTTTAATGATTCTTTATTCTATTCTTATTTAAATATGACTAGATACTTTTTCAGTGCCGCGTGATGCCGGCAAAGTAGAATAGCATCACGACATATCCTCCATTGGGTGTCGTAGAAGGTGACTAATGGATCAGCAAAGGGGTTTTGATCACCTTATACTCTGTCCGCCAGTCCGACAAGCGTGGTGGACTACTGCCTAAACCTCCTTCGATAGCAAGGAGAGGCCTTGTGTCCCAGCAGTGGGTCGAATTACAAAGGCTGTTATGATGATGATGATGATGAGATACTTTTTCAAATGTCAAGGCGGAGTTTAATAGTCGACGTTATTTTAAACTACCTATGTGATAATTAGAAGTTATAATATCAGTACTATTGATGGTGCTAGTTTTTCGTGTATCGTTCGCGTATATTATTCTAGCGTTTTCTAACAGATCTGACTAATTATAAAATATATTGTTGCAGAATTTAAAGCGGTTGTAAGAAATTTTGAAGCACACATCTACTAAGAAACACAACTGCTATTGGTAAATTGATCTCACTGATTAAAAATTCCTAAACATTGTCTGTGGTAGAATTGCTATTTTTAGATTTTACAATTGTATTTTGTACTTTATTTTGTAAACATCTAGTATAATTGTACCAGTGTAATCTCATAGATTTAGATAATTTAGTGAATAATCCCTATTTACAGGTGATGTAATCTATGGTTAGTGTTCTATGTATGCGTTTTTTCTTTGTAGGTACTAGTGTAATATCTTGATGATCTGAATCAAGTTTAGGTACATGAAAGTGCCAAATTGTCCATTAAATTTAATGATTTATGGTATAGAGCACATAAATTGCAATGATTTTTTTATCATATTTCGCCGACAGTTTACGACGTTAGCAAACCAATTACGAGCAGTTATATGTGATATGTATGTATATATATAGGTACCCATTATTGACAGTTCACCATTTTTATTACCTAGGACAGGGATTCCCAAACTGTGCGTCTTGCAGGGTCGTCGTGAAGCGATTCAGATTGAATGGCTGGATGTGTGATGCGAACCAGTCGAGTTAAAATAAATGTAGAAAAAGTAATGAGAGTCGCGTTTTCCAAAGAACCGTGTTTTGAGAAACTATGCTCAGAAAAGCTATCAAATTAGCACATATTTAAATGAATAACTCTTTGTCGTTTTACTTGGGTAGTTACTTATTTTCTAATTAACTGATAACTTGGCAAGAGGCGGGGTTTGTAAAAAATGGCAAATTCCTAAAGGCATTACATTAAAAATAAGTTTGGGGACCTTGACCTAGAAAATGAATCAAGACTTATCAAATGTAGATGCATATTATTGTTTGTGACCGTACCAATGATATAAAATTTAACAAATGCCAAAACGCTGACGTTTTTATACTTTTGGACAACTGGGGCCTTAACTTATCTTATCTAATTCTTAAATAATGCCTAATTCTTAAAAAATTGGCCAATGTCAAGTGAAAAATGTATCTAGAGTAGGTAACAGTAAATTGTACGGTACGGTAGTTTGAGTTCAGAATGGAGTCTCTCACACGTATTATTAGAATAAGAACTCAGGAGAAACTCTTGAGACATTACCGCGTAAAACCAATTTTTGACAGCTGTCGAGATGTTAAAAACATGGAAACGTTAACGATTTAGTTTTGGTTACTACGATTATAAATTATAAAAAACTAAGGCCCAAAAACCCCTGTGCTTTTCTAACTACACTTACCTTAAATACCTATTTCCATTGATTATGTTTTTTCACTGCTCATTGTATACAAGGGTACCTCTTTGAGATTTACTATATTTCCATTTCAAATGAAATTACGAATAAGACTTCAATGAGTTACTAATGTTAATAAATTCATGGTCCATTTTTAGACGGGCATTATAGATTTAAATGACCGACTTCTAGTATTCCTATTTATTTTTTATTACTTTGTTAATGATCTCTGAAATATTCTCGGTATTTAGCGAAATATTAAATTATTGATTGACAATACTTTGTTGCAACGGGGCAATACATATTTGTAGTAGGTACTTACTTTAAAATAGTGATGTGCTGAATATCCGTATCCATATCCGCGAATATCTGAGGGTGAAAGAATACCTATCCGTGTCCGTTACTTTTTGGCGAATTCTATTCATTATTAAGTTTCATTCTATTCATTAGTATTTAGCACATTTACATTGTAAAAACTCAACTTAATTGTAATGAGTTTATATTGTAACTACGGCTCTTACAACTGATATAGGCACACATAGTAATTGATTGTATGTGAGTTACAATTTATGACTAGAAAGTTAACGTGTATCTGTATCCGTATTCGTGAATTTGGGCACTAATGATCCGTAATCTTGTATCCATATCCGCGGATTTAAATTATTAACTATCCAGCACAAAACTACTTTAGAATCAAAATTTCTCAACGACATTAGTCTTATAATAAAGAGGCTGCTTTTATTACTAAGGTTTACAATATATTCCCATTTTTGTATTATCAGTATTATTTACATTTACTTAAGTAAATTTCGTTTTATTGTGTGCTTATTTTCAATCTCTGACGTACTAATTGTTCTCTATATGGTGTACTTAATATATTTAAAAGCTCAACTTCTAAGAAGAGGGGAGGGCAGTAGATAACATCTATCCTTTAGCCGTTATTTATATATGTAGTTTTAAACACACATAATCACTAATAAAATACATTTAAAATGTTTTTCATTGTTTTAAAAAGATAAAGAGCATCTAAGTTAGGTCGTGGGGCTGTTGACGTCAATCTTCAGTAAAAACTGTACGTTTTACATAGGTACTTGTATGAGATAAAAGAAAAAATATGTGTCCAATATTTTTTCGAGTTCTATCTGATGAACTAAAGTGATCTGAGGACTAAACAGAATTTGCACTCATCATCCCTATTGTAATTGTAATATTAAAGAATATTTGAGCGACAAAAGAAACTACTTGGTATATTATGCGAGACCTAGGAACTTTCTATCTCATATTATTATTTTTATACAAAAAATAACTATCATGTTAACTGCAACTACAAGTCTGTATGCCTGTAAGTAATGTTTAAGGTTCATGACAACTCTGAGCAATATAAAATATATTTCTGACATTGCTTAGAGGTGATGTCATCACTTCTAAGCAATGTCAGTGGTGATAAGAATAAATAAAATAAAACAACTAATTTGTATTTTGGTTTTAATTACTTATTAAATAATTCTATCTACATTTTGATTTTTAATTTCATTGTCAACTAAAAATTGTGAAAGAGTATTTTAATGTACAGACAACAGCACGTTGGGTTACCACAAACTGTAAAATTTTCCCAACCGATTATGCACTTTATAGTGAATAGTCTTAGGTTGAAAATCGTTTGGAGAAATTTGACAGTTTTGTATAGCCCGACGTGCTGTTGACTGTGCTTACCGTAAACTAGTGAATAACAACATTATTTTGAATTTAATGATTGATATCCTTGACAATTTGTGTTCTATGCTAAAAGTCCTTAACCTCGACGATCAGGCTTATATATTGGCGAGGTATTCTGGAATTTAATTCTTTAAAGATACCTATTTAAATAAATTTGATAAAGCTAGTACTTAGAGCAAATAATGGCACTTCTAGTATCACTTTAAATAATTTAAATGTTGTTGTAAATAACATCTTTAGGTGTAGCGAATATCCCCTTAATTTTTGATGTGCTTTCACAGTGTCTCTAATTTTAATTCATTCAAGAATCGTTTCAGACTGGTTTTTGGCAGTGAAAGTGGTATTATTTTCAAAAAAAGACAAGCATATTTGCTAACGATCAAAATAATAGGAATAGATAAATGAAATAAAGGAGAATGAGTGAGAATCTCGCATTTCGATCTCGATTTTCGCAGCCTCAATATTAAACATCATTGATGTCTTCCATATATATCTCCCCAAGTCACAAATTAGAAAGAATATGTCTAAAGACCCTAAGCATTTTCTAGGTGCATTATTTAATGCATGCAATTTTAAGAGGAAGATAAAGACAAGGCTGTTTGGGCGAGGTCTCTTTGCCTTAATAGGGAGAATTTAAGGCTCCGTGCAAATGGGCCACAAGCAGTGTACACTTTTTTTCATACATTTTCTATAGATGGCGCCACGAACAGACTATTTAGAGCAGGGAGATATGGTCCCTGCCGCGAGGCCCCGCACAAGAAAAGTATGGCGCGTGGCGGCCTCTAACCACTTTCGTTTGTGCTATCTCTAACTAACTAGTCTGGTTTGTGCTGTAGATAAAAGGACGTGTCGTGGCGCGTGGCCGCCACTGGTGGCTCATTTACGAAATATAAAATTTGTATGATTCGATTCAAAAATTGCTTCTGTTCAGAGTGGATTTTGTGCAGTGAACGAGGTGTTATTTTGATGCACAAGCATCCGCATTGACGAGCGTTTATGAGGAATCATTGAAATAAAGGTTTTATGCTGTGAATAACGTTGAGACTTATAGTGGGAAAAATATCCACCTATCATCCTATCAATTAATTGCACTAATAATATAATACTAGAAAAATATAATATTGATATTACTAGTTACAAATAAAACATCCTGTATATCAGCACAGTGCAGAAAAAATATCCATTGTGGATAGTGAACGTTGATTGGCGCTGTCGTGAGTAATCGGGGAGCGAAATGTCTTCCTACCTGCTTATGGAATGATAATTTTTCGTATTATTGGTGATGTTTCGAAATGCGTGTGTTATTGTTATTGGTGTTTTAAAATGAACGATGAGCTACGGTGCACAGAAAAATAGTTTGTGTTTATGAGGCACCGTATTCAAACTGTTAATCTTAATGTAATATTGTTTGTATAAATAAATAAAAAAAAAAAAAAAAAATCGCCATCATGAGGTGTTCTGTTGCAATGGATTTCTCGCCAAGGACTCCTTAGATGCATTTAAATTTGTGACAGACACCTATAGGTGACGTCTGTTTGAAACAAATTTTAGAACCATGGAATTATTACATAATTCCATGACCTGAACAAACTCTCAGTTGAAACCACGACCTCGGCGGCGCTTTATCTCGTCACCGTAGCGTTACTTATTAAAGTTTATTTTATTAAAGAAAAGGAAATTTAGTTACTAGCGGTGATAGGTGACAGGCTGGCAATCTGTCACTAGTTTAGGGCACTGAGGCATGCAGTGCCCCAAAGTATTTATGCAAAGCCAAATCTGGCAGTATGGGCCATGGCATAGCATGGTCCATACTGTCAGATGTGGCTTTATGTGTAACCAAATGTACACCTTTTCGGAATATGATTTTGATTATATATTATGTATGTATGTAGGTATTAGCGGTAGGTGACTTCCATAAATTACAATAATGAGAAAAGCTAAGTCGCCTCATAGATGACTATATCAATACCTCAAATATTTTTCTATAATATCATTATTCATAATTAATTTAATTATTCTTTAATAAACATGGGTAATACCTACCCATGTTTATGGTGTTGATTAAGCCACCATTTATCGGGTTTAAATAACATTGTATTTGTATTACTCAAAAATGCAATATTATACTTTTTCATTGATAATTTGCGTCTCAATTACATTCTATGGACGAATTCATCTGTCAAAAGGACTTCGTAATTGGAACAGGGTATACGAAGTCATTTAATACAGTTTTTTATAATTTAACAGTAGAGCGGCGTGCGTCTTTACTCTCTAGTTTTGCGGCATACACGCTCATGTTTACCTAAACAGTTAAAACTGTCAGGTAAACCCTAACGTGGGTGGCCTGCTTTAGACATATACCTACTCTCTACTCTGTGATTGCTTATGTCATTGTCAATCCCATACATTTTTTACTTAGCGATAGCGAGAGCGATTGTCGAAATGCATGTTGTCTAAAGCCTCTGGCAGGTTATTAGGTAATTTGAAAAAGAGACGGATTGGTGACAGGAATAGATAGATGGAAAATTATAAAATAGGGATATTTGTGCGGAGTTTAAAAAACAATATTTTGTTTGTTGATAATAATATGTAATTTCTTGAAAAATAAAAGTGTTTCAGTGATAATATAGTACGTCTATAATATAGTCGAGGCGTAAATATTTTTTTTTATTAAATATTACCTAAAATAAACATGTATTTTATTGAACACTTCCTATTTCATTCACAACATTTTTTTTACATAAGTATAAAATAAAATATTTACAATCATAAAACAAGAAATGTAGAAATTAAATATAAAGTAAATAGTTAGTAGGTATATAATGTGTGTATATGTTAGTTTTTGTTAACGTTTCTTTTCTTTATGTGTGTGTTGTTATAGTTTTTTAATAATTAGGTAATATCGTGCTCTGTGAAGGCCAATAAATTTATTTTCTTTCTTTCAAATTAAAATACTGTAAGCGGGCAGCCCTTCCGCGTGTTTACGCCCCGCTAGGCCGTAGCCAGATATTTCAAGGACAGGGCCGAGTCACAATACCGTCTGATAATATTACCGTGCTATGGTGATGATCACATTTAACTGTCAAAAAAAGTTAGCGATTAAATTATTTAAATAATAATTACCCTACAGGCCTACAGGTAGCAAGCGAGTCGCAGGTCGTGTTTTAACTACTTCATTTTTGTACGCATTTTTTGATCATTTTTCAGTAGATTGTAGTCTTTAGACATATACTCTCTAATCTGTGATTGTAGGTAAGCTTTTTCCTTCCTCAATATAGAGAACGATACAGTACTTACTTAAATAAATTATTCAAATAATAATTTCCCTACAGGCATACAGGTAGCAAGCGAGTCGCAGGTAAGTTTGACTCCATATATAGCAGCTTAGATTAGCACTGACATAATAGGTCTGACAAACGTTTTTTACTTTACATGCCAAAAAATTCTACAAAAAATTAGAAGAAAAACTGTGTTTTTACTTTTTTCATACCTTAAAAAATGGCTGAGATATTTACGATCAAAGTGCGTATTTCCGGCCGAAGGTTGTTAAAAACGCGGACGGGCGCTCACTAGCCGATGACGTCACAACCTCGGTCATTCGATAGTCGTGCTCTCGTTCGCACGCCGCTTGGCAATAAAAATCAAAATTATAAAGTTATCTGTGGTAAAATGGAAAACAAATACTGTATTGTGCCCCGGTGCTTCAATTCAACAGTTAAAACACCTGATAAACTCTTTTTTTACGTGCCTATATACCCAAAAATGAGGAAAAAGTGGATGACAACCGTAAAAAGATTAGATTCAATAGGCCCTAAAACTAAAGCGCACTGCTGTGAAGACTATTTCGATTTTAAAAAGACCTACAAAACTTACGTTTTTATAGTACTATTGGAACGGCTTAACCGATTTTGATAAAATATGTCTAATGTCTATGAACCACGGTAAAATTCAAATTTAAAAAATCGCGAATGGTCTCCCCTTGTCTTTCTCGTATACCGGAAAAGACTCAAAGGTTGATAGAAACCATATATTTTGATGTCATACATGCATGTTAAATTTTGGTCACCCATCCGAGTACCGACCGCGCACTTGGTTGCTTAATTTTCGTGATCGAAGGCTCAAAATTTGATAAAAACCTTATATTTTGATGTCATACACGCATGTTAAATTTGGTTGCATTAAGTTATAGCATGCTCAATTTATCGTGCTAACGCACAGACACACACACAGACATAGTTCCACAAAAAATATTTTTGGACTCAGGGAGGTCCAAAACGTGTGTATCGAATTTTTTGGCGATTACAAGACTTCCTCTATACTACGCACGGGAAAGTAAAAACGCATCGAAACCACATCGGTTATACTTATAACCCTAACCAAACCAAACCAACCCACACACAAAATTATTCAAAAATCTGTCTGGTTTAGTATAAAAATATAATAATAGGTAGGTATTGCCTACTTAGAAACCGTTAATTACGTAAATACGTACCTACTAGGACTTACCTACATTTGTATATGGGTAAATAGTGACATTTTCTTCAATTGTATAGTAATAAAACACATAAAATAATCATCGAGACCTCGAGATCTTGATTACGAGTACCTACATGGTATTTTTTTATCGCCGCTCATAATAGGAACTAAATAAAACACAGACACTTTCAGTTAGGTTTAAGTTTGAACAAATACCTACCCGAGATTAGGTACTTAGAACATACATATCTTTTCATCTTTATTCCACTAACTAGCTGTGCCCGCGCGACTTCGTCCGCGTGGATTTCCCGTTTTTACAACATTTTTCATTGATGCTCAACTCCTATTAGTCGTAGAGTGATGTTATGGAGGTATATAAGCCTATATCGCGGTTTCCTAAACTGTGCGTCGCGACGCCCTGGGGTGTCGCGGTTCTATCCCGAGGGCGGGCGTCGTGAGACGATCCACATAGAATGGCTGTCTAGCTAGCTTAGCGAGCTAGTCGAACGGAAACAAATGTAGACAAAGAAATGTAAGTCACGATTTCTAAACTTGAACCCGGTTTTGAGATGCTCTGTTTTTAAAATAAGAAAATACACTGAAAAAAATCGACCGTCCAGCGCGGGCGAAAAAATCGAATAAGCATCTTTACGCTACCGGGACATTGCTTTCACCGTCGAAATTTGTCTGTGCTACTTTATGTTTTTATGGTAATTTTTTTTCAGTCTTTCTAATTTTAAAATATTTGCGCATTCGTTAACGCCTAAATAATTCAAAAAAAGCTATGTTTTTGTTTTTGTAGGTATGTACTTAACTTGGCTGTTACTATAACGGGGGGAGGGCTCGTAAAAATTAGAAAATTTCCTAAGGGCGTCACTATGAAAATAAGTTTGGGAAGCTCTGGCCTATAGTGTTCCTCGATAAATAGACAATCATAGAATTTTTCAGATCAGTAGTTCCCCTTTGTAGGATTCTGTACCCAAAGGGTAAAACGGGATCCTATTACTAAGACTCATAAATAGAATAAAATACATACTAATAAATAGAATAAAATAAATATTGAAGGGGCTCCCATAAAATAAGCGTGACTTTTTTTGGTCGGTAGGTAGAAACTTGAAATATTAACAAAATATTTAATTAAAATTTCAAATAATTTTTGCAGATTTTTGATAAAATCTATGCCATGGAACCCTTCGTTCGCGCGTTCGACTCCTTCTAGGTGTTTTTTTTTGCAGGCTATCTCTGATGACCTTCTTGAAGTCACCAGGGCTTTTAGTAAAGGAGAGGACCTCGATGGGTCCTCAAGCTTTAAGGTCGAATCACTCCAAAGAGGATTCCTGACCGGTGAGCATCTCCCTCGGAGGAGTCTCTGAACCTATTAGTCTCTAATGCGTCCGAATCTGACGGGATCAGTAGTTCCTAAGATAAGCGCGTTCAACTAAACAAAAAAAAATAAGTATAGATGCGTGCGTAGTACTTGATCATTATTTAGCTGAGGAGTTATGTTAAAACTGTAATATCTCTGAAGATATTCATTGAAATCTAATGATGTAAAGAACAATTTTGTACAAAATTAAATACTTGTGATGAATAAAGTTTAAATTTTGATAAGGAATAATATGATTTTTACAAAAATACCTTCGCATCTAATGCATTATTTTAGAACAAATTTTATTAACTAAAATAGGTTATAGCGAGTCAACCTTAAGAGATAGACAAATGCTGTCTGGTACTTTTTTTAGAACTTTTAAAGGAAAATAATTCCGTGATACATGATTTTTGCGTAACTTTAACCGTTTACCCAGCGCACGCAACAAAAGCTCTGAAATTCAAAATTTATTATTTTCCGTTTATTTCAAACTATGATATCTCTTAAGATATTCATTGAAATCAAATGAGGTCATCAACAATTTTGTTCAAAATTAAATGCTTGTGATAAATAATGTATTTATTTTGATAAGGAATAATATCATGCATACAAAAACACCATCGCAGATAAACTTTTGATTAAAAAAAAATTTTTTACCAAAAAGAAAGGTTATAGTGAGCCAACCATAAAAGATAAACATATGCTATCGCGGACTTTTTTTTAGAAAATTTAATGGCGAATAATTCTGTCATACATAATTTTTCCGTAACTTTAACCGTTTACGCAGCGCACGCACAGAAAGCTTTGAAATGAAATATTTTTCTCCCGTTTTTGCAACATTCTTCATTAATGCTCAGCTCCTATTGGACGTACCGTGATGTTATATAGCCTATAGCCTTTCTAGATAAATGGACTATCCAACGGAAAAACAATTTTTCAATTTGAGTCAGTAGTTGCTGAGATCTTAGGGTTCAACCAAACAAACAAACAAACAAACTCTTCAGCTTTATTATTAGTATAGATGTCGGCAGCCGTAAAATCTTGATTCTTCATCAAATATTGTGCCACCGTCAAACTATCCACTCTTAGCAGATTGTCCGACTGACCAGAAAATCTTCTTCCATTGTTCACACTACACGTTTCACTCTGATCTGAGGTTTCACTTCAGTGTAATCGGATTATAGAACAACTAGCTTTTGCCCGCGACTTCGTCCGCGTGGAATAGTTAAATCAAATCAAATATCTTTATTGCGTATCACTTGCTTTCTTGCGAGTAGTTACTTTAGGCAGCATTTTATTTCTTTGTATACGTACTTATTTTGCAAAAAATACACATAAAAACTGCCGTGTACTATACTGTATATGGCATTTTTACAATCTATCATTTTATGTTTTCCCATCCTTTGCTAACTTACATGCAACCTTTCATCCCCACATGGGTCAATATTTCAAAAACGCTAGAACAAATATTTGCTTATTTCTTATCCCGTGCTATTAAAAATTTCATGGTTTTATCTTTGGTAATGAGGAATCTCATAAAAAATTTCATCTCATATTTCAAGCCCTTCATTCCCTCTTTTACAAAAAAGCTTTTATTCCATTTCAACGTTTAGTCTATTTTTGTACCAAACATCAAAATCGGTTCAAGTATGGGCGTGAAAGTTATTAAGTTAAAAAGTCGCGTCCGCCATCTTGGATCTCAAAATGGATAATCCGTACCATATAAACCACGAAAATGATATCCTTTTTAATAATAAGTTAAAAAGTAGCGTCCGCAATCTTGGATCTAGAAATTGATGATGTATTTGGAATCGTCTCCCGAAAACTATGAAAATGATACCCATTTCGATTTTATGTTAAAAAGTCGCATCTGCCATCTTGGATCTCGACATAGATGATGTATTTGGAATCAGGACCCCCGAAAACCTCGAAAATTATACCCATATTCCTATTAAGTTAAATAGTCACGTCACGCCATTTTGGATCTCAAAGTCGATGTTTTATTCGGAGTCAGAACCCCCCAAAAACCACGAAAACGATACCCATATTGATATTTTCTTAAAAAGTCGCGTCCGTCATCTTGGATCTGAAAATGGATGATGTATTAGTAATCGGGACCTCTAAAAACCAAGAAAATGATACCCATATCTATTTTATATTAAGAAGTCCCAACCGCCATCTTGGATCTCGAAATAGATGTCGTATTCGGAATCGGAACCCCCGAAAACCACGAAAATGATACCCATATTGACATTATGTTAAAAAGTCACGTCCGCCATCTTGGATCTCAAAATAGATGGTGTATTCGGAATCGGGACCCCCGATAACCACGAAAATGATACCCGTATTGACATTTTCTCAAAACGTCACGTCCGCCATCTTGGATCTCGATATAGATGTTTTATTCGTAATCCGGACCCCCAAAAACTACGAAAACGATACCCATATTGACAATATGTTAAAAAGTCGCGTCCGCCATCTTGGATGTATTTTTGTACTGGGGGTTCTTACGACCTTTCATCCCCACGTGGGTCAATATTTCAAAAACGCTAGATAAAATATTTCTTTCTTTCTTATTAAGTCCCTAATTTCAAAGTATCATGGTTTTATCTTTAACAATGACGAAGTCCCATACAAACTTTCATCCACTATTCCACCCCCATACAGGTCTAAATTTCAAAAATCTTAGAACAAATATTTCTTTCTGTCTTATTAAGTGCCTAAATTCAAAGTTTCATGGTTCTATCTTCAAAAATGACGAACTTCCATACAAACTTTCATCCCGTATTTCAACCCATACAACCTTTTTTTCGCGATAAAAAGTAGCCTATGTCCTTCCCCGAGATCTAATCTATAGTTGTACCAATTTTCATCAAAATCAGTTCAGTGGTTTAGACGTGAAAGCTTAACAGACAGACAGACAGACAGAGTTACTTTCGCATTTATAATATTAAATATAGTAAGGAAGGACTAGTAAGGAAGGATTATATTATTTCTTTGAAATACAGGCACATAGGAAAACGAAGACGATCTAAACAAAATAATAAAACGAGACTCGCGTAATTTAGTAGGGTTAACGTACCGGATCGAGGGCCGCGCGGTGCCGCTGTCCCAGGTTGTGAAGTCAGCGTATGAGCGAGCGTAATCTCGGAAATACAGAAAAGGGCTTAAACTTCTCGTCGTTATAACTTCGGAAATACTGCATGTATTAAAGTGAAATAAAAAGTAATGTAATGTATATGATCTACGCTGCGATTTTAGGTATATTTGATAGTAATATTTTGACCCTTTTGTGTTCTCCATTGTATAATAGAGGTCAGTGATATATAGTGCCGAATCGGCGCGCACGCACACATTAGTCAATTCATTGCCAACCCTTAAACGTCAGTAGTTATCAATGTTTAAATTAATAAATTTATATTTATATAACTGAAGAAAAGGGGTCATCCATAAATTACGTCACAGGTTAAAGGGGGGGGGAGGGTATCACCAGAATGTGACATTGTGTGACACGGGGCAGGGGGGGGTCAAAAGCTTTGTGACGTTACATGTTAAAATTTAAAGTACTAAAACGCGAAATTTATATGTGAATAAAAAATCTAAAGAATTTCGAACTAGATCTATATTTTTAATACTTTAGTATTCTCGCTATGAGATTATCTCTCTTGCAATAACAATCAACTTCTAGAGCGTCGTTGTAATGCAAGTTAGACACAAAATTCACGAGAGTTCTGGTAAGGGTTCGAGTAGGTTTAAGAAAAAAAAAAGAAAAAATTAAAATAACTGTTTTCTTTTGATTATTTCTAAATACATGCATAAAATTAAAAAATGTGTGACGTCACATCAGGGGGGAGGGGTTCTAAAAATGTGACAACCTGTGACAAGGACGGGGGGAGGGGTTAAAAAGTCCTAAAATTCGTGTGACGTAATTTATGGATGGCCCCAAAGATGTAAAACTGGAAGCCACACTACCAAAAAAAAGTGAAGACAAGTTTTTTAACCCCCTAGTAACCTTTGAATGTTTCCATTTCCTGTCTCTTTCTATTTCTCCCTACAAGTAATATGTTAGCGCCAAATGAAGCCATGAAGCCGCCAAATGATGCCAAATGAAGATATCACTCAAAAGTCTGAAATACCTAGCTAAAACCCCTAATAAAAAAAATTACTGACACATTGACATGACACGTTGTTGTCATCACAAAAATCTGTGATCAGGAAACTAAAATAGCTGTACCCATATTATTTTCTTTCCCGACATAATATTCAAGAATTTTTTATCATTTAAATCTAAGTTTAAAGGTAGTTACCTATTATTTCTGTACTATATTGTGCTCCTCTATTTTAGATAATTTTAAAAATATTAAATATGTACAGTCTGTGATAATTTGGTGAAAGTTTCTTTATCTAAATGTATTTGAAACGAAAAATATTTTTAGTTTTCAGCTAGAAATGGCCCCATCTACTGACTGGGATGAGATAAAACGTTTGGCAGCTGATTTCCAAAAGGCTCAGTTGAGCTCCACAGCACAAAGGTTTATTTATATTTAGTCGAATGCCAAAATATATTTTGTCTATATTATTGATTTATTAAATGTGTTTGCTAAGTAATTCTGAAACTTCCTGTTCTTTTCAGATTATCGGAAAGAAACTGCGTTGAAATCGTAACAAAATTAATTGAATTGAAACTAATTGATGTAATTTTTACCACAGATGGTAAAGAGTACTTGACTTCACAGCAACTAACCAGGGAAATAAAAGATGAGTTATATGTACATGGAGGTCGAATAAATACTGTGGAACTTGCTAAGGAACTGAATGTAGATCTAAATCAGATAAATGCAAATGTCCTAGATATAGTGAAAAGCAAAGAGGTTCAACTAGTTTCTGGCTACTTGATAGCCAATTATTACTTGGAGAAAATTGCAAGAGAAATCAATGAAAAATTGCAGTTGCAAGGTCAAATATCTGTTGGAGAATTAACATTGCAATATGATTTGCCTGCAGATTTACTACAACATAGTGTTTTGGAAAAATATTTGGGTAACATTATTATAGGCAAACAAGATTCCTCTGAACCAAGAACATTCTATACAGAAGAATACATTACAAGGACAAAAGCAAAGATTAGGGGAGCATTAGTGGGGCTGTTAAAACCAACACCAATTTCAGTAATTATAAATCACTGCAATTTGGCTGACCGCTTATTCCTCTCTCTTTTTGATCAAGTAAATGCTCCTGGTGTACTTACAGGTCGACAAGCAGGAGCTTTATATGTGCCATCATGCTATACTAAGTCTCAAAATGATTGGGTTGTAAATTTCTTTAAGCAAAATAATTATCTTGAATATGATGCATTGACACGACTGGGCTTATCAGACCCAAAAGGCTATGTGAAAAGAATACTCGTAAATGAAGATTTGACATTCCTAAGTACTTGTGTAATTGGCTCACAAATTAAACAACAGTTGGAGATGGCTTTGGAGGAATGTATCGCATCTAAGAGTTATGTAGATGTTGTTTCGTTGCTCCCATCAATATTATCTAATACAGATATTGAAAATATACTAGAGTCATTACTGAAAAATATCTCAAAATCAACTATTTTATTTGAAAATACAGGTAAGAATCATTGACATCCTCAATAGATATTCATCACTCCATCACAGTATAAATTGGGTATAAATTTGCAAAAAAATAAGAATCCCAAATTAAAAAATTTAAGATTTATGTTTGCCAAAAAATATCTTCTTACTGTGCTATATTTTACTGTAATAATAATTAAAATTAAACAGGCCAGTACTAATTGTTAGACTTGTGTTTTTGTAAACCATAACCTACAACTTATGTTGATTGTATGCTTAGGCTGTACGGCTAGTCTTTATGTAGCTGAATATTTTTATTTTAACTATGTTAAGTGATTAGAACGTTAATATTACTGTAATTTATTTTATGTGTTTTTTTTAGTATTTAGCAATAACTATATTGAACAACTAAAGCAAAGTTGCATGCCAATGACACAAAAGAATGCAGAGTCTGCTGTGAAAACTGGAAAATATCAGCAATTTTATTTAGAAAAACAGCTAAGCAAGTCTGCCGATATGACATTTCAAGCACATGTTGATCATAAAGCTGAAAGACGAGAGGAACGCAGACGGAAGGCCGCTTCTGGGAAAGGTGGAGGTGGTACTCAAGGCAGGGAAACTAAGACCAAAGCTGTTAAGAAACATCCAAGATCTAAGCAAACTGCTAATGAATCCGATTCAGATGAACCATCCAATGTTGTCAAAAGAGGCCAAACACAACTAGAAATAGTAAGTGTTGCTGATGTAGAAAACATAATCAAGGATACTTTGGAAAATGAAGGTCTAGATGATTTACTTACACAAATTGCTGAATATCTGCAGAGGTAACACTCCTTATATTAATTATTCATAAACAAATTGTATTTGTGTATAATATTTTTTTCTATTCATAATGATGGCGGTGCGTCGCATTAAACATACGCATTTTGCCAATGTCAAGTGAAAATGTAACTAAAGTAACAATAATTGTACGGTTGATTTGGGTTAAAAATGGAGTCTCTCAACATGTGTTTTTACAACAAGAACTCGGGAGAAACTCCTAATAGTCTTAGTCAAGTATTAAGTTTATTTTAATGATAGCTTATATTAATATTTTCAGAGGTCTTAATTTAACTGCTTTAGAAATTGCAAAAGAAAATGCAGAAAAACAACTCCAGGATGCTAGTCAAAACAGGAAACAAACTCATACATCTGCTCAGGATAAAATTAACCTTCTAGTTAATGATATAAAATTATATGAAAAGGGGTTAAAAACCTTGTCCTCTGACCAGCAACCACCATTTGTTAAATATCTCCTAAAAAGTCTAGGTGGCGAAGTACTTGCAGAGTTTTGCAAATATGCAGCTAACCAATGTAACCTTTCACTGCAAGTGGATACACTCACTGTGGAGCAAAGGAATAAAATTATTAATGATTTAACTGATGAGTACAAAAAACCACTGGCTGCTTTAAATGCAACTTTGTCTGATCAGAACATTGAATTATTTTATCAAGCAGTTGATGTATGCCTTTCTCAATGTGGAATGATATTAAAGAAAATTGACAAAAAGAAGGATAAGTGAGTATATTCTTTGTTATTTTACTTTCTATCTGAATCTAAAAAAATTATTAAACTCATGGTTATTATGTATTAACTTGATGGTCAGTAATTAGTATTTATTTAGTTGTATGATTAATTTGCTCAAAATTTACTCACCATAGGGGGAATTTAATTAACATATTTGTAATATTTTTCAGGATTTTAATTCAGAACCACAGAGAAAAACTGATATCAGAGTTGGACAATTGCGATGACCTTGCATTATGTTTGCATATAGCAGTATTGGCTATATTTACTATTGTAACACAAAATATGTTACATGCATCTGGGAGACAAGTGCCCACTATAACAGCATATTTGAAAATGCACATCAAAGAAGAACATTTTGAGCAACTTCAAATGTGTCAAGGTATTTCCGTTTATCTTATAAGACTTCATAAAGTTTTATATATTGGGTGTGGTAAACATAATATTACCTACTAAATAGAATTGCCTTGACTTTTATAAAAATGTTATTAAAAAAGTCAGTTATTTTAGTGTGAAAATTTAAAGACTTAAGGTGCGTCTTTGCTAGACGAGCCATATTTGTCACAAGCCGCGAGCATACTGCGAAAAACTACGTTTGAGGACAGTGATAGTTGTAGGTTTGTTTTTGTACGTCCACACTACACTTGACGCCGCGAATGTCGACGCTCGACTGAAGATCGGCTCAGTTTAGCACCTTTATTGTTCCTATAGGCAATGAGAGAAGCCAGGGTAGTGGAGTGAGTGCCGAGCAGAGCCGATGCATTATAGCACTACCAGTGCCCTCGGCAAGATTTCTAGCACCCACCCTAGATTTCAAATTTGCGCCCTTTGTATCCTGTGACGCCCCTTTCTACCTATGCATCATAAGGAGGACCCTTAAATCTACACCTGAATCACAAGTCCCAGGAATTACTCCTGGCTCCCCGCTGCAATGAGATGGACCACACGCAGTGAATCCATCCATGACAAGAGTTTTCGTCTCATTCATTGTTTAATTTACAGACCATGTACTAAGCATTATTGAATTTTACAGATCTAGTCACAAAATACTTAACTGCTTCGGAAGAGGAAAAAACTGAGTTAGAAGAAACAACCACACACACACTCCCTATTTTGAAGAATATGGTACAAGAAATAAAGAAGCAAAAATGAAATTATGTTCCTGTGTATCGCGATTTTTTAAATGTCTATTTTAATGTTACATATTAAATGGGTTCGGGCTTAAATTAGTGTGTTAATACTGCCATAAACATTCATAATAATAACATGATTCAATATCTTAACACCTTGATCAAGATCAAACCCTTTTTTTTATCGCAGAGGTCAAATGCATTACGCATCATCCCTGCAGTACGATGCAACTGCAGGGGTATGTGGGACTCGAGGTACAGGCGTTTACCCCTGCTCACTAAACGTCCTCTCCGGGCATCCTGCCAAGGCACACTACGACAGCACCCCGTGATCGCGACAATTCGCTTGTCACCAGTAGGCCTATTCGCTAACTTTTTTTGACAGTTGAAAGTGATCATCACTGAGTGAATTACATATCCATTGCTGTTTTTACACGACAAGTGCCATCATAGCGTGCCGTGTAAAACAGCAATGAATATGTAATCCACTCAGTGATGATCACTTTCAACTGTCAAAAAAAGTTAGCGAATAACCCCCCAGGAAGCCGTAAAGCCGTGTCCCCACTAGAGCCGCGCGACTTTTTGTGCCCACGTGGCCCGGCCTCGCGAGGCTTATTTGTTATGTAGTTTTAGGCCTCGGTCGTACACACTCACGAGGCTTGCCCGCGCGGCTTGGCCTCATGGAGCCGCACGGCCTTAGTGGGGATGCTGCTTAAGAATGCCTCTTAAAACCTAGAGTCACAGAAGCGATAAATTATCGAATTTCAGTTGATGATTTTTTCCTGGGAGCCTAAAATAGCTAACATTACCGTGCTAAAAGGCACCCAGGAAAAAAAAAGTTTAAAGTAATTATTATGAATGTTAATTCTTTGTCATCGAAAACTCAAAATTATTTTAAACTGAGTACTAATTAATTTTATTAACCTAACGAAGTCCAAGATTGTCCGTGATTATTTTGTGCTATAGGCACCCTACTAGAAAGAGACAGAGCCTCTCTAGAAATGTCAAGAAATATCAAGGGTTGTCAAAATTTTTGCAGTCGAATAGAGAACCTCCTCTTTTTTTGAAGTCGGTTAAAAATAAAAACAAAAGAAACAATGCGCTGATAGAGATTGCTACAATTCTTGAAGTAGACGAAGGCCAAGTCGATAAGAAGATTCATAATCTTCTAAGTCACGTCTTCTTCTTCGTACATCACGAAAACAACTGCGCATGGCAGGCCGAGAGGGTCTTTATAGTGAGGACGCGTTGCAATAAAACAAATAAGCCTCGCGAGGCCGGGCCGCGCGGCCACAAAAAGCCGCGTGGCTCTAGTGGGGACGCTGCTTTAGAAAGCCAAGCTTGACTCACGTGCGTAGCCTCTCCGTGCACCGCAGTGGAGTAGCGGCTTAATACATTCGCTCTTTCTTCTGTCGTTCACTCAATTACAACAATGCTTTCATTCAAGTCAAGAACAGCTGACTGATGCTGACATAAGTGATGACTGAATTGTCAGTCGGGCAGGTTGTTGTCAAATTCATTTGGCTTTTCGTTTTTAAGGCGATTTTTATTTTTTTTAACTTATTTGCCATATGTTGTATTAAAGTAAATGAAATAACTTGCAATTTAAAATTATTATCCTATAAAAACACTTCTTTTACACATATCCAAGTAATATGTGGTCGTAATTCTGAATGAAATCTCTTTTCAACTTACGAACACGTGTGTCCGTAATACAAAACTTACATGAATATTGCTTAACCTTTCACCATGGAGCCAAAACCACGAGAAGCAATTGATTTGCTTACATCAAGCCAGAAAATTGAAGCCAATGGAAATTTGCCCAATAACGTTTCCAAAGGAGAACCTCCCGATGGAGGATTCAGAGCTTACGCTGTGATGGTTGGATCTTTTTTGACTAACGGCCTTCTATTTGGTGTCATAAATTCATACAGTGTTATTTTCTCTGAACTTGTGGAACATTTAAAAGTTGCACAATTGGAGAATCCTGAAAGCCGCGCAGGTAAGTATTTTTTATTATTATCCATATTTTTATTTCCCTTTATTCTTATATTTATCTTAACACTCTGTCGTGTCCGTTTACCATCAGGCTAGCCGTATACTTGTTTGTCATTCCTGTGATATAAGTATAAAAAAATAGTAATGGAACAAATTAAATTCAGTACCCACTTGCCTATTTATTCAGTGTGATGTAATGACAACAAATAATTTTATCACACCATTTAATGTGTTTGTTTTTTCTTTTCAATAACAATTAATTAAAACCTTTATTGCAACTTGATGTCTTCTATTACCATATTTTATACATTTAATTTACCTGTAGATTAACTGTAATGCCATTATTATGCTCTTGCAGTTAAAATAAAAACTGTAGTTAAACTTTCAAAATTGTATAACTAATATTATATTGATACATAACATTTGAAATATTTAAAAAATGTACCTATCTACTATATTTATTCAATGTTGAATATTTCTATAGGTAAGTACCTACCATTAAAATTTTACTTACTTATTATTCTTTGAATCTTTTTCATTTGGAATCATACAAAATTAATATTAGGATCACCACACAATGCACGCTGCGAGGCGCGGTGACCGCAGCTGGCGAATTTTATAAGCAGAGCAAAGCACATCGGATGAGGCAAATAAATTATGATTAACCAATTTAACATTTAGCAAAACACATTTTTTTTCCACATGTGACAGTTACAGTAATGCATAATCGATTGGGAAAATTTGACAGCTTGTGGTAACCCAACGCGCTGAAGTCTGTACTTACCTACCTATTTTTAACACGCATAAATTAGTTTCACCTGTATGTTTGTTTGTATGTATGTAACTGACTCGTTTTGACTCGATTTTGACCCACTTTAAACGGTCAGATTTCATTTAAACTTTATAGACTTATCAAATACCGATGACATTACAATAATTCGATAAGAATATCCCATTATCCTGATGAGAATCGCCAGGACTAATAAATTAAACATTTGGAATGTTAGTTCAGCTATACGTCACTAGATGGCGTTGCCATTAAGTACTTTCATCGGCGGTTATAATCGCACTAAAAAGTGGAAAATAAAATAATGGTTTAAAAAAACTAAAAAACACGCATTTATGTTAAATAAAAAACTAAAAAGTGAAAAATAACTTAGTATAGAAACTAAATGATGAACGAAAAGTATAATTACTGTTTAGAGAAAAGCGTGGGGTGCTCAATTTAATTGTACCGATCGAATATTTTCAAGAACTAATGTACCTAATTGAGCACCCCACGCTTTTTTCTAAATAGGTAGTTATTATACTTTTCGTTCATCATTTCGTTTCTATATTAAAAAGTTATTTTTTAGTTTTTTATTTAACATAAAAGCGTGTTTTTTAAGTTTAAGTTCTAATGTCAAGTTTATGAAATCTTAAAATTTAATTTAAGATTTCATAAACTTGTAATATAATGGAAGTGGAACTGAAAAAAGCATTTCCTACAAAGTTTTTTCCAATTGTCTTGCTTAATGGGTACGAAAGATGTATTATATATAATACCTACCTATATATTTTTTTATATAGCTACCATAAAGTACCTACATTATACAAACCACTTTTACTTAAGTAATTATATCGACGAAGTCCAAAAAATATAAATGCACTGATAACTTGTGCCTGCGTCATACCTACCTACTGAACAAACGCGGCTATGCGTAGATACGAAATCGTATTTCTTTCAATAAACATAATAAGTATTACAAACAATTATAATACGCTTGTCGTCAATTTGCAATCAAAATATAACTACTTACCTAACATATCATTCATAATTTCCTACCCATAGAGATGCTAAACAGAGAAAGATGTATGAATCTGCGGTAACGGTAATGTAGATTTAAGGTCGTACACTTATCAGCTCGGAAAGGGAACATAAAAAAGAGACGGTAGGGTCATTGCGCCTGTTTGCCGACCGCTTCCCCTTTTCGTCCATTTAACCGCCCTCCTTGATATAACGCCAAAAAATAGCAAAACGGTTATACATAGGTCCTTAAAATATTTATGTATTAGGACCTGAATAACTTCACAGTAAGTACATGCCTACACAGTTCACTGGAACGCGGCCATTAAGTAGGATTAAGCTATGCAGTTTATGGTACCCGGCGAAAGAGTGAAAATGTGTCAAATATTGCAGAAAAAATAGTGAGGTGCCGGAACTTACGCGGTAAATAAAAAATAGTTCTATTGTGTTTCTTGGTTTGTTTACTGTTTATACATATAGCTTGCTATAAATATAGTGTGGACGAATAGTTTATTATTCTAATCTACAATAATTAATATATAAAACCAAGTGGACGAGAAAAGGTACGCCCTTTTTATTAGAAAGTCCTAATCTCGACCGGGTGGTCTAATAACAGGCCCGCCCATGTCAATTAGGTTCTGTCTGATATACGAAAATGCATGTAAGTAAACTAAATTTTATTTAGCAATATGAACTTTATGTGTACAAATATTTGCGATGGCCAATTTTCGTCCGCTTATTAGCTTTAATAAAGTATAAATCTAATACGTTGACATGGCCTATGGTCGGAAATCGGGCATAAAGTACAATACGTCCCAGTTTTCGACATACTCTGTTACAACAAACTAAAAGTGATTATTTTATGATACCTGCAACCAAATGTTATAATATTATTAAATGAAATAATATAAAAACAGTTGAATGAAAAAATATTTTCCAATTTCAGTCCGCTTATTAGATTTAATAAAGTATAAATGTAAGACATTTAAATGGCATGCGGTCGAAAATTCGATATAAAGCAAAAAATCCCAGTTTTCGACATACTTTGTTATTTTAGAATAAATTAAAGTGATTATTTTATGATAGTGTAATAAAATTTTACAATATTATTTTTTCAAATAATATTCAAACAGTTGAATAAATGGGCCTTACAATGTCTTACAATGGGTCTGATAAGAAGGCTCAAGGTTGCCCTTTGGGCAATGGAGAGGGCTATGCTCGGAGTGTCTCTGCGTGATCATATCAGAAATGATGAGATCCGCAGGAGAACCAAGGTCACCGAGATAGCCCAAAGAATTGCGAATCTTAAGTGGCAGTGGGCAGGGCACATTGCGAGGAGGACTGAGGGCCATTGCGGTGGAAGGAAAAGTCCTCGACTGGCAACCACGTACTGGGAAACGCAGCTTTGGTAGGCCCCCACAAGGTGGACTGATGATCTAGTAAAGGTCGCGGGAAGCCGCTGGATGCGGTCAGCGCAGGACCGACCGGTTAGGAGATCCTTGGGGGAGGCCTATGTGCTAAAGTCTCTCGGCTGATATGATGATGATGAATGAAAAAATATGCAAGTTTAACATCATATTTTAGGGGTTAAAAAGGGAAAACGGACTAACGGGTTGTTTTCGGCCAATTTTCTTTAAATTTGTAATATTATGATGGATAATTGACCTCATTATTTGAATAGTGATTGGTGTTATTTCTTATGGTAAATGGTTGGCAGATAAGCATACGTCCTGCCTGGTGGTAATCAGCAACTGTAGCCTTAGATGCTTGCAACAGTGATCTGACACTCGCGCGCTGGCAACCCTTATCCCTTCCCCGTGGAGCTCTAGCTACCTTACTTACCAACAGAAATACAACACCACAAAAAAATTTTTTTGACTGTGGTCTTTTGTAATGGGGAGGTAGGCACTACCTAGAATTTTCAACCTGAACTTGGGCTGCAAATTCTAGGCGCTAGTCTGTTGTGCCCTACCTCTACTCTATTATACGGCAATATTTCGTTCGGATCTTAGAAGGTCAATCTTTTTCAGTGTTTTTTTTCTAGTTTAAAAAATATTTACGCGTTTGTAAACGCAAAAATGATTACATATTAGTATTAATTTATTTTCAAAATATGTTTTGTAGACATTCCGTGATTGTGATGTAGATTATGATATTTATGTTGAATAAGACTATGTCTTGTTATATTATTCGTTGTATTTTTATAAGTTTTATAAATATTAATTGATTTGTCTGTATTATGAGATTCATATCATGTGAGTGTGTGAGTAAAGATATAAAAACAAAATTTAAATTAAGAGAAATGCCTAATTAATACGAAAACTAATTCTGATCGCTTGTATTTTTTTTTAATTAGATAACTACTAACAACTTTTTGTAACGAAGACTGATTTTTAGACTACAGTTATTATCTTGATTGACAATTTCATTTTAAAACATATTTTTATTCATGAAATCCATACTCAATTGATGCGGTCGAAAATAGGACAACTAGTGGACGAAAACTGAACTTTGCGGTCGGAAACTGGTAATATTGGCATTTTATTACTTATTTTAAAATATTAAAAACAACATGACTGTCACCACTAACACGTTCGCAATAATTATAAATAGACTAATATAGGAATTCATTTCAGTAGTTATTTTATAAAATTATAATAAAGAAATATTTTAATTTTATTTTCAAAGTTGATAACTCCACTAAGTGGACGATAACAGGCGTAATGACCCTACCTACCTTTCCGAGCCATTAATATTTATTTTCGCGAGATATAGTACCTAGCTAACAGTCTCCAGGGTCAGCTGTCTAGGTATCTTTAATGAAAGCGTAACAAACAAACACACAACTCTCTTTCGTATTTATAATATTATTTGATTTACTTATTTAATATGAATTATGTAAACTGTGTAGGCATCATAAATTGCGAAGAATGTAGCGCCTGCACCGTGAATGTGCTATTCACATATTCTAGATAAGCAATCATAATTTAAACGCAATAAGGATTCAAAAAACTCTTTCTTTTGCATGGAATAGGCAAAGTGCAGGAACAGGCAGCACTAAACCGACCGAAGAGACGCTATGCGGACAATAGAAAATTAATCATGCTGTCAAGCGAGAGTATCATCTCAATTCCCTTTTTTGCTTTAATCTAAGTCTCAATTATATTTTTATTATGATAAAAAATATATTAGATCTAGCTTCCCGCAAGGTCCTCAGTTAATAATGATCGACACCGTGACCAAAATATGTTACAATTACAAGGTCATGTATTAGAAGTTGAAGAGAGAATAGATGCAGCAGTAATAATTGACACACAGACGGTAAATTTCTAATGTTTATACATTGAGATATAATGTCTGTGTTTACACATACAAGTAGGCACAAAGTTATGTATGATTTTGCCATAGGGGTAGGCCTGAGGGGTAGGAGCAGAGAGCACTTGCTACGATCCTTACGCATTTCTTTCGCAAAAATCTACTTTCATCGCAGTCCTCATTCATACACGCTGGGCGCTACTTTTGACCTGGCCTTCTTTGAAGACGTCTTCAATTTGATCAAATAAACGTTCGCCTAGATCTTCCGTGTCCCGCATCTCCGTTCTCTTCCTATTGTTTTCGTCAATCTATTTTGATTGATGAAAACTTACAAATATCTTTTCTACATGACCGAACCATTTGAGCACCCTGCTCTCTATTCTTGACAGTATAAATATTCTTTTAAACCACACATCTCTCTTATCATTATTTTTGTGGAATATGCATCATATCGCAATACTAATAAATACATCACGTCATTATATAACCTCTCACTGAATTTTACACTAGCCATGCTCCTCAAGGCTCTAATTTGACCCGCATTTTTTCTGCTTTAAAGCCTTTTCTCCTTTACCCAACTTTCACTTCCATGTATCAGTGTTGGGCCCAGCACACTGTCTTGCACAGCCAGCTCATAATAGCGTTCACCATGTTCCCAGCTTTCACTCGATTCTCAATATCATTGTCACACTTTCCATCTCTAGTAAATGCAGATCCCAAATATACAAACTCTTTCACTTATACCTTTTCACCTCTAATCACACATATTCATGCTTTCATCTCTTTCAAACATCATCACTTTATTCTTGCTTACGATCACTTTCATTTCTTTCTCAAACAGAGCTATGTACATGCATAACAGTCATCTCCTGCAACTCATTCATTGGCCGATGATGCAATTATGACTTGGTCACCAGCTTAAGCTGCTTAAGTATAGTAAATACTAGCTTCTGCCCGCGACTTCGTCTGCGTAGGATTAGTATGATAAATTATAGCCTATTTGTTATTCTGATGTTATGAGCTATATTGTTGTAAAGTTACATTAAAGTCCATTCAGCAGTTTTTGCATGAAAGAGTAACAAACACGACCCAGACATCCATACAAACATTCGAGTTTACAATATTAGTAGGATTTGACAAGCAACTCATTCATTCGTAATCCGCAATCAGTCTCTTTCAGTCTTGTCAGAAATTTATCTTGTCGAAGACGCTACACACCCCTATCTCGCACCTTATCCAATGTGCAACGGTTCAGTGTATACACCATTTATCTTGAATCCTGACACAAGCATTGGAAACGTCATAGAGAGCTTTCAATGCTTGAATCAGTCTGCTGTTCACCCCATGCATATCATATGTCGTAGCCATATCGCATAAAACGCCGTATTACAAAACGGCGCGGCCGATTATAGTATGCGAGAGTGATAAGTGACAATAATTACACTCCGCTTGATCATAAAAAATATCCTGAATCTACCAATAAGAAGCGATCTTCATTCGATTATCAGACTAATATTGATTAAATCTACTACGGATTTATCAACAAACCGTTTTATTTGGTTAATACTTTACGGCTGCGACACATTGACAATGCTGACCGATAGTTCACTTGTCACCGTCACGCGTCATAGGCGTTTTCCAGGTCCACGAAAGCGCAATAAAGTTTACGCCGTGAAAATAACGGTAAAATATTTTCTGAATCACATTTTCATCTACATACCATTTCACACTGAAAATCTGTAAATGGGGATCAAAATATCACAAAAAATTATAGCTAATCTTTTAAGATCATTTTCTTGTAGCTGCTACGGTTCTACGGCTGCTACGGTTAATACTTCCCCTTACTGCCCGCTGAAAATTTGCAACCTGTATTTAGCAGTCACGAACTCCTGACTAATTAAGAGGGACACCGTAAAAATATTGAGGTGATGGTACTTTTCCTTTAACGGTTAATTATTTAGATAAGTAACTGGGTTTCTAATTTCCTAAGCATTTACACAATTGTGTAAAGGACTATCATGTATGCACAGGGCAAAGGTTGTTGAAGATAAGGGTTCGTAACACAAAAGTGTTGTATTATATTACATTTAAGTAATGAACGTCAATATTTATCTCTACTACAGTTAATTTATCTTATCGTGAGTCCCCTGAATGTGCACTTCGACCTATCGGGATCTTATGTCTCTCCATCCCATTTCTTTATTATACTCTTGCTACTCCTGGAATTATACGTAGGTCATCAGCCTAACCTTATCCATGGTCTTGAAGAGCCTGTAGTGTTCTAGCCATTCCCATTATACTCATATAATATACCTACATTTTGTTATCATAATGCTGTCTTTCTTCTCCTTTATGGCTCTTGACAGAGCCCATTGTCCCGCCATCTTTCTCTATTTGTCGGGTTCCTGGTACACTAATTAATTATGCAAGAGACCGCCGATCTTAATGCGGTAGTGGCGTTTAAACTTTCTACACCATCATCAATGAAAAATGCTAGCGTTTGTGTCGAAGTCTCGTTAAATCGTGATTTGCGTGATTTGGGTTAATGTTTCATTATATACTCTCAGACCAATAAAAAATTGGTCTGAGTATATACTATACTTATTGAACGTCCAAACAGTATTCCCTACTAAATACTTCGTAATATTATATAAACACATCATAATACCTTAGTCTAAAGTGTATCGTAAATTTTGTAAATTTTTGTGGCTGGTTCTTTTATTTAGTTATGGTTATGGGTTATGAGTAATTGAGAGTGTAACATCTGGCCTGGTTATTGGCCGTTGTTAGTTGGTTCACTGAAGGTTTAGTTTCTTGGGTTTGATATCCCTTTTATGTAGGTGGTAGACAGGCAATCTTTCACAATTTTGGTGTAGAGTATGGCCCATAATGCTGGTAAGGTAATTTATTTCCTTGATGTGTGACAAAATTTTACCTAAACCTCTGCTCACCCCTCATGGGATTGTGAGCGGGATAAATAACAATGGAAATGATAGATTAATTTATAGTGGGATTATTTATGTTCATGATAATTTTACATCGACCATGTAAAATCGAGTACTTAGGGTGTGATGTATCGACAAGTCTTCGAAGTACTAAGTCGAAGCCAAATAAACTCAAACTCAAAAATTTATTATACCACAGATAATATAATACTTTATACTGACACCTAGGTGTTATTAACAAGTTTTTGGTAGCCCTACATAATTTATATACTGAGTCATATTAGGCACGCGAAATCATCGAAGATCGCGATCTGCCGAAATCAACAATTGGACCTCGACCTATACACTTTGTTCACACCGAGAGCAGAAGTGCGCATCTACGTGCATTGAGTCGATCAAAGCATCATGGAACATTTATAGTATGTTCCAGGTGCGTCATGTTGGGGGAAAATGCGCCACTTGTCTTGGGTTAGTCAACGCCAACGCACACTGAGCAGCTAAATGTCGACCCTATTCAGCCATTGTTTTTCTGAACTACGGAGAAGCAATCATCCACACATATTACTATTGTAAGTGGAAGAGTCTCGCGTATTCTCGCCTGTGCTCTCACATAATAATAATTGGCAACCATTTTTCTAGACACTCACGGAATAACCAGTAAAACATCAGCATCTAAGTACAGTTTAGTACAAGCATTTTGCTAGGCGTGTGGATTTATGTGTAACCAAATGATACTAAAGCTCTGCAGTACCCGTAGTGTAAGTTTTTTTAGTATAAAATACCTTTTTTTTGTTGTTGTCGGGGAGTCAAATGCATTTACGCATCGTCCCTGCGGGGTGGTGCCAACCTCAGGGGATATGTGGGACTCGAGGTAAAGGCGTTGCCTCCATACTTACCCACTAAACATCCTCCCCGGCCTGACCTCCAGTGCGCTATTACGGGACGGCTCGGGATCTGCGCACGTGAGCGCAACTACACCGAGACTGTCCCAACGCTGCCCGTCTAGGCACGCCTTATGCACCAATTGGTGGCCAGCAGCCCACGGGGGCTACCGATTAACGCCAGCCTCTGTGGGCCGCCGGCCGAACGTCGGCCTTATAGGCCGCCTCCTCACCGACGGCTGCTCGACCTGGCGCGTCCTCCTAAGGAGGACACCGGGAGCAGCCATCGGACCGGGGGACTTCGGGCGCGGTCGTGGCCCTGAAAAGGGCCGTCCGGAACTAGCCGTGGTGGGAAAACAAAAACAATTTGACGATGGCATGTGAATTCGAATGCCAAGGTGATACACTTGACATCAAAAGCCACACACCCGCAGAGAAAGTTTCCCCACCACGTTACGAGGGTCCGCCATGAGGAGGCTTCCGGACGTGGACCACTAGTATAATATACCTATTGTAGTTGCATTATGTGCTAAATTTGTATGGAAAGCACGATTTACGATTCTTTCCTCTAAGGGTGCTATTTACGTTTCCTATACAAATTGAGCAAATACAATAGTTACGTATTTCTAACGAGAAAAATTACACTACGGGTACTGAACGGTTCACCCTTGTTTCGTATAACAACGTTTAGTCGAAAATCATTTCTTCGAACAACGTTTAAGAAAATAATTACTTTGTATAATATCGATTGACATAATTTTCATTTCATCGAATGTTCATTTGCGATAACAACGTTTGCGCTATTGATCAAAAAGTATAATGTTCATTTGATGTATTGTTCAGGTGGTATAATTTTCATTTCATCGAATGTTCATTTGCGATAACAACATTTGCGCTATTGATCAAAAAGTATAATGTTCATTTGATGTATTATTCAGGTGGTATAATTTTCATTTCATCGAATGTTCAATTGAACAATAGGTTAGCGAGGAGCGAAGCGACGAGCGAGTTAGGTTGACATGAACAAAGCGCACGAGCCGAGCGAGCGAAGCGAGCGTGCCGCGGCAGCGGCCGGCGAGTGCCAGAAGCGACTTTAGGGCGTTTCTCACATTGATATACATCACATAATTATTTACTCACTTTAAATAACAGAGAAATAAAATGACATTAGTTATTTGGCATTTTTTCTACCAATTAAAAATTAGGTTAAATAAAATTAGTGCAAATGAAAATTCGGTGAAATGACATTATGTCAAATAAATAATTATGCTAAATAAAATTCTACCAATTAAACATTAGGTTAAATAAAATTAGTGCAAATGAAAATTCGGTGAAATGACATTATGTCAAATAAATAATTATGCTAAATAAAATTCTACCAATTGAATATTCGGTCAAATGAATAATTATGCGAAATGACTTTATTGCAACTGAAATTAGACGAAACGATTTTCGAGCAAACGTTGTTATACCAAACAAGGGTAAACCGTACTGAACTCTTTGGGATAATAAACTTAATAGTATGAATATGACTTAAAACGTAAAAACTCGAATTACGGCCTATATTTTGTAGCGAAGCATAAGATGCTAAGTCTATAAAATCCAAACTTTGTGATCATTACTAATTTCATACATTTACCAGCATTTGTCACTGTTACAGTCAAAACTCATATCAGCTGAGTAAATATCAAAAAAATTGTACATAATAAAAAGTTATGTGTCCTCACTACTAACACGGGTTTAAAAAAATCCTGTAGTGAATAAAAAAGCCGTTTTTTTTATAAGGCACTAAAATATATATGCTTTTGTATAAAAATACCAGAATAACTGAATAAGCCTTAAAGAAATAAAATAAAAAACTACATCTAATAAAGTGGATTTTTCTTTTGTCATATAAAAAACAGTTGTCTCCACGTGCCAATTTTAAAAGAAAAAATTTATACTTTTTTACTATCGAACTACGACAGATGTCTTTTATACAACATACTTGTAAAATGATCACGGTGCATAAGAAACCTTTTTAATTATTTATAAACCTAGTAATAAATGAAAAAAAATAAGTAAAAGTTATGTCTTCGTAATTCCGTTACTTTGTGTGACGAGCCTTGTGTGACGAATTATTGTGTCTTAATTATACAGTTTCCGAACTTATCCGTACTTTTCACATCTAGCAACATTCAATTTACTAACAACCTTGCAAAATAAAACGTCAGCTATCATAATTTTGAAGTTACTGATAGCGAGACATGTGTTAACGGTTTTGTCGCTATAAAAAAATATACTTGTGTGACATAAAATTTCAAATAAGTTTATTGATATTATTACAGATATATTATCATAAGAACCTATTTGCATTAAGTAAATCGTGCAATAGACAATAATTGTAAATATCTTTTTACTTTGTTTGTTGTGCGTGGTTTCTTGCTTTGATAGGTTATATTTTGCTTCCACTGTGTGACATTGGATGACGTCACACAAAAGAAAAGGGTGCATTCTCATTGGCTATTATTTTATTTAAAATGTTCGTTATGCTTACTTAGTCCAAATTATATTTCCTGGAATGGAAATAAACATTGGAAATTTGGAACGTTTCCGAAAAATGTGCTGTTGAGGTAATAAATTAAAATTAATTTTCCATGTGGATTTTTGTACCTATGTACTAAAAACTAATGTCGTATTTTCTGATTTTCTGATGCCCCCAAACAAATTAACCAACCGTATCAATGTGCCCATCATTATAATAGTAGTCAATATTTCCTATTCTTTACATGTTATTTACAATTACTTTTGTGTTTATTTGAAATCAAAAATCCAGATAGTTTGCAAGTTATTGCCAATAAATTGAGAAATAAAAATAACTTTAAAAGAAACAAATATTCTTTCTGATTTTGTTTCACAATAATATTGAGCTTTATATCGCAACCGGTATAATCGGGAATGTTACGTAAACTTATCCAATAGGGTGCTTGCTACTCTGTTTTTACGCTAAACAATTTTTTTCTGGTTTTTAATAAAGTTATTTGTGGCCTAAAAATAATAATATTTATTTTTAGGAAAAAATTTACATTGTGTCTGCAGGTGCATTTACATGGTACATCTATAGTTATAATGTGTACTTTCAGATAATGGTACAAAATTGTTATTTATTTATTATTTAATTAAGTTATACTTCATAGTTTTGCATTTAAAGTTAATTTGTAAACACCTTTATATTCTTTTGTGTGACACATATTCCTTTGTGTTACAGATAATATATTATTCCTTTGTGTTTATATTGTGTGATGTACAATTTTTTTGATATTCACTCAGCTGTAATAAAATAAGTAGTAAGTACGTGGTAGTACAAAATAATATTTAACAATGACGTTCCTATTTACAATTAAGTAAATGTAGAATGAATTGCGTAATATAAGCCTGAACAAATAATATAATTATTCAAGTAAGTGTACTTACGTAGTGTTAAACAATTTATTGAAATATTTTCCTTTGGCTTATAAAACTTGTAGCCTGCGAGTGCGACAGAATGTGTGTTTGGACTACCTATTTACTTCATTACTGCCATTAAGTCTACAATTTAGTTGTGTGCTATCCTGTTTAAGCTTATTTCGGAGATAATTTAGAAGTTAATTAACCTGAATTATTGACTAGTTATCTCAACGAGTCCTAATCGCTTACTTGACTTTAAATGGGTCAAAGCTTTTAAGTGGCAAAAGTCCATAAATCAATTATTTGTTTTTTGTCTTATTTATGTGAGTCAAAGGTTTTTACTGTCACCAATTTAAAATACCAATCAATCTGTTTATTTTATCAGCGAGTATCTACTGCTACATAGTCCTATTTTTACTTAAAGTCTTGTCGGTTTGGGGTGTCTTAGGTAATAAAGTAATAACTTCAAGTTAAATGAGGATTAGTTAACAAAAATATACTACTTATAAAGATGTGACATGTGACAATAACTACTCTGCTGTGCATACCAACACCGACAGACATCCAGCCAGAGGTCAAACGATTAAAATGAAAAAGCATACTCCAATAACATGTTCACAGAATTATAATAATAAACCTGGAAGTGGTTTTTTCTCTGGAAGAAATACTTGACCGGAGTTGATAGCATTCAACAAATTCGCAATTTTGTTTCCGCAGAGTACTTAATTTTGTGATTATGATTAGCTGTACAGATGTGATCAGGGCCCTGGCATTAGAAAGTGCCAGCAATTTATAGAAGACAGCAGGTGCTGTAGACTGTATTATACACAGTCTGCAGGTTATGGTTGGCAACTCGTGAGTAAGACCAGTAGGCCTATTCGCTAACTTTTTTTGACAGTTGAAAGTGATCATCACTGAGTGAATTACATATCCATTGCTGTTTTACACGACACGCTATTATGGCACTTGACGTGTAAAATGATATAAACGCAATGGATTTGTAATTCACTTAGTGATGATCACTTTCAACTGTCAAAAAAAGTTAGCGAATAGCCCCCCGGTCTTTTGAATCTAACGATACGGTGGCTGCTCAACATCAGACAGTATGCTTATCATTCGTGTATCATAAAACTGTTAATATAATTAAAATTAGCCTTTGTTCACTCAGACAGGACTGTTTAAATTTAATTTATCCTATTAACTAATAAATAGTCCACGCTGCCGCCGCCGCCGGCCGGCATGTTGATAGGCCGTGACGCCGCCGACGGACGATGTAGCGGCTGGCGCCCACTATGAAGGTCGCTTTTATTACGTTTCATTATTCCTGACGCATTCTCATTATATTCGACCAGTGTCGAATATATGGGATTTTGTTTATCAACAAGTCTTTTTAGGAATCATTGAAATCCTCATCCTCATTCAAAAAATAAAGAATATTATTATTCATTTAGCTATGGTCGTTTATATATAATTATGTATAATGTTCTATTCATTTACATAGTTGTACAAAATTCTTCATCTTATATCCTGGTGCAGATAAGCCTGCTATCAGAGCTTTACAAGTCGCCATTTCAGGTCCCCAACGTGATTGGCGTTTACAAATACCATGACCCGATCCTATTGTAGCTGGGACCATCAGTTTCACATGCTTTTGAAGTATGCAACGAGGAAGTTTTGATAGTGACCCGAGTATTAACATTTATTTGAACAATTTACCCACGCGGATCACATACCGCAGCACTATCGACACAAACGTTACAAGGGCGGAAACAAGACAAATTGTATATCCACTAAAACAAGTAATTTTATCGGCGACCCTATAGTGTTTTGTTGTTCTATCACTCATAAGCAATAGAGAGAGAGCAAATTGAGAAGACAAAACTCTCTTTTAGTAGCGTACCTGTATTATAATTTAATAGTGTTTATAAATAGCACTTCAATACTGTCACCTACAGTTGTACACAAATGAATCAAATATAGGTAGGTACGCGCTTGTATTGTGATCAACATCAATTTACGTTGAGTAGGTATAGAAATATATAGTAAGCAAAACGGTTATGGAACGGATGATATCTAATTTACAGACGACATAATCATTAAATTACGCAGTGCTTACATTTTAATGTAAAGTCATAATCAAACAGTTAAGTGCAGTCAAAACTTCTATACTTATATGAATTAACTTATAAAGTGATTATGATATCATCATCATCGGATGTACTGATATCGTGGTGATGATAGCAGTATATCCGATGTTTAAGACATCATTAGAAATTCTGATTTGTTGTCATTGTATAGGATTAACATTTTAATGTAACCGTAACCATTAATTTTTATATGCACTTTAGTTTGGTAATCTCTTTGCATGTTCCTAAACATTTGAAAATCTACTCTACATTATAATTTCAGCTTTAATTATACTATAAAATTGGTGTTCGTATTATAACAACAAATTTGTGTTTTTAAATGTTATGTGGTTGTCTTTCAAGCATGGTTTTAAATATAGAAAGATGTCTATCTTGTGACAAGCGACCAATGCGGTGGCCTGATTAAATTACGGGACATTGTGTGTCACTTGACCATCTTTGACTGCTTGTTACAAATTTAGAACTTTCGACTAGGTAACTAGAATAAAAATAAGTGTCTTTACGTTAGGCTAAAGATGTGTCAAGATAATTTATTAGTAAACACTCCAATAAATTGGATCAATTTGCTTTGATTATTCATTGTGTTGTGTTTGGTGTGTAGAGTAAGCGAACCTAATTAGATGATCGACTTAACCAAAACAAACTCGTCATTTTAAACTACCAAGAAATTCAATCTACCTACCTACTCAGAGAAAATAGGAAACGTTCGTTGTGGTTAAGAGAGTATAGGTCGCACGATAATATTTATTGGAGATATTATCTGAGGTTAATGTTAATTAATATGTTTCAGCTCTGGTGGGCGCTTTGACCATGGGAATAACATTCTTACTATCGCCGCTATCGGGAGTCCTCACCGGTTTAATGGGCCTCCGTTTGACTGCTGTCATCGGTGGAACAATCGCTACAGGCGGCCTACTCATGACATCCTTTGTTGTCGACCATATAAATGCTCTCTACTTTACTTACGGAATTATGTATGGCCTGGGAGCGTCGTTTGCTTATACTCCCTCTTTAGCTATATTAGGGCATTACTTCAAAAAGAAATTGGGGTTAGTAAATGGAATTGTCACTATCGGTAGTTCTGTGTTCACCGTTTTCATGCCAATTATAATGGACGCTATGATAAGGAACTACGGTCTTGTCTGGATGTTCAGACTTCTAGCTCTCTTCACTTGCGGCATTGCTTTCTGTGGGTTGTTATTCACTCCAAGTCCATTGACAATCACGAAAAACCCTGTTCGGGAACACGACAGTCTAAAGTCTTTAATGAAAACTATAGTAAATATAGAAATATGGAGAAATGAAAAGTATAGAACATGGGCTTTGTGCATGCCCGTCGCTTTGTTCGGTTACTTTGTACCATACATTTATATTAAGTCTTACATAGAAGAAAATTTTGTTGATGTTACTACTAAGAATTTACCATTACAATGCATTGCCGCTACTTCTGGTATAGGCAGATTAATATTTGGTTATCTGGCCGATAAGCCTGGAATGGATAGAATATTTTTGCAGCAAATATCATTTTACGTTATAGGAAGTCTTACCATTATTTTACCTTTCGTAAAAGCTTTTTGGCTCTTGGTAGCTATTTCTTTAGGCATGGGATTGTTTGACGGTGCCTTTATTGCATTAATTGGTCCTATTGCGTTTGAATTAGTTGGCAATGCTTATGCTGCTCAAGCGATAGGGTGTATGTTAGGTCTTGCCGCATTTCCTCTGTCTATAGGGCCGCCGGTGGCAGGCTATCTCTATGCTATATCCAGATCATATACTTTGCCATTTGTGTTAGCGGGAATTTCGCCGTTAGTTGGAGCAACTATGATGTTTTTAGTTCGCTCATCGCGAAATCGAGAAAATGAGTCTAACACAAACGGGCACATACGAGTACCTATGGGATCTGTAAATCTTGGTGAGTATTCAACGTAAGTTTATAAATATAATGTATAGATTTTGTAGTTAGCACTATAGTTCACTGGAAATGCCAAGAAATTTTACAACCTTTTAAATTAAATCTCTTATATCGCAATCAAATCTATAGATAATTTTAAATTTCATAGCTGAGTTGTTACACGTAAATAAAACATAATTACAAATTTATTTTTGTGGGTAAAAGCTAATAATAAAAAGCAATATATATTTTCATTGATTTCAGAGAATGGCCCAGATTCACATCTTCGTCACAAAGATGATGGGAACCAGCCACATGTAGGCTAGTAGTAAGTACCTACTTATGACGCATTTAGTACATAACTACGGTTATGTTATTCCTAGCACTTATTGATGTGATAAATTGAAATGATAGCTGGAAAAATATTAGGTATATTGTTTTTTTTTGTTAATTTAATAAGAAGTTTGGTGCCTATCTTAAAGGGTGTGATAAAATAAATAGGTTGGGTATAAAGGTAAAAAATTAAAAAATATTTTTACAAATTATAAACTATATAATGATTTGTTACAACTAGTAGTTACTAGTACTATTGTAATAGTTCTCGTAACTAAGGACACGGCTAAGTGACAATAGTGAAATTAGCAAATGTTTCTACATCGACTTATCTTGGTTACATGGTTTAGTGGTTTAAGTACCTACAGAACAGAATTACTAACAAATTAAATGAATTAATTGAAGTTTCTGGATAATAATTAGATATACATAAATGGTGCATTACACAAATTATTACTTTAATAAGGCCAAGGGTTTTTTTTAAATAATTTTGATTATTTTCAAATTTCTGTAAAGATTTCTTTTATGTGGTTTTTCAAACGACGAATACTAATGAATAGCCAATGTTTATGGTAATGGCGATATAATAATATATGATTTGTAGAGATGTCATTAACAATTTTGAACTTGACGAGTTTCTTTTGTCGTTTTCTAATAAGTAGATACCATAGATATATAAAACTGTAGATGGGCTATGTGAAAGAGAAAGAGATATACATAGACGAGACCATTTAACGCACACGCAGGCCGCCTAAGTCGGCCTGTCAGTCACATAGAAAAGAAAGCAGCTGTCAGACTGTAGTACACGTGCATTTTTTGGTCTCGCCCTAGTAGATTCATTGCAAATCTATAAACGTCATTATTTTCCTCTTTCATTTGTCACAAAGTAGGAACAAAATTAAGTGTGACAACTTCCGTCCTTTTAAAAAAAGCAGATCTCTTATTTTTTGATTTACATACTGCACTTAGCCGTGTTCTGTGCTATGAAGGGAGCATAACATAATGTATAAATTATGACGTGGGTTTGTAAAAAAGCAAGATGACAGGGGTCGCAAAAAGAGAATATTTACTTAAATAATACAAAATTTTGATTAGTTTTTAAGCATAGAATAAGATATGAAATTAATGTCAATTTCAATTAACTGTTGTTGTTTAATATAAACTAGCATTTATTTCTTTATACTGTAGGGTTCTCTATGGAATCTCTATCACAGAATTTAATATGTATAGGTTCATGTGAATGTTTTATTTTAGTATCTGCCTATGTTTTCTCCAATCAATATTAATAGATAATAATCAAAAGTGCAATGGGATCCTTCCTAATTGTGTATTTATCTATTTACGTGAATAGAATACGAAAAGTATGTTTTTTTTTACTGTCATCGGATATAAGTAATAATAATGCAATTTATATTATAACTTCCTACCAGTATAACATTTATTTTATATAGTTATAGTATAGTATGTTATTTTATTAGTTACCGTGAAAAGTTCCTATTTGTTTTGTGTTCTTTTATGTTTTTTAATATGTTTATTTAGGTACACTTGTAGTTATATTTATTACTTATATTAAAGCTAAGGGAAAGTTATTTTTTAAACTAATGACAATAAAATATTGTGACAGATGTCATTGTTCCAAAATCTGAAAAACTTATTATTCAGAATCTCACTCTCAGCCATAAAAGGCAAGGAAAAAATAAGGAATGTCAAAATATTAACCATGATTGTTTATGGCTATGGAAAACCGAAAGTTATTACTTTGTAGATATTTCTTGTTTATACTGGCAATGCTTTGCAATAATATGATGATAATAGCATAGTGTTGGTGAGCGATTATTTTAATTCACTTTTTTATGTTAAGTGGTTGGCAGAGAAGCATACGGCATGCCTGGAGGTAAGCAGCCACCGTAGTAGCCTATAGACGCTTACAACACTGACGTGACACTCGCGTGCTGTCAACCTTATTTCCCATACCCACCCTTTCACTTCTAATTTATAGTCATTCGTCAAGAACGAAGAAAGTTGTCAGATGATATCGAAGCGCCGCTTGAAGAGCAATCTAGATCTCTCTCCTATACCTAAAGACTTGCCGTATCCGTTAGTCCCTGAGTTTGTGCCTCTAATTGTACATACCTTAGGGCCGATATCGGCAATAAGTAGTAACAAGCCATTTTCGAACAATCATCACGGGTTGACAATATTGGTCGCGAACTGAGGCCTTAGTATGAGTTTTGATAGTTTTCGAGCTCGATCAAACGTATCGTCTTTCTTCATACATTGGCCACTGTTTCTCATAGTTTACGCTAGGGGCGCTAGTGGGCAATGTATGAAAAGAGACGATAGTCTCTTTTCATACATTACCCACTGTTTCTGATAGTTTACGCTAGAGGCGCTAGTGGGCAATGTATGAAAAGAGACGATACGTTTGATCGAGCTCGAAAACTAACAAACTAATACTAGGGGTACTGGTTGGAACGCATTACGCAATGCGCAACTGCTACGGACAGTAGTCCGTAGTCGTTTCGTAGCCGCTGTTCCGTAGCGTTCATACGTTCCTGGTGAAACTCGCTTCCAACAAAAAGTCCAAATGGAAAAGACTTTAATTTCGGAAGAGGCTAAATACTTGACTTCGTCCTGCCGTGCGATTCTGTAACGATCTCACTTCTCACCTCTCATTCTCATTTCGAATTTAGCTGTCAAACGCAAACGAATACTTCACAATAAAAGTGCAAATAATAATTATGTTGTATTTATTATCTATCTTAAAAAGCTTATTAATATTGATATTATCAAAAGATCAAACATTGCGTCATATTTGACAGAGCAACAAATGACAGACAATTAATTCAGTAGCATCTCAGAGCAACATTTATGTGTGATAGCTACCTATAGGTACTTATATTATGGAATCAAAGGAAAGAAAAGATTTTTTATAAAATGTTCTCTAATTAACTCTTAAGTTATTAGCCATCAAACTATTTACTTGTTTATTTTATATTAACTTTATGTAAATTTGGTTATTTAAATGCCTTTTTCGTTTTATGTTAGATTTTTTTAAAAACCAACTACCTGCAACAACCTGCATGACTGTGTATTCGATTATGAACATTTGTTATACACGTATAAAGTAGGACAATATAAATTAGGGGGAGATTGTAAATTAGGAACAGTCCAGAAAAAAAATCTAATACGTAGCATAACACGCAAATCAAGACAAATGTTCATGCACACAAACTTGTCTTGTTGGAAGAATCGACCCCGCGTACAGCGCGCCCCACTTAGTTTTGCGTTGCTTAGTAGGTACCTGTACCTAGTACGGAAACTGAGACCTCACTGAACAACGGGCTATCAGCCCTGCTATTCATGTACACATCTCACTCGATTTCACCTGTTAAAATTTAGAGAAAATCCTTAGTTATATCGGGTAATCTGGAAATAAAATTAGCCACGGTAGTGTATTACGACCACAGATTTAATAATACAAGGAGATAGGCCAAGCCGGCGTTTAACTTGTGACAAGTGTATGCCCTGTGGGCATACATTTCCGCCACTCCGCCTTCCGATAATGTCAAGTGAATACGTAACTCAGCGATTCGACCGATCTCCTTTGCGGCTGTGCTTAACTTTCATCGCTTCGCAGTCCTTAAGACGAAGAAGAAGGGGCAATGAATAGTGTATATTACGGCATGCTCAACTAGAACCATGTTATGTATATGTAGTACGGCCGCTGATCGCGACACTCGGTCTTCCTATGAACTCGGCGATTCGACCGATCTCCTTAGATTGATATATCTGTGATTACGACATTAGATCTAATTTAGAAAATCTATTAATTAAAATATTCCTTGAATGTCCGTTCGCGTTTAACATTTAAATTCGTAGTGAGTTCTATGTAGAATAGCACGAAAGGGCTCGTTCAGAGGGTACACTTTGAATCGTTAGGTTGTTTTATGTCTTGCTCAGGTGTCGAACATTACTTTTTATAACCTAGAATTTTGACGAAATTACACTTTTATTTCTGTAGTTTTCATTGGATTTTCGGCATTTCTGAATCTAAAGGACACTCGTCTCATTCTACGTAAGACGACTAAAACTGGATACCAATTTTATTTGATTTGCCTAATGCCTAGGCTACTAATCTACTATATCTATGATGTTTAATTGCACCATCCAAATTTATCGCTAAAAAGTTGCAACCTCGGACGTCGGCGGGCGGGGTAGTTGTGACAACCGAAAGGTCCGTAACGCCGTTAAAAAGTTATACCCTCTGAACGAGCCGCAGTGCCACGTTTAACTTGTCCATTCATATAAAATATCGTTTTTATTTTTTTTCACGACGAATATTACCAAGATTCGTACATCATTTGAAGATCATAATTCATTTTACACTGTTCTAAGAATACCAAAAATATGCCGCCTACGACGTAATAAGCTAAACTCGTATAGGTATGCATTTGTTACTAATAATTAATTTCTGGGGTCGAAAGCATATTATAATATGTGGCATACTTCTTCTATATCTCATCTTCAGTGAAACACAAGTTTACTTCATGTACGCTGTTTATTGAATGTTCTCATAAAAACTTATTATAAATTACAACTAATATTAATAGATACGTCAGCATAACGTGACTTACGTTTCCATGCGAAACTCTGTTAATATTATTTTATATCGCATATTTGCTGAATTGGCAACATACTTCATCTCCCCCGAAAAAGATGGATCTTATACCCCTTCCACAAAGGGGAAAAATGTAGTAGGTAACGTAAGTTCGCTATATGACATTTTTTTTTTTCATAAATTCTAACACAATAACTTGATCAAGAAAATAAAATTAATTGTTAAACAAATTTGTATTATTTTTATGAACTATAATCTCTATGTTATTTTTCAAAATTTTCACATTTGGAGATAAGTCTTCTAACACTTCAAAAGGTCCTTGATATACATTATCTAATTTATGACCTGATTGATTTTTTAACAATATAAAATCTCCTTTTTTATACTCTAACGAATTTTTATTTTTATCGTACATTATTTTTCTTAAGTGCTTACTCTCTAATAGATTATTTTTCGCATCTAAGTGAGCCTTTTGTAATCGGTATCTTAATTCAAGAGGATAATCGCCAAAATTATACAATGGTTCAACAGATTTTTGCAAATTATTTGGTAAGTTACACAATTTTCCAAAAACAAGTTCATGTGGGGTATATTTTGTCTCTGTATGTACTGTTGTGTTAAATGAAAAACACCAAAATGGAAGCCAATCACTCCAATTACTTTTATTATTTTCGCATTGAATCCTGAGATAAGCACCCAAGTGTTTATGACTGTTTTCAAGGGATCCTAAAGTTTCGTGGTGGTAAGGAGTCGAATTTAGTTTGTTTATACCTAATAACTTACAGGTCTCTGTCATAACAGATGACATAAACTCTTTACCTTTGTCGGTAATAATTTCACTAGGAATTCCATAGCGTAATACAAAATTGTTTACAAAAGAACTAGTCACTGTAACTGTATCCTTTGTTTGTAAAGGATAAGCTTCTATAAATTTACTTAGGTCACACTGGACAGTTAAAATATATTTGTTATTATAATTATCTAAATCTAAAGGGCCCATAATATCTAAACTTACGCGTTGAAAAGCTGTATCAGCAGTTGTGGTTATAACCATTGGTTCTTTAATTTTTTTGTTTGGATATTTGTGTAATTGACAACTTTTACACTTTTTGACGTAATTGTTTACGTCATTACTAATGCCTGGCCAGAAATAATAATTTTTGATGTTATTTAACATCCTATTAGCACCAGCGTGTCCGCTAGTGGGCAGTAAGTGAAAGTCATTCAAAATAACTTTTTTTTCATCCTCGTCATATATTTTCATTACATCTCTAGTAATTAGAAACCGCGGTGCACCTAATTTCTTTGTCTCGCGCAATAACTCTTTCATAAAATATTCATTTTTCTTATTTTTAATTACTAGTAATTCTTTTATATCGATCTTTTTACATAGTTGTTCTAAATCCCTCGCTAACACCTTGAAGGTCGATGACGATCGGGTATTTAGAAATATCGCTGACTGTGACGGTACAAAACAACAATGCTTAGCGCTCAAGTTAATATTGTCGACATATTCTAAACATTTCTTATTAAAATTATCAGTCATAATAAGTTCTATAATGTCATTTGGTCGTTTAAGAATTTCCACAGCTCCAGGTTGATCAGACCTGTGGCTGGTGGACGGTTGTATGGTCTGTCTATAATCAGTTTCCATAGTCTCGTTATCTAACTTCCTACGTTGCGCTCTTGTCAGTACGCTTACGACATTTTCACGCATTTCTTTCAATTCTTTACACGTCATTGGAAGTCGACTTAACGCATCTGCAGCTGCATTATCTCGACCTCTAATATACTCTACCTCAAAGTCGTACTCCTCTAAGTATAAACGAAATTTTATTAACCTGCTCGATGGGTCATTTAAACTAAACAAATATACTAGTGGTTTGTGGTCGGTACAAATTTTAAACTTCTTTCCGTATAGATAAGGTCTAAAATGACGGACGGCCCAAACTATTGCTAATAATTCAAGCTCGATTACGGGGTACCTACTCTCAGCGGGTTTTAAGTTACGGCTCGCGTATGCTACAACTTTTCCATTATTGTTCATTAAAATGGCTCCGATACCTTGTTTACTCGCATCTGTTTGTAATTTAAAAATATTATTTTCGGAAAAATCTGGATATTGAAGTACAGGTGGATTAATTAGGGTATTTTTTAAGTTATCAAAAGCTTTTTGACATTCCGACGTCCATTCGAACTTTACACCTTTTCTACATAAAATATTTAATGGATAAACAATGTTGGCAAATAGCGGAATAAATCTCCTATAATAATTAGCAAATGCTACGAAACGTTTTATTTCGTCAGCTGAAGTAGGTGTTGGAAAGTTTTTTACTGATTCTATTTTTCCTGGATCTGGAAAAATACCATCTGATGTAATTTTATGGCCTAAGTAAACTATTTCGCGTCTCAAAAATTCACATTTCATCGGATTTAATTTGAGATTAACTTTCCTTAATTGATTTAGTACGCAAATTAAATTTTGATTATGATTGTCTAAGCTATTTCCTATGACTACGCAATCGTCAAGGTAAATAAAACATTTCTTATAATTTAATCCTGCCATTGCTAATGTCATGAGTCTGGAGAAAACACTGGGACTTGTCTTAAGACCCATAGGACAACGTTTCATTTGATACTGTTTACCTACTGAAAACGCTGTACATTGACGTGAATTTTGGTCCAAAGAAAGTTGATACATCTTATTAATACTAAAAGAAGTATATTGTCGCGACTTTTCATTTAAATTTAATTGATAATAAGATTGTGACAAATCTAATTTCGAAAAATAAATGCTCCCAGATAGCGAATCTAATATTTCGGTGATATTAGGCAGTGGGAATTTGTCGTCTTGAATTCTGTTATTTAAATGGCGATAGTCAATTACTAATCTCCATTTTTTCTCATTTGATTTATCAGCTTTTTTTGGGACCAATAAAACAGGACTGGACCATTCCGATACAGTCTCCTCAATAATGTCATTATTAAGCATTTCTTGTATTTGCTTATCGACTTCTTGTTTCAATGAGTGTGGAATTCTATAAGGCTTAGTGTACACTGGTGCCACATTATCTTTCAAAGTAATTGAATGTTCCATTAAATTGGTTACTGTTAATTTATCGCCGGGCAAATGAAACACGTCGGCGTATTTCGCGCATATTTTTTCTATCTCTATTGTTTCCTCCTTATTCAAATAAGTTAAATCCAGCAAATCAAACAGTGTTTTTACACGTTGTGTTGATTTGTTTTCTTCATCAAAATGGCAAACTTCGTAATTATGTAATGGGTAAATATCTAAGTTAGATAAGTCCAAAGTAACTTCTTTATCTTTGGTATTTAAGATTCGGACAGGAATATAACCGTTTTTTTGTTTTACTATAATTCCTGCAATAAAGACTCCGTCTTGTATTTCCTTTGCTAGTGTAACGCTATCCCCGTTTGCACTGCATGGAATGTATTTAATCATTTCACAACGCGGTGGAATTACGTGTGTGAATGAGTCATCACAATTTATATTAATGGATATTGTTTGATTATCTTTTGATAATTGCAAACATTTCGTTTTGTAATCAATTACTGCATTATACATTTTGAAAAAATTTTCACCTAAAATTCCATCGGCTTCACATGATAGATTTTTAAAAACGTGAAACTTTTGGGTAAAAATTATATTACTAAACTCTAAATCTAAGTAAATATAACCTTCTGAAACTAATTTACCACTTACTCCTTTTATAGTTAATTTATCATGACAAAGCTTATCTATATAGCTAGTATTGCTTAGCCATTCGTATTTTAAAACACAGAGGCTAGCTCCGCTATCAACTAACAAGTTAATTTTACTATCACTTATACTCATAGTCACTACGCTATTCATATTATAATTAAAAATAAAATGCTCATTTAATTTAGGAACGAAAAAACTCGGCTTTATCAGGTGCATTGTTATTATCATTGCGCTCTGATGTTACGTCATCATGTTGTGTATGCTGCACTCGAGAGAAATTTTGCCTCAGTGCATTATTCCTGTAACCTGGCCTTGACCATGATGAGCGTGCTAACCATGTACCTCGATTGTGACCGCGTGTCAATCTATTATGATACGTCATGGGTTTCGAATTGCCTTGTGAATTATTAGTCGGGTACAAGTTACTCTGATTATTTCTGTAGAAATTATTTTGTCTATTTGTATTTACATATTTATTAGCGTTCGTGAAACGTTTATTATATGCATTGTATGAATTGACATTATAAGAACGTCTTAATTTCATAACCTGGTCTTCGCTGGGCGACATTGTTTGTTCATCCACAGCGGACCGTATGGCGTCTGGAAGAGACTCAAACTGACGCGAGGCTATTATTGTGCTAAGACGGGTATCAGACAGGCCATCGGCAAAACGCTTTATAGCAGTTTTTTCATTCAGGGGACGTAATACCTCGTATTTACTATCGTCTCCGTCTGCCTGTGCAATGGTCAAATTAACAAATAATTGTTCTAGGTCTTTGCCGAAATTTTCTATTGACCTATGGCCTTGTTTTGATGTAAATAACTGACTTTGAAGCGATACAGGTGATTTTTTCTGAATTAAAAATTTACGCATATCCGATATTAATGTATCTACATCTTGGTAACTTGATTTTAAGCGAAGCTTAGCGCTAGCTGATAATCTAGTTTTTAGAACAAATTGAATTAGTTGAGTGTGTGAGTCATTGTTGATCATGGTTTGATATAACTGAATTCCATCAATAAGCTGTAAAGTGACACTTTCAGGGCCAGTCATGACGGGCAGCAGTGCAATTGCTGTTTTTAAATCAAAAGAAGACATTTTTACGGCTTCTTTTTTCTCTTTGGAAAATAAACTAATAATTTTATTGTATAAGCTATTTATATCATTAATTGTAGTGTTAATTTCCGTTTGACATTCGGCGCTTATCTCACCAGTCTCAATTTTTCCCTTTATACTAGACAAAATATACTCCAATTTATTATACAAAAAATTACATTCTTGATATTTTAACTGGGCTTGTTCGGAACTTTCTCTTCGAAGGGGGCCTATTTTTACTAAATAGTTTTTTATTTCTTTTAGCCCATTAAAAATATTAATTAGCTCACGTAGTGGCATAACTTCTAAAATTAATACATTATCTAAGGTAGTTATTTAAAAGTAAATTATGAATTAAGCATTATTAGGAAAGATTCTTTTAACAAATTATTAATTAAATTTGACTTACTTAGGTATTTCTAAAATGTACCACGTGGTTTTTGATGTAGGGCATGGCATGGTCGCGCCGCGTGGTCCGCTCGTGTCGCCGCGTGGAGGCCGGGTCCTATTTCTTGTGCGCTGCGCAGAACCGCATGCCGCGATGGGTCACGTGTGCTGCTGCTCCTGGCCGTGGGTAGGGCTGCGGGGTGGGCCGGGCTATACCCTGGACTCCGATCCTATGCTCGTGGGCCGGGCTATACCCTGGACACCGGTCCTCTGCTTACTGGACTGCTACTCTTCTATATATAGTATAATATGCGGGGTACTTTCTCCTAGTTATAGGTCCTGGCGAGAGATTGTGCTGATGGTGACGGCATTTAGCTCTTTCCCTAGGGCTTTGATGGCGGACTTACGACATTTTTTGTATGCGTAAAAAATGACGCTTGCGGATATGATGACCACGAGGGCAATCAACAAAATTTCGGAAGTGCCGCTTCTGGTGGCTCCCTGTTGACTTACTGCGGCGTTTGCTTCCCCATTAGCATTTTGTGCTATTACGACTTCCTCCTTTGAATAACTCTTCCCCATGATTTTTTTCGTTGGTCCTCCTATTCATCTATTGCTTGAGTCTTCAAATCTTATCTGTTTTTTCTTCTAGTTTTTCCAATCTTCGGTAATGCAAATCTTCTTTCTTCTTAGTAGATTATTTTTCTTCTTAGATTCTTCTGGCTAAGGGTCGCCATATAATATGTGGCATACTTCTTCTATATCTCATCTTCAGTGAAACACAAGTTTACTTCATGTACGCTGTTTATTGAATGTTCTCATAAAAACTTATTATAAATTACAACTAATATTAATAGATACGTCAGCATAACGTGACTTACGTTTCCATGCGAAACTCTGTTAATATTATTTTATATCGCATATTTGCTGAATTGGCAACATACTTCAATATAAAGGCTCCATAATGACTTATGTGCTTTAGTCTGCCGACTAAAGAATTGTTTTCTTAAGTTCATAATTCAGTACAGCAGTACCTAATATGCAATAGGTAGGTACCTATATGTTTATCTTGTTTATACAGGATGTAAAAGACATGAACAGTCAAAGGAGAACCATGTATTCTGCTCTCCATAGTAATTTTTTTTTCCTTTACTTACCTGACTATACCTGGGAAATTGATAGTTACGATTTTATTGAAGGTCAAGTCACATTTAAAAAAAAATATGAAAACCTATTCTAAACATTATTTCTCAATTATTGTCCAAAGAAACATTATCATTTTTTTTTGTATTTCAAAACGAAAAATGGCTTTAAAGCGTTAGCGTTCAATGTAGCTCACTCGATGCGCACGGACACACACGGACGGGGTCGCCCCGTCTGGCAAAATTATTGCGGTTTTGCGAGTTGTGTGCGAGTTGAGCGCTTTACATTGCGCGGTACAATTTGCAATTTTTTAACACCAAAAAATAAAAATCATTTCTTAGCAATTATTTTTTGAAATGTTTCTCATTTTGATATATAGAATACATGGTTCTCGTTTGACTGTTCATGTCTTTTACAACCTGTATTAGGTAGGTAGTAGGTACTGTTTTAAAAAGAAAATAAACAAATTTAATGAGAAAATGAATTGTATATTTACATTTTTTAAAAACGGAATTTATAAGTAGGTAACAATAAGTACTTTAAATATTGTGTAGTCATTATTCAATTGGCCTAACATAGATTATTATAACGAAGTTTATATATTTAAAATAGACTGAAGTGAAGACGAGCAAAAATAACTAGTCACCTAAATACGAGTATACGACGATATTTCCTAAACAACTCATAATAGGTAGCTGTAATGAAGTCAAAGGAACATACATACATATAATGACACTCATAATCCCAAAAGGGTTTGAGCAGAGCTCTAGGTAACATATAGTTACACATAAAGCCACATCTGGTAGTATGGGCCTTCGGCGTAGGTACCGAAAAATTAGTGACAGGTTGCCAGCCTGTCGCCCAAAGGAACATTGATGTGTATTTAATCTAGAAATGAAATGGATAGTTTTTTGGCCGGATACTGGATATCCGGCGAGCTGCGAGGCCGGATGGCCGGATATTCGGTCTATTGTCAGAACAAATCGGGCGGTTCGCTAAGTTTTTACAAAAATATTTTAGTTTAGGTATTTATTTACTATTTATGTATTTTATCATTATAGGGAATATCTCAGAAGAAAATTTTAGTTTTTTAGAAAGCTTATAATATAATATATCGTATCAGCTGCTGATACCGACATCAGATCGGATGATGTGTGGATCCGCTCTTAAGATTTTAATAGATAATATACAGAGGAATATTATTAAAATTCATAGGTACCAAATAGAACACGAAAAACAATGAAAAAAAACCCTCTTTATTTTCTAAAGAGGAATGTTTGTATGTTTCTAACTAAAACGTTCAAAAACTACTAACCCGATTTCAAAAAAATTTTCACCGTTAGAATGCTACATTATTCCTATGTGGCATAGGCTAAATTTGATTAGAAAAAAATTATGCGGACGAAGTCGCAGGCGGAGCGCTAGTGTGTAAATAAAACTCGCTTATTTACATTTTTGTTCTTTGAAACTACCATACTTTTTAATGAAATATCGTTGTTTATGGATATGACTTGTATATTTACTCGTCAGTATATAATAGTTAGCTATAGTTAACCTAGTTGCAATTATCACAAAAAGGAATGTGTACATGATTCAGAACTGTTGATTGCTTTGAAATATAATATCACGATTTGTCAATCATGCACGTTAGGTACCTGTATCATTGTTAGAGAATGTATCTCTAGAGAATATTAAATTGGAGCTTACAAATAGGTATATTGATATACCTGTTCAATGTCTATTTGGAATTGTATGTACAAAACAAACTTTTTACATATTTTATTAATTTTATTTATTTAAAAAGTTTATAAGCAGGTTCTTTTTTATAAGATTGTTCCTCTATTTGATTTATTGGTAATGATATAACTCGCGTGTATTTGTGATTACTTTTCACATTAGAACCGTACCTAATTATGAATGACAGAAATTTCGAATATTTTTTTTATATTTCCATAAATCAGGCATTATTTAAAACTTAATACGCTGCATAGCGTTTTCCTCATTATCTATCTATTGGCCATTAAATAGAGAAGAATTTAAATTCTACCTCGAGTTCGTTTTACTTAACTTGTCATTTTAATTTTCTGATAATTAGTTGTAGGTAAATGAAAAACAATCGTGTGTTATTTTGTAACATGGTTTGAATTTGTTTTTATATTTAGATAGAAATAATTAAGCAGAACAGTTTAATTCCAGTAATATTAACTGAAATAGAGACATATCTTTAAAAAAATTTAGTAATTGAAGTATATTTATTGTTATTGCTCAAAAATTCTTGGATATTCAGGTATATTTTTATGAAATAATGTTACTTATCTAAATCGAAGTAAAGTAGAATCTGCAAAATTGTATTTTTCTAAAAGATTAGATGTAAAATTATTTTTGGACATTCTGAACAAAGTTCTAAGTAAACAGTAGATAAGATACCTAGCTTATGTTTGTTATTAACTTTATACTTACGTTTTGAGGGTTGAGGAATGAAATACACCGAAGTGTCGAATTATAGATTTAAGTTGCTGCAAGATTTTATAATAAAATGAAATATTTTTAAATCTACGAGTTTTATTTATTTTTGGTATAAAATATCTGCCTACATAGTTTTTACTTCGCCCAGTTAGTAACTAAGATATATTACTAGGCATCAACACATCCTTAATTTTATGATTTTTTGAAAAAAAATCCATAATATAAGGTAGTTTCATCTTAACTAGGCGTCAAATATTTGCAAAGATATTTCGTTCGGATCTTAGAAGTGCAAATTTCAAAGATTTGATGAAACAATGTTTACAATAAAAACATAATCACCAAGCACTGACAAATTTCGACAGCGAAAGCAGTTCCCCGGTAGCGTAGTGGTTAACGCTGCCGCCCGGATTGCGGAAGATGCTGGGTTCGATTCCCGCCTGAGGCTACACTTTTTTCAGTGCATTTTTTCTAGTTTTAAAAATATTTACGTGTTTGTAAACGCAAAAAATATTCCATATTATAAGGTAGTTTCATATTATATTTGACGCCCAGTCAAATATTTGCCTAAATATTTCGTTCAGATCTTGGAAGTGCAAATTTCAAAGATTTGATGAAACAATGTTTACCATAAAAACATAAGCACCAAGCACTGACAAATTTCTTTTTTTTATTATGTTGTCATGTTCATTTTTAACGAAAACAAGTTTTTCGTATAGACTGTTGATATTCGAATGTGTAATGTAGGTAGGTATCATATCATTATCACGGTAATGTTCATTATTTACCTACATTAATTTGGTACCTACCTGCGAGGAACTCTGGTTTTAAATGAAAGACTTGTTTTTGATTGTTATTTTATAAATTATGAAAGAATACCTACACGAATATAAAGATTATGTTTGTGGAAATATTCTGCGAAGTCTTTCACTCAAACTCCGCCAAAACGTAATATCTCCTATTCGACGAGCCGGTAGTTGCCCACGCGAGCTGTAAGAGTCTTCGTGACCGGAACTGCCAAACGAGTATATCCTCATTTCGACTTCTTCGTTAGATGGCGAATTAGTCTTTTGAGTTGCCCAACGGAGCGGCTTTGTTAATCTGGAATAAAAATACAAGAAATCTAGGTACCTACTACCTCTAAAGTTGGCATAATAGGTACCAAAATTGCATTAAGAAATATGAGAAGTTTTAACGCGTGACACCACCATGCTGATTCTATCCCGAACGCTAGGTAAATACTTTTACTTGCGAAAGTTTGGATGGATGTGTTCTCCATCACGACAGAGACGTATATTATTTTCTGGAATAGAACCTAGGTACATGTAGGAACTAGGCCAAGTATTGCCTAATTTTTATCCCGGAAAAATATGTACAGGATGGCCCTGTACATATTTTTCCGGGAAAATTAGCATCAATAACTGCTATTCGATTTTGTAAAGATCTCACTTCTCTCTCACCTCATATTTTATTTCGAATCTAGCTGTGAAATTTTATGGAGAATCCTTTATTTTCTTGAGTAGGTAAACTGAAAACGAAGTAAGCCATGAAAGTGTATAATGACAATAATTCTAATTTAGAAATCATATTGATTATCCAAAAATATCCATTTTATTGTGAATATTCGCTTGCGTTTGAAATATAAATTCGAAATGAGATATGAGGTGAGAAGTGAAAATAATTGTGTTAATTGCACGTAAATTATTTATTGTGTGACGGTAGTACCTGCGCTGCGCCAATATGTATTTTAAAAATATAGCAATTTTATCTCATTTTAAGTGAACTATCATGTAAGTGTTATATGTAAGTTCTTATGAGAAAATAAATTTCTTTAAACCTAAGTGAGATCCTTACAGAATCGCACGGCTGTAGCTGTAGATAGCGTATTATTGAAATGGTTAGTGTAACTTATGTAACGTCAAAGTTATTTAACACAGTTTAAATGTCGTAGTACACTTATCAGCTCGGAAAGGGAACGCACTTTTTTTCACTATGAACGCTACGGAATGGCGGCTACGGAACGTAGCGCATCGCTCTTTTTACTATAAATTCTACGGAATGGCGGCTACGAAACATAGCTATTCATAGTAAAAAGAGACAATAGGTACGGTTCCGAGCTCATTAGTGTGCTAAGTAGATACAACCTTAAGACAGGTTCTAATTAGGTACATATGTAGGTAATTCAACATTAGTTGACATGTCGTTTAAAAGTATTTACGTTAAATGATAATCTAATTACTTCATTATTATCGAACTGAAGATAAAACTTAGTGCGTTGCCCTCCATTTACCTACATTTTAATGTCGCACGCACACTTAAACACAATACAAATGTGAAATACATACCTATTTTTATTGGTCTGAGACCTAAGTATACTTAAATATTCATAAAAAGCGCCAAGTGTAATAACATTTCAGAAATAGAAAAGATCAACCAATCCCTACTTAATATTATAAATTCGAATGTAACTCTGTCTGTCTGGTAAGCTTACACGTCTAAACCACTGAACCGATTTTGATGAAATTTGACATCAATTTGACCAATGTAGAGTAGAGCTCGGGGAAGGACATAGGCTACTTTTTATTGCGAAAAAAGGGTTGAAATAGGTGATGAAAGTTTGTATGGAAGTTCGTCATTTTTGAAGGTAAAACCATGAAATTTTGAATTTAATCACAAGATAAGAAGTAAATAATGTAGCGTTTTTAAAATTTTGAGTATAGGGATGAAATAGGGAATGAAAGGTTGTAAGTATGTAAGTTAACAAAGGGTTAAAAAACAAAAAAACGTAGTTTATAAAAAGGTATTAAAATACCTAAGCTATTTACAGTATAATCTGCTGACAAATAAAGTGCTGTTTGTTTGTGTATTATTTACTAAATAAGTACCTACATAGGTACTGTAAAAACATAAAAATATTACCCAAAGCAACTATTCCACGCAGACGAAGTTGCGGCCAAAAACTAGTACCATATAAATCGAATTGTTAACATATCTGTGATAGATAATGTGATAAATAATATAGTTAGATAGATACCAATATAGTTTTGCCTAAAAATTAATTTATTGTCCCTGGAAACAAAAATTAAAACTAGCACGGATGGAATATTTTTGTCCTACGAGTACCTACCTATAATATGATTTCGTTATCTGCGCCGTTATCTCAAGGGATGTGTATGGTGCTTCATCGCTAAAAGAAGTATGAAGGCGAGCGACACTCTGCTGATATGTCAAACTGTAAAACCGTGGTAAATCATACAACGAAAATTTTCACCAGGATAACACAGTAATAAGGATGTTGCTTGTCAATTCAGTTTTCAGACACTTTTAGTAGTTGGCAATACACATCGAGCATTGCTTAGATGTGCTCGATGTCAAAACATAATTCTTTCATTCTTCCTTAGATGTTGTATTTCATTACGAATTTGTGATGTCATAAACTTATAGTCAACTGACTGAATATTAAATTATTGTGATACATTTAAAAATCTAATTCTAGAGAAAACAATGGAGATTTTCTGGCATGAAATGCCATCACATTTTACGAATTTAATTCCTTGTAATTATTTTTGAATAGTGTCAACATCCCTATTGCAACGGCGGAAAATGTAAAAACTAGTGTCAAATAGATTAAAAAAAAAACAGTATTTTAAAGCCAATTATTCCATTTTCAAATGTCAGAATTACGTAGCTGATTTCAATAGTGCACCTATCTCCGGGAGAGCAAATTGGTATTCCAACTAAAAGCGACACTAATATGAGAGTAAGTACCTACTTACTAGCAAGGCATAAAAAGTGAAAACAGCGTTAAGTAAGTAGTAGGTACCTAAGTAACTGTAACCAGTAAGTAAATTTTTCCAACATTTTATTTTTATTTCTGAGGCTGAGGGCCAACATGCATTTCGACACTCGCTCTCGCTATCGCTAAATCAAAAATGTATGGGATTGACATAAGCTATTAAAAAGTCACTTCGATTGCTTATGTCATTTCCATACATTTTCCCACAGATTTCTTATCCGATTTAAGAGATTCTGTTTTTGTTCGATGCGGAATAGTTGCCATGTGGTTCCATAAAAAAAATATGAATCGGTTCAGTAGTTTTTTTAGAATCGTCGTGAAAATACGCAGTCACGTTATGAATTTTTCCAACTGTTCCAACTTTATACGATATATCTTCAAAAGTTGTTACCAATTTCAATGATTCTTTTTTTTGTCTTAAAAATTATTTCATTAAGACCAAACTCTCGAAATAGTTTTCTGAAAATTTTATAGCGTTAGACCTTGAGTTTTTTTTGTTATTCTGAAAAATAACGGAAAAATCCTGTCTTAACTTTTCATATTTATAAATAAAAAAAACCTCCTTCAAAACTAAAAACGGAGAAATAAAAATCTATTTTTTATTTGAGGTCGGTGCCAACCTCAATATTTGGAATAAACGTTGTCACTTGTATTTGGGACCGACCTAAAAAAAAACATTTAGATTTAAAAAAAAAAAATTTTATTTCTCCGTTTTTAGATTTGAAGGCAGTTTTTTTTATTTAAAAATATATATTTTTCATAGTCAAAAGGCGAGCTGATAAGTGTGCTGAAAAATTTAAAACTTACTCAGAAAAGTAATCCATATCATCCATCACGTCGGGTAGTTCTCTACCGTCCACGTTTACCAGGATCAAGCACAAAGCGACCAATGATAAGGTGACTCCGATCTCTGCAGCTATGTAAATTATATTGTTCAGCGGGTTGAACACGAATAGCAGGTAGCCAATCATCGTGCCCAGCTGGCCTGTGGCGTGACAGGAACCAAGTAGAGTGGCTCTTATTCTGATTGCAAACAGACGAGGAGTAATGTTGAGCATAATAGCTTGAGCAATCAAACCCGATGCAAGAGCTATTGAGGAAAAGAAGAAGGGTGTTGTTATCTGAAATAATTTACAATTATAAATTTTATGTTACATGGTCAGTATGAAAATAACGTTTTTTTTTAAAGAGAATGACCAAAAGAAATGAGGTAAACGTATTTGGATCGCGTACAAGCTACAATAGCATATTATATTTATATAAAGAGAACATAAAGTATGGTGTAGGCAACTAGGCAAATGTCTACACAAACGTTTATTCCTTTCCTTCTGAGATAACTAAGTAATATCTATTAGAAGGAAGGCATATACGAGCTTTAAGACTGCTACACTATTTAGGTAATATACCACCATCCACGATAATTTAAGGGACACTTCATACATTACATACAAACAACTTTTGCTATGGGGCCACCATATATATCTCGAAAAAGATCTCTCAGCTCTTCCATAAATTTTGGTTACGTAGGTGCTACATTTTTTGTATGGAATAGCTGTTTTTTTTGCGATTTCGATGGTGGTCCCATAGAAAGAGTTGTTTGTATGCAAATATGTAAGAAGAGCCCCCTAAAATAAATCTTGGGTGATATAAAAGTAACGGTGTATTTTTAATTGGCCCGATTGATGTGTTACTACTGCTGCTGCAGCCTTTAGGAGTCTATAGGCAATCAACAGTGACATTAGTGGTGTTGGAAACCCTTACCCTGTCTCAGGGGAATCTAGTGCTTCTAAGACTGGTAGGGTAGCTACCCCAATTTCAACTGAAATCGCTGTACCCTACTACCAGACGGGCTATGTGCTTGTTTCCTAATGCCTGTAGCGGAGTTCCTTATTGGTTGATGGTTTCGGAGTTCCGGGTGAAGCTTGTCACCACCTCCGATCTGGTCATCACTTAACATAGGGTCAGAAATAGTTTCCATTTTGAAGACAAAACATGTCTTGTATGATGGAGCTTACCAATTTGTAGCAGAGGACCCCATTTGAATTAACATTATTATGAATCCTGTCTTGCCAGGTCAGTTGGATCGTTTCATAAATAGGCTGAATTTACTTTTAGGATACAATGACCATGTGTGCTTTGTCTTTATTGTTATCGGTGCTTAAGTTACTTATAACGAAAAATTTTAATAATCCCATTATTTTTTATGTATACAATTAGCACAAATTATATTTTACGGTATGTATTAGTGAGTATTAGCACAGATAATCTAATGGTGAATAAGTCACTAATACATTATCTGTGCTAATACTCACTTATTGATCTGAGGCTTTCAATTTAAGTGTGTCTCAATCTCAGACCAATAAAAAAGTCTTATTGGTCTAAGGCTTAGACACAGGATTCTTTGTCTAAGGTCTAAGGTCTCAATTTGATGAAGTGGTTGGCATTTTAAACTGGTTCGAATATTCACAGAGAAAAAAGTAGGTAAATGTTTGAAAATATTGTGGCATTGAACTTTTGAGTGTAGGTTTAGTTTGTGATTATTGTAATTAGTTATTATTTTTAAATATATAATTGAAGTATAAACATTGATATCAATTATCATTCAGATCGTGTCGCATGCTACACAACATTTCAATAAAGAGCGCCCATTAAGATAACAAGGAGTGCTAAATAATTGTCTGCCTACATACTTTTATCTCTTTACAGCATTTGCAAACCAATATTAATATAGAGTTTTACTGTTTAAAAATCTACAAAACTACAGTTTTTTCAATAATTTTCAACCTTATTTCATAAACATAGACTTCTAAGTCTATTGAACAAAGACGGTTTGTGCTTCTAGTAGTCTGATCTGCTGCCTTTCTACTTGCTATTCTTTCGCTTCTTCTACTCTTACCACAGTCCTCATACCTTATTCGGTGATTTCGAGTACTTTTATATAAGTAACCAAAATATATAAATTAAAAAAAAAACATAAAATCAAAAAACAAAGCATATAAATGTTCTTCGTAACGGTCAAAATATATATATTTTTTTATCGTGTGGAGAACCCCTGTCTAGTATCTGATGTAACTTGTTATTTTAAAGACTGCCATGGAACTAATATGTATATTATTATATAATCTTTGATGGGAATGGCCGTCAGCAACTGGGAACACCAACTTTACATGTCTTCCGAAGCAATCATTATCATCATATCAGCCGACATACTGTCCACTGTTGGACATAGACCTCGATCTTCCGAAGATGTACGGAGGAAAAGCAAGTTGATACATTTTTTTTACTCACTACCGCTCACAAACTGGTTGCTTGAATTTGGACACGCAAAACTCACATGATTTTATACCTAAAGAGATAATGGTAGATACGTGGTGAACTATAATGACATAAAAAACTTTAACTAAAAATAAAAGTAATACGCTGCTTACCAATCTACGTAGATAATATAGCAGTTAGTTAAGTGTATGGTACACATAATTAGGGTTGAGCTGTTTATCTATTTAATAGGAGCACGCGTTTTCTATCGATAACGGAATATTAATTGCAAAGTACTTACATGACCGATCACAATCTCAGCGGCGGCAAATATTCCAGATAATGTAAAATTGATTAACATCAGTTGTCTTAACAGAAACTTTTTTGATAATAATACTGTTAAGATGAAAAATAAGATAACAAAGCACAAAATCGAGGACAAATTCTGATTAGAATTGTTACTGTACACTTTTGCGTAAAGATAACTCCATCTAAATGTGAATAAACACCACATTAATAATTTGACCAAGATAAGGACTCTGATGTTGTAAGTAGTTATTATTTCTGCACATGTTCTTGTTTCGTCTAAGCAATGATATGCCTGTAAGAATAAAATTTTAGATATAGATACTATGAACTAGAAATATGTTTTACAGATAGTACGGCGTGAGTATGCATTTAAACGGATAAAACGTTTTACTACCCCTATTTCTTATCCAAAATTTATGATATTTTAGAATCTTTTTAACGTAGTGAAAATCGAGGTCTGTACCATTTCCTTTAATCAAAATTAATTTTTTCTTCATAATAAATTTGTAACGGGTGTAAAAAGACCTATGACAAAGCCGAGAACTACGTATTCCGCTCATCCTTAGGACCATTGTTTTATTCTAGACTATACCGGGGAAATTAGTTGTTATGAAGTTATTGAAGGTCAAAGTTAGAAATCTTTTTTCAAGATTTTTATGAAAAATTTAAAACATTGCTTTTGTCCAAAGAAACATTATCAAAATGTTTAGTATTTCATACCAAAAAATATCTTTATAACGTCAGCGCTCAATGTAAACACTTGATATCGGGGCCATTCAACTCAGCCACAGAAATAATAATAATATCATTTCTGTGAACTCAGCCGACCGAACGTCGCTCACGCATAATATAAACTTGTAATAAAATCTCTTTGGCTATACTATTTGTATCTGGCTGGTTTTGGTATCATTGAAAGTTTAAATTTTAAAGAACATAATTCCAAATTCAAATTAGGAAAATGTGTGATTTTCATTTGTTTTTCGTACCGCCAAGATGAGTGAATCTAATGAAGAAATTCGATACATTTTAAAATTTTACTACAAAAAAGGTAAAAATGCAACGCAAGCCGCGAAAAAAATTTGCGATATTTATGGACCTAGTGCAGTGTCTGTGAGAGTAGCACAAATTTGGTTTAAGCGTTTTCAATCCGGAAATTTTGATGTCAAAGATGCACGTCGCTCTGGTCGCCCTATTACAGATAAAATGGATGCCATTTTTGAAAACGTGGAGCAAGATCGGCATGTCAGTAGTTACGACGTAGCTGAAGAACTGGGAATTGACCACAAAACAGTTTTGGCGCATTTGAAAAAAACTGGGTGCACAAAAAAGCTCGACATTGGGGTACCTCACGAGCTCACTGAAAGAAACCTAATGAACCGTGTACTCATTTGTGATTCTTTATTACGACGTAATGAAACCGAACCATTTTTGAAGAAGCTGATAACTGGTGATGAAAAGTGGATCACGTACGACAAGAACGTGCGAAAAAGGTCGTGGTCAAAGGCCGGTCAGGCTTCACAGACTGTGGCGAAACCCGGGTTAACTCGCAACAAGGTGATGCTGTGTGTGTGGTGGGATTGGAAGGGCATTATTCATTATGAGCTGTTACCACCAGGCAGGACCATCGATTCTGAACTCTACTGCGAACAACTGATGAAATTAAAGCAAGAAGTTGAGAGAAAGCGGCCGGAATTAATCAACAGAAGGGGTGTGGTTTTTCATCATGATAACGCTAGACCTCACACATCTTTAGCCACTCAGCAAAAATTAAGAGAGTTTGGCTGGGAGGTGTTAATGCATCCGCCGTATAGTCCTGACCTTGCACCTTCAGATTTCCACCTGTTTCGGTCTCTTCAGAATTCTTTAGGCAGTGTCAGGTTAACATCACGAGAGGACTGCCAAAACCACTTGTCGCGGTATTTTGACCAGAAGTCCCAAAATTTCTATAGCAATGGGATCATGTCCCTACCTACAAGATGGCAAAAAGTTATCGAACAAAATGGTACCTACATACTTTAGTTAAATGTAAATAAACTATATTAAAAAATGTTTTGAATTTTCTTAAAAAATGCGAAGAAACTTTTTCCCCAACATATTATATAATATTTATTTCTTTCATTGGTAATAAATACTGATAATTGAATACAATATGTTAAGTTTTTAGCTACTTTTCTACTTTTATTTTAAGAAAGGCGGCTAAATACTGGGGAAATCTTGTTTCTATGTAGTCGTGTTTAGAAAGAAATGACGACATTTTTTTTATATGTTTCTTGTCTTGAAGTATAGAATGCGTAGACCGGCTTTGTCTTGGGTCTTTTTAAACCCAGTAGGTATGTAGTACTTATGTCGAATTTTCAAAAAAGGGAAACGCATAGACATTGGTCTGAGGTACAGACATAGGCTTTTTTCGTTTTGTTAAAAACTTTTAATAAATCTTAAAGATCACATAAGAATTGGGTAGAAGAACATTTTCTCAGTTTGTTTCAATCCTCCTAAATCGAATTCATCAAAAGTTAAGTGAGGAAGTTAGGACACGGCACAGCAATGCATGGCGAATTAGTCGCTCCTTACAGAAGACTGCAGTTAAATAACGATACATGTTATTTAATTTCCTAGTGTTTTGTATATGTAGGTAAATGAGGTTTGCAAAGGTCTACTAGAAGTCCCCTACTTCTAGTAGACCTCTGCAAATCTCATTTATGAGGTTGACGTTGGCTGGCCGCGAGTAATGTATTGCAAGCGTTAGGCTACGGCGATTGCTTGCTTACTATAGTGGTTAGTGTAAGTTTTTTTAGTATACAAAACGCACCGATTCTAGTTGCGTTAAGAGCTCAATTTGTATAGGAAACGCGAACAGCGCCCCTAGCGGAGAGAAGCGCAAATCATGTTTCCCATACAAATTGAGCTCTTAACGCAACTAGAATCGGTGCATTTTGTATACTAAAAAACTTACACTTACCACTCAGCCCCCCGATCGCGCTATTTACGAAAGTTAAAACCAAATTCTTCTTCTTCTTCGTAGTTTATTGGCGCTGTCCTAATGGATTCCGCCAGTATCGAGTATTCTGCTCAGACAGTTATTTTATCGTAGACAGAGTCTGTCTACGTATTTTATTGACTCTGCTTGCTCAAAACCAAATTATTATCGTTTTTATACGTTTTGACAGCTGACAGTTATCAAACTGTTGTCATAATGTATGAAAACGGGGTGCGCATTTTCTTACATAACTTTTCAATTCCTATCATTGGAGGTGCGAAAATATTTCTCATACCATTTAAAACCATATTGATCATTCTTCATAAAAAATTTAAAAACTACGAGTATCTACATATTTAAAAACATAATCATTGAAATTCATAATATCATTAATCATACACTTAGTTTTTACTAATATTTGTTTTCATATATTTTTCTATGCTCTTGATTGAAACTCATAATCATTTAGTATCGAAAATTATTATTATAAAAGAAATAGGTTAACGAAGAGCGAAGCGACGACTGACGAGCGAGTTAGGTTGACATGAACACAGCGCACTTTAGGGCGAAGCGACTTTAGGGCGTTTTAACTGAATTATTACTGAACTGAATATTCGATACGATCTTTAGCCACTGGTCATAATATAAACTTAGATTTAGCCAGCTAATCTTAAGTTTATGTTCATACCCATCTTTAGCCGTAACATAATATACTTATAAAAAATAAGAATTAAGGAATGCTGACTTTTGTGGGTTGTCTTTGAACATTTCTAGTTTTCCTATCTTATAATATGTGTGCATAATGTTTGTTTAGAATGTACATAATACTAATGTTTCTTTTTCTTAATAGTTGTCATAAATAAAGAAATAATTGATTTATATTCATTGAATGTTATGAAGAAAAAAGATCTGAAAAAAATATATCTATTTAAAATGGTTCTTGGTAGTAACAGTATTAATAAAAAAATTATGATCACTAACTGTTATGAGCTCCGTTGGTAGTAATAAAAATGTATGAATAAAAAAAGTATGAAAAGTTAAATTATGAAGAGTGATTATTATGAACACAAATCGGTAGTAAGAGAAAGAATAGAATTTAGAATACTTATTATGTGAGCCAATTATGGATTTGGTTTTGGTAAAAACGTTGTAAATATCGCGATAAGGCCCTAGGTAGATTTTGTAGCCAGCCAAATACCACGAAAAATAGAAAGAAACTGAAATACAGACTATCCTATGTAGATTTTTAATGTAGTTTTATGTAGCTCCTTTAGTAGTTCGTCCCGGGTTCAATCCCCAGGGGAGTAGGTACTTGCACTCGGTTTGGTTGGTGGTAAGACCTTTTATCAAGTCCGCCTGGCTGAGTACCACCATCTTATCAAAATATGTCGCCTTAATAATAATGTTGACAACATTTTTGTGTTTCTCTATTTAGGTAATGATAAGAGCTATCTTAATAAGATAATCAGTCCATCTGTGGTTGGATTCCAGGTATCGATTCCCTTTTCGTCCTTATTGTCACTTACCATCAAGTGATATCAAGAAGCTTATATTTTACTCTGTCTTCATGAGTGTAATGCTTTCATTACACTCACGAAGACAGACCCGAGCTTCCCTGTCAAGAATAAAAAAAAAACTTTAAATTACGTTAAGTTTAGTCAATGTTACCGTTTTTAAAACTATATTTATTTAGGGTTTACGTGAAAATTAAAAAAAAAGTGTTTCAGCTATTATCATCCCTCTCGTATAAATATTTAACAAGTATATTTCGCGCGTCTTTGCTCAAAGATGATGTAGAGGCGCTACGCAAATGGGAAATCTTTAATTTTATTTTACAAGATTTTAGTTTTATAAAATATTATACTGACGTACGTATTTTTAATCACATGTTTTTACATAATTTTTCATAAATCTCAAGAATAGGCATTTATTCTTAAATATATAATATACACACATAGAAGCTCTTAAAGCGATTTGGCTGGTTGCTCTACGCAAAATACGATGATTCTCGCTATCTCATTGCAGATGAGCATTATTCTTTGGACTAATTCCTTCTTCTTTCTTATTGATTTTTCTTTGGGGTCATATGAGACAGCAAGTGCACTTTAAACCAATAAATTTCCTGGAGGAATTAGTCCAAAGCATAATGCTCATAATCATCGCATGTTGCGTAGAGCGACTAGCAAAGTCGCTATACGAGCAACTACAAGTCTCTGCCTCACAAACAGCAGGAGTCATTTCATACATATAAATTCTTTGTCTGAATGACTTACTGATGAATCAACGCACAACCTAAACCGCTGATCGTAGAGGCCTGAAACTTGGATCGAGAAACTTCTTTGTATGACGTAGATATCCGATAAGAAAAGATTTTTCGAAAATTTACCCCTAAGGCGGTGAAAAAGAGGGGTAAAGTTTGTATGGTGCAACGTGATTCCTTAGTCCAATCTACTTCAAATTTTGCTTAAGCCTTTTTTAACAAAATTGACGGAAGACTTGTTTTGTATTTTATTGAAATTAAGTAAGAAAGTAAGTAATTTCATTAATGGCAAAGATTTTATAAAAACATTTTGCCAGCGTCACGTCAGCTATAGATACTTATAGATATATGATTAATGATAGAATAAATAAACGGTTCATGTTAAATAAGTTTCATAACAAAAACGGAACGGATTTTTTTTTAAACACAACCCGAAGTAAAGGAAAAATAGGGAGCACTACTAGAATAACTGCAACTACATATAAAACTACTTTACACTAGAGAAAACCTGCAACTAAAATGCCTACAAACAACTAAATTTTGATATCATTATCAGTTATGAAAGAGGAAATCAAATTGATGGATGTTGGGTTTAAACTACACAAATTGATGGATGTTGGGTTTAAATTAGATAAAATGACATTATGGAGTAGAAAGTTATTTTGGCGCTGATTTGGTTCAATGTTGATATCAATCCTCCTTTTGATTTAAATTACATTTTATTTTGACACCTATTTGAAAACTCAACCTGATTAAGGATTTTATTCAAAAAAGTTTGAATTCACATAAAAACATAAGCAAATACCCTTTAAAATTTAAATGTTTCTGAAATTTTGCACAGAGGTTTCTTTTATGCTTTAAGACAAGGGATAAGACCGGATTTTTTGAAATTTAACCCCAAAGGGGGTAAAATAGGGGATGAAAGTTTAAATGGGGAAATAATGATAAACTCATTATTGCACACACAATTAGAAAAACATATAGTAAAAAATACAACAATCTAAAACTTCACTGGAGCACGGATATGAAAGTTCGCATGGAAGTCCACACAAATCTGTCTATTTTTAGGTATTATACGTTTTGGGTAATGAGAGTCAGCCTATGGGGTCGTAAAATCCCTTGACTTTCCTTGTTCCAAAGATATCGTACACAAGGAATCGTCTCTACGCTCATTCCTAGTAACTAGAGGGACAAACAAGGTCTCGCTATCGCTACTCTCGTAGAATAAAATCTGTTCATCAGCTGATTCTTCAGCACCTTGACATGCCTTGTTTAATACTTTCAGCCGCTGTCTGTAACTCAACCACAGTTGCTTTGGACGTTGTTATTATTCGATTGTAAAAAGAAAAAATATTTTACTATTAACCTAAGTATTAGAAATAGTATAATTTATTATACTATTTCTAATAAATCTAATAAATACCTAATCAGAGCAAAGGGGGTCTATTGACTCTCATTATGAACGTTTTAAAATAATATCTGAATTATAACACAAAAAACAATTAAATGAAGTAACATCCTCTAAGTCTACTCAATATACTACACCATCACAATAAATAAACAACGGAAATCATAAATGTTTATACTCATGATGCAGTTAAACACTCCGTAATTTTTTTAATTATAGTGAGATACCGTAGATACCTAAGCGTTATTTTTTTGTTTTACGTCTAATAGAATTCTTTTAAGTTTTATTGCAATATCAATGAAAAACAATGATTATTAGTAAACTTATTTCTAAACTTACAGACGTACTCTATAATTGACTGGTCGGATTTTGAATTGACTGCATAACGCAATTTCATTTTTCTTGGCAGCATTAAATAATACTTTTTCTGCGTCTAAAATCCGTCGACTAAATAATAGCCACTGAGGTGATTCCGGCAGCCATCTGTTGAGCATAATTATCAAACTTTTAGTTTGATTTACTTACTATTGTAATTAGTAAAAATATAATGCTTCGTAACGATCACGATAGCAAAATTACCAAGTGCGCGGCCGGTACTCGGATGGGTGATCGAAAAGTTTTTCAACTTGATGTTCTTCTCTGCTTTGGAAGGCTGGTGTTCCCAGCAGCTGTCTAAAATTGCAGTTGTTTCCAAGGAAAAAGGAAGAAGTAAAAATCTAATGCCAAAATCTATAATCGCTGTATTATCGATATCAACACATATAGGAGATAGTTAAGAGAAATAACCTTTTAATAATTTAAAGGAGTGCGTAATGTCGTCTCTACTTCTATCGTTTCACTTATAGTCCAACTTTGTCGCCTGAAAGTATGGGGTAGTATGCATCAAATCCGGTAGTTCTGATTTTTTGTAGACTTGTTTATGATGTTGGCCTAATGAGTAATACAAGTTTGTGCCTTCGAGCGCCGAATGCAACTTTGTGAAAAATCGAATAAACCGCGAAAAATCTTTTTTTTTAAATGTTGGCGATTGTAAGCCAAAAGCACTAGTTTTGGAAAAAAAAATAATCTTTAAACGTTTATTAAACTAGACTAAATTTGCTACAATATGATACTAGAACTGTCTCTGTAGACCCAATAGTTTTTTCGCAATTTTTTGTAATTCTGTCGTTCTGAATGAATTTTGACCCTGATTATTCTTTTATGATGGGATGTTAAAAAAGAAAATGAGAAGTGTGAATGATGATGGTTAAGCCAAGCTACGAATAATAAAGTAAAAAAGATAAGTACAACAAAAGTTAATAAGTTTATTTGTTAGGAAATTGAGTAATATTTAAAATCAAAAAATTAATTTAATTTAACCCTTTTGGAAGGTCCCGGTTGAGGTTCGTCCGTATCTGTATCAACGTATTGGGATGGCATATCCCCATCAGGGGATGGTGATGAATCGTCGACGTCTTGCGCCCACAAGTCATCATCCATTTCGATATCGGACAGATGCCTTCTGGTTTATCTACTGCTGCAACATCAGGTATATTGTCACAAGAGGCCCCGCTGCAGTGCCTGCAGACTGACGAGCAATTTAATCCTGCCTTTCTGCAGCTGCTATTTGTGCAGCCGCAAGAAATCATTCGCAAGAAGTGTTGTAGGGCTGCATATCTGATCATCGTTTTGGGGTTGAGGTTTTGTGGCTGGATATCCACCACAGAACACAGAATATCCACCACCAGGAGAGAGGGTTCAGTGTGACTCCCAACCACGCATATACCTGTAAGAAGATTGTACACGAGAATAGAAAATGATGAATGATAATGTAATGTATTACTGATGCAAGGACCAATTTTTACCTGATGGTATGTCCGCAAGGAGTGAAATCGAGCAGAGCCTCGTGTAGTAGGTAAACTGGCTAGATTGGCGCTGGTTTTCGTCGAAGCTCAGGCAAATAGTTGGTAATGCAGCTCGTCACGGTCATGGGTGTTGGGGATGCCTCCGTATAGATGAATTATGATTCGCTCTCCTGCTGCTGCTATCTCGCCAGGTGTAGCGTTGGTGTCGAGAAAAATCGCAGCTTGCTTTTCAACGTCCGGTTTTTTTCGACTATGGACATCATTTGCTTCTTCCCTAAGCCAAAGAAGCAGGATATCTGAGTGACTTCTAAAATATTGTAAAAATTAGGATTTGCGAAATAAATGATAAATTTTGAAAAGCTTAATTCGGAAACTATTGGGTCTGCTGATACCATTCTAGTATCATATTGTAGCAAATTTAGTCTACTTTAAAAAAGTTAAAAGAAAGTTTTTTCAAAGTCTAGTCCTTTAGGTCCTATTACTTTAAAAAAATAACTATGTTTTCGTGGCTTTTTCGATTTTTGACCAGTTTGCGTTCGGCGCTCGAGGTCACAAACTTGGATTATTGATAAGTCCGACATCATAAACAAGTCTGCAAAAATCAGAACTACCGGATTTGTTGACGCACACACTACCCCATACTTTCAGGCGACAAAGTTACTGGACTATTAATTTAATTGAGATTTCAAGAAAGACAAAGCATTGCTTCTTTGCTAAAATTTTACAAGTACCTATTAAATCTCTACACATACTTGATGATGTTAAAAAATGATAAATCCATTATGTCCACATTAGGTATCTATGTACAATTACATTTCGTAATTGTTTCATAGCACATCAATCCAATTCTTGCAACATAGATGGTAAATAGTTTCCCTATCTGATTAAACAGCGGGGCGTAACTTTTCGTAATACTCTATTACAAAATATGCTACACTGCCAGCTATTTGCTTTTTTAATGAGATAGGTTTGAAGGTGCTAGATAAAAATAGATAAACGTACAGTTATACCAATTATACCTTTTTTTTGTTGACGGCGATGTCAAATGCATTTACGCATCGTCCCTGCGGGGTGGTGCCAACCACAGAACACAGTGGTGCCAACCGCGGGGGATATGTGGGACTCGAGGTAAAGGCGTTCCCTCCATACCCACTAAACATCCTCCCCGGCCTGACCTTCAGTGCCCTATTACGGGACGGCTCGGGATCTGCACACGTGAGCGCAAGTACACCGAGACCGTCCCAACGCTGCCCGTCTAGGCACTCCTTGCACCAATTGGTGGCCAGCAGCCACTCCTCCACGCGGTCGTGGCCCTAAAAAGGGCCGTCCAGAACTAGCCGTGGTGGGAAAACAAAAACAACTCGACGATGGCATGTGACTTCGAATACCAATGGGACACACTCGAAATCAAAAGCCACACACCACGTTACCAGGGTCCGCCACGAGGAGGCTTCCGAACGTGGAGCCCATACCAAATATACCTATAAAACATAAGTATACCTATCTATATTAAGAAATTAGTGTAGTGACTCTCCAATAAAGCATATTTTCACTTTTTTGAAAGAAATATGCGGCTATCTTAGCGATATTGTAATAAGTATTTGTAACTACTGTTTGTATAAATCTTATCTTCAATATGAAGTATTTTTCCGATGTTTTTCCAGAACTTTGGAACTCTTGATTTCTGTATTATTTATTTGCTTCTCTGCGAATTTATTTTCTTACACTATACTGATAAAATCTTAAAATTTTATCAAATAGGTATGGACAATAGCAGATCAGACTACCCAGAACTGTAATATTTCTCCAATCGATTTGCAACCTTAAACGCATGTATTAGAAATCACAAAATCGATTGGAAAAAATTGACCGTTTGTGGTAACCTGATATACTCTTGACCACCTCTTGACTGTACATTTGTTTCAGCGAAAACGGCTAAAATCAAATAATATAGTCCTACTATATTTCCGATTTCGCCCTTTGGAAACACGATGTTGAATGTATTTTTATTATGTTACGTAACTGAATTAGTTTTTACTTGCACTTGGAGTGCTTGGATTTGTATTGTCTGTGGCTTAGAGACTAAGATAAAAAAAAGTTTATTATGGAATATAAGTTTTAGGGCTTAAAACTTTCATACATAATGAGAGTATCAAATATAAAGATAAGACCTAAGATTTTACATTCGAAAAGATTGCATCTGCATGCAATCTTTGCTGTGTACAAATAATTTGAAATAAGGAATAATTAATAAAAGTGTTTCATAATAATACTAGAATCTCCACGACATCCTATTTCAGTAATTTCCTACAAATCTGTATGTTACTTTATAAAAATGTACTTTTTTTACGAAAGCTGCTGAAAGTTTTTAATCTTTATACAGTACAGAGTTGACCTAATAAACGTTTAATTTCTTTTTTAATTATCACAAATGAATTTCTTTCTTTAAATATAGAAACATGCTACATAAACTGTGGTATTACTGTTTTGTGTCATTTGATGTATCGTGAAGCGTAATAAGCTTTCATACATTTAATAATAAAAATCTAATTGTGTCTACCGATACAACACTCTGTACCTTGATTGTAAGAATTGCAATGCGTCAATTTATTTAAACTCGTCTTTGTGAAAAGTCCCCGCATAATTGAAAAAAAAACAACTATCGTTTCTCGACGGAGAACTCCGGGCCCAATAACTACGGGACTATTAATGTAAAATATGATTCCTTAGATGAATTAAGCTGATGAGTCTCATAAGATCGTTGATTTTCATTTCATCATGAGTCATTTTCATTACGTAAGATATTATTTCAGTTTATATTTTTTATGAGTGAAGACGAGATGCTATACATAAATAAGTAATTTACATTGGCTAATAATAATATCTATATAATTATTTCGTTCTTGGACAATTTAATATTTTTTCAATACATACATTAAATATTCTACGTTTTACTCACTTTAAACGTAACGTAAATACATTTTAAAGTTCATATTTTGTGAATTTTCGGGTGAATAATAACAATTATGGCAGGAAGTGACACAGACTCTGAATAAACACAATTTTTTTACTTCAGTCGTGTAGTCTAAAGCACACTAGTTATTTTTATGTAGTTTTATGTAGAATTATTTTTATTTTGTACAATATTTTTTTTTAGTTATCATCATAGTATTTATAATTATATAACTCTGTTAACATGGGTACGTGCCCGCTCAATACGCCATGTACTAAACACCAAATGTATTATTTTAAATATACATAAACCATTTTATTGCATGGAGCTTCATAATATCATTCGCCAAATCGTTTACAAATGTACGTATAGTAGGTACGAGTATATTAAGCATGCCTCAAAAACCAGTGTCAAGCTTTTAGATTCTCAGTATTTTTGTGCTACGTATTATTTTATGCTTTAAAAAATTCAGAAATTTTCAGAAAACGTTGTGAATAGCGCGATCGGGGGGCTGTATTGAAGCGCCGCTATTATATTGTGGTTCGCGCACTGGTGTCCTGAGGTCCAGTGCTTTAAGTCCGCTTGGCCAACAGCACCATAAAAACACAAATTAATCATTAAGGTTGTCGCACACTTATCATCTCGGAAACGTACCGCCACTTTATACTATGAAAAAGAGGCAATGCACTACGGTCCGTAGCCATTTCGTAGCCGCTGTTCCGTAGCGTTCATAGTAAAATAACTCTTTTTTTTGTGAGTTTTTGAACCTATATTTTTTCTGCATTATTATATACGAAGATTATCATTTTGTAGTATGTTTTTTAACCCCCGACGCAAAAAAGGGTGTTATAAGTTTGACGTGAATGTGGGTCTGGGTCTGTCTCTGGCAGCGTAGCTCCTAAACGAATGGACTGTTTTTGATGCGTTTTTTTTTGTTCAAAAGCTGATGAGATCGAAATGGTTCTTATCTACAATTTATGAAAATCTAATCAGGCGTTTCAAGGTCATCAGCTCTCTTGAATTATATTCAAGAAAAATGTAATTTAAGTGCATACCTATCGGAATACGTGTCCGCGCGTAATTTGAAAAGAATGAAATAATAATAAAATTAATTTTTTTAAGTAAAAGCTGCGTTGAGGGACCGCTAAGATAAAATGAAACCAAAATTCAAATAAAAAGAATATTGATAATGCTAAAGTATGTATGAGTGATCCCCGATGCGGTGACGTTCGTCTTAAAAATATTAATAGATTCTTTTAATGAAGTTAAAAGGCAGCGTAGAATTAAATTTTTTTCTTTTTAGATTTTTTATGTCGCGGGTTACTTAAAAATTTTAATTTTAGTTTTTTAATCGTGCAAAACTTCACATGCCTTTTAGTCCTTGAAATTTTTTTTCTACGTATTTCAATGTGAAGGAGAGAACGTTAGTTAGACCAAAGGGCAGAAATCACTGAGTAACATTGACTTTTATTGGACTGACTTCTACTGGTCCGCCGAAGTTCCAGCATCTTTCCAACGTCACCGGGGTTCTTAAGGCGAAGACTTTGAAAGGGTCCTCTAGCCTGTGCATCACCCAAGAGAAAATGTCTAGGGTGTTGTCTCTACGCCGATAGAGTCTCTAGGGCGTTCGCATCGGTAGGGGATGACATTCAAAATACAATACCATAGATGTGGTACTTACAAAACTCAATCTGGGTTACAAGTACCTACCTTAAAATGATAATGAGGAAGACGTTTAAAAAAGTTGACATGAAGCTTAAAGTTTCCAAATTCGGCATCATATTTGAGAAGGGCACCATTAAAACTATAGCAATTAATCGAGGTGTAGCGACTATCGTACTGAGCCATGTTCGCCATTCGTTGCTTGAAATTTCACATGCTGTAGGACAAAGTAAAATGAGTTTTGTATTTTAATAAATGTAAATTACTAGGTGGCGTCGAACCTCAATAATAAAATATTCATCAGCAATTGTTAACATTCAAAGTGTATGTTTTAATCTATTAGGAGTACCACGACGGCTGGGCGTGTGTGACACGTAAATGTTTATCATTATTTTAATCGCACTTCGATGCAGATGTCAAGTTTCGATTCCTACGGAACTATTGTGTTTTTGGTTAGGTTGGTCGTAGGTGCTTGCTTTTATTTAATCCAGTGAGGTTTTTGTGGTTTTGTGTTTCTGTTGATGAGTAAGGTAGTCAGAGTTACACGGAGTAGATAACGTAACACAAAGTATCTATATTCATTTCTGTTTCGATTAAATATCGAAAGTAGGTACATATTTTACCTAAATACACGTCTTACTTAAAAACCGTCAGAAGTATATAAAAAACTTATATGAATTATTATGACTTACCTGTTTAGAAAAAATGTCCATAGTACGCATTCTATAATAATTTGATGTTTTTGCCTTAATATTATTTTTATTATTGACGTTGAAATGGTATTTGACTCAGTTATGTACCCTGTTTTTCGTTTCTTTTTACAAAAGGATATAAAAGGAAACGAAGAAAAAAGGTAGATATACATACATACAGATGTGTGTACACACCTTTACACAGTACATAAACATGTATAAGTACATAGGTACTCTACATAACAATCAACATTAGTTACGCGAATACTCTCCGGAGGTCTTGTCATTAAAACAGTTTACTGATTTCCCAAATGATACTACGACATGGCCGTACAAGACAAGTTGTATTTGATTCTCTAATCTTTATTAAAAGTTAATATTTATGTACAGTACCTATTTGTACGCATTTCAGTCACTTGTAGTCTTTACCAATTTGATGATAATTATGGTCTTTTCAAACCAAAACTTTTAAAGATTCTAAACTCGCGGATATTTAAGATTTGTGCTGTAAGGAGTTTTTTTCGCTAATCTCACCATCTCCCTTTCTAATACTAGAAAAAATACAAATAAAATCTACCTGCCCCAGGCGGGAATTGCACCCAGCATCTTTCGCAATCCGGTAACGCAGCCGCCCGGATTGCGGAAGATGCTGGGTTTGATTCCCGCCTGGGGCAGGTAGATTTTTTTCAGTGTATTTTATAGTATTAAAAATATTTATGTGTTTGTAAACGCCAAAAATATTCCATAATCTCCCTTTCTTTAAAGGACTACGCATGCTGGTTCACGATGCCACCGACAAACTATGGCTAATTCTAAGAAATTTTACAGTTCTTTTCTATGTCGCATCAAGATATGGAATTCGCTGCCAGCACACGTATTCCCTCCAGTAGTGTACACGTCTCGTGCTTACTCTGTGGAGGGGCGCTGAGTTAGTACCGCTAGAGCCGTGGCCGCGAGCGGACGTGTACTCACGCACAGAATATAGTGTCGAGCCAGTGTTGCTAGTGGTAACGAGAACACTACACCTCCTTACCATCTTGGGTTATTGAAATAAGGTGTGAAGAAGCACCTTGCAGGTCAGCTGGGCGAGGGTTGTTAGCACGGCGGTTTATAGTCGCTCATGCTAGCTATTTTTGCATGGTGGAATGGAGTCATTTGATTGACCCTTTTATTTAAAAAAAATCTTTGTTTTTAGAACACGACCTCTTTAGAGCTTATCCTGCATGTATACGTGATGTTTGAGATTGTAGAGGTAATTCGAGAGTAATTCGATATATCGAGTTAATTTATTGGTAAAAAAACAATAATTCGTCTTGTTTAGTGATTTTTTCCCAAAAATCTGATGCCAATCTTCTAATTACTATTTACAAATTGTAGGAAGGTACCTACTAAGCTCTTAGTCTAGTCTCGTAGGTGCTATACTGGTTTCAATGATTTTCATTATTTATTTTATCTTCACGACTATAAAATATTCGTTTGAAATAGTTTTTCAACGTAACAGACACGACACATATTTGTAACTTTGAATAACATTTGAATTTGTTAGTATTATTACCTTACCTATTAAAGGGCCCATGTACAATGTGGCGCCTCCAAACAGCGACTTCAGGAATATAAGAAGTTGAAACCACGCTTGAGAGTTACAAAATGTTAGCACGGCTCCTAAAGCTAGCTGAGCATATACATTTACCGTAATAGCAATTTTCCTTCCAACACTAGAAATATTAAAAAAAGATTACTTAACTAAATTAAATAAACTGAATGTTTAGATGCTTTTTGGGTTAGAAATCTCAAGGCAGTTTTGCCAGCAAACTCGCTATTTTGGGGCGTTACAAAGTCCATATTGTAAGTGTAACTTTATGTACAACCATATCCTACTAATATTATAAACGTGAAAGTTTGTATGGACGTCTGCTTGTTACTCTTTCACGCAAAAACTACGGGACCGATTTTAACGAAATTTACAGTAATATAGCTCATACATCAGAATAAGATATAGGCTATAATTTAATTGGCATTAACGCGAGCTAAGCCGCGGGCGACCATTAGTGTTATCTAAAGTTCTGCTCAACCATTTTGAGATTTAGTATGATGTATGTAGTATATATAGTGAGAAAATCAGTCTAACCTGTCTGCAATCACGCCAGAAATTACACATCCAAACATAAATCCCATCCTGGAAATCATTGCGGTGGACAATAATTTAATGTTGGTATCACAAAACACGAACCACTGTCGATAAATTCAGGTAGGTTATTTTCAACGAGGAAAAACATTTTATAGCATCAATATTAAACTCGGCCATCTATTTACATTAACATACTATAAGGAATAAATATGAAAAATTAGACAGGAAAATAATCATCTCCCTACTGACTAAATGAGTAACAAAAATGTTAACAAACAAAAACATACATTCGTATATAAACATTGTCTCTTATACCTACGTACATGAATGTAGTTGAAAACATTTTTAAAAACAAGTTTTTATTTACACGCTCTTAAAATACGAAACTACGAATTTAGTTGAGGTAGGGCGAAGTAGCCATGTGATGATGACAGATTAGAATAGCATCACCCCGTTCCTCCAATGGGTGTCGTAGAAGGCGACTGGGGTATGGATCACCTTATACTCCTTCCAATACGCATTGGGCAAGCGTGGTAGATTACTGCCTAAACCTCCTTCGATGAGAAGGAGAGGCTTTGTGTCCCAGCAGTGGGTCGAATTATAAAGGCTGTTATGATGATATGATGAGGGCGAAGTAAGCGGGCTAGCCGCTTGAATCTGGAGCAGCTCGAACTGGGCTAGTAACTCTACCTTACGAAGACCATAGTCAAATAACACTACATCTTTGTGGTGTTGTGTTTCTGTTGGTGAGAGTGAGAGCTCCACTGGGTGGGAAGGGGACTAGAGTTACCAGCGCGTGAGTGTCACGTCAGTGTTGCAATGCAAGCTTCTATAGGCTTTGTCTGCTTACCACCAGGCAGGCCGTGTGCTTCTACTAACGACTACACTTATAAAAAAATATACTCTAAATTGAATCAAACCAATCAGTCTATTACATCTCACACAGTTAAAATGATATAAAAGCTAGTCGTGAGATTTACTATTGTTTTATAGCTTTATTTATATCTTTAATTATTTCTCTACACGTTGCTTAATTATAGCGGGCACAAGTGAGGGGAGTTCGAGCTTTGTAAATCTTAATATTTCGTAGTAAAACCTAATAGTTATTTGTCAGGTATTAATGGTAGAAGTCCAAACTGTGTACAATATCTATGGTTTGGACTCATTAATTTTTAACTATTCCCAGCATTGCTACTGGAGACAACGCTAGATAGACCAGCGCGCCGTCCGCTCAAAACCATTTTTAACCCCCGACTAAAAGAAATTTTGAGCTTGATTTTACCGTCAGAGGTCCTGCTCATAAAAAAATAGCCACAAACCTATCATGAATATCTACTTTTTATAATTTAAACTTTTGCCATGTAAAATTTTAGTTTTCACTTCAAGATATTGGGACTTGTCGCATCTTTCGCACTACCTTATGTAGGTACTTTTAAATTCCATAGATCCAGTTATCAAAGTTAACTCCGAATCTCCTTTGATTTTATAACTATTATATTTGTCATTTAGCTTAGAAAAATGCAGTGTATAGGCATAATAGGTATGAAAAGAAATACACTAAGCTGTCAAGACAATCAATCAAAGAAGAAACCATTACATCAGACTTAGCTGATGTAATTGTTCCTTTTATTAAAGTATTTATAACTCACCGACTTTTTTATCGAAATCATCCAAAATAACCTCACATGCCATTTACCGCACTTGAGTAGTCTTGTAACATTGTTAATGGAAGTAACGGTACATAGGCTGGCATTGACTGCTTCGTACCGTTCCGGTGGAATGCATGTGACCCCCTTCGAGGGCTGCAGAAGAAACATGTCTTCGTACCCGTTGAACAACGAGAGCAAAGTCATGGCCGATGTTACCACGACCACCAGCCATTGCCAAACGCCTATCCTGCCCAGAACTTCAGTCGTCACGTCTTCATACACAGTGCCTATTCTAAAAAGGACAGTAAAATTTATAGCTGCAATTATGCAAATTTAAGTAATTCTAGCTTGACGTAGATTCTAAACGTACATAGACATAGCGCTTAAAATGATATTATGCTTGTTGCATTCATTGACACGCCGTTGCTCTATAGATTTTATACTTACGGCTACTTGTTTGATTGGTTGGTTAATAGGATAATAAAGTGCTAATTATACATTTCATGTCGACGCGCCGCGGTTGCTAGAAATCAAGAATTCATTGGTAAATTAAAGAAACTCGTGAATGTTTGATTATACCTATACTTGCCTGAGAAGGATAATGCTGGTTATTCCCCTAATGACAGCATTTCTAATTTTATCCTTGTATATATCGAAAAGAACTGTACTAGTGTAACATGAGATTGTATTGAATATGAAGGTAAGCTTTGTAGAGTCATAAAAATGGACTAATCTTAATTATAAGGAGAATTCGCTGCTTTTTCACAATACTGTAAAAATAAGGAAAAGATATAGAAATATTTTCTAGAAAGTTTGTAATTTTGCTAATTTCCAATCGCTTGATATAATTTTAAATTTATTCTTACATTTACTATGTAGATCTATCTGCCATCATAATGAAAATTCAGTATGGTGTTTCTAATGGAGACATTCGTGTCTAATAGATTTGCTCTCTCTAGAATAGTTTTCGTTTCTGTCTTATCAAAGCTACAGTTTACAAAGCAGAAGGGCCATTGCAGCCGTCCTTAGACGCAGATCTACCGTAATAAAGTAATTCCCGTATTCGAGAAATGTAGGTACCTATGTCAATTAAAATCCATGTTCTTTACTCTGTGGAGACAAAGTGAATCAGTCAGGCCAAATAGTTAATTACGGTTTAATGAAAAGTCCTAGTCGGTTCTATGAATATAAGTTTGAGTGTTAAGTCGAATAGACATTATTATTGGTAGGTTCAATCAAGTAACTTTTTATGACCAAACGAAGTAGAGTCTTTATATAGCTATTTTTAAAAACACGAATAAGTGACTATTATTGTAGACTTTTCGGCAAAACGTTCATCGTAGCGCCTTTACTCAAGAGCTATCGTCATTCAAAAGACAGTAGACATGGTATACGCACAATCTACCTTGTTATGAACATAGTTTTCTTTACGTTTTTTTCCTCATATGTATTTGAGTTGTCTGTCATATCATGATAACGCAGGCCTAACTCAAACCTTCTTCCGGAAATACATATTACAGCGATCATCCACAATATCACAGTAAATATTGTCGAGATAATATTCAGACAGTAAATGTATGTACACGTTTTTTTAATTATGAGGATTATACCATAGTAGCGTGAATAAATACGTACTTATTTACATTATCTATCACCTCCATGTTGTATATTCGTACGTTGAGTATGATTAGACTTTAATTATTTTTGTATTGTTTTATGAACTCGTAACTATTTCTAATTATGATGCCAGAAAAAGTTTGTCTGAAGCCGGAATAGAATCTTCCCCGTCTCGCTAAAAATTTCTGCAGGCCTAAGGACTTCTAAACTTAGAATTAGAGAAGAACAAGATCAGGCCATCTTGTGCTTTTCTTAAATCCTAAGTTTGGAAATATACCACCGACATTCCATACAAAACATATTATACTTAAATAATTTACGGTTATGTATCATTGATCATATCAGATGGTTGAGAAATTATTAAAAGTTAGAGAACTTATGACTTTTAAAAAAATACTATGCCTTATAAACTTATCAACAGCTCATATAACGTCCCCACTGAGGGGCTCGAGCCTACCCCACATTAGGAGCGATATGCCTTAGTCAACCACGCTGGTGAAGTGCGGGTTGGTCGACTTCACACACAACCTAAGCATTTCTTCGTAGGTGTGTAGGTTTCCGCACGATGTTTCGTTCACCGTAAAAGCGTCGATTAAACGTACATATGAATTCAAAAATTGAAAACACATTGGTACGTGGCGGGGTTCGAACCGGTGCCTCCCGGGTGGAAGACGCACTACGCCACTGGCGCTTCAATATAATTATAGTTATGTTGATAGAGCTCAGCTTAATAACAGAATGGGCAATATAACCTACCCTTATACTCAGTACGCAAGGAGGTTTTCGTTAATTAAATTTTTTGTCGCTAACAACCTTTACGTTTAGCACTAAAGAACTGTTAGTTAATTGGATGGCGATGGCTACACGTGTCACTTAAAATATGAACTTGAGCACTTTTTATTATTGTATCAAGGGCAATCAAATGTACTTTTATAAAGAACGAGTATTTTAACTAAGAATAGCACAATCCACTAAGTTAACTTTTTATGTTTAACAGATTTTAAATCTAACCACCGTTATTGGGGTCTAAGATAGATTATGTTAGACTCTTTGTGTAGAAGCCAGCCTAAAACAAACAGTATTCCGCTATACTGACAATTTTCTTAGCACGGGAACTGAAATAACTTAAAAATACTGGGTAACGGTGGCCTGTGCCCGTACGGTAAGTTTTTTGTAAATGTATTTTTTATAGTACTAAAAAACTTACACTAGGGGTACTGATCTTATGGCCTGAAACGAGATTTGATGAGTGAATGATCACGTAATACTATTGAGCATTCACTAGGTGTTGACATTAATAATTACCATTTTAAGAATATTGCAATTCTATTAATTAAAAATTAAGACTATATCACTACATAGTATAAAACAAAGTCGCTTCCGCCGGCCGTCTGTCTGTTCCTATGTACCTATGCTTAAATCTTTAAAACTACGCAACGGATTTTGATGCGGTTTTTTTTAAATAGATAGAGTGATTCTTACGGAAGGTTTATATGTATAATACATGCATATTTATATAAGCATTGCACCCGTGCGAAGCCGGGGCGGGTCGCTAGTTAACTATAATACTATTTTAACTGTAATGGATAAAAAAAATTAATTGGTATTCCTAACTAAAACCATAGTGAAAACGTGTCCCTTTTTGTTAGCTGAATAATTGTTAAATTCTGAATGATTTTTGTTACAACTTAGCCCAGAATTTTACAAAAAAAACTTTATGTTTGAGCGTTTCTGTAGGAAATAGGTAGGTGGGTCTACTTAAAAAATTCACATAGAAAACTTCAATTCCATAAGTGAAAGCTTAAGTAAAAATTTGATTATTGCTTAGATATTTAAGCCAGGCGTTCGTGTCATGAATTCGGCATTGCGGCTTGCGTGTCTATGTTTTTCATGCAAATGTGATGAAAATGCAATTGATTTGAAGAATTGTCAATAGGATTGGTTCTGAATAATAGTGGCCCACAAACCTTATTCAGCAAACTACAACCATGGTCGCAATCTTCGCGTATGTTTTTTCTATAGATGGATGACGACACATTTTTTTAAGTTGTGCCCACCTATTTGAAGGAACGATCTTGATTTTTAAATTATAACATTAGTCCCTTCCATTTGTAAAAAAAAACTGTGAACCCATCTCTTTTTACCCGACTATGACCATAAGGAAGGGTTATGATTTTAGCAGCCTTTGTATGGTATGCATGTTTGTATGTTTCTCGGTAACGCCTAAATTATCCATCCGATTTTGATGAATAATGTGTCAATCGTTTCGTTATTAAGATCCGATATCACAGGCTATATTTTAACCGACTTTTACAATATAATCAGTCGATTTTCCGTTGTGAACCGCGATTTTAGCCGATTTCATTCCTTTCTTTTTCCATAGCCTAGTCACAGATTTTTAAACTTGTTCCCTCTTGAATTATCACATTGGTCCCTGATGGACCCCGATACAACATATCACGTTTTTTTTAAATAATATAAAAAAATATATATATCTAAATTAACTTTACACAGTTCAGGTACCTATACGATGTCAGTCAAAATTTATTTAGGAACGTCTCAAAGCCGAAACAAATTTAAATAAATTTATAAAATTAATACTAATTAAAAAAAGTTATCATTCTATCAATGAAGACGAAAAAAATCTAAATATATATAATTCAAAGGTGACTGACATAGTGATCTATCAACGCACAGCCCAAACCACTGGACGGATCGGGCTGAAATTTGGCATGCAGGTAGATGTTATGATGTAGGCATCCGCTAAGAAAGGGTTTTGGGAAATTACTCCCCTAAGGGAGTAAAATGTCCACGCGGACGAAGGCGCGGGCGGAAGCTAGTTTTCTAATAAATGTCTGCCCCTCTTTCTGATGTCAGGTGTATGTGATAATTCTGCCATCCTAACGAAGAGTGCAGTGAGGAAAATAAGTTTTTTTTTGTTCCTTACTGCTTTCTTAGTTTACATTTTTATGTTTAGTCACTGAGTCGCATTTAACGTAATCATGATTAAATAAATCGTTCAAAAATCGGTTAAAAACGCATACATGCAAAAACTAATGCCTAATAGCTTAATTTTAGCAAGGTTTCGAAGAACGCACGACTACGGTGTCATTGACCTCCTCAACTCCTTATATTATATACATTTTAATTTGTTATTTTATGAATGTAAATTTTATTAATTTGTTTATCAAAAATTAATATAATTATCTATTATACGTATTTGTCATCCAAAAGTCATTAAACATTTCTAAATTTTGATATTTTCAAGATGCTGAGACAAATTATTATTTTTTCATTTCTACATTTAACAGGTTTAATATGAAAGGCTGTCTTAACTAATAGCTATCTACAGAACCTTATGGGCCTCTGGCATCTAATTGGTTGTTACCACAGTCATGTAAACTAATACAATTTAACACTTTAACGTCAATTCCTTTTATGTAGCTATTAACATTAAAATCGTTCATGTGATTTAAATGCAACTCGCATTTTACCAACAATTTATGAGTAAACATGTCTAATATTAGGTAGGTACTTTATTTGTATTTTCTTAAAAAAAGTTTTATTTAAAATTGTTGTATTGTCCCATTTTTATTGAAGAAAATGATTACTCAACTTACATTTCAAGATATCCAAATTTAGGTTCCCATTCATTTTTTTTTTGCGTATATTTTATTAACCGATTAATAAGTCTTCACAGACAAAATTGCACAAACGAAATTATCGCACGCGTGAATGCGTACAACAATGTAAAACATTTTTAGAATGCTGATTTTAACACTTCGCTCAATTTGCATGAGTAATTATTTTCGCTTGCAAACAGAGTACACTAATATGACAGGGCCGCTGGTGTAGAGTGATAGGCGGTGGGCAGCGCTGGCGATGCGACGGGCCTGTGTCGGCAGGTACAGGCTAATGAAGATAAGAAGGTTACAAGTTTTTTCGCAGTATTGCGGTAACCGACAGCGTTGTCGGCGCCACGACGCGGGCCATCCCTCGCATTCGCTGCTCCGCCGGCTCACGAACGCCCGTTCGCGGCTCGCTTGTTCCACGCGGCCGCGCGGTCTTTTTACAATCAGACTCCCATCACCAATGGTGTTTGTGAATTACAGAAATTTCAAAACAACGATCAACAAACAACCCTCACAATCATGGACAAGGACCGTGCACTGGAAGAAATGATGGGGAAGCTCGGTGAGTTTGAACATATGGCACTTTGCGCACTTTTACACTTTACGCGTGTTCGTTTCGCTGATTTGTAATACTAAGCTTACGGTGTCGTTGGCAGCCTCTGTTGGCCCGGTTAAGTTACTGCTTGACTTGTGAGAGTAAACCAAGTGGTTTATGTGCGCTATTACGTAAACTCTACTTTCTTTGATTCGAACTTTAAAACTCAACAAATATATTAGTGAACACATTTTATATTAGGTATTATTATTGAAAATTAAAAGATTACGTACATAATTTTGTGAGAGACAGTAAATTCAAAAATAAACTTATTCATTCCAAGCTCAGACCAATAAAAAAGACTGGTCTGAGATTTCAAATTAAATAAAATTAGTACTTTGTTAGTTAATACTATTGTTTTTAAACATTTAACAGTAGTAATTCTAAACAGATGTTCGTAAAAGATAATTTCTCCATTCACTGCATAAAAACAGTCTACTTTTTATGATGTAACACAATAGGTTTATTCTAACATTCAATGGATTACCGAAAATTACTTAACACAATACTAACGTACATGTTGTACGGTTTCCGTGAAGGACTTTTTATCTTACGCAGTCTGCGAATTAGAAGTGAACAATACCAATACAATATTCAGGGAAAAGAAAAGGAATAAACATGCTTCTACATTTAATAAATAAAGCTTAATATGTTTAGAAATCATAGACACATAATTTATTACCAGCACCTAAATGCGATTTATTATAAATAATAGTCATCGAAGAAACGAATAAGGAATAACTAGGAATAAATAATAGGGGATAACTAAATATAATAAGTATACACTATAACAAACGAAAGTTTCTCGTTGAGAAAATGTAAATTCAGCACGTGTTAAACTAGTTACGTAATTTTTATCACAACTTTGATAATATTGAACCTAACATAATTAGCAGCCGGAACTGTATTTATTATGATGAGAAATTTAGCGAAAGACGCGTTATTAAATTAAATTTTCCTCGTATTGCAAGGATGAGAAAACAAAAATTGTTTTGAAAATTTTAATCTTGCAGGCATTTTTGTACAAGTGTAAACCACACGTCAACTAACAAGTACTACATTAAATATAGGCAATAATTTAAGGAGGATGGACTTTATGTTGCTAGTTACTGGTATGTGATGTCGAAACATGACTTCAAGACCAAAGGTTTAATAGTACACTTAACAATGCGAACGTTGGCAATTAAGTAGGTACATATCAACATACGAGTACAACGATATAACACGTCAAATAAAAAAAAACTAAAATATACAAAATAATTTTCTAAAAAAAGATCAGGTGTGACCATACCGTCAGTCGCAAATATTAGTAGCATTTTTAAAATTTTGGATAAGCAAAATGTGAGATATTCAGAGCCCAGTTAGTAACAATAAGTAAACGTGATAGTAGGTGGCATTTTATAGGTGCCATTTGATTCTCAATTTAATTTCCGTTGACTGAACGATAAGGGGTATCAATGCTTTCATTACATTATAATAATACATAATCATTATTGCTGCTATGCGTATGCAAGCATTATTGCATCACTAATTAAATCACACATCATCACATTGGCAAATTGAACACATATTTTTTTATCTATATTTTGAAAAAAAAATATACATATTTTTACACCCTTTTTCCAAAATTAGTGGTTAAAATTTTGCATGTTTTTCATTCTATTTTGATTAGACAAGATAACCTATACTTATAGGTTCTTATCTGATAGTAATAAATAAATATCCAATCATAAAACTTAGAAAACAAGTGGAGAATATTCAATTCTACTGGCTGCGTTAGTAAAAAAAGCTTAATACGTCTATAGTTAATAACAGTTCTTTAATTAAATTACAGTACTTTTCAAACATTAAAATAATTACAATTTGCAATGTAATATTTATTGCTAAGACTGGTGTCAACTGTAATTCACCACACATTAACTATTACCATATTTATTTTATATTACAAGACAGTTTCGTGATAACAAAGATTGGCTGCGTCTAAGTTCGGTATAATTAATTTGGTATAATCTATTACAAAAGAATTCACACTAATATAAACTTACTAACTGTGCCCGCGACTTTTGCTTGGATGTTGGATATAGCATATAGCCTAGTCTTCCGCGATAGATGAACTATCTAAAAAAAAAGAATTTTCCCATTTGAATCAGTAGTTCCTGAGGTTATCGCGTTCAACCAAAGAAACAAACTCTTCAGCTTTATAATATTAGTAAAAGATGAATATGTCATGCATTGGCAGTAGTCAAATAAATCTTACTTTGGACAAGTTCGCGTACAATTGTACGATAGCGTCTTATGTCTAAATCAGTGAACAAAAATCAGTTAATGTTAATTTATTAGTTGTAAATACTTTCAACTTCACTTCAATTGATAATTTTCTTCGTTCCATGCAATCTTAGCATGATGTTCACAAACAATTGTTACCAAACCCAAGGTAATAACTTAGCTGCGGTTATTCGTGACTATCTGAGCCAATGACACAGTAATCGACCATGTAATTCAACGAACGATATAATGCTTTCAGACACCACTGTGATCTTTCAGTGAAGTAGAGGCATTTTTTTTATTTATGAACTATTTTCGTGTTACCAATTCGAAAGTAATTTTGTATAGAGTAGGTCACTAGGTATCCACCAACATAAAAAATGTAAATTGACTATCCTCGATAATGAGACGATGAAGATTAGTTGTTTATCATATAATTTATGATAAATAATATGAACATACACCCCCACGCACACACACTCATATTATTTTACATAGACTAGTTTTACTTGCAATAAGACTGTTGTCACATAGAGAAATCTAGCTAATGATCCACAGGCTGCCCCTTTTTTTGAGCTAGCGCTACTTAATTTTTTTTTATAGTTTAACAAACATTTTTTATTTGCTCATTTTATTTCTATAACTATTGGTGTTGTGTTTCTGTTCGTGAGCTAAAACTCCACTAGGATACCGATAGGGTTCGCAAGTTATGAGTGTTTAAAGCCTTTATAGATAACATTACAGTGCCTATGGTGACTGCTTCTCATAAACTAGATCTAATGCCTATTTCCACGTAACTTCATAGCTGATTATTACCAGTTATATACAGTGTATCTGGTCATGAGTTAGCGACAATTTAAGGGCATCATATATATTTAATTTTATCGATGAGAACACCTGTATTGAGGGTCTAATCTCACTCTTTTGGATCAGCCGCCTTTTAAATATTTCTTATTTCGTTTTAGGTACCTGTGCTAAAATATCTGTTTCTCTTGACATAAAGTCCTACGGATACAAAAAAAAATATGTTATTTGAAAGGTAATAATATCATCTTTTAATTATAAAAAATACTTAGTCATGGAAAATTATCAATCCAAAATAGATTTTTATTACTTTTCAAACATATATAAACTATTTTATAATTTTTTTTATCTTACCCGTAATACCTTTATGTCCGGAAGAATCAATAAACAATGAATATTTTCAGCAAAAATGCCTAAAACAAAATAAGAAACTATTTAAAAGGCTGCTGATTTAATAAGAGTCAGATTTGACCCCCAATATGGATGTTTTTAACGATAAAATTAGGCATATTTGATGCCCTTAAAATATCGCTAACTTATGACTTCATGACTAGACACATTGTATTATTTGTTCTCACATGTGTGTAATATTTAAGGACATAGGCTAAATAAGTTTGTTTGGCGCTTTTCAAATACTAAAAAAAACATGAAATAAAATTATTTGACAAATTAAACGTGGCCAGACGATGTTATTACGATTGATAATATTACAAAAAAACCATTATGTATTTACTTATTCAATAAAACTGTACACAAAGGTTAACTGATGTATTTAATGTAGAATTAAATAGTATTTCCTAATTTATTCAAGGTTATGAATTATTTAAATAACCCAGCTTTCTTGCTAGTTTTTAAAGTGTGTCACTGCGCCCGCGCACTTTCGTTGTTGTTGCCGCTACAGTATTAAAATATTTACAAATGTAGTTTACCTATTATAATGAGTAGTTTAAAATAGCAGCGAGACGACCGGCACTTTAAATTTAGTCGGTAATTAGCATCTTAACGTTCACGTATTACGTTCTGAATTATGCGAAAATATTGGTGAACAATTTTAGAATGCAACAAATTGTTGTAACGACGTTTGGCACATTAAAATTGGATAATGGTATGCTACTTTCGAGCCATAACTAAAACTAAAATATCTTAGGTACTATGTATATCTACTGGGTGTAAAATACATGAACAGTCAAACGGGAACCATGTACTCTATACATCAAAATAAGACACATTTCAAAAAATATATGCTGGGAAAAGATTTTTATTTTTTGGTGTTAAAAAATATATAGTATAATGTTTAGAATATGTTTTCATCAAAATTCCTTCAATAAAATCGTAACTATAAATTTCCCAGGTATAGTCTAAAGGAAGAAAAATGTTATGATGGTGAGCTGAATACATGGTTTTCGTTTGACTGTTCATAGGCCTTAGTACGAGTTTGTTAGTTTTCGAGCTCGATCAAACGTATCGTTTCTTTTCATACATTGCCCACTAGCGCCCCTAGCGTAAACTATCAGAAACAGTGGCCAATGTATGAAGAAAGACGATACTTACGTTTGATCGAGCTCGAAAACTATCAAAACTCATACTAAGGCCTCATGTCTTTTACACCCGTTATATAATAGACTAGATTCCGCCCGCGACTTCGTCCGCGTGACCATTTTACTCCCTTAGTGGTGGAATTTCCTAAAAACCTTTCTTAGTGGATGCCTACACTGTATAAGGTATTTATGTGCAAAATTTCAAGTTTCTAGGTCCAGTGGTTTGGGCTGTTCGTTGATATCTCAGCCAGGACTTTGAATTTTATATACAGGATGGAATTTCGTAATGCCACCTGAAGGGAAAGTACTCTTAATACTGTAGATAGAAAATTTTACTCAAAGGAAACATTTATTTATGTTTCAAAAGAAAGAAAATTGCTTTCAAAAGTTTTCGAAAATTCGCTTGCCACACCTGGGAATCGAACCAACTAAAATCTGTAAAAATTACATCATGTACTTTTATTGCATCGATCGTTAGGGTCAATTATTAAGACGAAATCTCTGTATAAAACTTGATAAATTAAAGGAAAGCCATCTTCAGGTGGCATTACAAAATTCCATCCTGTATATAGATTGATAAATTAATACAGCTCATACAGGCAATGTAGAGTCAATCGGTGCACCTGTGGGCAATCTCGTCTTTGAACTAGACTATTTTGTATATACAGGGTGTAAAAGACATGAGCAGTCAAACGAGAACCATGTATTCTGCTCACCGTCATAACATTTTTCTTCCTTTAGACTATACCTGGGAAATTGATAGTTACGATTTTATTGAAGGTCAAAGTCAAAATTTTTTTTTTCATTTTTTTATGAAAACGTATTCTATACGTTATTTCTTAATTATTGTCCAAAGAAACATTATCATTTTTTTTAGTATTTCATAACAAAAAATGGCTTCAAAACGTTAGCGTTCAATGTAGCTCACTCGATGCGCACGGACACTAACGAACGGGGCCGCCGTCAAGCAAAATTATCGCGGTTTTGCGAGTTGCGTGCGAGTTGAGCCCTTTACATTGCGCGGTACAATTTGCAATTTTTTGTAACACCAAAAAATAAAAATCATTTCCCAGCAATATTTTTTTTGAAATATGTCTTATTTTGATGTATAGAATACGTGGTTTTCGTTTGACTGCTCATGTCTTTTACACCCAGTATTAGAGCAAAAAATCAAAACATATTACGCAGTGCGCTCACTTACCCACTGCGCTCATTTACCCCGAATGACTGTAATTAATTCACTAAAGATTTTTCGTACCATAAATCACAAATAATTTTCTTATCTACTGAACTACTCTTGCAACGCAAGAAATATCAAACTCTTCAATGCTCTGTGTTCAGGAGCCATCTTTCCCTTCACATCTAATCCTCACAACACCTTCAATATTATGTCAATTACTTATCCCTACTAATAATATTATAAATGCAAAAGTAACTCTGTCCGTCTGCTGTCTCACACCTGAACCACTGAACCTACTTTGATGAAATTTGGTACAAATAGTGTCAAGATGTTGGGAAAGGAAATAGGCTACTTTTTATTACGAAAAAAAGGCTTGAAGGAGTTGAAATAAGGGATGAAAGTTTGTATGTAAGTTAGTCAATGTTGAAGATAAAACCATTTCACTTTTAATTCCGCCATTTGATTAGAAATAAATAATGATGTATTTGTTCTAGCGTTTTAAAATTTTAACCCGTGTGGGGATGAAAGGTATACGACCTTTCATCGCCACAAAGTAAGTTTAAACAAAGTTTAAAAAATGCTGCCTTAGCCACGTAAACGAAATTGCGCTCAAAAGCTAGTTAGAAATAAATTCTGAAATGATAATAAACAAATTACCGAAATGCATTTTTTTAATAGATGACCTACTAATACAAACAATTACATTAATATTGAAAAGTAAAGAAAACCCTGCCACAATTACGGAAAAATACTGGGTGTAAAAGACATGAGCAGTCAAACGAAAACCACGTATTCTATACGTCAAAATAAGACATATTTCAAAAAAAATATTGCTGGGAAATGATTTTTATTTTTTGGTGTTACAAAAAATTGCAATTTGTACCGCGCAATGTAAAGGGCTCAACTCGCACGCAACTCGCAAAACCGCGATATTTTTGCTTGACGGCGGCCCCGTTCGTTAGTGTCCGTGCGCATCGAGTGAGCTACATTGAACGCTAACGTTTTGAAGCCATTTTTTGTTATGAAATACTAAAAAAAATTAATGTTTCTTTGGACAATAATTAAGAAATAACGTATAGAATACGTTTTCATAAAAAAATGAAAAAAAAAAAATTATGACTTTGACCTTCAATAAAATCGTAACTATCAATTCCCCAGGTATAGTCTAAAGGAAGAAAAATGTTATGACAGTGAGCAGAATACATGGTTCTCGTTTGACTGCTCATGTCTTTTACACCCTGTATAAAATACAATTAAATATTAAGTACTATAAAGCAGAATATAGGCACTTTGACACTGTACTTTGACAATGGTGTTAGACTTTGTACCTTTCTCCTTGCCCCCACTTAGGGGAAGGAGGTAGCAGAGACAAAGACTTTAGTCAGTATGTATGTACTATGCGTCCTCATTAAATACTAGCTACATATTTATTTTAATGTAGTAGTTACAAGATAATTTAATGAAGGCAGAACGTGATAGCGCTGTTTATTTCTGTCGTAATACAATATAACAAGTATCACCGCAAATACGTGGAGACAAAACAAACTTAGTTGACCGTTTTATTGGAAAACACACTACCTACATAGTTAATAATTTCATTATTAATGTTATGGAATAAATAACTGATTCACTGCAATGATTGCATGTTACAGTTGAGCAGGGCGGCATTTTGAAATAAAAACGGATATTTATTTCTGACATACGTACGTATTCACTCGACTTTATCGGACGGCGAAGTGGCGCACTTGTCACAAGTTAAACGCCGGCTTGTCCTATCTCCTTGTATTATTAAATCTGTGATAACACCCATCACAGCTCGCCGAGCTTACCTGGTCGAAAAGTTACCCTTGCATTCCCAACGAAGATCGGAGTGTAATTAAAATAAATAAAAGAATTCTCTGCTATTATCATTCTATTACCAACACTTAAAAATGTGCCCACCCATAATCGGATTGATTTCATGAAAATAATGGTGCGTTAATGTGGCACAGACTTTAATAATTTACGATTTCTTATTCATTTTAGTATGATAATCATATGCAGATAGCAAATGCAAAACTACAACGAAGATCGGACTGTAATTAAAATAAATAAAAGAATTCTCTGCTATTATCATTATATTAGGGGTTTAAGTATGAAATTACCGTTTTATATGGAGAATTTAACGAAAATTTATTTTCCCATACAAATAATAATGTTTTTCCAACATCGTGGAAGAAGGCCAATGTCATTCCCCTGCCTAAATCCGCCAATCCTTCATCCCTATCCGACTATCGCCCTATCTCTATTTTACCTCTTCTTTCCAAAGTCCTGGAGTCTGTTGCACATCAACAATTATATTCCTTTCTCACATCCCACTCCTTATTATGTCCTCTCCAATCTGGCTTTCGACCTGCTCACAGTACGGTTGGTGCGCTGCTTAATGTGACGGAAGATATCCGATATGCAATGGACAATACCAAACTCACAGTAATTTGTCTTCTAGACTTTAGTAGCGCTTTCAACTCTGTTGATTTCGATATACTTCTGGCTACTCTTCGCTCGGCTAACATCTCACTTCCTACTATTCAATGGTTCAGTTCCTACCTTTATGGCCGTCAACAGTGCGTGAAACTGGATGATACCACGTCAGATTGGTGCCAACTAGCTGCTGGTGTGCCGCAAGGTGGTGTACTGTCTCCTCTGCTATTTTCTATCTTTATAAATGGAATATGTAATACTATCTCTTCCTCTTATCATCTGTATGCAGACGATTTGCAGATTTACCGGCACTCAACTTTGTCTGAGTTTACAGAGACTATTGCTATTTTAAACAAAGACTTATCTGCAATTTCAACCTGGGCTAAGTCTTTTGGATTACTTGTGAACCCAATTAAATCGCAAGCTATGATTGTAGGTAGTAGCAGGCTTAGGAATAAAATCGATTTCGGTTTACTGCCATCTCTTATATACAATGGTACTATTATCACATATACGGATAAAGTAAAAAATCTTGGTATAATTATGGACTGCCATATGTCGTGGGTACCTCAGGTGAATGAGGTTAGTAGGCGCATACATTACTCATATCACTCTCTCAAGCGGCTTCAATACTTTCTCCCGTTCAAAACCAAAATTATGCTGGCGCAATCTCTCCTTCTCCCTATTCTCGACTACGCTGATATCTGCTATTTGGACGTAACAGAAGATTTACTCAACAAGCTCGAACGACTCCAAAATATGGCCATACGGTTTATCTACGGCTTGCGTAAGTATGACCGTGTGTCTGCATTTCGGGATGAGTTAAAGTGGCTTCGTATTCGGGACCGTCGTAATGTGCACATCCTTTCATCCTTATATAAAATCCTTCACGATCCTAATGCCCCTTCCTACCTTCGTTCCCGTTTCCAGCTGTCCCCACCTCCCATTCGTCTTAGGCGTTCATGTATCACTAAGATGCTGGAACTTCCTAAGGGTAACACCAACTTCCTCCTTCACTCCTTTTCGTTTCGCGCTGCTCTGATGTGGAACAATCTTCCAGCTATTATCCAGGATAGTCCATCTATCACTTCCTTTAAAAATAGACTAAAACAGTACTATTTATCACAAATATCTAATTGATCTTCGCAAACTTATCTCATCATGTTTATTCTGTTAAGCTTTGTATTTGTCATAATATTATTAACTACGTGTAGTTTATGTATATATGTATTTGTTTATGTAGTATATATATATCTATATTATATTTATGTATTATTATTTTTTAATATAAGGTATTCATTAGCTTAATCTGTTCTTTATACCCTCATTTTGCATTTGTGTCGCCTACCACATAAATATTATAACACACATTTATGGGTTGACTGGAAGAGATCTCTTCTAGAGATAAGTTCGCCCTTGCAAACTATGTATCTGACAGTTTGTTATTATGTTATTTTATGTGCAATAAAGAGTATTATTATTATTATTATTATATATTTGCGATTTTTTAATGAACCACAATTCTAAATTTTGTGTAATTTTGTGGATATATTTAGACAACATTAACTACGATACGATACTTAGAGCAAAAATTTGAAAATTGATACCTGTAAAAAAATATTCACATTTTTATAACGGAGACGGACACTTCTTAAGACGAGCAGTTTTTGAAGATGTATTTCTAGCGAAAAAAAATAAAATAAGAATAAAATTTTATACATAAATATAAGTCCTTGTAATGAAGTTTAAAATTTAAAAAGAATAATGGACATAGCTATTGTATTTAAGGAATTATACACTAATAAATAATGAGGAAAAAATCGGCAATTTCATACTTTAACCCCTATTATTACCAACACTTAAAAATGTGCCCACCCATAAACGGATTAATTTCATTAAAATAATGTGGCACAACTTTAACAATTTACGATTTCTGATTCCATTTAGTATGATAATCATATGCAGATAGCAAATGCAAAACTACTTTGTATTTAAATTATCATTACTAGTCTAAAATACTTAGGAAGCCTAGTTAGTTAAAATCATTAAAATTAACCTATTTAATTAATGTCGAATGTTACTCACGCTTACGTGTTAGTTAAAGAATTTGGTTTATTGTTTCAAACTAATGCGTATTACTTTTTTTTTGTAAAAAATGTGTTAAAATATATTTTTTGTAAGATTGTTTGTTACACAGGCAGATACCTATTAAAACTTCTATGGATGTGAAGATTTCAAATTCATTAAAATAAGTGGATTAATTTATTAAAGTTGTTTACCTTAGTAATGTTATTATTTTTATAGTATCTATAATCACAATACATGAATCTATTTTTATAAGTTCTTGCCTTGACGTAAACAAGTCCACAAGACACGACCCCGGTATTGTGCTATTCAGTCGAGCATCTTTTCTTTACATATGAATGGCTCGTTTCTTCCTGAATATTGCATGAGAAAATGTGTAATGATCACACTGGGTAATTGACATGATTCGACTGTTACAGGCTTCTGTCTGCCTATCAAAAGATCTTTGATTTGATTTGATCGACCATATTTTTGCACTTCCGAATGAAAAAAAATTCACGGCACAAACGTGAGTATTGTAGAATCATCATTAAATACGAAACCCAGATCCTGTGTAACATTTAAGCTCATGTTCTTACTTATGAGCAATTTAACTCATCTTTTTGAGATGTTCTTTTTTAAGCGATAGTTAGGCATAGGGCCTACCTGCTGGTAAGCAGTCACCAAAGTATATAGGCGTTTGCAATACTAACGTGTCATTCTTGCGCTACCTATATACAGCCTATAGGTTATAAGCATTTCGTTATACGTATCATCAACGGAAAGACGTTAACTGCTGAAAGAAAAACGAAGAACCATCTTAGTATAAAAAGTCAGTATCGGAGTCAACATATCGAGTGACGTTAAGTTCCGCGGTCAATTGTAGAGCAAGGTTAAGTTGGCCTCTATGAAAGTTGGTGTGCTCAACAGATTGAAGCGGTATTTCAAGCCAGCCCATCGCCAACGCCTCTATAAGGCGCAAATTCGATCCCACATTGAATGCTGATCTTATCTGAGCGCACCCCAGCACCAACTCTTTTCTTTAGACCGCATACCAGAGGAATATTGACACTTTTGTATTGCGTAGAGACGTGGCACCAGCATCATTCTGCATCTTCTATCGCCTTTTAACGCTCCCCGTGATACAGCTGTATCACGGGGAGCGTTCTGAGGCGTTATTCGGACTTATACCAGCTTCTGCAAATCCATGCCCACAGTCTTGATGCCTGGTTCTTCACACACATGTATTTTCGAGCAAATTTCAAAGCAAAGTCAAACTTTTAGTTTAATATGAAAAATTCACCGAGCTTGTTGCTCTGTGTTTACAGCTGAGGAGAGCGGTGATGAATTTGTTTGGCTAGTCATGTATTCAGCTATGTGAGGAAAAAATTAGGGCTGTATCTATGTTTACAACCTCATAAAACACAAAAATGTCTTGAAAGTCAGAAACTACTAAAAAAACTTTAAAAAATCATATCTCGAAAACTACAACAAAACCGTGGAACATACATAGGGGTTATTTGGGTTTGTCTAGGGCTACTCTATCTCGGGGCTTCAGCTTTACTCTATTTTTTTGGGACATCCTGTATATACTAGATAAAATGTGTTTATGAAATGAATATGTTTGTAAAATGAAAGGTTCGTCAAATTATGAGTTTGTAAAACGTAATTTGTGAAATAATTAGTTTGTCATTTGTTTTTCTTTTCAAACAATATAGATCCGAATTATTAATTGATTACTAATCTTCGCTGGTAATACGGGTACAAAATCTTAAGCTCTTTATGTTATTAATTTAATAACAAAACTTCTGCAGTAACATGATTACGTGTCAATATCAACTTGTTTTATCGGTCACCATTAGCAGCGGTTCAAGGGTGATAATTATAATATTGAAATTTTTACATCGGCAGAGAGTTTACTCGGAGGTTACGATTATTACAATAATGTGACACGTGATGTGTTGCCCACTATAAATTAATTAGAGACACTGCGTTATCAGTGATTATATGATATTGTTATCAACGGCTCTGTTGCATAGGGCTAAAAAATTGAAAAGATAACAAAATTATAAAAAAATAGATTTTCAGGAATTTATTATTTTTTGTTCCTGAAAATATATCGGTGTGCTTACTATTCATTTATTTAGGTAAAATATTTTTGGGACTTTGATAAAGTAATTGACTTAGAAAAATTACTTATAAAAGAAACTGTCCAAAAATTATTATAATTTCCTTTTCCTTAAAAACCTGATACCTTCTTTGTATTTAAATATATGCGTATTACTTGTATCTATTGTATGTATTTTTAAGTGTGCAATAAAATCTTAAACTATAAGGAATATCGAAAAATGCTCAAAGGAGTGTCGAGCCGAATTTTGATGAAAACAAAACTGCATCATTGGATTTTTGAAAAATCAATAATCCTTGCCAGGAATTGAACCTAATAATATTAAAAAAAAAAAAACAGCTTGTATTATTACACCATTCAATAGTGTTGTTAATAAGGATCAATTTCTGGGAAGTGATATACGGGAAACTAATGGAAAATGTTAAATTTTATTAAATTATTTCTTGTTCCACCTTAGTTGAAGCGATAATCAAAGCGATGATCAATAATGATACAGTTTTTCTTTTCATCAAAATTGGACTCGCGACTCCTTTGGCCATTTTTTGATATTCCTTAAGTTTAGGATTTTGGTCCTGAAGGCCCACTTGATAAATTCACCTGTATAACTACCTATTTAATTTGCTAATTACTCATTTTGAACAAGTTCGACATTCAGTTCATGATTTCTCATGTATTGTAATAATTATTAATGAGCTTACAATATTACCAAATTAATGAAAAGCTTGTTTCCCCTGGTTCTAGTTGACATTGCTTTCACTCTCACTATAACCAATTTTTATGTAACTGCTGCTCGAATTTGACGGCCATTTTATATCGATATTATAGTTTTGTTGTAGATTGTTACGTGCGCCTACTAAACCTGTTTTCGAGCTTTTAGTCAAATGCGTGTCAAGGTTATTAAATATTTATTATTTGCATAGTGATAATATATCATAGCTATGCTATATTGAGTAGTCTCAAATGTAGATATGCAAATGTTAGGTTAATTTATTTAATATGAAATGTCATTTATATAGTTATAAATTAATGATTAATAAAAGATTAATGAGGATTTGTAACACAATGCATAATTATTAGATGAACAAGATTATTTGATGTATTCTTTATTTGTAGGACATCCAAAAATGGAATCCCGACTCAACACGTGTGCTCCAATATTTATTTTAAGCAATCTGTGAAAGAGTGGCAACTGAAGTACGCAGAGTCAGTTGTTCTACAAGTTTTTCAAATCAAACTCACGACACACACGTGTGTCGAATAGCGTGGCACTTCTCCCTAATTCACTTCACGGTCACCTGGCCCGAGACCTTTTTTACGCGACTACGGCTAAGTCAAAAGGCAGGATTATGATTTTAGTAGTCTATGTTTGTATTTGCATAATGTTTCTCCGTAGCACCTAAACTATAGGTAATGACTAGGAGGAGTCGGAGAAGAAACCTGATTTTAACAGATGCCAGTCCTTTCTTCCTTTTTCGTAATTGGGTCAAGGTGTTTTAAGTTTTTTACTTGTTAGAGAGAGAGAGAGAGATTTTGTAGGCACCCGCATGTCTGCCACTCCCTCTCTATCCGAACCCTGTAGACTCTAGACGACAGTGAGATTCATGGGAGACTCATGAGAGATACCTCTCAACTAGAAACCCTCTACGAGAAGTTATGCAGGCTCGAGGACCAACCAAAGTCCTCATTTACTTAAAAAAAATACCCGGCGACGCTCTAATTTGCGGCCAACAGCATTAATATGCAAAAGAATCTAAAAGTTTTCGTAATTGGGCTTAATTTTATCTTTGGTACAGGCTACTCAACTGTCATGAGTATACAAAATATTGCAATGTACACTTACGTTTAAAATAACGCTATCGTATTTCCAATATTAGCATTTATTTCAATGTAATTTTAATTTACAAGAATGGAATATTTTATAAGAATGGGTTGTTAATAATTGTAATTGATACTACTACATTGCATATTAATAAATGCAATGTTGTATAATATGTGTGAGGTATTTTCACCATTCACCGTCTTATACCAAAATTGAATCACACAAGAAATTAGACGACTTAAGATTTTCAAGGTATTTTCTTTTCTACCTATAAAATATGATAATTTAATACAAAATATTGCAAATAATTTTGAATAAAATTTATATATATTGCTGGCATTTACAATCAGAATTCGCACGTTAGTAATTTAAATAAGCTCAGTTTTTAAAACAAGAATAACTAAACTGTACATATAAATTATCATAAAATAGCCACAGAATTAATTAATGCGAACATATAAGTAGAACGTATAAAAGGTTGTTACTATAAAGATATTTTTTCCTAAAATATCTAGATAAAATAAGACAAGTACTCTAATAAATTAGTGGCTATTGCTTAAAATTACTTTATTTTTACAATAACCGTAAGTACCTATATTATTACTTGTTCGCAAAATGAGGAAAATATATTTCATAAATAAATAAACGGTTATTCCGCAATATACGAAAACTATATAATTTCACGAGACATTGTTTCTTTGAGTTTCAATAAACAAAATTAGAATTTACCTTTACAGTTGAATTAGTCATTACACGGGTACAATGTCCTTCATATGACAACGGAGAGTATTTAGAGAATAAACAAAAATATTTTAAAAGAGTTGCCAAATGATAGGCAGTGACGTGTTCTTCTTTCACGAATTGCGTAAGAAATACGTTATTATTGTCGAATGTCTCGTGACTGTCGTCGTGACAATTTGGAGGTGTGTCTGTAAAACACTACAAAGAAAAACACTTTCTGAAGTGAATTTATTTCGCAGTTGATAAAAACCACTAGTTTATTCCTATTATAAGAATTAGCAAGTTTAGTAGCAATTTCACAACCGGTGGTGTTTAAAATCGATTTCTGTGTTCGATTTGATTTTAGGCAATGCGCGTTTTAGTCATTTAAAAATTATGACATATATAACTTTTCTTTCGTGGCATTAACACTGTAGCCATGCCAGCCATGCTATTGGCAGATATAATTGAAAAGTAATAATCTACTACATTAATTTTCATAAGAAACCTTTTGGCGTAATAATAGCCGTCTTAATACCTGTGAAATAAACAGATTTTCATTTTTACTACATTACATCTATATGTGAAAATAATAATAATAGGTGTATACAAATACCTATGTTTTGCCTATACAGGATGTCCCAAAAAATAGTGTAAAGTTGAAGCCCAGAGATAGAGTAGCCCTAGACAAATCCAAATAACCCCTATGTATGTTCTACAATTATTTGTAGTTTTCAAGTTATGATTTTTAATGTTTTTTATGGAGTTTCTGACTTTCAAGACATTTTTATGTTTTCTGAGGTTGTAAACATAGATACAGCCTTGATTTTTTTCCTCACATATCTGAATACATGACTAGCCATACAAAGTCATCACCGTTCTCCTCAGATGTAAATACAGTGCAGCAATCTCGATGAATTTTTTATGGTACATTGATGATAAACGGACATGTTTTTGAAATGAGATTGAAAGAAAATTAATGTTTCTTTTATTATTATTTTTTAAACTAAATTATTCATAAACACTTTTTTCTTTGTGTTGAGGTGTTACTATTTTTTGTTGCACTGTATTTACATCTGAGAAAGGTGATGACTTTGTTTGACTAGTAATATATCTGAAAAAAAAATCAAGGCTGCATCTATGTTGTTTACCACATCATTATGCACAAAAATGTCTTGAAAGTCAAAAACTACTAAAAAAATATCATAACTCGAAAACTACAAAAAATCGTAGAACATACATTAGGGGTTATTCAGGTTTGTCTAAAGCTGAAGATCTTTACACTATTTTTTGGGACACCTGTATATAAATAAGCTGTACTTACAGATAAATATATAGATAAAATGTAAATTAGTTCCTCTCGTTCTTTTAATTATAAACGACAAGCATGCAATCTGAATTAAACATTTATTTTTCTCTGTTAAAGCTATTAATGAGTCTCCATCGTACAATATGAGTTTCTTAATCGCAAAATATATGCGATGTAGATTAACCCAATGTTACGCACTGATGAGAAAAACGTACTGTGTTGTAGCAATATTATTGTATATATTTTTTTATGTAACGGATATTATTCAACAGCTCTTTCTATTTATTGTACAGATAAATCACTGTACGAAATACTATTATTACTATTAATTAAATAAAATAATGCCTATTACAAATCTTTACATTGAATAAAAATAATTTATACTACACCTGATACCAGCCAGTAATTCATACAATTTGCGTTCGATTTCTATGAATAATATATGTTCTAAATTCAAATCTCTTTTACGCCTGCTAAAAAGTACTTATCGGAAAAGAGCTATTTTGTTCCCACTTATAGAGGAACAAAGCGACACTTTTTGAATAGAAGGGATGAAATAGTAGATTGTATAACAAGGCAGCAAAATAGTATTTTTATGGCGAGGGCCCTACTTTGAAGCACGAGCGAAGCGAAGGATTCTAACGTAGAATACTGAGCGCAGCGAGGGATTCAAAGTACATCGCACGAGGGAAAAATAATTTGCTCTCGAGTTATATACTCTACTTTTCATCCCCTTTCTATGAGAAAATAAATAAAAGACGCTGTTATGTAATTAATGAATATATTTAATTAAAAGAAGACATGTGAAATGAAGTAAAAATTATTACAAATTTATATTTATATTGATACGCTAGCGAAATTATTAAAAGTTATTGTCACTGTTTTATTTGGGATCGATATTGTTGTCGATTCAATTGCATTTTGAGTATTTGTACGACGTTGTTAGCTTCTATAGTTATTGTATCAGGAGTTAATGCATTATCACTTTCATAACTCGAGGTAGTAGAACTCATTATTTTTGCAAAATACAATAAAATATTATATGTACTGAGATAACAAGAACAGAAAAGTAATTCGCGCGCTTTTGTTTTTTTTTTTAGTTAGTGCCGTGCACTCAACACGTACCAGCCAGTAATTCATACAATTTGCGTACGATATCTATGAATCATATATGTTCTAAATTCAAATCACTTTTACGCCCGCTAAAAAGTTCTTATCGGAAAAGAGCTATTTTGTTCCCACTTATAGAGGAACAAAGCGACACTTTTCGAATAGAAGGGATGAAAAATCTATTTCTAACGCGGCGGCGGTGCTCGGCAGCAGGACGCACGCCGCGACATAACTACAGGCCATTGGTTCGCCATTGTTTGGACGGCGTTCCATAGAACATCTGCAATTAGTGTTGCATAATCATAATCTCTTTATAATTTTATTATAGGTACATACTGCTTATTTCAATTTAACAAGTCTATTAATGTTCCTCACAGGTGTAGTATAAAGCACTATGTAACACTTGGGAGAAAGTTCGATTCCCAACTCGGAAGTATTGTGGCCCTCGGCTGCGCCTTCGGGCCACAAACTGCTCCCTCGTTGGTAATCTGTTACTTTCGTCCCGGGGTGAACAATGTACTATATACTTACCTACCTTAGATTACCTACATTTATTTAATTCGTTCTTTTTGACAGTTTTAAGCATTGATTATTCAAATTGTAGATGGGAATAACAGAGTAAGTAATATTTGTTTCGAATTTACATGCGTAGATTACGTAATACATTGGGAAAAGGCGAAAATTTCGTAATAATACAGATACAATAATATATATAGTATTGCAATGTTAAAGGTGAAATTATATGCACGGTCAATGCAGTATCGTTGGCCATAAGCCAAATATTGCGTGTTCACTTGAAATAGTTAAATTTGCATGAGAAATATTTTAACGTGTCATAAAAGTTGGTTAGCTAGTAGTTTATTTACAGGGCCGAAGATAGTTTCAAAATATCGTAAAGTTCAATAACCATGACAAATTAGCTGTGAATTAATCAAGGAATAAAAGTTATTTTGATACAATATTAATTTATTAATAATATAACATAGATTAGATAACAATTGGGCTTTAATAATGTATTTTACGAAGTTAAAAATATATGAATATATTTTGTTGGAATTCTTTAGAAAATTTAATTATGAATTTATTTATTTAAATAGAATTTGCTAAGTACTTTTAAATCCTCAAAAAAACTACCACAGCTTACAATTTCTCAATGATTTCAATCAATTGTGTAAATTACAGTTTTACATGCGTAAATTTCAGACATATTTTATTCCCAAGCATTTGGATCATTTATATATTATTATTAATCTTTTAATAAGCATCTTATTTATGGTGATACAAATAAAAATATATTAAATGGAATACTAACGTCAAATGGAGGCTGTATTTCTATAAGTACAGGTTCATATTAATAAAACTCGAAAAAGTGAACTGCCTATTTGAAACGTAAAAGTACGAAATATGGAAATTGAAGAGCAAACGCATGATATTTCATCATATTTTGTTTTTGGTTACATTTGATTTAGTGACAAATGTTATGTAGCGTGCGTCTAAGATCTAAATTAATGGTAACGTTATGCCTCAATTATTTCTAAATATAGATGTACGATCTAAAAAAAATGTTTTACATCTGTTTTTGTTTATCAAGCTGCGAAAGCCAACGTGTTATCCTAAAATAACTTGTTTTTGTGATGTCAACGAACCCAAAATGATTTCACGTATAAATATGAAACAAAACAATTATTAAAGTTATTTGGAAATAAAGATTTACATTTTATGATTCCTATTAATTTTAATAACTAAATATCTACAAATCTGGTACCTATATACTTACATTATTTCATTGGTATCAAATAATTTCTCTATAAACATGTGTTGATACATTTAATAATAATAATATTGTGAATTTAAGCTGCGATTGTTTTGTCTTTTATCTGAATAACGTTTGTTTTAATTAAAATTATGATTATTTACTACTTACTAGTTTTCTATTTAGACAATTATTAAGCTCACTTAAATTACTAGAGCAATAAATGAGGAGTTAACATAAATAATATAGTCTAGCCCAATATATTACTATGTCGAATGAGGATTTGCTTCCCCAATCCTCATTCGACATAGTAATATTGTGTTGCGTGGTTGGTACCTATGGTGTAGTGTAGGACAATATTAGCACGGATGACTAGCTATCTAAAAAGGAAGAATTTCCATGTTTGCATGAAGACAGTATAATCTCTATTCAATCATTGTTACTAACCAAAGACGTTTTATGAAGGCTGATAAAAACTGAATTCTATCTGCTTAATTAGATTTCTTTTTACTATAATCGTTTTGCAATTTCTGTAATCACCCATTTACAATAGGTATATAGGTAATGTTTTTTTTTCACAAAGAGGTATACGTAAGTAAGAACTGGCTAGGTAAATTGGACAAAGTTGAACATAACCACGTGCCATAGTGCATTTGCGAATTGTGTAAAGTGGTTGATTGATGTAAACGATAGTCTGTCGGTCTCCGAGATGAGCAACAATCATTAGCAATTTGAAGACTTTCGTAAAACATGAATGTAGGATGCTCACGATACTTTATAAATACGATAAAGACCAATTGAACTAGTAGTTTGAAATCTTGAACTGTTTTTTATGTTCTAATAGCTGGGTAATAGTCATTGTAAGGGTAGAGACGATCATCGGCAGTAATTATTGTATGCAGTAACGACTATTGGGCTGAGTAATTTATTTAATTATTCAGAGTTAGGTACATAATATGTAATTACATTAGATTAAATTATTCTATTCTGTGCAAAGTTCAATTTAACAAATTGAAAATCTGATAAAGAGGGTATCAGATTTACAATTTAATTTTTTTACTCTCTACAACACTCGTACCTTGGTACTTATATACCTAGTTAACGCACACTATGTGGCTAGCGCAACATCCTTAGCGGCTGTCATGAAAACATTTCAGCTATTACAACGCGTAGTATAGTACAGCGTTATGGTTATAGTAAATATATCGAAGGTCGTATACTAATACGTCATTGTCGATAAATATTATCGGTCACCTCAATCGGGGTTATATTATATAGACATCTGCGTAAACATTAACTTATTATTTACTTACGTAGCTCCTGCTTACATTGATCTTCGTGATCAGTAAATGATTTAATGTACGCAATATTTGTTTTTTCTATATTAATACTAGATGTGTCAGGCATGTTGTACTTTTATGCATTTATAACGAATTACACTCACATTTATTTGACAATAATGGAATAAAATGCGAAAATTAAGTAAATCTGTACATACTGAAAATGTTGGTTTTCAGCCAGTTTCCGTTTTTCATGATAAAATCAGCCGAGAGACACTAACTGTTGGACATAGGCCTCCCCGAGGATCTTTAACCCATCCGTTTACGATGAAAAACCGACCATTGCGGAATTGCGAACAATCCTATATTGAAATTAGTTGAATTACTTGAATTATTACCATTAGAATTATATGTTATTCACCAAATAAACTAAAACAGATATAATGAACGAAGCCGGTTTTCCAATATTACCTACCTAGTCACGGTCATGATGTCAATATAGTCAAGGACACCTTGCTTTAAGCTCTAAATAAATTTGTTGCTGATATTTGCATTGATATAATTAGTATCATATTTCTAGAGCTAACGTTGGAATAAAATGTACTTAATTAAAAAAATCTAAACGAAAAGTCTAGGTAGGTAGCTAAAAATATGAAATTTCTTGAATGGTCTATTCAAAACATTATTTTAATATCATGTAACCACCATTTTAATTTGAGAGTATAAATCGTAAGATATAATAAATAAACCCAACTACACCTTAATTTACCTACACAAATAGATACAAGAACCATTTTAAATTGTTCCCATAAATCAATCGTAACAAATGTTTTAGATAGTATGAAAATTAGTGCAATAATTAACTTTATAATCAAGCATGATAGATAAGTATATAGAGCAAGTTATTAGAAAATAAACCATGTCATTGTAATGAATCGGTTTGATAAAGCGCACCAGATAAATGAAATAATTATTTCTACCGATTTAGGTCGGCTACGCACGTGTGATACCCCTTGCTGGTATTGCAAGTGCCCATAGGCTGTGGTGAGCGCTTATCATCACGCGGATCGTATGCTTGTTTGCCACCAATATGGTATAAAAAATTCATAAGAAATAGTTATTAGACTTTATTTATTATGTTTTTCAACTACTTCCACACACTGGGACCGTAACATACCATCCGTCGTCCAAACCCAACATTATTAATTGTACTATGTAGGTACCTATTCTAATTTTATTAACATTTAAATGCACATTGTAATATACATGATGTGGTCGAGGTCAATAAACGCTCGACGTAATTCGATTCAAAATTAACAAGCATTTTTGAAACTTTTGTGTTCTATTCTTATGTCAGATAAAGTGACATAATACCTAACACCTTTGAGTAAATATTGTACGATGTAAATTGCAATGCAATATTGTGAGTTTTATTTATTAAAGAGTTTATTTTGGTTATAAAAGTTCATATAAAAACGTGGACCAAACCACGTAAACAAAATGCAGAGATACAATTACTTTAGAAGAAATCTGAATATATGTTTAAATTTTACAATCATAAGTTCATCATAATGAACTTAATTTTATGAAAACTTATAAATCATACCATTGCTACAATATCTTAAGTCAGTAACAATTTTAAAAAAGCAGTTTTTTAAAAGCACATTAATTTTTTCTTGGTTTGTGAATTCTTTGAATTATGTTCAATAGCATTGAAGAATTCTGTGTAATTATGCAGCAATTCATTATGTTTTTCTGTAGTACCTAATAAAACTCGGCAATGGCTCCAAGAAAGTCTTACATGTATGGCATAATGTATGTACTTGAATTAATTAATATTCCTATAATTAATTATTGTATTTATCAATTCCAGGAGACTTCGGGCGATACCAATGTTTCCAGTTCATCCTTCATATCCTGGCAGCCATGACTGCTGGAATGCACATGCTCTCTCTGGTCACAGTAGCAGCGGTGCCAGAACATAGGTAAATCATTCAACTACAACCGTATTAAATTTATATAGTCCAAAAACAATTGTTCCATTTATAGTTATGAAAAATTTTCGTTTCAAATATTCAAAGATTTTGATTAAAACATGATTTTATTAAATAAAATTATAAATGGAACATTGCAGATATTAAAATACTTACTTCTAATAAGGAAATTTTTTGTTGAATGAATACAATACAATAACTTCATCGTTATTTATGGTTACCACTGGAACTATGCATGTGCATGCGTCAAATGGAAAACAATATGGTATATGGGATTAAAATGTGGTACATTAACGATGTATTTTTTTTCATTTTCGGTATAAATGAGACGTATTGTAACAAAGCGGAACCTAAATTAACCATTTGATTATTACACTTCAAACTTATGGAACAATTGTAACTTAAATTCATACTAAGTATGTTTAAAATATGAAGATATTTATACAATAACCCATTAATTTTGAAATATATGAGTTTATCTTTTGTTTTTGATCCAGAAGTTTGACTATGGGAAAAGACTATTGCGTTACAGGGATTTATAATATGTATCCCGATGGTGGCTTTGAAACTCACGTGCTTTCTAGAGGTTTGAAAAAGCTTAAATGGGTACCAGGGTGTACAATCAACTGCGGATACGGCTATGATATTCCTTCTTACATACCATGGAAGTGATTATATTTAAGCGTACATTATGGGTTTACACAATGTAAGTAAATTTGTAAAATAGTTTCACAATGCTTGTAAATTTGCCAATTAAAATATAATCCGTAAGTATCTCTTTAAAGTGATAGAATCAGAGCTAACACAAGTACTAACACGATCTTCATCAATGCGTTGAAACATACTAATACCAGATGATTGCATTTTTCATTTCACTCTCATTTTGCCTATAATACATAGCATGTTATCTTGGAACTAAAAGAATAAAATTAAAATCAATAAAAGAGACCTTCAGCTATCTTTAATTCTGCTTCTAGATTAATTATAATGCTTGCGATTTTCATGTTGAAGTAAAATTGATTTTTGACCTCAACGTAGTAACCCTGCACATGACATTAAATAAAAACTCAAGTTTATTAATTTTAAAATTCATCTTATAACACATTTTTTTGGTTTTCAGGTGCGCCTTGCAAAACGAGAGTGCAATCTATTCAGAGGCATGGAACTCTTCATTAATCTTGGAATCAATCCCTCGTGATGAACATGGCAAACTTGAGTCATGTATGATCTATAATCCGAATAAAACGCTGATACATTGTGATTCTTGGGTTTACGACACACAGTATTACACTTCATCACGAGGTATCGAGTGGAACTTCGTCTGTGACCGACGGTGGATGGGAGCAGTGGCTCAAACTGTTTACATGTTTGGTGTTATTATTGGATCCCTTGCAATTGGCCGGATCTCCGATAAATTTGGCAGGAAAACCGCATTTGTATGGTTTGGGATGCTGCAATTAATATTTGGAGCATCCTCAGCATTTACAACTGATTATTATACTTTCTTGACGATACGATTCTTGTATGGCATATTTGGATCCGGCCCATACATAATCGGATTTGTACTAACTATGGAATTAGTTGGTCCAAGCAAGCGGACGATTTGTGGTGTCGTATTCCAAATAATGTTTGCAACGGGAATTATGCTCTTGGCCGCTTGGGGATATCTACTAGACAACAGATTCTATTTACAGATATTATATGCACTACACGCAGCAATATTGCTTCCGCATTGGTTGTTGATGGATGAATCTCCCAGGTGGTTATGGTCACAGGTTCGAGCACGAGAATCAGTAGCTATAATAGAAAAGGCGTTAAAGTTTAATAAATCTAATGACACCGTGGATACTCCGTTATTGGTTTCGCATTGCAAGGCGACATGTGCAAAGTACACTGATGAACATACCGCTGGAGCTCAGGACCTATTTAAAACTCCAAACATGCTTAAGAAAACATTGATTATATGCGGGTGCTGGTTTGCGAATTCTGTAGTCTATTACGGATTAGCACTAAACACTGGTAAACTGAATGGCAACCCGTATTTTATTACATTTTTAATGGGAGTTGTTGAATTGCCAAGTTATATCTTAATCATGTACTTCTTGGACAAAGTCGGGCATAGGGCGTTGATTAGTACAATGATGATATTAGGTGGCTTATGCTGCCTAGTTGTAGCCGGCCTTCCACATGGATCATCTTCTGTCACTGGAGTTGTAATGGTCGGGAAACTTTTTATATCTGGATCATTTTCTATTATTTATAAATATTCTGCAGAACTATTTCCAACTGTGATTCGTAGTTCTGGGGTCGGCCTTGGTAGTATGTGTGCTAGCGTATCAGGCGCTCTCACGCCGCTCATCAGTTTGCTTGACACCCTAAATCCAAAAATACCAACTATAATTTTTGGTTTCTTAGCTCTTCTATCTGGATTTTCAGCTTTCTTTTTACCAGAAACCATCGGCCGTAATTTACCTCAGTCAATTGAAGACGGTGAAAATTTTGGAATTGGTGACACATGTTTCACTAATTGCAGTGGTCGTAGAATGAGTGATAGCTCAGTTGATTTACCTGAAACAATGGTACCTCTAGAAACGATGGAAAAGAAATCATAATGAAAGGTGCAAATCAAATAAATGATTTGATTTGATTTGATTTGAAATACATATGTGTATAGTCATAAAAAGTAATGCTAAAGGCGTTGGCACTGAAAATCGACTCAAATAGTAAGGCTATGTAAAATATTTTCTTGTCATTAAAATACTTAACGACCCACATGGTGGGTTTAGGAATTTATATGTTATAGGCTTAATGATCTTATATATTATTATATAACTAGTTATAAGCATCTAGTCAGATAGTGTGCAAATTTTTACCCTAGTCGGAATATCTTTGACTCGAAATAATTAATTATACTCGCACTAAATACAAGTAGTAAAATGCCTGTTACAGTACAGCAACAAGCACTTTAACTATTTTAAAAGGTCACACTATTTTAAAAGCATATTCTAGCGTATACTAATGTATCAAGTACATAAAGATATCTACTTATAATGAATAATTAAGAGGCTAAAAATCTCACTTGTTTGTATAACTAAATAGACTCCCAACTAATACTATTTACACTTCAATATTAATTTACATAATATTTTAATTAGTTAACAAATATATTTCGGCTAATACAAAACTACTTAAGATGTTCTAGTCGATATTCCGAATTCTGGTTGTTTAATATTCATAACAAACAGGTGACTGATACGCCATATAAAGTAAAGTAAATAAATATTGCATTATAAAAAAATGCATTTGGTAGGTACTCTCCTCTGCTTCTCATCATCGTCATAACAGCCTTTTTAATTCGACCCACTACTGGGACACAAGGGATTGCCTTGTCATTGAAGGAGGTTTAGACAGTAAGTAGTCCACCACGCTTGCCGGAGTATAAGTCACAGGAGTATAATAATAATTGACGGAGTGTGAGGTGATCAATACCCATTTGTTTTTCCATTCTTCGGTCGCCTGCTACGGCACCCATTGGAAGATATGGGGTGATGCTATTCTATTCCGCCGGTACCTATCCCATGGCAACTGGTTTTCTGGTTTTGTATATATTTAATTTAATTCCTCATACATCATCATTTGCCGGCCCTACTCCTAAGTTTATCATCATCATCATCATTATCAACAGCTCATATAATGTCCCCATCGAGGGGCTCGAGCCTACCCCCTATTAGGGGCGATTAGGCTTTACTCAACCACGCGGGGCAAGTGCGGGTTTGTCGACTTCACACACAACCTAAGAATTTCTTATAGGTGTGTGCAGGTTTCCTTCACCGTGAAAGCGTCGATTAAACGTACATATGAATTCAAAATTTGAAAACACATTGGTACGTGGCGGGGATCGAACCAGTGCTTCCCGGGTGGAAGACGGCGCTCTTACGCACTACGCCACCGACGTTTATATGACAGTTTTATTTAACTGAAATAAAATACAATAAAAATAGGAAAACCACGCCAAACGATCTAAGTCATCTTTAGATTAAGATCATTTATTAATTATGTCATAAGTAATATTATCTTTATATAGCAACGTACAGAACTGATGATTTCTCTACCTAACAAAATAAAATTTGTACTGTTTATTAAGAAATTATATTTTAATAACTAAAAACGCAGACGTTTTTATTAGTTATATTGAGTTTTGACATTATGTTATCTGTTTACTACTTAATTAGGTACCTTGTAAATAATCGTTGATAGGTGTATTTATTATATTTTACACTTTTTATAATGGATTTAACATTTGGCAAATCTCTTATAGGTAAAAAACAAAAAATATTTAAGTATACAAATATTTTTTTAGACAAGGTACCTACTAAAGAGTTAAAATCTGCTTAAGAGGCTGACAGTAGGTACACTATTGTACCCACAGATATATCAATCTAAGATTGTACCTAAGTGCCAACAATTTTTTAAAGTCTAGATTTTTTTAAAACATGATATCTATATCACTAATTCGTGATCTGTTTATGAATATACCTGCCCACATAATTAATGATTTATATTTATAAATGAAAACACAGGTTTGTGTTTCATATTTTTTAAAGATTGTACGGACAAGAGGTTGACAGGCAAATAAAATATATACCAGTGTTTAGCAAAATTAATAATCGAATAAGGTTGACTAACTAGACAAAAATATAGGTACCATGTACTGTGTGGATTTAAAAATAGCATGGAGAATTCATCAGTCATAAATAAAAATACTTATTTGGTTAATTTAAATATTACTGTTTTTATAGTAAATTTGGTTAATAAATAATAGAAAATATTTAAATCTTCACCTACGGGTCACAAGTCCCAAGCACTGATCCTGGCTTCCTAAGCTTCTCTGTAACACGTACGGCCAATCCATGGAATGCTATGAGTTTTTGTCTTCCAAACATGGCTATGAGAATATTTTAGTAATCTCAGTATATTTTAAAATATTTAACTTTAATACGTAAGGGTTGATGAAATGTTGAAGGAAGTTTACAAATAAAATTTTGTCAAAATAGGTAACAATAATTTTAATTTACCTATTTCCCAAAAATATTGCAAACAATTGTGCGGTTCATATTGCTAAGTGATTAACATAACCGTGATCACACCTATCTTGCTGAAGAGGAAATAAAGTTTTCAAAAATTTTATACTTTTCATGCGCTGTATGTTGTGATTGCGGTTTGTGTGAACCTTTCTGTTGAAATAGTCAAAGCTGTAATAAAATAAAAAGTAAAATGTACACTTTGGTCGTGTGACCATAGATACTTCCTTCTTGTCTGCCGGCTCTCGAACTGATCACACACTGTATTTCTAAACTACAATAAATACTGATTAGAACCTCAGTAAAGTGTTTAAATTATATAACCCAACAGGTTATGGGCCCAGGCAAACGTTTAATAAACGAAAAATCAGTTTCGAGAGCAATAACCAAATATCCGAGTGCTCACACGCGCGTGCTCAGTACGACGCCATTTTTACCGGCTACGCTAGTGGAAGAGAAATGGATACAAGTGCTATAAAGAGATTTGATGGAACTCACTATAGGCAATGGAAGTACATTGTTGTACAAGCAGTGAGGGCGAAAGGCCTTGAAAGCCATATTTCAAGAGGCCTACCGGACGATCTTAAAGAGAAAGAAATAGCAACGTGGCGGCAAGAAGATGCAAAGGCAATGTTCCTTATTACCGCAGCTATGGAAATGGGGCAAATAGCAATGATTGAGACATGTACGACAGCGCATCAAATAATGGAGAAGCTAGATTCCATATTTGATCAGAAATCGGAAAATAGCAAAATGATTCTTTTAGAAAAATTCCATAGTACCAAGATGGCGGATGGCGAGTCAATTGCGCAGTTTATTTCAAAGATGGAAGGTCTTGCGCAGCGTTTACGGAATGCGGGAGAGAATATTTCCGAAACATGTCTAATTTCAAAAATACTCGGCTCATTACCGGAGAAATATCGGAATCTACGTCAAGCATGGCTGTCACTAGACGAAAAGAAACAGACAGTAAACAACTTGACAGCGAGATTAATTGACGAAGAAAGTCATTTCAACATTGAGGATGAGTTATCAAACTCGGCACTAAATGTTTTGGTTACGACGAAGAAAAACAAAATGCGTGTAAAGTGTTACAAATGTCACAAACGCGGACACTACGCTAGTGACTGTCGGCAAAAACAACCAAAAACGCAGATAAATAAACAAAAGAATTCGGACGCCTTTATCAGCGTAATCAGTAGTGACCTTGACCTCGAAAACAACATAGTTGAAAGTGACATCTCGTGGACGTTAGATTCTGGTGCGTCGATGCACATGTGCAGGCAACGTGAATTATTCCATAACTTTACGAATATACAATCAGTGGTAAAAATAGGAAACGGGTCACAGTTAAAAGTATGTGGCAAAGGAACTATCAAAATAAACTGTTTAGTCAACGGACAGTGCCGTGAAACAACAATAAATGAAGTGTTGTATGTCCCTGAACTTTGTCGTAATTTGTTTTCTGAAGGTGTCATAACCTCAAAAGGTTATTCAATAAACAAACAATGTCTGAGTGCGGAAATTTATAATAGTGATGGACTGTTAGTTGCAGTAGCTAAAAAGGACTGTAAAAATAACCTCTACAGAATGTTATTTGAAACAAAAATATGTGAAGCGAACAGTGTTAGTGTAGAACTTTGGCATAAGCGGTTAGGGCATCCAAATGTCAAATACATGCGTGAAATCTTTAGCAGTGGACTTATAAAGAACGTAAAGTGTGAAGATCTTGACAACTTTCGTTGTGAATCGTGTATACTGGGAAAACAACATCGTATACCGTTCAAATCTTCTCAAAGTGTCACTACAAGCCCTGGACAGAAAATATATAGTGACATTTGTGGACCCATGCCTATACCATCTGTAAGTGGAGCCAGATATTTTGCTACATTTATTGACCAAAACACTAAATACTGCACAGTGTACTTTCTCAAACAGAAAAGTGAAGTGTTGACATATTTCAAAGAGTACTGCAATTTGCTTAGAACTAAATTTAATACAAGAGTCCAAATACTACACACAGACAATGCATGTGAGTACACTAGTAAACAGATGAAGTTGTATGCAGCAGAAAATGGCATTGAGTTATATCACACAGCTCCATATACACCTCAACAGAATGGTTGTTGTGAGCGAATGAACAGAACGTTAATGGAGTCTGCCCGAACAATGCTATTTGACAGCAAGCTTCCGGCTAAACTTTGGGCCGAAGCAGTCCACACTGCTGCCTACTTATACAACAGAAGAGATGTTGAAGGTTCTTCACCATATGAGAAATGGCTAGGAAGAAGACCTAACCTCAATCATCTGAAGGCGTTTGGTGTGACAGCATACATGCATGTACCTAAAGAAAAGAGAAACAAATTGCAGCCTAAATCTGTGAAGTTAACACTTGTAGGATATGATAATATATCGGATAACTACAGATTATTAGATATGAAAACCATGAAGGTGCAGGTGTCTCGAGATGTCATTTTCAATGAGGATGAGTACTATTCTCAGCAGCAGGTGAATGAGGATGTGTTCCTTTTGCCGCTAGAAGATGAAGAGGAGGAGCAGTCTCCGCAGGCCTCGATGCATACGTCGTTGGTGAGTCCCACGTCGTATGATGCCAAGGAGAGGAGGTTGTCTCCGCAGGCCTCGATGCATACGTCGCTGGTGAGTCCCACGTCGTATGATGCCAAGGAGGACACCACACCGCAGGCCAAGATGCGTGCGCCGAATAAGAGGTTCGCGGTGCATGATGCCAAGGTGTCTACCGGACGTGACACAATTTCTACTGATAATTCTGGAGATACAACCAACATAGATAAGGTACCTAAAAGCCCTTCATTGAATAGTGAAGCAGCCCTGAATAACTTCCTGCGTCAAGCACTACGGCTTGACACAGTGCAAGAGAAGGACATGCAAGTTTATGAGAACACAGATGACACATTGTCTTTTATAGCAGAAGCATTGATTGTCGAACATGACGTTCCCACCACTTATGAAGATGCTTTAAGGTCTCCTGATTCGACGAAATGGATAAGGTCCATAGAGGAAGAACTTTCAGCCCATGATGTTAACGGTACGTGGGAGCTTGTGGAAAAACCACCTAATAAAAGGCCCATTGGCTGTAAGTGGGTATTCAGAGTGAAAGAGAACAGTGATGGTACAGTCAGGTTTAAATCTAGGTTATGTGCTAAAGGTTTTTCACAAACCAAAGGTATAGATTTCAAAGAAACTTTCTCACCTACAGTTAGATATGATACTGTTAGAATAATGTTAGCTTTTGTGTGTACATTTGAAACTTAAAATTAGACAATTTGATGTTAAAACTGCATTTCTGTATGGAAATATTAGTGAGGAACTGTACATGCTACCTCCTGAAGGTCTACCTAACTCTGAAGGGAAAGTCTGTAAACTTAAAAAGTCATTATATGGCCTTAAGCAAGCACCAAGGTGCTGGAATAAAACCATAAATAAAATATTACAAGAATTTGGTTTTGTAAACTGTAAAGTAGATAAATGTGCTTTTATTTCAAAAATGTACAAAGATACAATATACTTATTATTGTATGTTGATGATGGACTAGTATTTTGTAATAATGAAGTTTTAATGCACAACTTTCTTTTACAATTTCAGAAGAAATTGGATATTGTAATAACAAAGAATATAAAATGTTTTGTTGGCATGCAAATTGAAATTTATAATAACTCATTATTTGTTCATCAAACTAAGTACATAGAATCATTAATAAGTAAATATAACTTGAGTGAAAGTCATCCACTTTGTATACCAGCAGATCCCAATGTAAGACTGTGTAAACCAGAGCAATGTAAAATATATAAATACTACAGACAGATAGTAGGGGCTCTGATATTCTTAGCTATTGTATGCAGACCTGATATAATGTTAGCTGTTAACATTGTCAGCAGATATACTGATAATCATGATCAGTCACATTGTAATGCTTTAATGAGAATTTTAAAGTACTTAAAAGGTAGTAAAGATTATGGAATCTTGTATAAGTATAGTGAGAACTACAATATAGTATCATATTGTGATTCAGATTTTGGTTCAGATTTAGACTCACGTAAATCCACTAGTGGATATTTAACAATGTTAAATGATAGTGTATTGACTTGGTGTAGCCAAAAACAAAGTTTTGTAGCATTATCTACTTGTGAAGCTGAGTATATATCAGCATGTAATGCGACTCGAGAAATAGTTTGGCTCAAATATTTGTTATCTGAATTATATTATTGTAAGGATAGTGTTCCCTTATACATTGATAATCAAAGTGCAATAAAGCTCATTAAGAATGAAAGTTTACATAAAAGAAGTAAACACTTGGATATAAAATTGCACGTATTCTATACGTTATTTCTTAATTATTGTCCAAAGAAACATTATCTTTTTTTTTAGTATTTCATAACAAAAAATGACTTCAAAACGTTAGCGTTCAATGTAGCTCACTCGATGCGCACGGACACTAATGAACGGGGCCGCCGTCTGGCAAAATTATCGCGGTTTTGGGAGTTGCGTGCGAGTTGAGCGCTTTACATTGCGCGGTACAATTTGCAATTTTTTTTAACACCAAAAAATAAAAATCATTTCCCAGCAATAATTTTGTTGAAATATATCTTATTTTGATGTATAGAATACATGGTTTTCGTTTGACTGTTCATGTCTTTTACACCCAGTATAAGAGAAAAATTTGAAGATAAAACTATAGATGTAAACTATGTGACTTCAAAAGAACAGAGAGCTGACATATTTACTAAACCTTTACCCAAGTTTCAATTTATGTATTTAAGAGAAAGATTAGGCATGTGTAAAATAAATGAAACACAATTTTGTAGTTAAAAGTTTATTAGTTGAACTTGTTTACTTGTTATAAACTTAATATAATTTAGTCAAGTATAACTTTTGGATTGTGTTACATTGTTGTTATGTTAACATGTAGGGTGACCATGTTCACTTGCATAGTAGAGTGACCATGAGTTTATTTTTTTTTGTACTTGATAATGGTTAAGTGTACATTTCGTGGGAGTGTTGAAATAGTCAAAGCTGTAATAAAATAAAAAGTAAAATGTACACTTTGGTCGTGTGACCATAGATACTTCCTTCTTGTCTGCCGGCTCTCGAACTGATCACACACTGTATTTCTAAACTACAATAAATACTGATTAGAACCTCAGTAAAGTGTTTAAATTATATAACCCAACACTTTCTAAATATTTGTTTTCCTTTTATTGTTTTGTGAAATTATGTTTATCTATTTAGTAAGTCAGTAAAAATGGAATAAAAATGACCGCGTGTACCTACCAGAAATAATATACCAGTACACACAGTAGTGTAAAGTTTGTTAGTATACAAAACGCACCGATTGTAGTTGCGTTACGAGCTCAATTTGTATGGGAAACATGATTTGCGCTTCTCTCCGCTAGGGGCGCTGTTCGCGTTTCCTATACAAATTGAGCTCTTAATGCAATTAAAGTAGTTGCGTTTTTTACACTAAAAAACTTACACTACGGGTACAGAGCTCCCCGGGTAGGGAAGGGAACTAGGGGTGTCACCCGCGCGTTAATATTGTAAGCGTCTTTAAGCTAAGCTGACTGCTTACCATCAGGCAAGCTGTATGATTGTCTGCCAACAAATTACAAAAAAAAATTAGTACGCAAAAATTGTCATTCGTTCGATAGAAACGTTGTATCGATTCTTTGTCTAAGTTGTATCGTTTGCCACTTCTTTAGGTCCTGTCTGTTAAAATTAGGTGCCTAATTTTAACCTGCGTTGTGTAAATGATAAGAACAATTTAATCTGAATAAAGATTGTTAAAAGAATGTGTGTTAGAAAAATGTACGTAAGTGGTTCTATGTATAATTTTATTTCATTTTTTTTTTCCTGTAAGCTTTAACTATTGGCTCATATTTAACTCATACTTGAAATTTATAAATAAGCAAAATGTTACGACAGTGCACCGTTGATTTATAGTTGTTGTATATTATTTTATTAAATATTAAGTCCTGTTTTATTTGCCCTAACCTTCTCAATAAAATCTCAAGCAAAAACAAATAAAAAGTTTACCTGTTTCTGAGAATAAATTATTGCCATAATTATAATAATAACAACAAAGCATTCTCAAGTTGTAGGCAAAATATTTTTATTTTCGATAATATCTCTAGTAGCTAATTTTAGTTATAAATTATAATTGAGTTAAGAGCTCAATTGGCCGCGTGATCCCGGCAGAGTAGAATAGTATCACCCCATATCCTCCAATGGGTGTCGTAGAAGGCGACTAATGGGTCAGTAAAGGGGTATTGATCACCTTATACTCCGTCCACCAATCCGCATTGGGCAAGCGTGGTGGACTACTGCCTATACCTCCTTCGTTGAAAAGGAGAGGCCATATGTCCCAGCAGTGGGTCGAATCATAAAGGCTGTGATGATGATGATGTAGAGCTAAATTTATATGAAAAATGTGAACCCCTAGCGGAAAGAAGTGCAAATCATGTTTCCCCTGTTTCCATGCAAATAGAGCTCTTAACGCAACTAAAATAGTTACGTTATTCATACTAAAAAACTTATACTACTGGTACTGGTTGTCGGCTTTTGTTTGTGGTTTCACGTTAAGTTTAGTTAACTTTTTGCGTTTGATACCCCTTTTACATGGCCAAACGATGGTTGGCAATTTGTCGCTGCTTTGAGGAACTGCAAGGCCCATACTGCCAGTTATGGATTTGTGTATAACTAAAGGTTCCCCTTTTTATTTACTATCAAAAAGAGGCGTTGCGCTACGTTTCGTAGCCGCCGCTCTGTAGCGTTCATAGTAAAAAAAAACGCCTTCTTATCTAAAAACAGAGAAACAAAAATTTTGTTTATAAAATCTAAATGTTCAGACCAGACTCTTACTGACTAAACTCCTCCTTATTGCCTATATAGTGGCTAAAAGGCTATCGGAAGCAGCCGCCCCCTCTGGAGAGAGGGAGGTGCACACGCTGCCCTAGACATACAGACTAGGGCATACACCCCGTCGGAGCAGACAGCGAGGTTTGCAGCGACCTCAAAAAATATATTTAGATTTTTGAAACTAATTTTTTATTTCTCTGATTTTAGTTTTGAAGGCGGTTTTTTTTACTATTAACGCTACGGATTGGCGGCTACGGAACGGCTACGATACGTTTCGTAGCCGCCAATCCCAAATAATACATAGTTAATTGAGATCCATGATATAGTAATCTTATCACTCGTTTGTCTAAAAGATCTCGTGATAGTTTCCTGAAAATTTATACAGGCAGAATTTTTCAAGTGGGCCTTCAGGGACAAATCCTAAACTATAAGGAATATCGAATAATGCTCAAAGAGGTCGCGAGCCCGATTTTGATGAAAACATAAACTGCATACCTACTATGAGTGTTAGAATAATGATTTCTTTTGGGATTGATAAAACATAATTACTACGAACTTAATGTTCATTAGCTATCAATTCAAGTAGCATATCGCTGGCAGGAGATCAGCTAAAATAGCGCATATTTTTCGTCCTTTTTTCTTGTAGGACAAATTCTTCAAAGGGATTTGACCAATTTAGAACTAATAGCTCATGTTATCGGCTTATGGTTACGACAGTCCCGCTGAGTGTAGCTCCTACCTTATTTTATACTTTTCAACCTTTATTAAATATGAACTTAAAATAACTATAAGTATTAGTTTTTATTTAAAAATAAAGTTGTTTTACCTACTTTAAATGCCTCCTTTATTTTCTTCATTCATAAATGTTACATAGGTAGATAGTAACCTACTAAGTACGACTCGGAAGGCCGGCCGTAAAAATGTACCTACCTTCCTAATGCTAAAACCATGCAAATTGCTGATATCAAGACTTTAAAAAATTTGGAGCAAAGTAGAAAGAAGGCACAATTTAGGGATTTTCAATTAAGTTTAAAAAGTTATTCCTTACTATTCACATTTTGACGCAATAACGTTTATTTATTTCAAAGTAAATAGGTATAAAAAGTCAAGTTTTAAATTCAGAATTAGGTATAGTATTATATTATCTGTGGTATTAGTCATGTATGTTAAACTACCCCACATCTAAAGGTAATCGAAGCTTTGTCTAAATTCGGTTTTATTATTTTGGCACTTTCTTCGTTAAATATTTACACACATTAATTTGTTTTTCAGATGCTGGGTTGAGGGCGTCGACACAAATGAGTCTACAGCTCCGTGGAATTCGTCAGAAATATTAGACGCCATACCAAAAATTGCCACAGGAAGTCTACATAGTTGTCTGTTATACGAAGAAAACGAAACAGTGTCGTGTTCTAAATGGGTATACGACACTACATACAGATCTTCGTCACGTGCTATAGAATGGGATTTGGTTTGCGACAAAAGATGGATGGGAGCTTTAGCCCAAACTATTTATATGTTAGGCGTGTTCACTGGAGCTGTTGTCTTGGGAGGAATGGCCGATAAATATGGTAGGAAAAAAATATTTTGCTGGTCAGGCGTTCTACAACTTATTCTCGGGGTTGTTGTTGCCTTTGTACCAGAATATTGGTCATTTTTGGTAGTCAGATTTTTATATGGAATTTTCGGATCTGCCGGATCTTACATCACTGGATTCGTTTTGTCAATGGAATTAGTGGGAGCTAGCAAGCGCACAGCTTGCGGTGTCACTTTTCAAGCCGCATTTGCTGGAGGTATTATGCTAGTAGCTGGTTGGGGAGCACTAATAGATAATAGACAAATTCTACAGGTTGTATATGGTCTACATGGTCTTCTACTTATTCCTCATATTTGGATTATGGACGAATCTCCTCGTTGGTTGTGGGCTCAAGGCAGAGCAAAGGAATCTGTAGCTATAGTCGAAAAGGCACTAAAATGTAATAAATCAGAACATCGATTGGACAGAGCAGATCTTGTATCTAGAGGAAAAGTTGAAGTATCCAAGGGAACCGAAGCTCCTAGAGGAGGTACGTTGGATCTATTTAAAACACCTAATTTAAGAAATAAAACTTTGAATGTGTGTTTCTGTTGGTTTGCGAACTCAATCGCCTATTATGGATTGACTTTAAGTACCGGGAAGCTAGAAGGTAACCCTTATCTAATTACAGCGATTATGGGATTTGTGGAATTTCCAAGTTATGCTGCAGTAATTTATTTCCTCGATATTTGGGGTAGAAGACCCTTGATTTGTTCAATGATGATCATAGGAGGCATTTCTTGTGTTGGAGCAACTCTTGCTCCTGCTGGAAGTGTATTATCTACTGGAATAGTAATCGCTGGAAAACTTTTTATAGCAGGATCATTTGCGATAATATACAATTATTCGGCTGAATTATTCCCTACGGTCGTTCGTAATTCTGCCATGGGTCTGGGTTCAATGTGTGCTAGGCTTTCAGGAGCTTTAACACCGCTGATTACTTTATTAGATTCTTTCAATCCTAAGATCCCCGCCGTAACTTTTGGCCTAATTGCGCTTATTTCTGGATTTTTATGTTGTTTCTTACCAGAAACCATGAATCAACCCATGCCACAATCTTTAGAAGACGGCGAGAACTTCGGCAAAGGCGATACGTTATTTGCCAGTTGCTTAGGAAACAAGAAAAATAATAGAACCTATTCCACTGATGATAAAGCAGCAGAAACTATGCTTCCTTTGGAAGATATGTCCAAAAAAGCTTAAAATTAGGTATTTTTGAATTGAATTGTTAGATCTAAAATATGTGCTATTTTTAGCCAGGTATTGGATGGAGAGTGTTTTTGAGATTGATGACAATTTGAAATAATTGTACCTACCGAAGTGCCTATCTTGAAACTAACGAAGCAAGGAGAGCTTTTTAATGCTTTAATCCACCTTAATTTCTAACGTTAACGTTTCATATCTGCTGATTTTCTTCGATTATGCAATGTTCTATTTTAAATGCTGAAAGGTCATGGCCCAAATCTGACCCGGTTCATATAAGTTTGCGTGATAAAACTAAATTATTTTCAGTTTCTATCTAATTACCCATATAGGTAATATGAGACTATACAATATTATGCACCTATAAAAAAAAACTACGGCATTGTTCAGTTTCCTCAGTAATGCGACATATACCGTTGGAAACTACAAATATTTCTCTGTACATCCAGCACATTTTCATTTCTGTACGCCGTGGGTATGGTTTTGATACTATGGTAGGCCATGACCTTTAAAGCGAAATACACAATTTGGATTTCCTCTTTCGCCATACAAAGGTGACACTTTAGGTATGGCTCATTTCAATAGTGAGAAAGTAACAAGCTGAAAAACATTGAAAGCGTTTTACACAATGATCCGTGCGAACCGTCCCTAATAATGATGTAAGAAGTAATGGCCCTAATAAAAAGGTATAAAGTAAAGCATGTTATCATATAAAATTCTTAATCAGTATTGTGGATTCAAACACTAAAACAACAAATTATGTATTTAGTAAGACGTTCGATTTTTCAAAACCTATAGACTATCATACTGGGTGTAAAAGACATGAACAGTCAAACGAAAACCACGTATTCTATACATCAAAATAAGACATATTTCAAAAAAAAATATTGCTGGGAAATGATTTTTATTTTTTAGTGTTAAAAAAAATTGTAAATTGTACCGCGCAATGTAAAGGGCTCAACTCGCACGCAACTCGCAAAACCGCGATAATTTTGCCAGTACCCGTAGTGTAAGTTTTTTAGTATAAAAAACGCAACTACTTTAGTTGCGTTAAGAGCTCAATTTGTATAGGAAACGTGAACAGCGCCCCTAGCGGAGAGAAGCGCAAATCATGTTTCCCATACAAATTGAGCTCTTAACGCAACTACAATCGTTGCATTTTGTAGGTATACTAAAAAACTTACACTACGGGTACAGACGGCGGGCGGCCCCGTTCGTTAGTGTCCGTGCGCATCGAGTGAGCTACATTGAACGCTAACGTTTTGAAGCCATTTTTTGTTATGAAATACTAAAAAAATTATGATGTTTCTTTGGACAATAATTAAGAAATAACGTATACTTTGACCTTCAATAAAATCGTAACTATCAATTTTCCAGGTATAGTCTAAAGGAAGAAAAATGTTATGATGGTGAGCAGAATACATGGTTCTCGTTTGACTGTTCATGTCTTTTACACCCTGTATACATATAGACATATTAAAAAACGATATTAATAATAAATAAAATAAGATAACGAAATTGAAAACCAAATAAGAATGATTATGTACCTATTTGTATGACTATTGTGCCTAGTTTTTATTTTCATTGGGCATTAAATTAAATTTAAATAATTTTTATTATGCCCATTTATGCCACAGAACAGATAAACAGTTTCTATTTCCGTATACAGGCCTATTCGCAAACTTTTTTTTGATACATGAAAGATCAATCCAAAGCTGGTTTTACACGACAAGAGCCATAATATATTATGGCGTGTCGTGTAAAACAGCAATGGACTTGTAATTCACTCGGTGATTATCCCTTTTAATTGTCAAAAAAAGTTAGCAAATAGGCTTACTGGTAGTCGCACCCAAAACGAACAATGGAACTTTTATTTACTGCGTTGTCATTTTGAAGTATTAGTAGTGCTTTTATTGGGTACTTACACCGTTGCTTTGTATAAATATATTTATATTTTGTATTACAATTGTTTTTCATTAGTGACAATTAGATAGTTATATTAGACAATTTGATGTTGTGTGCCTTCATAATAAAAAGCAATCTTATGATTTAGCTACTTCTAAAAACTATGATTAGAGGTGATGATTGTACCTACCTACGTGCCTACATTGTGATATGAAACGATGAGTATTTACTTAAATATTTTGTAAAAATGTATATAAGATAAATAAATAAATTTATACATAGACATTAAATTTTCAGTTTTATTTCTCATCACTTTCAAAGTTAAAACACATGTGAAATATGAGACTTTAGTAAGTCCTCATCCTCCTCCTCAACAGCTCATATAATGGTCCCCACCGAGGGGCTCGAGCCTACCCCACATTAGGGGCGATTAGGCCTTAGTCAACCACGCTGGCCAAGTGCGGGTTGGTCGACTTCACACACAACCTAAGAATTTCTTCATAGGTGTGTGCAGGTTTCCTCACGATGTTTTCCTTCACCGTAAAAGCGTCGATTAAACGTACATATGAATTCAAAATTTGAAAACACATTAATACGTGGCGGGGGGATCGAACCAGTGCCTCCCGGGTGGGAGACGACGCTCTTACGCACTACGCCACCAACGCTTCATAAGTGTTCTTTAGAGAAGCAGGCGGAGATCGTTTTGTATCTATACTAATCTATACTTACCTACTAATAATAAAGCTGAAGAGTTTGTTTGTTTGGTTGAACCCTAAGATCTCAGCAACTACGGATTCAAATTGAAAAATTATTTTTGCGTTGGATAGTCCATTTATCGAGGAAGGCTATAGGCTATATAACATCACGGCACATCTAATAGCAGCTGAGGATCAATGAAGAATGTTGCAAAAACAGGAGAAAAATATTTCTTTTCAAAGCTTTCACTGCGTGGGCTGCGTAAACGGTTAAAGTTACGGAAAAATCATGTATGACGGAAAAGTTCTCCATTAAAATTTCTAAAAGAAAAACCGCGACAGCATATGTCTATCTTTTAAGGTTGGCTCACTATAACTTTTCTTTTTGGTAATCAAATTTGTTCTAAAATAATGCATTATCTGCGATGGTGTTTTTGTATGCATGATATTATTCCTTATCAAAATAAATACATTATTTATCACAAGTATTTAATTTTGAACAAAATTATTCATGACTTCATTTGATTTCAATGAATATCTTAAGAGATATCATAGTTTGAAACAAACGGGAAATAATAATTTTTGATTTTTAGAGCTTTCGTTGCTTGCGCTGCGTAAACAGTTAAAGTTACACAAAAATAATGTATGACGGTATTAATCTCCTTTAAAAGTTCTAAAAAAATCTAGACAGCATTTATCTACATTTTAAGGTTGACTCACTAAAACTTATTTTTCAACCGACTTCAAAAAAGGAGGAGGTTCTCTATTCGACTGTATGTTTTTTTTTTTTTTTTGTATGTTTGTTCCGCGATTACTCCGTCAATTATGAATCGATTTTGAAGATTCTTTTTTCGTTAGGAAGGACATACTCCAAAGGTGGTCCCGTATAAATTATACCGAAATTGGTTCAGTACTTTTTTGTTAAAATGATAATTTCATTGGGGATGATATAATAATATCGTCCACGAACACAAAAATAATGTCAATTTTTTTTTTGAACTTGCCATTACCTAATATGCAATAGTGAAATTTTGGTTAGTAGGTCCAATAGTCAACACATAAACTATGACAAATTATTCTATGAACTTAAGTTAAATAACTAGGTTCATAGTTCATTAACTTACCATTCATTTTGAATGAATGGCAGGCATTTGTAATGAGATATAGGTCTGAGACGTGATATTATTTGTTAACCGACTTAAAAAAAAGAGGAAGTTCTCTATCCGACTGTTTTTTTGTGTATGTTACCTGATTACTTCGTCAATTATGAGTATTACGACTCGATTTTAATGATTCTTTTTTAGGTACGTCAAGATCAGAGATGGCCCGTATAAATTTTATCTATATAAATTCGACCCTTTTTGAACAAATCAGTAATAGCAAGAAAAACGTTTTAGTTAAAGTTTCCATTAAGTTTTAATGAGCGCCTAGTAGGCCTATCCGTTTTCAATAAAATATACTTTATTTCCACTAAAAATAATAAAATAAAATATTTTTAGCAAAAAAATAGGACAACCGACTTCAATGCGTACAAATTTAAACTAAAAAGTAAGAAATAAATAATATTTTTATGAATTAGTTGAAAAGAGCGTCATAGAAAACCAAGGAAAGTATTGATACACATTTATAATTCTTGATTTATAATTCATACTCCGATATATTTGGAGTCGGTGCAAGCCTAAGCAAAATAAACTTACCTAATAGATACGAACTTGATTAATTCATTAACTATACATAATAATGAATGATGAAGATAAGAAATAATCCGCCGCTCCGTGAAGTTCGAAAATTGCAAACACTATCCTCCTTGGCTAGCTGGCACCGGCTCCAAATATATCGGAGTATGAATTATAAATCAAGAATTATAAATGTGTATCAATACTTTCCTTGGTTTTCTATGACGCTCTTTTCAACTAATTCATAAAAATATTATTTATTTCTTACTTTTTAGTTTAAATTTGTACGCATTGAAGTCGGTTGTCCTATTTTTTTGCTAAAAATATTTTATGTTAATAAAACTTGTTCTAAAGTAATGCAATATGCGAAGGTATTTTTGGAAACATAATATTATTCCTTATCAAAATGAATACATTATTCATCACAAGTATTTAATTTTGTACCAAATTGTTCTGAACATCATTAGATTTCAATGAATATCTTCAGAGATATCATAGTTTTAACATAACACCGCAGCAAAATGCGAATAATGATCAAGTACCTAATACGCACGCATCTATGTATACTGATCGACCCGGTCTACACACGACGCGCTATACCCGGTACAGATATGTGCCGGGGCGCTTCTCGCCGTGTCCTCCACAACCCGATGCGCCCGAGCCGAGGTCCGAGCCTTTAGAGGCACCCTCGGGCGTGTCGCTCCCTTCCGATCCGGACGACCTAGGGACGCTAGGCGATCGAGAGACTCCCCATGGGGGAGATGCTCGGTCGCCCAGTAATCCCCTAGGAACGTCCGCCCTACAGGCTTGAGGACCCTCCAAGGTTTTCGCCTTCTCAAAAAAATCCGGTGAAGCAGTAAATGCCATCAGCGGCAAACTGCAGTAGTCTTTCAAAAAAAAAAAAAAAAATGTATACTGAGGAGTTGTTTTTTTGTTTGGTTGAACGCACTTCTTAGGAACTAATGATCCCGTCAGATTTGGACGCCTTAGAGACTCCAATAGGTTCAGAGATTCCTGCGAGGGAGATGCTCACCGGTGAGGAATCCTCTCTGGAGTGATTCGACCTTAAAGCTTGAGGACCCACCGAGGTCCTCTCCTTTACTAAAAGACCTAGTGACTCAAAGAAGGTCATCAGAGACATCCTGCAAAAATGGTAAAAAAAAACCGCCTAGGAGTCGGACGCGCGAACGAAGGGTTCCGTACCATAGATTTTATCAAAACTGTCCGAAAATTATTTGAATTTTAAATTTAATATTTTGCTAATATTTCAAGTTTCTACCTGTTATTGTTACTAAGACCGAGAAATAATTCACGTTTGTTGTTGAGCCCCCATAAATATTAATTTTATTTTAATTTAATTATTTATTTTTAAGTTAATAATATAACTAAATATTCTGTGAATATTTCAAGTGTCTATCTGTTGCCGTTATCAAAATCGAGCAAAAAAAAAACACGTTTATTTTATGTGAGCTAATTCAATATATTTATTAGTATTTGTTGTTATAGCGCACAGAACACAGAAAGAGGGTGGCACCAGAATTACGTCATCTGAGAAAGTTTCAACTGTCTAACTATCATAGTTCATGATCATGAGTACAGCCTGGTGACAGATGGACAGACGGACGGACGGACGGACAGCGGAGTCCTAAGACTCCGGATCCCGGATAGTAATAGGATCCCGTTTTACCCCTTGGGTACAGAACCCTAAAAAGGGGAACCACTGATTCAAATTGAAAAATTCTTTCGTCTATTTATCAAGGAAGACTATAGGTCTTCCCAAACGACGAAAAGTAGCACCGACAAATTTCGACGGGGAAAGCAATGTCCCGGTAGCGTAGTGACGCAGCCGCCCTGATTGCGGAAGATGCTGTGTTCGATTCCCGCCCTGGACAGTCGATTTATTGTATGAATAAATATAAGACTGCTTGTTTGTGTACAATATTTTGATATTTTTAAATGCAAAGATATAATTGAAACTTTGCTCCTAACATGTATTTGACCACCTTACCACCTCATATCATTATAAAGCTGACTGTACCTGGGTAGTTCGAGCAAACAGACCCTGAAACAAGATAGAACCTTATCTTAATCAGATTGATTGACTTTTGACTTTATAAAGACAGCAAACCTGTAATTTTCTTTATCTACTCTGGGCTATTAGTTCTCTATTTCTCTAAGGTTCTACCACGGCGGATCAGGAATCTAATATGCCGTGGAAGAATTAGTGTAAGAACTAAGTACCTACATGGAGTTGGACAGGTTCAAAATTAATTTAGAAAGCATGGTAACTCAATATAATTTATATTTACACCAAACAATAAGAGTTGAAATCACAGTGAGATTAAAAGACAGTATAAATAGAATATTATAACAATAAACATGTACGAATATGTAGATATAGTATTAACATGAATTTGGAATACGTAAACATTGACAAATATTTTAAGTAACTAAGATTAGGGCGTACGAACCTTTAAAAGTGAAAGTAATCTCAAAAATATCTTCGGTAATCTAGCAGAGTCAATTCCAACATGAATGACTTTTATTTAATTACAACAACTAAACTAAAAAATAACTCAAGATACGTTGTTACCTAATTGTATCTATTAACATCAAGTTTGCTATCACCAAAAATGCGTTCCTAAAAGCGTGGAGGTACAGAGGGGGAGCAAGAGCAAAATTTGACGTGGGCAAGGTACAAACGGCGAGAGGCCCTAATTTAGTGCAATACCCAAGCCAACATCGATTGTTTGAAAAAAAAACATGATAAAAGGTCAGAGACCACCATTGGATTGGAGATTCTCGAGGGACGCCTTAAGTCCGACAGTGGGCGTGTCAGCTGCAATAAGAGTATGTTCAAAGCGTGAGGCCTCTTGTTCGGCTGAGGCCCCTTGTTTGAGGCGCGAGTCCTCTAGGGCCCCGAGGCCGTTGGCGATCGCCCACGTCACACACGCCTCGCTCCGCCTCTGTCTGTGTACCTCAGGTTACTAGATAAGTACTTACTAGGTACCTCAGACTTTTATTAGTCTGAGCGTGGTACCTAGGTAATCTAACTAATTGTTAACAATTTCGTATCGAAAACTCAAACATAAGCTCCATTGAAAATGTTAAATTCAAAATACTTTTCGTATATTTTAAAATCTGACAATATAATGCAAGTTGAGTTTCTCCCGAGTTCTTGTTGCAAAAACACGTGTTGAGAGAATCCATCTTAAACTCAATCTACCGTACAATTGTCGGTTACTTTAAGTATATTTTCACTTGATATTTGCGCAATGCGTAATCTTTATATGTGTCGCGACCGCCATCCATATAAAAGAAGAAGAAGGCAAGTTGCATTTCAGTACTTTTTGGATTAAGAGAGAATTATCAACAATATTCACTATCATTAGTCCAATAATCTGTTTTAGAATAACAAAAAATACCTTGCAAACTTTTGGAAAATCGCCCGCTTTTAGGAACATTTTAAATGGTTAGGTACCCAATTTAAAATAAAGGTAGGTAAGTAATTAGATATACAGGGTGTAAAAGACATGAACAGTCAAACGAGAACCATGTATTCTGCTCACCACGATAACATTTTTTTTCCTTTAGACTATACCTGGGAAATTGATAGTTACGATTTTATTGAAGGTCAAAGTCATAATTTTTTTTTTCATTTTTTTATGAAAACGTATTCTATACGTTATTTCTAAATAATTGTCCAAAGAAACATTATCATTTTTTTTAGTATTTTATAACAAAAAATGGCTTCAAAACGTTAGCGTTCAATGTAGCTCACTCGATGCGCACGGACACTAACGAACGGGGCCGCCCGCCGTCTGGCAAAATCATCGCGGTTTTGCGAGTTGCGTGCGAGTTGAGCCCTTTACATTGCGCGGTACAATTTGCAATATTTTTTAAGACCAAAAAATTAAAATCGTTTCCCAGCAATATTTTTTTTTAAATATGTCTTATTTTGATGTATAGAATACATGGTTCTCGTTTGACTGTTCATGTCTTTTACACCCAGTATGTAGGTAGAGGTAAATATCTAACTTCATGGAGTAACTAATTAACTTTCTTGTCAAACATAACGGGTAAAAATCTTTGAATCTATTCTAAATATAATAAATAGTAAACAGACAGTTAAGTGACTATATTTAACACCCATTATACTGATGATTTACAGATAGGTATTCAAGCAGTACAACGTATAGTAACCGTTGTGTAAGTTTTTTCGTATTAAAAACGTAGGTACCTGCTTTAGTTGCGCGAGTTGGGAAAGATGATTTGCGCTTCTTTCCGCTAGGGGCGCTAATCAGGGTTTCGCTCTCAAGGTAACTAAAATTTACTATTTAGTTACGTTCTCCATACGAAAAAACTTAATACTACGGCTACTGGCCAAAAACAGCAAGCATCTACAGGGTTCGCATTACACACGTGAGTGTTCACATCACAGATATATAAATTTAAGGAGATCGGGCGAATCGCCGAGTTCATAGGAAGACCGAGTGTCGCGATCACCGGCCGTACTACATAACATGGTTCTAGTTGAGCATGCCGTAATATACACTATTGATTGCGCGCGTCATATGGACTGCGAAGCAATGAAAGTTAGGCACAGCCGCAAAGGAGATCGGTCAAATCGCTGAGTTCATAGGAAGTACGAGTGACGCGGACGGCGAAGAGGCGGTAATGTATGCCCACTGGGCATACACTTGTCACAAGTTAAACGCCGGCTTGGCCTATCTCCTTGTGTTATTAAATCTGTGGTTCACATCCAATACCTAAATATGAACACAAGCTATAATTACTACGTCGTATAGTCATCGTGTCTACTGCTTCCAATGTCTGCTTAACTACCTACGAGGTCAATTAGGTATTGCACTACTGTCATAGCAGGTCCGATCAACCTACGAAAATCATAATCATCTTAAGACATCGTCATTAGGTATCAGATTAAATTCAGTCAAATATTACCTTAAACTAGTTCGTTAAATTAAAAAAAATGAATTCAATTTTGATCAAAGTTTTCGTAAGTTGATTGCGTAAATATACCTACTAGATATTTTAATACGAACAACCAGAATACAATAATACAGAATACAAAGAATATAAGGAAATATATTTTATTTGATACCTACTTAACAAGAAAATTGAGATCTTTATGTAAGTATATTAAAGGAACGCGTAAGTAGGTATTACATAAATAGTTATGTAGGTACGTTACCTACTGTATTAACATTAACCTACGTTAATGTTAAACCAGTAGGTAAAGCCGGGTCCAGACATGTATCATTTGTCCGATCCGATCAGCGTATCCGTTTCGTCGACGCGTATCATGATCGCTTATGTGGAAGGGTGATGAGATGATACGCGTATCATGATACACACGATCTTGATACGGCCCGTCCTGATGACATGACATGCATGTCGGTTTCATACGGAGCAAATCAGGGCGTCCACAACTTGATACGTGGCTTGATACGTGATACGTTGATACGGATACGCTGTCTGAAATGATATATCTGGACCCGCCTTAAGTTTTAATATTATGTACCAATTACAATCTCGCTCGCAGAGCTGCACAATACATATCTTTAAGAGATAATGAATAAAAATAGAGTTTACAAAACTACAATAACATTTATTTTTATTTACAGGCCACAATTCGTAAGTCTCAATTTAGTAGAAAACTGAACCAGTTAGTTCTATGGAGTTAGGTAAAATATTGCACTATCCCGGTATACTCTCTTTACATATATTTTTTATTCATTGGATAAAGTACCAATAAAATCTTCACACAAACCCCTCCAAAATGTATGAATAAAATATAGTATTTAGGTACTGAACTTATGAGGACATTAGTAGCAACTCTAGTAGCAATTCATGGCATTTGAGCATGTCAGAGCATCAATTAATACCTATTAGTCATTTCTTACTTTCACAAGCCCACAAATATGAAATTATTTATGAACACATTTGACACAAAAAAAGGTATGGCTCTACACAAAATCAAGTCATTTGAACAATCTATAAACATTGGTCCACACATATGTCAAAATATTTCTATAATTCACATTACTTTTAAATATTTTTTTTGTTATTTATATGGGCTGGTGTTAGTATGCTTTCCATAGAAGTTAATTTTGAATTGCCTATACATGTAGCTATTTCACATTAATTAGTTGCAAAAATAATTTGAACATTATTTACAAATTTTATCAATCTATGTGATTTCACACTTAATATCACAAAAATCTAAATCTACTTGTTTTAAATTCATGGGAATATTACTTTTCATATTTTATAAAACCAAAATTTTATACAAACTAACTTAACCATGTAAAACTATAAAGGCCCTGTTTCACAATCACTGGTTACTTGCTAGTTATTAGCTGTAGTGAGAAAATTAAAATAATGCTTCAGATAACAAAAGATTTTCATCAATATTTCTGTCCTGTGTATTTATTATTACATAACCATTTTACCTATCTTACCATAAATATTTAAACATTTTTTGTACATTATAGGTAGGTAAGCACATACGGTACATTATGTTAACAAAATATATATTTATATGTTTCTTCTTCTTTATGTTTCTCCTAATCTCTAACAATATAAAATGTTTAGGTTGAAATTGTAGACAATTTAATGAAGTGAAGATTAATGATAGAAGATAAAATACTGATACCCACCCACAGCAGATTTCAATAGATAAGTCTAACATTATTAAATCTTATGTTCACAAGTATTAGTATTTGTGATATGTGAAAGTTCTCAGAAACCTAAAATAAAAATCTTAATAAAACATTTTAAATTGATATCAAATTCCACACATCCATAGAACTAATAGTTGGCAATCTTATATAAAGACATTATTTATCATAATTAAAAAGAAAATGTTACAAATTATTTGTAAATACAACAAAATTTCCCTAAGGTGTGAGTATAAATTATTTGTATCCTGTTGGATTTTCAAGAAATAAACACACAAGTTGAACGATTCATAAACAAGAAAATGTAATGTTTACAATGTACAGTGTTAGTGAACAAATTACAAAGCTTACAAGTTCTAAGCAATATAAAAAAAATATTTTCATACAATAAAATATAGCACCAATTCAATTTTAAGTGTTAAATTTATAAAAAAAAATATTTGTCAATCACTATACTCTAATATATGTATACCATGTTATATCTACCATGATATACCTACCACTAGCAAAAACTTTTATTAGTTGGCTGTGTGGACAATGCAGTTCTTTGGCATCCACAGGTCACTGCAATTGACAAGTGAAATAATATAAAATGTTTCATAGTTCTACTCTATTTACTAAAAACTTCAAAAGGCATATCAATAATCGGGGCAACGAGTGTGAGGGAGTGGATGTACAACAGTATCTAGGCCTCCACTCTCTGCAGAGAGTGCTGTATGTACTACAATAGCTGGCTGTGTGGGTGTTGGTGCATGAAGTTCATGACTTTCTCCTGGTGCCAAGCTGGCTAAAGCTGCCAGCAAATCGTGATTAACTAACGGCTCACCCTCTTCTCTTGGTTCCCATCCTACAGGAGGGCTGGAAGGAGGAGAAATTAGAAATTGCTTCACTGGTGGAGGGGGCCTAAGATTTTTTAACGAAACTGGAGTTACTGGCTGTGCGAAGTAACAATTAATACATGAATTATAAAATGGATACTGATGTAATTGGATACGAGCATTCGCTGCAGCTAGCGGAGTTTCGTAGTTGACACGTAAACGTTTAAAACTGCGAAGCCACTGAAACGTAATGTTGTCTGAAAATGTACGGAATAAGTCTTCCATATCTTTCTTTAACTTTTCGTCGGCGAAGACGTCACTGTGTATATTCGTAACAATTACGGATTTTGGCAAATCGTCGAACTCATCCTCTTCATCTTGACCATCGCTTTCTTGCTCTAAGTTAGCAATATTGGGGTGAATATTGGGCATTCCATCTTCTGGGTTTATGTAGACATTCTCTTCGGGGAACGATTCGTCTTCTTCTTTATGAGCCATAATTAAAAATGAAACCTGGTAGCTCACACACAATACCTGAAATTGGCTTTAATATTTTACTACTCAATAACAGTTCTTTAGAAGGAATAAATAATGGGTTTAATGAGTTCTTTGGGTAACTAGACGATTAATCGATTTTTTTACATCAAATCAAATCAATGCACAGATTATAATAGAAATATTCAATCAACACAAATTTGACAATTCGGTCTGTCAAGGTACTGTCAAAGATTTATTTTTTAAATCACAGGATTTAAGTTAGACAAAGAATCCTAAAGCAGCGTCCCCACTAGACAAGGGTTGCCAGATGATAATTTGATAAAGGAGGACAGATGGGTCTAAAAAGGAGGATTTTCTGTAAAAAAGGAGGACATTCAGAAATTAAACGATTTTTTATACTATTTTAATCATATTTAGCTGAGCTGCCAATTTTGGAAAGAAGTTCTTGGTTTTTTAACAAATAATTATAAAAATCTTCAAATTTCATGTTTTTGAAGTTGTATTGAGTAAGAATTACAGATTTAACTGGCTTCACTCTTACTCTATTCCTTTCTTTGCTCCACTGAGTATTAATCAGTGAAAAAACTCTTTCCACATTTGCGTTAGGGAGGACGGGAGGACAAAACATAAAAAAGGAGGACATGTTCTCCTTTTGGATACCATCTGGCAACCCTACACTAGACCCGCGGGGCTTTTTGTGGCCGCGAGGCCTGGCCTCACGAGGCTTATTTGTTATACTGTTTTAGGCCTCGCTCACGTATGTACACACTTACGAGGCTACTCATGGAGCCGCGTGGCTCTAGTGGGGACGCTGCTCTAAGTAGAAAGATTATTTCTAATATTTCTACTTAATTTAAGTGATGGTCGGTGACGGTTTACTCGAGTTCTGGTTGTTAAAACACGTGTAGTATTTTAACAACCATTCGTGCAATTGAATGGGTATGTATGACATAAATGCCAAAATATTCTCATTTTTTTATATCTTCAAAGCGTCTTTGAAATTCATCGTGAACTTTTCTCACTTCTTCCTCGTATGTAAAGAAACTAGCATAGTTTTAGTAGAATTTTTTAATTTGGTGTTTCACTTGGTGTTTCTATACGTCGCTTTTAGGTTTAGGTACATATTCTAGGCGATCGACCTCAAAACCTCTCAGGTGCCCACACAGTCAATCGCGATCGACTGTGTGGGCACCTTTGCCCTATAGTATGAATAATGATACACTCACCGGCACGGAAACATGGCCTTGCTAATTTTTCGATATGGTTCACGTTTAATATTTTTTTTAGTCACCAAAATGAATGTAAACGGGTTCAATATATGTTACCTAATGTTAATGCGATGGAAGAGTAAGAAAGAGACAGGTAGGAAACGAAAACATTCAAAGGTTACTTGGGGTTAAGAAAGTTGTCTTCATTTTTTGGTGTGGCTTCCAGTTTTACCTTTCTGGGTGGCTTTCAGTTTTACTTATAGTTTCATGGAATAATTTTTGCGTTTACAAACGCGTAAATATTTTTAAGAGTAGAAAAAATGCACTGAAAATAAAATCGACCTGCCCCAGGCAGGAATCGAACCACAACCCCAAGTAACCTTTGAATATTTCCGTTTCATAACTGTTCCTTTCTAATTCTCCATAATCTTAATTTTAATATGGCTTCGCTTTAACAATTGATGTGACCGATAGGTTTGAAAATTACAATAAAACACACATTAAATAAGAGCTATGGTTATGTACATTGCAATAGTTTTTGTTTCATTAAAATCGATGCAGTATTTCCAAAGTTATTAACGCCTAAAGTTACGGTCGCTATTTAATTTTTCAAGTACGCGCACTCTAAGTAGGTGACGTCACACATCGACAGCCGACACGGCAGCCGCTCGCTCGCTATACTAGTCGCAGGTCATTCAAAGTTCCTCTGCGTTTTGTGTCGTACATACCTACTGCGATCTGTGTAACTTGACTTTTATTGTATAATAGCCTTTGAATTATAATAATGGAGAAAGGATTTCAACAAGATCAAACAGATAATAATTTACCAAAAGCAGACACACAGTTTGTCGCTCAATATTTTTCCGAAAATAGTGATTATATAGCAACGGAAATGCGAGGACTCAAACTGAAACAAGTAAAGTAGGTATTCTTTTCATCTAGCATTTTTGCAACATAGATAAGTGAACCTACTTATACTTACTGGGTATAGGCACGGAAGGTATGAAAAGCTCTAGTCGTGTAAGGTACCTACCTACCTAACCTAAATGCAGTAAGAAGTGATGCTGAACATTTATGTTACTGTGTGCATGTTATAAAGGCCGAATTTAGATAAAGGTAAATATTTGTACTTACATAGATAATAAATACCTACCTATGTAGGTAATATTAGGCATGTAGTGCAGTGGCGCAAAATATTTTTGCCAATGAGTGCATTTTTACTTTCTCATATACGTAGTATAGAGGAAGTCTTGTAATCGTAAAAAAATTCGACCCTGAGATTTTGACGGACTTACACGTTTTGGACCTCCCTGACTTCAAAAATATTTTTTTTGTAATTTTAGTCTGTGTGTCTGTATGTCTGTGCGTTAGCACGATAACTCGAGCATGCTTTAACTTATTGCAACCAAATTTAATAAGCGTGTATGACATCAAAATATAAGGTTTCTATCAACTTTTGAACCGTCGATCACGAAAGTTAAGCAACCAAGTGCGCGGTCGGTACTCGGATGGGTGACCAAATTTTTTAAAAATAAACCTTGTAAGTCGTATTTTATAGTAAAAGGAAGTAGGTAGGTACATACATAGGTAGGTAAGTAATTTATTGGTCATGAACTCATCTCGGATTTTTAGGATTTTAGGTATTTTTTCATACTAAAATCTGTGAGAAGGGTATACATATACATACATACATGCCATAATACGTGCTTTTGGTCTGCAAGTCGGTTTTTAAATAGGTACAATCATGGAACTATAAATATATATATGGAAAGTAAGCATCTGGACAAGAAATACATTGAATAGTCCATATTGTAATATTTAGTGCGCTGCTGTGGCGCAATAAAGAAACCAAACACCCAGCGGGTGAAGCCGCGGGCGGCCGCTAGTTTATTTATAAACTTGGGTACCTATTTTCCTACCTTCATTTTACCGTCAAGAAAAGTCAACTTACTTAATCATACATAGGTACCTATGTAGTATAAAGAGTGACAAAATGAAGATATTGCACCAAAAACCTCATAATACAACTTAGTTATTGGGTATTTCCTAGTAGGTAATAGGTACCCCAAAGCTTAGAATATCTAATTACATAATATCTTACTTAGATCTAAATGGTCTTCACAAAAAATCCAACGGTCTTAGGGTCAATTGGATCTGCCCGTTTCATAACATTCATCCACATTTTACGCCTTTTGGCATCCAATGGCACTTGAAAAAATAGTTTTGTAGGCGTTTTAATGGTTGAATTTGTACACATAGGTACTACACAATATTATTATATGGCATAATGTTGATTCACACCTGAGAGCCACATAAAATTAAAGACAAGCGCGCGCACCAGTTGCACAGAGCTAAAGAAGTACGCGGCCGCGAGTACCACTGCCAGTTCTGTCGATGTGTGACGTCATCAGCTTTCCGCGACTCGATTTAAAAATCTGGACGGCGCGGCAACTTTGAACGCTTATATCTCGGTCACTTTTTAAGATATCAAAAAAATAAAAACACTGTCGTATTTGTCTAGTGACCTATATTCTGGGTATATCGTTAACAAAAATCGATGGTCAGATTGATTAGCCAATGTCAAGTAAAAATACTTATTCTACGATATAATCGTACGGTAGATTGAATAACAATGGAGTCTCTCAACACGTATTTTTACAGCTAAAACTCTTCAAACTCTCCCCACAAGTTACCACGGCTACCTTAACATGATCTAAGGATCATGTTAAGGTAGCCGTGTGATGCCGGCAGAGTAGAATAGCATCTCGCCAATCCTCCAATGGGTGTCGTAGAAGGTGACTAATGGATCAAAGGTGTATTGATCACCTTATACTCCTTCCACCAATCCTCATTGGGCAAGCGTAGTGGACTACTGCCCAAACCTCCTTCGATGACAAGGAGAGGCCTTGTGTTCCAGAAGTGGGTCAAATTATAATGGCTATTACGTACGTACGTGTGACGTATTAGACGGTTACGTGACACGTGCTATTGTGTTTTTTGTCTTCTCTTTTTGTTTGAGCTGTGGCTTCCATTCCAGTTTTACTTACCTATCTTAAATTAGCGAGTCTTATTATGTCTAATATGTGTGAGAGTGTTTGGCGCGCAACCATAGCGTCTGGACGATCTTTGTTTCGATAATTCAAAATTGCTTCGGAGTGGGATTTCCACCTCATCAGTCACCATCATGAGATCTGTACCATACATTTCTCGCCAAGCACTTCCTAAATGCATTAAAATGTGTGACACCCATATTTCATTGCGAAAATCAAGAAAGAAGACATAAAACTGACGACTTGGTTGTATGGCCTAGATCCCTTTGCCATCCCGTTATATGGGAAATTTAAGAAAAAAAAAATCAAATGTGTCTGTGATTGGTCTGTGATAAAGCCCCAAGGAGCTTATATTTTACCAAAGCCCCATATCTCTAACTAAGCTCTAACTCTTCTCTAACTAAAGTTCGTAAAATTTAGCTTGATCGTTGTGACAGCTGTCATCGACCACATGTCCAGCAAGTTTAGAATTTTGTAACGATTAATTTACCCTACGAAAACGTCATACTTTATTGACGGGATTGCAAGAATAGTGTTGTACGCGATGTACGACTAAATGAATAAATCTACGACTAAAGGAATAAATCGAAAATATTATTTAGATAAGCGATATTTAATTTAGTGTACCTACACTATATAAAATCACAGTAAAATGTGTTATCTCGATTTAAAAAACCGTTCTATTTTGCTTAAATTTAATTATAGAACAATTTTATATACAATATTTTGCAATCATCAATTGCAGTTCTTAGTGATACTAGATAATTGGAGTGAGCGTAGAAATATATTATTATTAATAATCATCGTGTTTGATTTCCTTATAATTCGCTTTTTTGTAACAATAATATGACATTTATTAATTTTATGTAATATTTAAAAAAATGTCACGTTATTTTCGAAAAGAATCGAATTACAGCGCGTTGAAATTATCCAAACAAATGGCACATAACAATAATCAATACCTAATTATTAAATCAAATAAAATATACCTACCCAAAAATGAATAAAAAACGAATTGATTCGATAAACATTTTGATCTATCAACATTGTCCCAGCCCTAGGAATGTGACTTTGACGTCTGTCACAGAGATCAAGCTAAATTTTACGAACTATAGTCTGTGATAGGATAGCCCCCCATCCATTAGCGTTCATTCCGTACCTATGTCTTTTCCTCATGGATAAACTGTAGAGAATCATTATCATTATAAATAAAACCGTTGAGGATAAGGCCAACAAATAATGAAATGTCATATTTATATGCTTTCCTTCGATGAGGTTGTCGCGTCGTCGTGCAGGCGCGACGGAAAGGACTAAAAGTTTTGTTTGACACCGTCGTCGTCGTTCTTTCGCGGTATGCCCATCCACTAGAATTCATTCCTTAAATTGGACCCATACTGTAGTCTTTGGATTGGACATTCTGGCAGGAATAAACACTCATGCTTGAGTGGCTCACTCCTCTCATCAATTTGCGGGGAATTAAGGGTTATCGCGGGAAGAGCGCGGGGAATGACAAATATCGGGGATTTTCGGGGAATCCACACTGAATTTAATGGAAAGTCTTCACTCTTCTAACACAACTGTGATCTCCACTGAGTATAATTTTCGTGACCACGATTTTTTATTTCTGAAAGTATCCATTTTTATAGTGTTGATATGATAGTTAATTGTCTATGGTTGTTACCCCATGTTGGGTGAAAAAACTACCACTATGAGTTGTGGGTGGGTTATCATTGTCTCGTGCAATATATGGCTAAAGGTTCACAGCAATTTTCAGTTTTTGGCAGTTTTCTAAAAGGAATATCATATAGGTTAGTTATTAACTTTCATCATTTTTCCTATGCATTTCATCCCATTATTTCCTTCTTCTTAGTTGCCAATATCACTGAAGCCCATTATTTTCTGCCAAAAACTCGCTCAGAACATGAAAATGTATCACACCTATATAATATTTCATCAATAAAGAAGAAAACCTACGTAAGACATGGCTGTATGGGCAAAGATCCCTTTGCGTTCCCTATTAATAGGTAAAACTGGAAGCCACACTACTAATAAAAAAGTAAAGTAAAAAATAAATTACCTTGAAACCGCTTACTTCTTATTTGTACATATGTACATACTTACCTTTCTAACCTCTAGAGCATGACCGTTTAAAGCAGGCTACCCACGCTCAGGTTTACCTGACAGTTTTAACTGTTCAGGTAAACATGCGCGTGTATGCCACACAACTGCGCAGAGGCTTTAGACAACATGCATTTCGACAATCGCTCTCGCAATCGCTAAGTCAAAAAATGTATGGGATTGACATAAGCAATCGAAAAGTGACGTCATCAAAATAATCGAGTCGAAAATTGCTAGCCAAATGTCATTTTGCGTTTCTATTGAACCGAAACGCAAGCAATAGAAGGCGTCGCACGCTAACTTCCCATACAATGCGAAACGTAGTGATTACCTTCTCTGTGACAATGCGTAGCCAACATGCAGCTTTGAGACTCGAAACCGACAAACTAGCGATTCGATCGATCGCTTGGCTTTCGATCGCCAAGACCCTGTAGAAAACGCTTGTAAAACACGATAATGGTCACAAAAAATAGTTTTTTTTTATTTCATACGATACGTATTCGTAATATAGTGTTATTATAGTTTGTAGACGAGCATTCTGGGATATACAAGGACAGAAAGAAAGCAGTAGCCCTTAAAACAGCTGGAGGATACAGTGGAAAAGATAAAGAAATTAAAGTGGAAATGGACGGGGCACATGCTTGGAGATAACATACAGAAGTGGACAAGAGATTTACTGAATGGGGGCCCATTCAAGTATCAATGTAAGAGGAAACAGGGCAGACAGAAGAGGAGATGGTCAGATGACATTAAAAGGATAGCAGGGCCTTTGTGGTTAAGGTTGGCCAAGAACAGATTAGATTAGTATGGAAAAGGCTGGAGGAGGCCTACGCGTCAGGAGGACACACCGAAAAATAAAAACAATAATCAAAATAATAGTGTTATTATATTGTAATAAATTTAAATTATAATGTAACACATTTTCAGTATTAAATGGCTTTGAAATTGAATAGTTGTAATTTTTAGTAAGTATATACAAAATTTGTACACAGTGGTTGTATTGTATATTAAAGTTTATATGTAATAGTTATTCTCATGACCGTGTCATGCCGCAGACTAGAATAGCTAGCACCACCCCATTATCTTCCAATAGGTGTTGTAGAAGGATACTAATGGATCAGAAAAGTGGTATTGATCACCTTATACACCATCCACCAATCTACATTGGGCAAGTGTGGTGGACTACTGCCTGAACCTCTTCAGATAACAAGGAGAGGCCTGTGTCCAGTGAGTGGAATTAAAAAGGCTGTTGTGTTATGATGATGAATTGTTCTCTTAGGTTATCATTTATATTTGTTGTGGGCTGCCCATTACAATGAGCATATCTCATGCACCAAAAAAATATTTGAGACTAAAAACTACAGACTCTAATCTTTGAAACTAATAGAAAACTAATAAAATGCCAGATTGATATATTATTTGGAGATAGATTTAGATATTCCACATTTCGAATACTGGTGACAAAAGAAATACATACGGAACTTAACAACAATTAAACATTATTTTACAATTAGAACTATTTGTGTGCTTGTGAAAGTTAAGTTAGTAAAACAAAATGTAGGTACCTACCCAAGGTATTTGTATGTACATACATACAACTATTTGTTGATGTTTTTGAATTAACTTAAAACAGCATTTGTCTAGATTGTAATTTTATAAGGTGTAAGTATAGAGTGAATCTATGGCATCCGGATGTAGATTTTTTGATTCAATAATTAAAATTTGTTTCCGAATGGATTTTGTGCAGTGAAACTGGTGTTATTTTGATGCACAAACATCCATGTGGACGAGCTGTTAAGCAGAATCGTTTAAATAAAGTTTTTATAGTGTTAATTTATTTATTTTTATGTAACTTTTAATTTTGAGCAACAGGAAACATTAATTAGATTTTCTGTTCCTCATTATTCAAAGTTTTATTCCTCCAGGATTGAAGATTCCTAGTTTTGATAAAATAAAACAATTACATTAATCTTTTATTTATTTTTTACATAAAGCTAACATGGTCAGCAAAGTTACTCGATTTTTCATTTAAGTCTACAAATCCAACAATGTCATCCTTGCTTGTTGTATATGTCAGTTTCCAGGGCCATTTTATTTATTTATTTATAATAAGTACATTAACAGATTAAAGTCACTAAAGTATTAAATATAGGCAAATTAACAATCTTCGCTAGACAATTATCCAATATAAATGTACATAGCGTGATTTACTAATATATCATAACATCATAACGCGCGTGTCTGAGTTAATTAAAATAATGTGGCAAAATATGATGAATAAGAATCTTAAACTAAACAAAACTAAACTAAACTATAAAAAAACAAAAGTAACGAAACAATTAGATTATTTTATGAAAGATAACATTTGATATATGTATTAAATAATAATTAAATAACAATTTATATAAACAACCAACCATTACGATACCGAACCAGAAGTTGAGGCAGAGCATATACTGATTTTGAGCGTGTCTGAGATTACTTTTTTATATTGAATTCAAAGAATAATACTGCTTACATATTTTTTTCCTGACCCAGTATTTGAGTTTCTCCCGAGTTCTTGTTGCAAAAACACGTGTTGAGAGACTCCATTTTAACCTCAATCTACCGTACAATTGTCGGTTACTTTATTAAAATTTTCACTTGATATTGGCGCAATGCGTAATCTTTATGTGTCGCGATCGCCATTCGCTTAAAATAAGAAGAAGAAGACCCAGTATTTCACCTGGTGTTACAGTTAACTGATAGGTAATTTGTCAATTGGTTTGCTGATGATCATCTGAAAAATAAAATAAGCATTTTAACTTTAGGTTGAATATTACAGGATTTATTTTCCTCATAATTTATATACTAATTCTACACTAATTCACAGATAATTGATTAAACCTTTTTATCTAGAGAGAAAGAAAGATAATCACTCAGAAATTCTGTATAACTAGACATTAAATTAATGCTGTCGTGGTGGAGTGGTTAATTTAGATTGCTTACAGATTGCTTAGATTAATTAGGTAATGGCTTAGAATATTGGGTAACTTGATAAACCTGATAGAAAGTGCTGTGTGGAGCTTTCTGATTCAAGATGTAGGTACATACTGATTTTAAACTGCGATCAAGACCACATACAGAATGAAATAATCATAATTATTTCCTGTCTTTTGAGAAATCTCATAAAATATTAAAAACACATAATACAAATCACAGAAACTTCTAGACAGGCTATCTTATGTGGTTTTCGCTCATAAGGTGCATAAGAATGATCATGACGCTTTCTCGAGTAACTCTTATCACAGAATTGATCTGAAAATGAAATAAAAATATATCATTAAGAGAAGTAGTCATCAAAGTCATCTTGGCTTACTTTTGCAATGTACAAATTCAATTAAATTTGTAACTACACACGCAAAATAATGGTTTTAAGAATATATGTATTATTAGATAGATAAATGTTAATAAAATATTACGTATTTCTGTGGGAACAGTTGATGGTATTCCTCAGTATTCAACAGTTCATGGTAAAATATCTCAAGTTTCAAAAATAGAGATGGACAAGCACCAATATTCAATTTATCTCCATGACAATTTTTTTCTAAAAATGTTTATATAGGGCACACGTAGGTAGATGCATGTTTTATGGTTTTTTCACTAGGAACTATAAGCTAGGTATGTCTTTTCATAGAAAATAGAAATGATCCTATGAAATTGATGAAACTTATGGGTCCTGTTGTAAATTACTTCATTCGGTCGGTACGCAACACTTGCGATACATTATCGAAAACCACCGATGGCACTGTAGATTCAAAGTGGCAGAAATTAATTGACGATTGACGAAAACTCTTCGTGAAATAAATTATATTAGGTTAAGTAATTTTGTCATTTTAAATTTTTGACATTTCTTCTCTCGCTAACTATAGACAAAAGTTTTGAGTTATCGATACGACGCCTCGACTAAGCGATCGCTACGTTACTGTCACTTTGGCTACCAAACGATAATCGCTATCGCTGAAGCGTTAGCGATTAGACAAACCGACTCGCTTGTAAGCGTGAGCATGTTGTCTAAAGCCTCAGGTTTTCATACCATACACGCTCATGTTTATCTAAAAAGTTTACCTGAACAGTTAAAACTGTCAGGTAAACATGAGCGTGGATGGCTACCTTAATACATCATGCATACGTACGTCATCCATCATATTACTTGTGCGCAGAGTTAGAAAGAGAGGTAGGAAGTAGGCGGTTTCAAGGACAAATTTATTGACTTCACTTTTTTATTAGTAGTGTGGCTTTTAGTTTTACCTATAAATTTCTTGGAGCTCCTTCTATCTCCACCATGATCTGGAGAGTGACATACATAGGCTACTTTTTATTTCGCAGGAAAACATTTATCTCACGGGTCGAGTTTTTTTGCTAAAATCTAGTACTTAATATGGAATAAAACTTGTTATATAAGCAAGTGTTGAATTTGTTATTATTATTATTATGGTACTTATAGTCTTTTTTTGAAGTTTATTAAACAATTTTTGTTTAAAACTGTGTTTGTATTCCAAAAATAACATGTCAGAGAAATTGTAGGGAAGAAACCAAAAACAAGCGGGGAATTTCGGGGAATCGACAAGACTGACGCGGGGACTCAAGATTTTTTTATTGGCAGCACTGCTCATCATGTCAAATTGTCAAATGTCAAACAACAACGTCGATCCCGAAATTACCATTTTTATGTTTTAATAAGTAAAAAAATAGAAAAGTAATCGAAATAAATTATGAAAATGGCTGGATTAGAATCTATGGTAGTCGAAGATGTGAAATCTAGTACTGAAAAGCCTGTCGACAGGGAAAAGGTCGGTATTGATTTAGAAGTTAGCTTGGTTTGGTACTTTTGTTATTTAATATACATCGTGTTTTGTTACAGACTTGTCCTCTTTTGTTACGCGTATTCTGTTCAACTGGACGACATAACTCTCCTGGTGACTATGCCCGAGGGAATGTGCCACAAAACGAGCTACAAATATATACATGGATGGATGCTAACCTCCGCGAATTAACCGGCCTCGTGAAGGAAGTAAACCCAGAAACTAGACGTAAAGGAACATACTTTGATTTCGCTATTGTTTATCCAGACTTACGATCCCCTACATATCGTATGAGAGAAATAGGTGTGACTTGTTCAGGTCAGCGTGGTGGGGATGATAACAAGACTTTGTCACAAGTAAAATTCCAGATTGGAAATTATTTGGATATCTCAATAACCCCACCGAATAGAATGCCACCACAAATGAGGCGTCCTCAACCTTACATGAACAACAGACCATATTAAAAAATGGTTTGTTTATTGATGTGAATAATTAAGATTTCATGTAAATGGACTACACTACAATTTAAGATTTTACATTTATTGAAATTAGAAATATATAACAGACATTTCAGTAAATTTTGAATTTTAGATCTAATAAGTAAATAGGTTTACCTTAATAAATGTTTGTAAGTATCTAATTTTTTTATTAATTTCTTTAACTAGGATATCTTTAAAAACCCTTGCTTCGATATAAAAAAAAAGCCTGAACCTACTGATATTTAGTTAATATAAGAACTGACACAATTTTTCGCTGTAACTGACTCATTCAATAAATTCGTTGAATAAATTCTCTGCGATGTCACAGTCCCGCACATGCCGTAACTAGCCTTTTATGCGCCCAGTGCGAGCTTTCAAAACTGCGTCCTTGAAACACGTGGTCTGGATATTTCTTCGCCCCTCCAAGGTCTGCATCCTGTGCCTGGGCACCGCTGGCACCGCCCTATTTACGGCACTGGTCCCGCATAGCTCAGTCGGAAGAGGATAGTGATCGCTTCCTGATAGTGTATGTCAAATGGTCTTGTCTATCTATCTCGTTCTAATATATGTGTTAGTATGCTTTTTCTCTTTCACATTGCCCATCTACAGTTACCTATATCTATGGATGAGACAGTTGGTTTGACTGAATCCAACTGTGAGGGTATTGTGCATGGTGTACAGCGCATACTGGTGCAGGATTTCGGGGAGCACTGAGGGCGCTCTCAAAGACCCGGTATTCTTCATGTTATCTTATCACACGCCTACTAGAGGGCGCCAGTGTATTTTTAATAGGAAATCAATAAACCGACCAACAAAAAATCCAGAATGAGCAACTAAAAATACTAAATGGGTGATCAATCATTTGTTAGTCACCCATTAATGATTTTTTTATCGCCCACTTAGTATTTTTGCATAGGTTTAGGTTAGATTAATCTGCTGACCAGAGGGCTAGTAAATAAAGGGCTAGAACCGACCCTGACTGAATCATAACGAAATTGTAGCCTAGGTAAGGCATAATAAATAAACACAGATTTTATCAGTGAAACAGGTATAAGAGACTAACCACACTTATTCAGCTCCTTTAGCTTCTGTCCCATTTTTCTCCATAGAAAAATAAATCATTTTGTATGTAGATGCATACGCATATGTTCAGCTTTCCGCAGCTGAAAGGATGCATACGTGCCCTATACAAAATCGTTGCTTTCTATGGAGAAAAGCTGACTAGAGCTAAATAAGTATGGTTAGTCCCTTAAAAAATACAATAAGTTTTAAAATATTTGAGTTGTCCTTTTAGAATAAATCTAAATTAAAGTTAATTCAATTACAAAAGAAGCCTAATAAAACTGTCTATTATTATACAGTCTTTTTTTCATAAAATATGTTTTTTTTTATTTTGTAAGTAAGTAATCAACGTTTTTGTTACCGTCCCGCTATCTTTGCAGCCCTGTGTACTTATTAGAGATGAAAAGGCTATACGGTAACTATCTGGTATCCGGCCTAAACTTTAAATCAATATACGGCCGGATACCGGATGAAAAGGCTATACGGTAACTATCTGGTATCCGGCCTAAACTTTAAATCAATATACGGCCGGATACCGGATGGTGACAAAACATCCGGCCGGATGCTGGATACCGGATTGACAAAAAACTATGACAATTTCCCATAATTCTTATCTGATCTTTAGGATATTTTAGAATGTTTTTATTATACATACTAAGAAACTAAGTCTGCCCGTTTTTCAAAATTAATTTTCTTTTCAATATTAGTTTAGATGTAGGTATGTCGAATAAAAGAAAACGTACAGACATAGATTTTAACTTTTTATTAAAACATTCTAGTGGAAAGATCGGATAAGAAATAGGGATGGGAAAACGGTTTTTTCCCGTTTGAATGAGATGTGCTCGCCATGCTATCCTCTTAACCTCGCTTCTTAAACTTATAGCGACAATAGTTCTGCTCATTTTTTTTTATAAAATTAACAAAAAATTCGAAATTAACAGCTTATTACTTTACTTTTAGAAGTCCCAAATGGCCAGAAAGGGGCCAGTGGCTAAAACCGGGTCATCTGCCCTACTAGGGTTCTTAAAATATCTAGCAGTGGGTGAAAATATTAATTACACGATATACAGACAGAAGGAAAGACGGAAGACTAAAGGCTAAAACCTAAATATTTGAGTCTGTTGATGGAATGATTAAAATACATTGTAAATTTCTTAATTTTTTATTTTATACATTCATTGTTTACCAAGACACAATAAATCCTTAAACTAATAGATCATTTGTGTCGCGGACATTGTGAATGACTTATTAAATGACAAGACAACAAAAATGTCCTTAGAACTAAATTTCCCTAAAATAAATACATTAATCTTAAACTAGTGATTTACAGGTGATCTGAATGGCCTCTTAGATTTTTTGCCCATAGCAGCGAGATCAATTGTAATGCCATTGGGCAAAACTGCTTTGTTTTCTTGGTAATCAATAAAACCTTTCTCTTCTTGCGTTTCCTTAGTTTTGTCGCAAGGAATACCAGTCTCGTAGTTATATTCTCGTTTCAAACCATCTGGGTCTACATACCCGTATTTTCCACGTGTGACACAATCAACGCCTATGGTTTCTTCTTTGAAAGATCCATCGTCGTTTTCAAATCCCCATGTGATACTGCCATCCTCATTTTCGTCTCTGTATTTACGAATAATCTGTGCAACAGGTTTCTTTTCTCTGGGATGAGATTGAGTATATTTTTGTTGAGGTGCACTCTTCACTGGAGCACGATTGATGATAGGCTCTTGAGGTCTAGAGTACTGCCTGACAGGTTGGATTTGGACGTCCTCTTCAACGAAAGGCTTGGGTTCGGGTCTGAAAATAGGTCGTTGCGGTCTGCTCGACAAAGGTTGAAGCCTCACAGGTTGCGGTTTAGGTTCATTTCTTATAGGATTAAAAGATTGTGGCGCAATTAGTGGCCTGTATTGCGTTGGCTTAATTGGTTCCGGTTTCAATATTGAGGGCGTGGATTGCTGAAATTGTTGGAAGGGCGCGGGATTGAAGATTATTGGAGGCTTTGGCTGCGATGTGGTAGTAATATCATAGAAATCATTTTGTTGTGGCTCTGGTGTTGAGTATATGTTGGGTGAAAACGCTGTCGGTGTGTTAATATCCAGTTCATCTTCAGGTTCTTCAGTGACCGGTTTGGCTGGTTCCTCCAGGGACTGAAGACTAGGTCTTGGTGAAGCATCTACGGATTTGAAGGAGGGTCTTCCAAGGCCGGGTCTTCTACCTCTTGGCACAACTCCTGGTACTGGAGCGCTGTTGATTCTCCCTTGGCGAAAACCACCTTGCCTTATAGGACCACTTAATGGGATTGCTCCAGGAATCTGTAGTCTTGGAGGAGCGGGCCCGTCATATTGTGCGTAAGCTGTGACTGCACACAGCATACATATCTGAAAAAATGATTATAAATGTTAACATAAGTATCTTCACAATGTCGTGATAATGTGTGTAGGTCGGACTGCATCTCAATAGTGTACCTAGTTAATATGCAGCTCTTTATGTAATTTAATGCATTGCAATATTTAATTACTGTATTTTTTATATATCGTAGGTTAAGCTCGATGTGTTTAAATGAATGCCGGCGGGTGACCACGCAACAAGCCCGACATACTTTCGAGAGTCGTGGACCTTGCCCGCAAGTAATGCAGTTCAACACTTGACTCGATTATCAAACAGCGATACTATCGTGCCGCGCCTTTCTCTGGCTATTGTATCTCTATAATAGTGCTAATGAATTTATTGCGTTAGTATGTTAATACGAAGGAGTTAGTTTCTTGGTCGTAAGCATAATCTGAACCGCGAGCTTTAATCGCTTATAAAGAAAATTTTAAACTAATCTTTTGCTGTGCCTTTGACAGGCATTTCTTCATACAAATCAGGAATACAACATTTTCCTATCTATTTAGAAAGAAAATACAAATATACAGGATGAATTTTTCAAGTGGGCCTTCAGGGCCAAAAAATCCTAAAAAAAACATTATTTTGTATACACAATACAGGCTGTTTTTTTTTTCAAAATCATTGGGGCGATTCCTGGCTAGGATTGTTGATTTTTCAAATATCCAATGATGCAGTTTTTGTTTTCATCAAAATCGGGCTTGCGACTCGTTTGAGCATTTTTCGATAATCCTTATACTTTAGGATTTGGCCCTGAAGTTCCACTTGAAAAATTCAGCATTATAACCACGCATATCCCAATTAGGTATCTAGCCCAACGTAGGTGCGTATGTTTTATTAATTTACTTGTGTTATGGATCTAGTATCCATAACACAAGTAAATTAATGAGAATTAGTTAACGGACATTTTAATACACATGATAATTTTAGACATTTGTGTAAATAAACTTAAATAAACAAGCATGACTCGTCAACTAATAGGTCGTATGTTCATCACATAAATATTTGCCAATACCAGGATTCGAACCCGGACCGCTTGATGTGTAGGCAGCTATACTAATCACTCCACCAGGACGGCGTGTCTAATTAGTAGGATTACCTATGCTAACTTGCGTACACAACCAACAATTCAACAAAGCGAAGGAGCCTGTGTCTCTAGCCCATGTGGCGCCCGGATGCAATCATAACCCGAGCGCCCTCATTGGGAGACATTTCTAGCACCCCCCCGGCTTAGATTTCAAAAATTATGGAAAGGTAAACAGTGGCGCCTGTGACGCCCTTTGTAGCCTGTAGCGTGTACTGGCCGGTACCCAAAGGTAAAGCTGAGCACCCCCTACGTTTATAATTGGTTAGGCACTCGCTGCGTGCGATGCGCTCGCTCCGTACGGAGCGTTACAAGGGAGGCTCTATGTATCGCGAGCGGCTCTCGGCGCCCCCTAACACCCGGCGCCCGGGTGCACCGCACCCCTTGCACCCCCGGGTAAAGACGGCCCTGCCTACTAGGTTGAGAGGCATTAAAACCGTTTATTAAAAAAACCATATTTTGCACAAAAAGAATGCCAAAAAATAAATTAGTAGGTTTTCGTCTAAAATTACAGGTAGGTACTAGTTTCGTAATTACGGTGGTTCTGATTACAAATAATTAAGTAGGCACCTATAGCTATATTTCAATATTTGGTTTCCGTTAGAGAACAAGAAATGATACACTTAATAGACTTGTGTAGCAGTGTCAGGTAATTAAAGACTCATGATGAAATTTGCGTTCCTACGTAACTTGTGCATAATTGGATAATGCAGTGTTATTAGTAGTAAGTAGGTACGTAATATATTATGGATGTGGTTTTGGGATCTTGTACCTATTTAACTATGCGATTGACGTAATTGCATGATCAAACTTATTGGACTGAGGTTCGAACGTGTAAATTTATTGCTTCACATAATTGTCTACATTATGTCTACGTCGCAGGCGGATCGTAGATACCTAGGTAGGTACCTATAACACGCCTATTACAAAACGGCGCGGCGGATTGTAGGTAGTCTGTGAAAGAGATGAGTGACAAAAATTACACTCCGCTTGGTCATAAAAAATAACCCTAACCTACCAATTATAAGCGATCTGCATTCCAATTATTACCTGCTGTATAAGTCCCAGCGTTGACATAGTACTGAAGTGTTAATCTACCTACTAAAACCGATAGTACAACCACAATATAGACAACGATACAATGCTTTGACTCCATATACAACATGTAAATTAAATAACCAACACTCTGAATACAGGTGGTGTGGGGTCGGCTTCTGAATTGATTTCAATATTTTTTTTTTAATCAAAAAAGAAACAAAAGTACCCTCAAAATGTTGTACAATATTTTCTGGGTACTTTTTGTTTTTTTTGTTTAAAAAAAAAACGTTTTTAAAAAAAAATATTATTGAAATCAACTCAGAAGCCGATCCCACACCACCTGTATTCAGGGTGTTGGTTATTTAATTTACATGTTGTATAGTGACGAATCGGCGCACGCACACATACAAACGTCGGTCGCTAAGCATGCTCTGAACGGCAAAAGCCGGCAAAACGGCAAAAACGGTAGTGTAAACGACGTTTGTATGTTTGCGTGCGCGCCGATTCGTCACTATGTAGGTATGGAGTCAACGTACTGTATCGTTCTCTATATTGTGGTACAACTGAGACGTTGATTGTCTAGTTTATCACCGAGACGAGGTAGATAAAATCGAAAGCCCGTGTTTCTAAAGCAGTAGGTAAAACTTAGCTTAGTAGGTACCATTTGTTTGCTAAACACTGAATTACTTGACTAGTTGATCTGGTATAATTTGACGATCGGGATTGGGAAATGAATGGTTGAATGGTTTACCTATAAATTGAGTTTAATCGGTCGATATTGTCGTAAGAGTTCTATTACCGGGTTCCACCATCAAACAGACAGTTTATTGTGAAAACGTTTTTTAGTAAATGCGTAAGTTTGTATGGATGGATGTTTTTCACTCAATCACGCCAGAACGGATCAGCAGAACGGACAGATGAAAGTGAACTATATACTGATCCACTAGTTGGTACTACTTTACTACAATGCTATTATGACACTTCTCCTGTAAAACCGCAATGGAAAGTGTAATTCACTCGGTGATTATCACTTTCATCTGGCAAAAAAGTTAGCGAATAGGGCAACTGAATGAATAAAGATTGACCGGGTTTGGACCAAAATGTTTCCCAGAAATTAGAATACATACTAAGGTATTTCTATCCTTTTCTATAAAGTAACAGATACTAACTAGAAATATACGGTCGCGGAGTTTCTAACCAGATACATTATATAGTCTACAAGAAGTTTACAAGTAGGTAGGTACTCCGAAGTCAGAGTTTCACAAGTATTCTGGCCCCGCATGGCTGTTCTTTACGACTAAGTACTCCTTTGACAGTAACCGGGAACACCATACAAAACGTTTTCGATGTTGGTGGGGCTGGGTGGTAAGGAAAGGGGAAGCACAAAAGATCCCATAGGGTCGAAGTGCTCTGAGACGCAGCCTCAGCCCCTTGCAATAAGAATAAGAACCGGGACCACCAGCTTAATGCGGTGGATGCACGCTGAAAAACAGAGTTGAATGAAATATTTTTAGGCACCCATCCGATATCTTTCGAGATAACGATCGCCGATCGTTATAAGGAAAGCACCAGCACCGCCGCGCCATCGTCCTCCTCCATGTTCCATCGAGCTTATACTGACGATGGATAATTCTGATAATTCAGTGCCTTGCATTCCTTTTGCTTCTGAAAGTCGCTACCTAAGGACGGTGTAGTACCTACTTCCGCCATTCAAGGTAATGGATTGAATGGAGCAGTGCGCTGTCGGCTACTTAATTCATAATGGGCGCTCGGTATTCAGGAAACCCGTACTACATACTTGTAAAAACCCAAATTATAATTTGTATCTTGGACCATATTTATGGTATCTACTATTCATATGGTGGTACTAATTTGAGTTAATTAGTAATTAATAATAAGAATAAATTAATGAGAATGTTACAAAATAAAACTATAAACTTGAAATAATAAAACCGTCGGGCGCGTGAAATGTCTCCTGCCAAGAGTTACGCTTCGCCTCACGAATTTGTTTTTGCCTGATCAATGCCCTAGATTTATGAGTGATTAGTACATTATCTATATAAAATTATATTTTTTTCAATAAAACCGTTTAACTAAAAAAATACTTATTTTTGTTAAAAGATAGGTAAGAGTTTAAGCTCATTTATCTTATCTTATTTGTCTGTGGATACTCTCTACCATACGGGGTGTCCTATGACGTGAGAAGGCGTTATGTGACGTTAAAAAAATTCATGTGTAGTGTTGGGATGGCAACCAACGGGAACGTCTAAACAGAGCAAATGTGAGGGGGACGCGGGACGAAAGGGTCGCGGTGGCGCCACCAAACTGCCATACACTCGTTTGGTAGACGCTGGCCCCCTGCATGTCTATGTCTAGACAAAAGCGGAATTTTCCTCAACATCAAAGGCGCCGAACCTGTATTTTGTGCGGACTCTACCACACGAGTAGGACACCCCTACGACATCATTACGTAAGTTTTATTCATTTTTTATGCGTGTGTGCAATAATTTAAAAGTATCAAAATTGTAGCATGACTTGTATAGCCTTGATTTAGATTATATTTTTTCAATGATGCTAGGTTTTATTACGTATCACCTACTGACATTATGCTGTTTAGAAGGTGCCTGAATAGGTATTAGGTCATGAATCATAAATGGCGCTAGAAATGTCAATAGTTTCATCAATGTAACTAAACTTAGAGTTATTACTTTCGCAATTAAAGTACCTGTTGTGAAAAATGGAGAGACAATATATTTTTATTAATTAATTCCGCACTAATGATTGGTTTCAATAACTTGTCTATCTACACTTTTGCTTACTAGGCATAAGATTTTGTCAGATATCAAATGTTCGTATTATAAAATGAGTCTCAAGAATCAACGCCGTACTAACAATACCTAATTCGTTGCGTACTGAGCGTCCTACGTCTCTATCTATTTGTGCTTGATAGAAAGTGACAAACGATTCTCAAGACATGATTGATTTCCGAGTGTCGTTCTGTAATACGGGCCTTAGACAAAATATGTCAAAATTCTACCGTGACCCAAGGGAACTGTGGGTGTGGGTGCTATGTTATTGAAACCCGTCACTAGTCGACTATTACGCGCTTTTATTTAACCTGTCCCGATGTTTGCCATCAAATCTTGCAAGTTAAATTAGATCCATTTCCCGGGTACTGATTGAGCTGAAATTTTGCATAGGGACATGTGTAAATCGCGTGACAATGCAATATCATGATGACATGGTGCTGATCTGATGATGGAGCTGGAAGGTAGCCATAGGAACTTTGCAATGAAACGACACATCCTCATAAATTTTTGGCTCGTTTGAACAGTGAACGAATAATTAAAATTACGTTAGTTTTAAAGTGACTTTGCCATATTTTTGCAGAGATATTTAACATTTTACACAGTCATCATCTAAAGAAATTAAAGTCATTTGTCTAACTGGACAATTTGAAATTATTATTGCGGTTGGCCGCAGGTGACCTTACAGCGTCACTGAAGTTTCAAAGAGGCGGGGTCGTTAGTGGCTTCTTTAACCGAGGCTAATCATACCAGGTCCACCAGGAGGACTTTCAATCAATAGACGAGTTTAGCAAACAGCAGTATTCCTCGTACAGCGACTCTCCAACATTAAATACTAGGTATTTGTAATGTTGATATATTCATTATAAATATTACAAATGCTTAGTATTTAATCACATCACTAATAAACACTATTGTGACTAGTTAAAAAAAAATTATAACTGAATTCGCCCTTCCTGTACCGTACTGGAATAATGTAACATGTCTCTATAAAAATGTATTTTTATTATTTATTACTAGCTGTGCCTGCGACTTTGTTCGCGTGTTATGATGTTATAAAGCCTATAGCCTTCCCAGATAAATGGACTATCCAACACAAAAATAATTTTTCAATTTGAATCAAAAGTTCCTGGGATCCAAACAAACAAACTCTTTAGCTTTATAATATTAATATAGATTAATAACTATTACTTATTAATACAGCATTTCTTCTTCACCTTATTTCAACGTGCATAACTGTACAAATTGTACCTAACTAAATGAATAAAGAAGTTTTGACGTTGACTTGGTTCCAATTTATTTGGAATCAGCGCAAGCTGTCGCTAGAAGTTCCTATCCTCTCCTAGACTTGTTAAAGGAAAACGTACAGACAGACATAGGTTATTTCTTTGTGAAACATTCTGATACATCCAAAAGATCGGATAAGAAATAGGGGTAGGAAAACGTGTTCTCCGTTTGTATGGTCAGTGCTCGCCGTGCCCGTGTGTGTGTGTGTGTGTGTGTGTGTGTTTTGATTGTAACATCTGTCCTGTTTGTTGACTTTTGTTTACTATTTATGTAAGGTTTTCACCCTCCTTTTTATGTAAAAGGATCTGGAGCGTGATAGTGTAAGTTTATATTAGTTTTTCCTGTTATTAAAAAGATTTATAAGGTATGCTGCACCGTCCCCAAATAATTTGGGAGCAGGGTAAGAAAAAAATGATGATTTTAAGTTAATATAAGTTGTTAACCTTGACTACAATTCATAGAGGAGATACCATTCATGTCACTGTATGTATAAAACGGAATTTTTTAATTATCTTCATATAATTTTCAGTGATCATAGCTGAGTTCGTGATACGGCTTGACACCCCTACCAAACTACGGAAGCTTTTTATTTAAGGAGTGGCAAAGCAATTAATCAGAGTTACGTGAATATCAACTAAGTGCGTTCTAATTGTGAGTTGTGATATAGATACTTAAATAATTATGTCTTTTTTTATAGCTGCTAACGCGCCTTCCTGACCGGCTTGGCGCTTTATCGTTTCGGCATCGAATGTACATAATAAGCTCTCATTTACACGCACGCGGTAAATAATCTGTACTGAATCTGTGGAGGTTCGGTAAATTGAATGAGTATCAATAAAGAATTTTTATAATAAACGATAAGAAAAACGAAAATGTATGACAATCACAAATTTATTCTACTTTAAAAATCGGCTAATATTACATTATTAATTTAGACACATTAATGCTCAAAATTGTTCTTTAACCATCAACGAAATAAATCTATCTTTCACATGGAACCAAATTGTTAGAATAAAATCTAGAATTATCTATTATTATTACATAAAATTCCTAATTTATTAATAGTTATATGTTCAACAAGCGAGCAAAGATAGTTTTTGCTGCGAGTGCCGATATTAAATCACGAACCAGCGAAGTCGTTTAGAATCGAATCACGAGCATATCAAGTGATTCATAAATAGAATACTGAGTGATTTAAAGGCACGAGAAAAGAAAAATTTGCACTCGTGTGAAACATACAACTTTTCACCTCTCCAGCGAGAAGATTGTTATGGGTGAGAAAAACAAGACCATACTTTAATAATGTTTATCTTTATCTTAAAAACAATTATTGAAAATTAAAAATAAGATTACTAAAATAATTTAGATTGAACGTTATAGTCTTGATCAGACCTCGCAGCAAAAAGCGTTTTTCCTGTGAGATTTTACGAAGCAAAAGAGATCTTTTGTTGCTGGAGAGGTGATAAATATATTTTGACTAATATGCCACTTACCTAACGTAATGCTTAAGAAGAGCTCACATTGCCAAAGGTAAACTTTTTATTTTGTATAAGATTTTATTAACAGTCTCGTGTAGGTAACACAAATCGCAGAGAGACAAGATACACTTTCATGTACCTTATCTATGTGTTATAGCAGTCTTCCCAGAATATATTATTCTCTCTAATCTGTGCATAAAGACGAGACTGTCATGCAATGTGACTAAGTTTAATAATCCATATTATGTATTGGACGTAGTTATTGAAATACATCATTAAAATACACAGTTATCTGTTTTAGAAGGAGGCAAATATATTACAAATCTGTGAAGATGAACTATAGCCTGTGTTGAGTATTTTTGCAGTTTGATAACATCATAAAACTTTTTTATAAATTTAATGTACACTTGTTGATTATTGCTTGACGTTTTTTAAATATTGCACGATATATTGGCTATTATTATAAGTTTTATAACTTGATCTTCGTTGCTATACACAGCAATATTATATTACATTTTTAAATTATAGGGGCCAGCTATGTTCGTAACTTCAAATTGAATGTACCGTAAGGAATGTAATATGTATCAGAGACCGCTAAGCTTCTCATTCATAAATAATTGATATGAAATTTGAATATTTATAAGTAGATGGTATAACAATTGATCACTGATTCATATAATTTCGTAAGACGACGTGTATCAGTTGTTATATCGCAAAGTATATTGTTATTTACAAACACGGGCGCGTGGGCTGACGTAACTCGAAACGTAAGCTCAATAACTCGTTGAAGTCTTTTGCAAGAAACTATGCGTATTCGAGTTTAACGGATATTTTGGGCAATTTTGCGTGTTCCAATGTATTGTATGAATTTTAATTTTAATCAGAGCATTTTGAGTGTTTAATTAAGAATATTATAAAAAAAGAAAAATCTTAAAAGTGTTGTAAAATAAACAGTTTCTTTTCTTTAAGTATATTTTTGCATTAGAAATGATGAAATATATTTTTTTGCATTTATGTAAATAAGATAAGGAGGGTAAGCTTTTTTTTATTACAATGTCAAAGACGTAAACATCAATTCTTAAATTTTACATTGAATAAGAAAAATTTCATTGTTAAATTTATTTTGTTTTATTTGCCTGTATGCGTTAACTTTATTTGGTATTTTTTTTGTGTGAGAAAACATCAGATCAATAGGAAAAGACAATTTCACTTCTACAACTGCCCATTCGTATATTAGTAATGCACAACTATATCTTATAAGTGTATGTATTTACCCATAATATAACGCAGCGCCGACGATGTCGTAACTGTCACGGATAGTTAGAGAAATTGCAAATTGGGCTGTTACCGTAAACGCGCTCGTTATTATTATTATTAATTACATACAAGGAACTATTTATGTGCGAGTAAAAATAAAAGATAAATGAAAATAGCGGTCAATTTATTGTTATTGTATTTTTAAACCAGTTAGTGGCCTGTGACCATGACTCAATTAGCCGAGAATTCGGAACTGTAAAACTTTATATTTTATAACCAGTGGTCGCCTGCGTTTTCGATCGCGTAATGTCGGTTATTATTATATAGCCTATACCTTCCTTGATGTACTCCAACCAACACAAAAAGAAATTTTCAATTTGAATCAGTAGTTCCCGAGATTAGCGCTTTCAACCAACCAACCAAACAAACTCTTCAGCTTTATAATATTAGTATAGATTGCTTATCGAAATACCATCCGTTACTCGATTCATAAGTTACATATTTCCACGTTGAAGTAATAGAGAAAATGCTCTGCTTCCTTTCGATTTCGTTCTGGACATAAATATTTATCTTCTCTGAGACAACATTGTTACACTTTCTAGTACAGTGGTCAATAATCTGGCTTAGGCTGAATAAGGCATTGCAAACTATGAGAGTTATTTGCTCCCACAGTAATACACTTAGTAGGTAATATGCGGAATTTAACTATTATAAATGAGCGTAAGACCAGTAAGGTAACTTGTTTCAAATCTTGCTTTTTGCCGCCCAACTGACTTTATTTGTAGCAAGATATGCGTATACACTTTTGTACGTATCTAGTTCGCCTCTTGTAGTAGTTCACAACGTAACAAGTTTAGCAAAGTTGCAAGATTTACGTAATCGACTAGTTAATGACAACAGGTCAGTTGTACAAAAATGCGTTTGCACTTACAATTAGTTCCGCTTTGGAAATTAAAAAGGGCGATATATTTATACTTCGAAAGGCTGTAACTGTTATATTTGTTGAACTTAAATAGCTTGGCAACTTACCAGTCAAGGTTAGCACTCGTAATCGATATCTGTATTATGACTGGTAACGTATCGTTGTCGACCTGAATTCATTTTTTTATTGTAATATTTATGTTTTAAAATATCTATTTATTGCGTATTTAGACTTATTATTATCTTGTACCGGAATCTACAATCTAATTTAGAGCCACTTTCACGGTACGGTGTCCTTAACAAAAATATCTGACTATTTATTATGCACCACTTTTGTTACTTGTTTTGTAACTTAGTTTGTACTAGAACGCGCCTAATTTTAAACTAAACAACATACACTTTTCAGCAATGAGCGGATGTTAATTATTTTAAGTTATTTGGCCTAAAATGTTATAAAATCTAAAAAAAAAATACAAACTATTTTATTAAAAACTACTTATATTAATTTCTCCTATAAGTCCTTGAACACATTTTACGCTTAACCTTGCGCTATCACTGTACAGTTAGTTCTAAAAAGAGAGAAAGCTTAGAAATAGAGTACCCACCTAACTAAAATTATCTACATTTCTGAATTGCAATTACTTAATTTTGGATAATATCGAAAAAAGGCATCCCTAAATTAAACTCATATTAATTTAGTCCAATAATTATATGACTTAATTAAATATATTATGTGCGTAAAAGTTAAAAATAGGGGTAGGTAGAGTTCAACAGAGGTAAGTACCAATAGCTGGTAAGGGTTTGTCTATGTAACTTAAAGTTCTAGTTGATGGATGACCATGTCAATGAAATTTGTACTCACCAGTATCGTACGCATGATGTCCTGTGTCCACACGTCACTATCACGTCGCGTACAACTAACAAATAAAGGAAACGCCTCCCGCGCAAGCTATATGAGGTCGCCCACTCTCGCCCTGCGCCCGACGCGACTACCATACCTTATTGCAAGGTGACCGACTACAAACGTGTATTGAAGCCCGAAGAAAGCCAATAAAATGCACTGCACCACAATTTGGCTGCACAACCGCGATGATACCGCTAAACGAGCAATTAATTAATATTCGATTGTTTCATTTTTCATTCGCCGCCCAGTGCCGATGACGAATGAAAATTTAGATTGTGTTATACGAATTTTAATGTGAAGAACATTATGGTGAGCTAGCTATACCAAGTACTTGAAAATAAATGCTATTTGTGATAACTTTTCTCTAAAATGTTGCAAGCAATGTTTACTCTACCATAACTTTTATGTCATTTTCAGGTAGCTATATTGCAATATCTCTGAAATATTTTTCATATCTTAGTCTGAACATTACTTAATAATAAGTTGGTATATTTTGACCAACAATCAGTCATTTGTGTCAGTAATACAAAATAAGTCTTAATCCTATTGTTAGTATCTATAATTAGATTACATTATATTAAAACCAGCTCATAATTACTTTCATCAATATTTGCTACTGAAAATCAAAACACGAGTTTTGATATTCAGTAGCAAATATTGAACATCAAGACTATGAAGTCTTGAAGAAATTAGGTTAGCAATTTATCAATAGATGGATGTTATTCATAGAACTTTTATGATTTTTAATTATAGGTAAGTAGTACCTATTGGTATGGTTCAATATTCGCAATTTTCAATATAGCCCTTTTCTTTAAAAGTAACACGATAATAAATGCAACCTTAACGATCATCACATACTCAAAGACTAAGGTATTGATACGTGCTACTCAAGGATTTCCACTTGTTTCGCTTCTAATTTGACTTAGAATAAAAGGATCTTAAGCTAAGTACGCCTATGCTGTCAAGCGAGTGCACTTAAAATTTATAATTTAATCAATGAGTCACTTTTTTATTTACTTTACTTATAAAACTGCGTACCTATCTGTTAGTTTTATAAAATACTAGGATTATTTACTTTGTGGTTCTAGCTACGGGAAGTTAAATAAAACAGGACTGTAAAAACATAGATACAGTATTTTTTCACACGAATGTAGTGCTGAATTTACATACAAACTCTCATAAATCCCATATTTTATAGCCGATATGTTCCGAAAGGACATAAACTATTTTTTATAGATTTAACTTTAAAAATTTTTACTTTTTTAATGTTAATCATTTATTAATTATGGTGACTAATTCTGACGTAGGTAAGTTTGTATTATTACTTTTGTAAAAGCACGATACAGGTAAAATTTTATTCATATCACTTTTCTTTTGCTTTTACGACCTGCCCTGGCTTTGTACCTACGGAATTTCTCTACTTTTATGCATGTATTAGTATGCATATTAACCTTCGTCTTGAAGTACTCTATCTATTGCTAAAAACCACATTCAAATGCGTTGCGTAGTTTAAAAGTTCTATGTGCACATACAGAAAGAGCGACTTCATTTTATACTATGTATCTAGAAAAAGTTTTTTATAGTTAAGATCGTAGGCTCAATTTTTCATCAGAGTATTTAATGGTGTTTCCTAGTATTTTCCAGGGTTGTAATTGTAAAGCCAATTCGTTTTTCTTCATTATACAAAAATCTCATTAATTTCTTTGAATAACTACAAAATGTAGAGTTACTCTCATTCATCACTTAAATCTGGAGACATTCTCAAGAATGCGCTGAGAAATTATCTCGTAAAATTACTAAAGCATTTATATTAACTTTTGTTGTTGCCTATGTAAGTATATGAACAAAAAGTCGTGTGTCATCAAAGAAGAATTACGCCAGGCGTGATCTGTCTCGACAATGCTCTTGTATTGTGCTTTTTCGATTTGTAATTCAATCGAAGTGCTCTCAGCATGCGGCATGCGATATGTCAGGTGTGGCAATAGCGCGCTTGTAACATTACGTTTAGTGGTTAATATAGTTGTATAATCATCCAATTTCATACTATAAAGTCATTAACACTTCTGAGTCACGGTGTAATGTTATTATTATTAAATACGTAAACATCTCTTTAGTGTGTTGAACAATAAGAGATTGCTACCCACCATGCAGTCAAATTAATTTTGCTCATTATGTCTCTGTGAATGTTTATGCCCGCCAACTCTACTTATATTTTAATAACGGAGTGCCTTGGCAGTATTGAATGCAGTTTGGCGGGTTTTTAAGGTCTTCGTACGTTTTTTGATGCCTGAAAATTATGCCAATTTATATTATTTATTTAAAGTTCGTATTGTATTTGTAACCGTTTCAAATTTGTTGAAATATCGATTCTCGTTAAAACTGTTTATGACTTTTTGTTGAAAAACCTTTAATTTCCGTACGGCAAATTAGTATAATTACATTTATAAAAACGTTCTATTTACGATGTTCTTTGTGTTATATTTTCTGACCGCAACTGTACATCATTGCCAACTAAATATAAAATAATATATCGTGATAATAGTATATTTCATACGTAAACAGTATCGAAAAAATGCCGTTTATTTTTCTGTGCAAAATTGCCATAATCCACAAGACAGCGATCGTCATCCTGTCAATAAGAGACAATAAAATAATTATCCTCATAATTTCGCTTCTGCCTGCCTTTGCGTTTTCTTCCATACTATTTGCCCAATGAACTTTCATTAATATAATGTTTACGTGTATAAAATACCTAGAGTCGATGCTGTTTCGGTGTGCTGTTCATAGTTTTACACGAAAGAAATTTGACAGATAGTTATCATTATTACTCGGTTATTGTATTGAATGAAACAAAGCATCGGGTTATTTAGTCATGTTTGGATCGCCTGTTTTGGGGACGTAACCTTAACCTTATCGCAGGCCAATAACACTATCTCTTCATAGTGTTGTGTTTTTGCTTAGGTAACGTAAGGTTTCACTCCAAGGACTACCTATAAAGGAAGGGCTGGGTGTCCGCTCGTGATTGATTGGCATCCAGATTTTTACATATCTATAGTATATACACGGTCATAATTCCAAAAGGGTTGAGCAAGTTTTCTGTTAAAATTGGGTTACACATTAAGCCTAATCTGGCAGTATAAGCCATACAGTGCCTCGAAATAGTCTCAGATTGCGAGCTTAAACTTTTAGTGAACTAATAAACAATAGTCAACGACGAGGACATCATAATGGTTGTCACTATGAAAAATCCCAGCAGTCTGGGGATTTAGCAAGCATTAGTTTACCATCAAGTGTCGCAGAACACCGAATGGCCAACTGTATTATCAAAATTATTTTTAAATAAAAAAAACCGCCTTCAAAACTAAAAACGGAGAAATAAAATTTCATATTTAATTTTTTTTGAGATTGACCCAAAAGACAAGTGACTACGTTTATTCAAAACTAGCGACCCGCCCCGGCTTCGCACGGGTGCAATGCTTATGTAAATATGCATGTATTATACATATAAACCTTCCTTAAGAATCACTCTATCTATTAAAAAAAAAACCGCATCAAAATGACAGACAGACGGCGGATAGCGACTTTGTTTTATACTATGTAGTGATATTGAGGTTGGCACCGACCTAACCGATATTTGAAAATAATTTATTTATTGCTTTTTTGTTTTTTAATTTTAGTTTGTATAGAAATTTTCAGAAAACTATTTCGAGATCTTTTAGACAAACAAGAAATAAAATGAGAACGATAACATCGATGTCAATTAAATACGTATTATTAGGGATAACTCAAAAACTACTCGTCAGAAGTCGCTCAAACTTAAATGGGACCACATGACAAGGTTTCAGCTTCCAAATGTTAAGAGGTAGCTAACACACATAAAAAATATGCAGTCGAATTGAGAACCTCCTCCTTTTTGAAGTCGGTTAATAAGTATTATCGTTCATCAATGACCGGTTGGTAAAATGCATAGTTGTTCCTATCAATTTTCTTACGCTGGTCCCAATTTTAATAGAGAATTGATTGATTCTTTACAATATGAACAAGTATACAAACTCTTTATTAGTTATAGTTTTTAATTTCAATTTATTAACATTAACCACATTTAATTAACACTAACCAATTTTTCAAGGTTCAGTAACAATTCAATCAAAGGCTGTTCTAAACTTACTCGTAGCTTGTCAAAGTTCAAGAGTTACATCTAAATAACTACTAATTCAATCACATACAATAGACACGCCCAATTCTTAAACACAATAACACAAACATACGAATACATACATACGTATTTTAAGCAATGAAAGGTTTATTTATATGTAACTAACATAGCAAGGTCGTAAAGTCAATAATTACGAACACCAATAAAGGAATTAGTAATGTAAATTAATCAGTATTAATTTACGTTATGTTCACAGACTTTTCTTATAAAACTTATTAGTATATCATTTATTTACCGATTTAAATTATATTTTCTCCTTTATACAACTGCATGAACATATAACTCGTCTGTTAGAACTTAACGTGCATTTATTTATGTGTAATTATTAAGTCTAATTATCCACTAAGCTGGCATTCGATTCGTAACTCGTACGGTTGTTTCTATTTACAAAACGGCCTCAACAAAGTAAATTACTTCAACTTTTTTTACTCGGTTACAGGATAAGGCATTTAGGCTATTACATCAGTTGTTTCACCGCGTACGCAGTAGTCCGATCACGCAGTGCACCGCACACAGGAAAGTGTATCAGCATCACACGAGTGAGAGTTTGTGTCCATAATAGTTCATTCCCCGCAATTCGTTCGACAATAATTTTTTCATCGCCATACACTTCCTTGACTGGCAGCAATTTCTAAACATTCTCATTATCAGATAATTTCCAAATGTCTCTAAAGTTAAAAAGTTTTTTAAATAATTTTTAGCTGCCTATTTTATCATAATCGGTAGCGTGAACCACAATATTGTACCAAATAAAGAATCAATGTGCGTTCATAGTATCTGTGTAAATATAATCTAATTTTCTTCAATAGCATTTTATTTTTCCATTATAATATCATGCTTTTAAACTACCCGCGGCAAAACTCTATAGAAATTTAAAGGCATATTATATGGTATACTTTGCAGTTTCGCCGGAAACTAAACAGGCAGATAAGACTTGCAAAAAATGCTGTTTAAGGACTAGATTGATCTGAATTTTTTTTTTAGCATAACCTTTCACTAACTTTCAATACGTAACTTTCTAAACTAATATTTTTCAAGATAATCCTGTCTTTGTTGACGTTAATAATGAGAAAGTGGTACAATTATCAGACTAGTACTTACTACCAAAGTCTATTGTAATTTTATGAATGGATATTGTGCAAGCGAATTTATGAATTACTTGAAGTATTCCCAGAACTACTGGCTTAGTTACCAGCCCAGGGACTGCGGGCTAGAAGCCCCGTTATCTGTCCTCTATCGCCTTTTTCAATTACTTACTGGCTACTGATTCGACACGTACTCCATTTGCCGGCACAATAGGACCTCTTTTGGGGTCATATTCATACTGATTGACGCTGCACTTGAAACGTGAACTGTTGAATGTATTTATGCCACTGATAGAGGTTAATGACCACCAATTATCATTAGAATTATAACAAACGGACAATTGAACGCCTGAAAGGTCAAGCTTCCAATTTTGATAGAAATTGGCCGTTTATTTTGTAAGATCAATTTCTGATTTGATCAAAAGCGGTTACTTAGTTTTGTGCAATATTTCCTTTTTCTAAATGTAAATTACAAGTCTTTACAATAAAAAATATTTATTTGCACAACACATAACTTACATTATTTTTGATGTGTTGATGTCAACATATTTTGAATTCGTGTATTTAGTAAATTTTATACGTAATGTGAGATGAGGAAGAGGGTGTAATCCGTTGTTCTTGCAAATTTTAACAATGTCTGCGAAAATAATCGTGTGCTATTTTGAGATTTACGTCAGACATTCTTTATCCCTACCTAAATTAGGGTTAGTTAAAATTAATGTTAATGATAAACATATTTAGGTTCTTACATAAATAGCTTAAGTAAGTTTTAAACTTTCTTGAAACGAAAATTGTGTAAAATAGAGATCGACAAGTTTACCAGTTATGTCTGATAACCAGCGAAACTACGGACTCTGAAGAATTTTCTTCGGCCATTATAATGGCATTACAGCGTTTGGTTAAGGAAACTCTATTCACATCTGCGTTTCGAAAAAACAATAGTGTAATGCAAATGGGCCGTTGAAATTGTATCTTTTGAAGTGTGGACGTGTTCTTGAACGATTGTCGTAGATAGGCAGCTCACGTGCGCAGTGTGACGCCGGCGGCGCAGCGTCACCGTTACCGACATTTTGTAATGAGTTACGGAATGCAGTGCCCTAGCTATATTGTGGAAGTCATTGCCCCTAATTTTCTAGCTTTAAGTTACTTTACGCTTTCTATAAAAATAATACCTACAACAATGTTGTTATAGAAATCGGAGTCTATTATAAATCTCATTAAACATTATAAAGATTAGTACCCGTGGATCTACGGCAATAGAGTAATATTTTGCTTTATGACACAAAGTATTCTCCCTATTTTTTATAGTAGAGTTTGTAATAGATTTGCACTTGCTAATATGGATAAGGAATAATATTCTAAGAATGCACTGTATATATCCGGTGTGCGGATTGGTATTGGTAAGATCTGAATTTTTACAATAAATAAAATTGGATGGTGGTGGTGTGAAACGTACTATCACATAATAGAGCCTAGTAATTCTTTCCTTGTTTTAGGAATGTAATCTAAAAGTAAAGTAAGTATCTACTGTAGGTCTGAAGAGCTCTGTTTCTGAAGCTCTCTCTGTATTACCTAATATTGTTTTTATGCAGCTGCATGTCATGCATAAGACAGTGAAAGAGGCTAAAGAGTCACTCTTACAAAATATCTCTTTACTTAGTCAGTGGATCAGAAATATGTAGTTCTGTACTAGTTATAATAAAATAAATATCACCTTTTTTACAGATTCCGATTCTATGGATGATAAAGACGAGTCACACCACGACGACCATGATTCCGATGACGATGAATAAAGATTTAAATAAGTAAAAAAAACATACATTTTTTTTATTGCATGCACGTTTCATATTTTGTTATTCATTTTTTTTAATTATGTCTTAAAGAAATAAAAAGAAGAAAATTAAATAAATATTTGAATAATTGTTTGTTATCTGCAATATACCTTAATATTTGAGATTCTTCCAAAATATACTAACTTTTTTATCATCAAACTTATTAATCATCAAACTTATCAATTTTAGTTAATCACAGTGATAAAGTAAATCATATTGATGTAAACTAGGGAACGTAATACACATACATCTGACCGGATAGTAGCAAAGATTTTGTTGTCTGCTGATGTGTGTACTCAATGAAGTCGTCTGCCGTGATGAATATAAGTTTTCAAGACCCTAATAAATAAAATATATCAATGGCAGATCTCTTCAAATAAATTCAAAATTTAATTTTTTTCAGCACTTTCAAAACTGTCTGCCACAATGTTAACCGCGCGATAATGGTCTGCCATTGTTGTTTTTAGATAATAATAATAATATATTATCATATTTTAATAACGGCAGACGTCGTCAAATGCATTAAAAATTCGCCAAAAATCGATACCTGTCTTGCATGAGCGCGCGCCGTGTCCACCACTTGGGGCTTAGTGAACCCCCATCTCATATATGGTAGGTATAGGGGCCTCACTGTACAAAACCCCAAGTCTGGTCAAATACATACAGGTAGCCTTCCACTGGCTCTTAGGCTAGTATATTTTGTTGTCTCAATTCAGTGCTTCTGAGGATACTTATTCGTTGTGTAAGTAGTTTAATAAACATATTTTTTTTAAAAATTAACCTCTTATCGCCCCCATAATGTGTCATGATATTACACAAAGCAACGTATCGTATCGTTCCTAGTTTCATTGTGATTCACCTTTAGATAATACCACGTTTGTTTCTCTTATTAGATCTCAGGCGTCCTTCATTTATCATAGCAAATTGAAGAAGCAATAGGTACCTACCCCGTAAGATTAGGAAATCGATGTCGTTATACTAATAACGATTTAATATATATTTATGCAGAACTTGTTTGATATATTACTAACCACTTACTTACCTTTGTGTGACTAGTACCTATTAATAGACTTATATCCTAATGATCTGTGACATAACATTATATTACTAAACTTAACTAGATACCTAAACTAATAATAACTTAATATTTTGAGGTCTTGCAATTAGTAAATATAATAACAGTGTATAACATAACACTCTTCATGAAATGATGTTGCTAGAGTTTACACTAAATATTTTAAATATGAATGAGACAATTTACTAGATACCTAAATATTTCCTTTCGGATAAACCTTAGTCTCTTATTAGTTAATATCAGCACAGATAGTATAAATTTAATACTGGCATTAGTGAATTAATGATATAAAATAGTAGAAATAGTCTTTGCGTCGCCGCACCGGTGCCATCTATCGTCAGCGGCTTACACATAACCAGTTTAGTTGCTAAAGAAAGTATGGTACAACGCCTAAATTGATACAAAAGTTCTACACTATAAAGATACAGATGGCGTATCGGTCTGTTAATATAAATTCTTCTAGTCGCATTACTTTCCTCACATGAGATAAATCCTAAAGGCAGAGAGTTTAGTCTCTTAAATGAAACCCAAAAAAAACCACTATGAATGACACACAGCGTCACAACATGTACAGATAAATCATATCTTCTTTGGCTTTCTCATTTTCTCATAAACAAATTATTTTGTTCATCTCCTTTACGTTCCGTTATCACCAATAGGTTGCGACTTAATATTACTTTTGCCAGTTTCAGGAAGAAGCAACACTATAAGACCGCCTGCAGCGCTCAGTAAGGCAATAGTAAACATTGGTAAGTGCGCGTAGAATGTTGCCTGAAATAAAATTATGTTGTTTTTAGTTTGGGAAAATTTTGCGAAGGGATTTTTGATAGTGTCACAGATACTTGATCTAATACAAGACATAATAGGACATTAGTTTCTAACATGTGAATCATTTAATAGATAATGCCAAAGCATATTTCTTACCAATAGCCATAAATATGGAACACCAATTAACGCTAGACCAGCTGCTAATTGACTGGCTCCCACGCCAAGATTTCTTACTATGATGGGATAAAGTTCTGCAGTAAAGACTGGCATCATAATATTAGTCGAGCTGATTGCAAATTTTCCAATCATGAGGAACCCTATCGTAACCCAATCTATATTCACATACTCAGACACTAAGGCGCCGACCACACAAGCCAATCCACATGTAAGCATAGTTATAAAAATAGGAATTCTTCGTCCCCCTTTCAGTAAAATTGGAATGCTTATTGCTATTGCTGGAATTTCCACCATTGCCAATATAATTGAAGTTACATGTATGTTGCCAAGGTTAAAATTTCCAATATTCAGCAGAAGTCCATAATATGCAACCGTCATAGCAAACCAAGCCAGGAAGAGGCAAATAAATTTCTTTCTCAAATCGTCCTTAAATAACATCAGTACACTTGCACTTTTATGTTTAGTTCCTTCATTGTCAGCCAATAATATTTTGTCTAAATCAACTGGAATTTTGCGTTTATTGAACTTGGCGGCTTTCAGTAACACCGCTTTAGCTTCTTCAATTCTTCCTGTGCTTAGTAACCATCTCGGTGATTCTGGCAATATGAACCTAAAAATATATATAGTACATAATAACTCTTAAAACAAAATAATTAAAAAATAAAGTGAACTTCAAGTCCAAGTAGAATTTGCAATTTTTATATAGGTAATATTCGATAATGACGAGGATATAAAACATTTGCTACAGCATTAAGAAAGGAACCTACCCCCTGATCGCGATAGTTATGTTAGTACATTAAATCGCAATGGTTACGAACGAAAAAAGAAAATTAAATCGTTAACGTTTTCATATGTTTTGAAAATGTATGAAAACGGCAGCGTTTTGGATGGTCTGATCGCGATCAGGAGGCAGGAAGAGACACAATGGCCATTTAGTAAGTATTTATTGTTTTTCCTATGTATGTTCACGACCCACAACATTCTATGGGGGCGCCACAGCAGTAGCAGTGTCTGGGTCTTGTGGCACAAAATTAAATGTAGTTATAATGGGCACATTTCCTTGCTGTTTGTTTTATGAATTTTTATAGCAGCCATTAGGAAGGGTATGGACAGCAACAGGACACCTGGTTATATCTTATCCTGAACAGAAGCCGAAACCATAACTTGAAACTATACCGATTTCTAAATGATATTTGAAGCAAATATGAAACCTATTTTTAAAAATCGCAGTCGTGCCGATTCGGTATAGTACGGTCTATACACTTCAGCCATTTTCATATTCTAGTTTTTCAGGGTAAAAATTACATCAATCTCGCACAAGTTCGCATTCCTGCGTAACTTTCAACTGTTCATCTTCTTGTGTATGTCACACTCATATTGTTTGCTATGTACTTAGTAGAGAAACATGACTATACTGCAACTGCATTATTCCATATGTCCGAACCATTTTTCACACACATATAAAAAGTTTCATAGTCAGTGATTTTATAATACTTACCAGGTGATCAATAGCAAGCAGCCAGGTATTACCATTGCTAGTTGCAAGTCCCTCCAATTTGGTAAGGCTAAAGACATCAGTGTTACAGTGACATATGCGAGCGGTAGTGGAAAAAAGTTGCATACTCCCGCGATTATCACCCATTTTCCGCCGACCAGTTCCACTGAGAGCACGAATGCAGTGAACACTACAGATACCGACACCAAACCCATTAGTAGTCTTACTATTGTGTATTGCAAGTATGAACACACCAGCCAAGCAAGGATTGCTAGTATACATTGAACTAACAACATGGCCATTAAGATCCGCTTTCGGCCAAACCTGTAAATTGAACGATTTTAAAATGAATACAACCTAAAATATGGGTTTTGCGAAGTATAAAAAGCTATGATCCTGTTCAAAGTATTAATGACGATAGTAGAAGTTTTTCGTCTCCAAAGAATAATATATGTAGTAGCAATGTAATAATAATTATTAATAACCTAACTGTTAATCAATATCAATATATACAATATATATTTTTTAATCAACTATCTGTTCCGGCCACGCGATGCTGTGGTAATTTCATACTACTGACCTATAACATTGTATCTGCAGTAAAAAAATATGACTACTTATCAAGATAAAAACTATCCTATCTCTCATGATGGATCAAACTCCACACGGTGTACAAATTTGATTAAAATCGGTTACGTAGTTTAGGAGTCCATCGCGGACAAACAACGTGACACGTAATTTATATATATTAAGTAGATAAGATATTATACTTTCGCGTGAGAGATACATATTTTATAATGATGAAATTGATAAGATGTTAAAGAATGTAATCGTCATTTAACTTTGTTAATTACACTTTATATTGATACTATCATTGTCACTGCAATAATTAAATTTGCTAGCTATTTACGAATCGTGATATTTTGCATTATGGCTGGCTTACTTGTCCGAAATCCATCCTCCTACTACACCGCCGATTCCAACCCCAATAAGAAACACTACTTCTGACAGACTTGCTAGATTAGCATGATCACAAACAAGGTCCCATTCTGATATAATAGTATCTCCGACCTCAGAACTGTCATAGTCCCACTCCGTGCACTTGACAAATGAGTCGAGAAGTGGAGCCGTGTTATTAAGAATGCTTTCTACTGTAACTTCTGGACATATTTCTCGGACGTTACACGCATCTACAGGTTGACTGTACTTAATCCATATATCTATGGGTAAATTTGAGAGTTCATCTGGTGGACGGCACCAAAACTTTCTGTCTATTGCCTGTATCGAAAAAAAGAAAATGGTGTTGAAACTTGGTTGAAACGCACAAAAATAAAATTGAATGTGAAATAAAACTTTTTCTGTAGAGTATGTTCATTATTATCGTAGCACTGCTTAAATTCTAAAACCATTCGGAGCTTGAGGAAGGTCATTGCTAATTTAATTTATCAATTGTCAATCTTAAAAGAACTGTCTTCTGTTTCCTTATACAGGTGAATTTTTCTAGTGGGCCTGCGGGGCAAATCCTAAACTATACGGAATATCGAAAAATGCTAAAAGGAGTCGCGAGCCCGATTTTGATGAAAACAAAAACTGCATCATTGAATTTTTGAAAAATTAGTAATCCTAGCCAGGAATCGAACCCAACGATTTTGAAAAAAAAAAAAAACTATCGAGTGGTGTAATAATACAGCCTATATTATTACACCATTCGATAGTGTTGTTAATAAGGATCGATTTCTGGGAAATAATGATATACGGGAAACTAATGGAAAATTATAAATTTTAATAAAATATTTCTTGTTCTACCTTGATTGAAGCGAAAATTAAAGCGATGATCATTATTTTTTTCAAAAATCCAATGATGCAGTTTTTGTTTTCAACAAAATGAGGCTCGTGACTCCTTTGACCATTTTTTGATATTCCTATTATTTAGGATTTGGCCCTGAAGGCCGACTAGAAAAATTCATTCTGTATAAACATGAACAAATCGATTAACTGAATGGAAAATGTTATCACTCACCGTAAACGTGGGCAAGTAAATGTGGATGGTACAGGGCAATGAGAAGAGGGCGAGAAGGAAGGTGTAAAGCAATTGCCACCGGCCATAATTTCCGATCACTGACGATACCACGTCCTTGTCGTGATCTTCTGCGGAATCTGAACTTGTGCTTTCATTAGGACTTTTCGTTTCTTTTTCTGTAACATCATGGAAATGTTCTTTTCTTATGTGTTTCAATTCAAACTTACTTGTAGATGATTATATATCCATAGGTAATATTACTGTTTGACTTGACTAGCTTACATTTTTACCAGCCAAATAAAAAGTGGAACCAATCATGCTGGCATTAAGAGTTCAGGTTGCCACGGCCAACTAATCTTCCAGTGCACGCACTAGCCACCCAGCGGCCAGCTACCACGTATTGGCCGCAGCCTCACGTATTTTTTGTTGTGTACAGGTGACGTTTGACACGGAGCGTTACATTTTAGAAACAATTCCTCCTTCGACGTCTATTTTGGAACACGATGTGAATTCAACTGACAAATTTGAACGCTACGTGGCTGCAGATGAATTGATAGCTGCGCGGTCAGGCTGCGGAAATCTGGGCGCGCGGCCTAGCCGCTTAATGCGCTGGGCATATAGTTAAGGCACAGATTTAACATTTAATTATCTAGCACTATCAATTTGACTGCTTGTATGTTATTGGTGATAGTGTATTTAATTTCAAATTACTATTTCTCTGACCTAGGTAGCGTTTTTAGTAACGCTGCTTACACTACATATCATGCGGTCCGAGATAGAATCTGGTAGGGATAAATATATGGCCACATACCTACCTATTTACGAAATGATCAATAGATAAGCGATATCTTAATAGTTAAAATACACTACTTGTAGTAATTTTTGCAACAAAGTACGTTTTTATCAAGTGACATAATTTTGTGTTGACATTGACTCCAATAAGTAATGCATATCAAAAGTTGTGAAATCTTATTATTGAAAACTAGCAATAGAAAGTGTAAAGGGTGTCAGAACAGTTACTGAATAGATATTTACGAAGAAAAAGTTGAAACGTGATGTGACGTGTAATTGAATGTTACCAATAAATCTTATGTTGTACAAATGGGTCCATATTGGTTCACATAATATTCTAAATCCTATTCTTTGTCTTACTACCGATTTGTGTTCATAATAATCACTCTTCATAATTTTATTTTTCATTCATTTTTATTACTACCAACGGAGCTCATAACAGTTAGTGATCATAATTTTTTTATTAATACTGTTACTACCTTGTTGCTTACAAAAACAGTGCACTGCGCCTGGTCATAAAAAAAATAACCGTAACCTACCTATCACCCAGCCATGTGCATAACACACTAGACTCGCCCAAAAATGTATAATTAATAATATTATGAATTTCAATGATTATGTTTTATGTAGTTATGAAGAATGATCATTATGGTTTTAAATGGTATGAGAAATATTTTCGGACCTCCAATGATAGGAATTAAAAAGTTATGTAAGAAAATGCGCACCCTGTACAAATACATTTATTATGTGTTTAGTACTTGCACGGAACTTAATGTCTCGATAAATCTATACGCAGACAAAATCAAAAATCAATCATAAAATCAAAACGTTCTTTATTTAAATGTACTTTGCTAAGCACTTTCAAATCGTCCAAAACCTTACCACCGTTTTGAGACGAAAATAATTATTTTACTTAAATAATTAAACGGAGCAGAAAAGGCGAAAGAAGGTCCACAGCGTCAAATTTCGTAATGATTTCAATACACAGGTCAATAGACAGATTAATACTTTTTTTTAATAAAAAAACTTCTAGCAAATGATTCCAATCCTGATGGTAAGCAGAAGTGGAGTCCAAATGCGAACATAGCTAGTGCGAGAGATAAACAGCCGCGCTAGCCACCCTCGCCTTGCCGACCTGCAAGATGCTTCTTCACGCCTCTTCTTTTGAATGAACCTGCCTTGTAAGAAGGGAGAAACACGTATGCTGGCAGTGAATTCTATTTCTTAATTGTGAGTTGGAAATGAGTTGCCAAATTTCTTAGTTCCAATTTTATTTACCTATATTACATAATTAAACTTTAACATGCGTACATTTAAGGCAGATTTAATTTTTAATTTTTATTTTACTCCCCACGCATTTAGATTATTCAAATAATCATTTACTAGGTGGTAGATTATTCAAATAACCATTTAAGTACTAGTTTAACCATGAATCATTGATTTGGTAATTGAGATATTCTTTTTTCTATATTTTTATCTTAAGTAACCTAAGTTTAAGGAAAACGCTGTGCACTTTTGTCATTGGGCACAGATATATAGATTGTATTAATTTCATGTTACTTTTATACGTTTTCTATCTGTTGTCTGTAATTGTGCCATAAATAAATAAATAAATAGACCCATATGTAGGGTCGTCTGGGTAGGTACCACCGCCTTTCTTATTTCTGCCGTGAAGCAGTTCGCTGTGTTTCGGATTGAAGGGAAAGGTAGCCAGTGTAATTACTGGGCATGGAGGGCATATAATTTTAGTCCCCACGATGGCAAACGCACTTGCTGTGTTAAGTGATTTACACTTAATATTGCAACTGTCTATAGGCGGCGGTGACCACTTAACATCAGGTGGGCCGCAAGCTTGTTTGCCATCTCGTAACATAAAAAAATATTAGCTTTTTAAGTTTTTCAAATTTATTAATTCGCAAATCTATAAAATGCTTTGTCCTGAATGACTGACTGATATATAAACGCACAGCCTAAACCGCTGATGGTAAAGACCTGAAACTTGGAGTGCCGTAGGAATTCAGTAAGAAATATTTTTTAGAAATTCTACCCCTAAGGGGGTGAAAAAAGGGGCAAATTTGTGGGTGCTTGGTACTTATGTTTTTATGGTAACATTGTTTCATTCAAGTACCTACCAAGCACTAATAAATTGGGTGGTACTTATTTTTTTACTAGTCATTAAATTAGTAAAAAATAAGACCAAAAATTAAAATGCTGCTCAAAGTAACTATTCCACGGGGACGAAGTCACGATCAAAAACTAGTCTCTAATATTATTCAGAAGCTTAAACGTAAAAACGTATACCTACAGTGGCCCATATAAGAGTTGTTTGTTCTGTGAGATAAAATGTAAAACATTTATGTGAATAAAATGCATAATAGTTTTCTTTACATACAATAAGTTTTCCATCCATGCGATTCTGTAAAGATCTCACTTCTTACCTCACATTTCGTTTCCAATTTAGCTGTCAAATTTTATGGAATATCCTATGTTTTGTTGAGTAAATTGAAAACGAAGTACCTAAGCCATGGTAGTGTATTAACAACATTAAATCTAAAGAATTGATTTAAAATATTCATTTTATTGTGAAGTTAGTTATTATTGCGTCTGACAGCTAAATTCGAAATGAAGATGTGAGGTGAGAAGTGAGATCCTTATAGAATAGCACGGCAGTACTTATTGCCATGACATAGTTATAATATTTATCTCTTTGAACTATCCTCCGAGGGAATCACGAGGGCCTAGTTGATGAATTACGTACTCTAATAACCCGCATTTGCATTTATGGTCTATTTCAAATGGATAAACCTAGAAACTGTATCAAAATTGAATTTTAAGTTTAACGGGATGCTACGAGTATTTTGTTTATATAACTTATAGATACAAATAGAGAATATGTCAATGTCAAAAAACAATAACGATTATCACGATAGTAAACATAATTTAATTTGATTTAAAAATTCCAATCTCTATATTGATAATGCAGATAAAACTGTTATTTTTTTAGTTCAAAGACACACATGTTGCATATATCGAAAATGGATGATAAGATGAAGAAAGAAATATTAAGTAGGATAGCGTAATAAATCGCCTAGTAGTAACTTTATTTATTTAAAATTTCAATGCCGTGATAATTTTTTTTTAAATTATTTATGAATGATGTCACTCGCCTGAAATTGTTACTTTTTCTAATATGAATATTTAAATAATGAAATTATCTCAACAAGATGAATAAAATTTTACGAAAATAAAAATTGCCCCTGTCGTTTCAGAACTACAAAATAAAAATTGCCCCTGTAGTTTTCATTATCTTTTATTTCAGTAAGACTATTTTCAAGTTTTTTTTTTAATATACTAAAATGTTTTGATTAAGTAAGTATCTAGTTTAGTTTCACGATTTAATTTTATGACATGACTCCAAGTACTAATGCTTTTTTGCAATTTTTAACAAGCATTTTGGTTATTTACAATATTTATACATGTAACAGTGTGTCAGAAAAATCCTATAGGGAACAGGATGGTACGGCTGTGCTTCTCTGTTTTGCGCGACTTTGGGACTTCACTACTGTGCCCTCGGATACTTTCATAGGTAAAGGCCTAATATTACACTTACCTTGCGAATAGAAGTAAACATAGAATACTAGATATCTTGCTATAATATTATAATTTATAGAATTGATGTATCTATCATAATGCTATTAATGTAATTTTCTTTATCTACACTCATGTCATAATATTCGAATTACGATATCAAAGGTGAACATAAAATGACATACTTTTTAATACAGATAATCAAAATTAAAATTAAAAAAAACAACCTGTAACATAATGACCCCATTATAACACCGGTTCGACTCATTATGATACAGTTATTTTTCTTAAATACTCGGGAAGGCAAAGGGATCTAACCCATACATTTGCGTTTTCTGTTGTTTTATTTGAATTTATGTATGAGTGTAGATAAAGTAGTGTATGCAACTGCATATAACACGGGTATTAAAACACTCGTTACTATTATGAAACTCGCTGCGCTCGTTTCATAAACTCACACTCGTGTTTTAATACCCTTCATTATATGACAGTTGCATAAACTACTATTATGCTATATGTATCATAATGAGTCGAACCGGTGTTATAATGGGGTCATTATGTTACAGGTTGTTTTTTTTAATTTTAATTTTGATTATCTGTATTAAAAAGTATGTCATTTTATGTTCACCTTTGATATCGTAATTCGAATATTATGACATGAGTGTAGATAAACTACTATTTTAATTGGACTTGTTGGCGTTTTGATGCTTTACTGTAAGCCAACAAGTTTGTACTTATAAATAAATAAAATAAAAATAAACTCGAAAGTTTGTATGTATGTATCTTTGTTACTCTTTCACACAAAAACTAATGAATTTTAATAAAATAATATAGCTCATCATATGAAAATAACATATAGTTTAATTTATACTAATTTTGCACAGACGAATTCGCGGGCAGAAACTAGTTTACTATAAGTAGGGTCATTACGCCTGTTATCGTCCACTTAGTGGAGTTATTAACTTTGAAAATAAAATTAAAATATTTCTTTATTATAATTTTATAAAATAACTACTGAAATGAATTCCTATATTAGTCTATTTGTAATTATTGGGAACGTGTTAGTGGTGACAGTCATGTTGTTTTTAATATTTTAAAATAAGTAAGAAAATGCCAATATTACCAGTTTCCGACCGCAAAGTTCAGTTTTCGTCCACCAGTTGTCCTATTTTCGACCGCATCAATTGAGTATGGATTTCATGAATAAAAATATGTTTTGAAATGAAATTGTTAATCAAGATAATAACTGTAGTCTAAAAATCAGTCTTCGTTACAAAAAGTTGTTAATAGTTATCTAATTAAAAAAAATACAAGCGATCAGAATTAGTTTTCGTATTAATTAGGCATTTCTCTTAATTTAAATTTTGTTTTTATATCTTTACTCACACACTCACATGATATGAATCTCATAATACAGACAAATCAATTAATATATATAAAACTTATAGAAAGACAACGAATAATATAACAAGACATAATCATAATTTTCTACATCACAATCACGACATTTCTATAAAACATATTTTTAAAATAAATTAATAATAATATGTAATAATTTTTGCGTTTACAAACGCGTAAATATTTTTAAAACTAGAAAAAATACACTGAAAAAGATTGACCTTCTAAGATCCAGGCCAAAGGCCGAATCCAAGGCCGAAAACAACCCGTTAGTCCGTTTTGCCTTTTTAACCCCTAAAATATGATGTTAAACTTGCATATTTTTTCATTCATCATCATCATATCAGCCGAGAGACTTTAGGACATAGGCCTCCCCCTAGGATCTCCTAACCGGTCGGTCCTGCGCTGACCGCATCCAGCGGCTTCCCGCGACCTTTACTAGATCATCAGTCCACCTTGTGGGGGCCTACCAAAGCTGCGTTTCCCAGTACGTGGTTTTTTTTTTATAAAAAGATCAAGCAAATGACTCTATTCCACCTGATGGTACGCAGAAGTAGAGTCCAAATGCGAAGATAGCTGGCGCGAGAGATAAACTGCCGCGCTAGCCACCCACGCCTTGCTGACCTGCAAGGTGCTTCGTCACGCCTCTTTTGAATGACCCAGGATTATAGGAAGGAGGGAACACGTGTGCTGGCAGTGAATTCCATTTCTTGATTGTGCGACAAAGAAACGAGTTGCCAAATTTTTTAGTTCGCGTTGGAATGGTAGCCACAGTTTGTCGGTGACAACGTAGACCAGCACGCGTAGTCCTTAAAAGGAAGGGAGATGGTGGGATTAGGGAAAAAAGTTCCTCAGAGCACTCGCCGTGATACAGACGGTAGAAAGCGCTCAATGACGCAACATTGCGACTCAATTGAAGAGGCTCAAGGTGTTTAGCCACCTCTTCGTCGCCGATGATGCGAGCCGCGCGACGCTGCAACCTATCCAAAGCATCGAGTAAGTACTTGGCAGAGCCATTGCACAGGTGCGAGCAATACTCCACGCAGGACCGTACTTGTGTCTTGTATAGCAAGCAAAGTTGATTTGGCGTGCAGAAACGCCGCATCTTGTTCAGGACTCCGAGTTTCCGTGAAGCTGTTTTTGTTGCCAGTCGAGGACTTTTCCTTCCACTTCAATGGCCGTCAGTCCTCCTCGCAATGTGCCCTGCCCACTGCCACTTAAGGTTCGCAATTCTTTGGGCTATGTCTGTGACCTTGGTTTTCCTGCGGATCTCATCATTTCTGATATGATCACGCAGAGAAACTCCGAGCTCCTCTCCATTGCCCTTTGGGTGACCTTGAGCCTTCTTATCAGACCCATTGTAAGACATTGTAAGGCCCATTCATTCAACTGTTTGAATATTATTTGAAAAAATAATATTGTAAAATTTTATTACACTATCATAAAATAATCACTTTAATTTATTCTAAAATAACAAGGTATGTCGAAAACTGGGATTTTTTACTTTATGTCGAATTTTCGACCGCATGCCATTTAAAATGTCTTACATTTATACTTTATTAAATCTAATGAGCGGACTGAAATTGGCCGTCGTAAATATTTTTTCATTCAATTGTTTTAATATTATTTCATTTAATAATATTGTAGTAACATTTGGTTGCAGGTATCATAAAATAATCACTTTTAGTTTGTTGTAACAGAGTATGTCGAAAACTGGGACGTATTGTACTTTATGCCCGATTTCCGACCATAGGCCATTTCAATGTATTAGGTTTATACTTTATTAAAGCTAATAAGCGGACGAAAATTGGCCATCGCAAATATTTGTACACATAAAGTTCATATTGCTAAATAAACTTTAGTTTACTTACATGCATTTTCGTATATCAGACAGAACCTAATTGACATGGCCGGGCCTGTTATAGACCACCCGGTCGAGATTAGGACTTTCTAATAAAAAGGGCGTACCCTTTCTCGTCCACTTCGTTTTATATATTAATTATTGTAAATTAGAATAATAAACTATTCGTCCACACTATATTTATAGCAAGCTATATGTATAAACAGTAAACAAACCAAGAAACACAATAGAACTATTTTTTATTTATTGCGTAAGTTCCGGCACGTCACTATTTTTTCTGCAATATTTGACACATTTTCACTCTTTCGCCGGGTACCATAAACTGCATAGCTTAATCCTAGTTAATGGCCGCGTTCCAGTGAACTGTGTAGGCATGTACTTACTGTGGAGTTATTCAGGTCGTAATACATAAATATTTTAAGGACCTATGTATAACCGTTTTGCTATTTTTTAGCGTTATATCAAGGAGGGCGGTTAAATGGACGAAAAGGGGAAGCGGTCGGCAAACAGGCGCAATGACCCTAGTACTTTTTTGATTTTTGAGTAGAAATAAATGAAGCTGTTACCGCCATGTTATTAGTCCAAAGTTTTTTAACGCATAAATACTAGAATATAATGATTTTGTTATAAGATTTATTTAAAATACTTTAAATAGCAGTCATATTCAAAATACTTTTTATCTTAAAAATATTCTTCAATCATCTGCTATAATTATCTACAAGTTGAAAGTCATCATGGTAGCGTACTATACTCACTCTTAAAAAACTCTACAATAAACCACTTTTTCATTTTTACAGTAACACAACTGAAAACTTCTTGAATTAAATTAAAGTATACGTTAAGTATTTGTGCTATGTGCTTTCATAGCAAAGTCCCTTTTAAAACTGATATATAATCACAGCATTTTCGGTATCACGTAATAGATCTTTGCTAGTGCGAGGACAATAAACAGTTAAAAGAAAATTTATCGACAAAAAATGTCTTATATTTACCGTACCTAGTGACTTCCGGCAATATAGGTACCTGTACCTAATGCGTACAAGTTTCCGGGAATAGGTACTACCGGAAACCAGGGTGGATACTTGCGTACTTTTTATTTAGGCGGATGTTTTTGTCAAGGCTCGGAAACTACAAAATAATAATGCAGAAATACTTAAATAATTATTGCTGGAGATTTTAATACCTAAAAGGAATCATTACGTTATCATAGTATTGTGGTCAATATCGTGAGGTATGACCAGAGGCATCTGAATCAGGCTATTAAATTGCTGAATAAAAGTATTAAATGAATTATTTATTATTTTCTAAGACAATGTATTAAGAAGTTTACGCTATGAATTATTATGTTTTTATTTAACTAGCTTTTGCTTGAGACTTCGTCCCCGTGGGATTAAAATTCGAAAAATCCTTAAATACGTTATTCTCAATTTTTTACCGAAAAGTCATATACCAATTGTTATGTATCTATCTATATATATAAAAATGTTATGTTGGTTTGTGTACGCTTCAAAAACTCAAAAAGTTCTGCACCGATTGAGTTGAAATTTTAACATGATATAAAATCCGCATCAAGGATTGTTTTTATCTATTTTTTGCATCAGTCTGCGACCGCGAGACAACAGTTTTTTTAACGATCAGCTGTGTACCAGTGACCGCGCCATCTGCCAGAAGCGAGGAAAACACTCGCTGACAACCGCAATAGTAATGAAAAAATAACAACCGTAACTAGGCAACCGCCATCAACGTCAATCAAAAAACTATAGACAATGTGGGGGCCAGTCGCCAACATGTAAAATCCGCATCAAGGATTGTTTTTATCTATTTTTTGCATCAGTCACATATAAAAAACAGTTTTTTTTAAGTATATCCACAAGTATTGCAAAATTAAACTTATATGAAATGTATTCTTTGTTTTGTTTCTCATTTCTCAACCATTCAATCACAATGTGCCGCTGCGAAGCGTGGCAGGGTACAGCTAGTTTTACTATAAAAATGACGGATTTCCCATACAAACTTTCATCCCCTATTTTATCCCCTTAGGGGTTGAATTTCGAGATATCCTAAAATACTCCTTTCTTAATTTTAAACGGAAAAGCCATATACCAATATGTATGAATTTCATTATAAAAAGAAACATACAGTCGAATAGAGAACCTCCTCCTTTTTTGAAGTCGGTTGAAAATGACGGACTTCCCATACAAACTTTCGTCCCCTATTTCATCTGGGTTGAATTTCGAAAAATCGGACCTTATCCCTTGCCTACGTCATAAAAGGAACCTCTGTGCAAAATTTTAGCTATCTGGGTCCAAGGGACCTGGGCTGGGCGTTGATCAGTCAGACAGTGAGTCAGGACTTTGCGTTTTACACATCTCAACGCCTAGTCAGACATCATGATAGATGATATAGTTAAGCGACTTCAAAAAGGAGAAGGTTCTCAATTCGGATGGTATGTTTTTTTATGTATGTTACTATTATAGATTTTTTTATAACGGAATTTGTTCCGTAGAAAGAAAGGACTGAACGATTTTCAGTTACCTCCTGTCAGCGGAAATTAATTGCCTTGAATTTATACCCATAGAACGTCAAAATGAACTAAATAATATGAATATTATTTTGTTCATTTTTAATATGAATATTATTTATTTAATTTTTTATGATGCTGCCTTAATATGGATGGGTAAATGAGAATGGTTGTGAGAACCGACTGCTTATAGTGCCTTAGAAGAACAGAAGAGTTTCCTATTAACTCCCGCTGGGATGCTGGGCCCGAAGGACAGCTTTCCAGTTTTCCCGGTCTTGTGCAGTTATAACATGTCTGTTTTCACGACATACAGAGAGCTCGTAGCTCGCAGTCAACTGAGCGCTGCCAGGTCTTCTTGGGGCGTCCCCTATTTCATTTGCCAGTAAATAACCAGATGAGAGCTTGTCGTGATGGATGATTCTGGTATGTCCTCAGGTCGTGAACAATCCACCGCCATTTACGGAAGCGAATTACATCCTCTACTCTGGATTGACCAAACAGCCTCCAGAGTTCAGTTGCTTAGTTTTCAAAATAATCGGGAGTGGTCTCCCCTTGACTTTCTCGTTTACCGGAAACGACTCAAAAGTTAATAGAAACCTTATATTTTGATGTCATACATGCATGTTAAATTTTGGTCACCCATCCGAGTACCGACCGCGCACTTGGTTGCTTAATTTTCGTGATCGACGACTCAAAAGTTGATAGAAACCTTACATTTTGATGTCATACATGCATGTTAAATTTGGTTGCAATAAGTAAAGGATACCTATACTAGGAACCTATAATAATAATAATTCTTTATTTCAGGCTTCTTCTATTCTTTATTTCAACCTATACTGGAGTTATCGTGCTAGCGCACAGACACACACACAGACAAATTCTAATAATTCCAAAAACGATATTTTTCGACTCGGGGAGATCCAGAACGTGTAAATCCAAAAAATCTTGAGGTCAATTTTTTTGACGATTACAAGACTTCCTCTATACTACGTATACGAGAAAGTATTAAAAAATAAAAGTAAATACTTAATACTCTTTTTGCTAGAATCGATACCTACTTCACAACTTTTAATAGCTAATAGGTACATACCTTAGATCTTACAGTAGGTACATAGTCTGAAAAAGTCTGATAAGAAAACTAATTATAGCCTAAGAGCCAGTGGAAGGCTACCTGTATGTATTTGACCAGACTTGGGATTTTGTACAGTGAGGCCCCTATACCTACCATATATGAGATGGGGGTTCACTAAGCCCCAAGTGGTGGACACGGCGCGCGCTCAAGCAAGACAGGTATCGATTTTTGGCGAATTTTTAATGCATTTGACGACGTCTGCCGTTTTTAAAATTTGATAATATATTATTATTATTATCTAAAAACAACAATGGCAGACCATTATCGCGCGGTTAACATTGTGGCAGACAGTTTTGAAAGTGCTGAAAAAAATTAAATTTTGAATTTATTTGAAGAGATCTGCCATTGATATATTTTATTTATTAGGGTCTTGAAAACTTATATTCATCACGGCAGACGACTTCATTGAGTACACACATCAGCAGACAACAAAATCTTTGCTACTATCCGGTCAGATGTATGTGTATTACGTTCCCTATTTTACATCAATATGATTTACTTTATCACTGTGATTAACTAAAATTGATAAGTTTGATGATTAATAAGTTTGATGATAAAAAAGTTAGTATATTTTGGAAGAATCTCAAATATTAAGGTATATTGCAGATAACAAATAATTATTCAAATATTTATTTAATTTTCTTCTTTTTATTTATTTAAGACATAATTAAAAAAAATGAATAACAAAATATGAAACGTGCATGCAATAAAAAAAATGTATGTTTTTTTTACTTATTTAAATCTTTATTCATCGTCATCGGAATCATGGTCGTCGTGGTGTGACTCGTCTTCATCATCCATATAATCGGAATCTGTAAAAAAATAATTTCAAAATAAAAATAATTTGTAAAGTGATCCGAATATATTCGATTAAATTTGGTTATTATGAACTTACCATGGACTTGGGTGATTAAGTCGCTCACAGAAGTTGGAAGTTGATCACCTTCGAACCATTTGAATAAAAATTATAGAATGTATTATTTATCAGGAACTTGGTGAATTGTTAGCCAAAAGCTTAATCGGCTTCCATGCATTCACAGGATGTGACTTCAATCCGGCCTTCTTTAATAAAGGGAAAACGTGATGTGAAAGTGATCCGAATAGGATCACTTTACAAATTATTTTTATTTTGAAATTATTTTTTTACAGATTCCGATTCTATGGATGATGAAGACGAGTCACACCACGACGACCATGATTCCGATGACGATGAATAAAGATTTAAATAAGTACAAAAAACATACATTTTTTTTTATTGCATGCACGTTTCATATTTTGTTATTCATTTTTTTTAATTATGTCTTAAATAAATAAAAAGAAGAAAATTAAATAAATATTTGAATAATTATTTGTTATCTGCAATATACCTTAATATTTGAGATTCTTCCAAAATATACTAACTTTTTTATCATCAAACTTATTAATCATCAAACTTATCAATTTTAGTTAATCACAGTGATAAAGTAAATCATATTGATGTAAAATAGGGAACGTAATACACATACATCTGACCGGATAGTAGCAAAGATTTTGTTGTCTGCTGATGTGTGTACTCAATGAAGTCGTCTGCCGTGATGAATATAAGTTTTCAAGACCCTAATAAATAAAATATATCAATGGCAGATCTCTTCAAATAAATTCAAAATTTAATTTTTTTCAGCACTTTCAAAACTGTCTGCCACAATGTTAACCGCGCGATAATGGTCTGCCATTGTTGTTTTTAGATAATAATAATAATATATTATCAAATTTTAAAAACGGCAGACGTCGTCAAATGCATTAAAAATTCGCCAAAAATCGATACCTGTCTTGCTTGAGCGCGCGCCGTGTCCACCACTTGGGGCTTAGTGAACCCCCATCTCATATATGGTAGGTATAGGGGCCTCACTGTACAAAACCCCAAGTCTGGTCAAATAGATACAGGTAGCCTTCCACTGGCTCTTAGGCTATTAGTATTTATAGTTAGACTGTGACCGTATATATTCAAAATAGAAATGTAAGTACCTCGTAAAAGAATGATTTCTTTTGCGGTAGTTAGAAATAAACAATAGGTACTAAATTTTAAAACAAATTTTATCTTCATCGGCCTTTAATTCACAGAGAGAGAGAGAGAGAGAGGAAGAAGGACTGACGTGAAATAAAAATTGTTTATTTTTTTTGTTAAAATTTTTTTTGTTGACAAATATTTTTCAAAAGAACTGTGATCACGAAGATAGATGTAAAATATAAGCTTCTTGACTGTGATAGACTAATTCAGAACTAATTGCCCATTATAACCTTTAGATCGACCGGAGTTCCAGCTGAGTGTAAAAAAATACATATTTTGTGGATCTAAAATCTTACTAATTCTGTCGAAAAGCGCTGAACTATGATGCCCAGTAAACAGAGAGACAGAAAATATTAGGAAAAGCAAGAGTTTTGTATTCCAGAAATGCAAAGCATATGTAGTTATTATATTTTTTTAGGAAAATTACAGTAAAATACGTAAAGTTATGAAAAAATAATTTATTAAAGACATGTATATATATCTCACTATCTCCATTGGAAATTAAGAAATATACACACAATTGGATGTTCAGTAATTGATTGATACAGTAAAATTTTGGGTGTCTCCCACGATTTTCGTGGAAATACAAAATGAAAATTTGGATACAATCGATTTTTCCTAATTACATTCCATTATTTCCAAGACGACTAAATAAATAATCGCAAATGTCATTTTCTCAATACAGCTTCATCCTCATTTGGCTACCATGCTCCCAATTATATTATATATTGGGATCTCAATTATATATTTGGATCAGTGTAATTATATTTTCGTCTTTTACCCTTCTACATACACACATATATGTTTTTACTGTGCGTTACAGATGGCATAGGCGTTTTCTGTTTCTGTGCATATATCTTTATTAATTTCAGTCATAAACAGGATATAATTATTTAAATAAAAACATTGCGTCCGAAGAGGAACTGATACATAGAGTTTCTGCGCACGACGATTAATCACATTGAAAATACCTAGTGGAATAATCGATCCCAAATACCATAAATGGAAATACTTTAGAAATAGTGGGATACACCAAAAATATTGACAACTTATTTTGACTCTAACATAAGTACGCGAGCCTGCACAAAAAATATTTTAATTTTTCTACAATATTTCTATTTTATCTATAACTTAAGTAGACTATACAAACTTAATAAATAAACACGTTCTCCGTTTGCAATTGATGGTGTACAACATGTTAATGAATTATTTTAGGAACTTTATATAGTAAGCGATGAGGCGGGAGGTCAATTAATCACGGCTGATTAAAACTGAAGTTTGTAGCTTTTACTTTAAATAAAATCTTAATTAAAATATCTTAACCATAATACACAATCATAAAATTAGGGTTTATGATATTTATACAACGGAAGTGTATAACGCTCTATAAATATTACCAAATCTAGCACTGGTTCGTATTTTGACCTTAAAATATGTTCACTTTCTATATAAACGTACCTAAACTCTCAAATTGTCTATCTATAATTTTACACAACATAACTAGTACGATGTGTAACTAAAATCATCGAACAAAAAACGTGTTACTTGTGACATTAAAATTTCAGTTCCTACTTTAATCTAATATAAGATCTTACTATGTTTATTATATGCTATTTCTACATAATAAATATTTTACACTTTAATTAAAGACACAGGTACGTACACAAATAGACAGACAAATTCAGGAATTAATACTGTATAATTTACAAAAACGAGTATTTTTGATCAGTTATGACAACCAAAATAGAAAAAGAACTCAAAAAAGGGTTCATTATTTGCAATCGCAATAATGGCCATGTGATGCCGGCAGAGTAGATAGCATCACCCCATATCCTCCAATGGGTGTAGTAGAAGGCGACTAATTGATCAGCAAAGAGGTCCCAGCAGTGGGTCGATTTATAAAGGCTGTTATGATAATTCTCAATCATTCTAATTAAGAAAGTTTTTCAAATTAATATTTTAATAAGTACCGAAATACGATTTTTCTATTAAACTTTACTTAGTGTCTTCTCATTCCATAAAACTTTATCTATTTTATGTAAAGATACTTTAAAGCATTATTCGATAAATTAAAAGTAGAAGCACTGACAAAATGATGAAACGTAATATTAAATAAATAAGTTCTTATTTACAATAATATTTGCCGTCGGTAATCACTTTTATGATACATGTAGAGAGGATATTTCATTATTATGAGTAAGTTATGGATACAAAGAAGTGACTGCACCTGTCTTTCATTCAAAACTGGAAACTTGTATTTTTTTAATATCTAAATAAAAAATAGAGTACTAAAAACACTGAACCGTACTGAAAAGTAGTACTATGTGATATTCATATTCGAATTTTTATTACTCCATTTAATTTCGAATATTAAGAACAGAGTATTTTATTTATACACATAGAAAGACAAAATCAAATCATTTTAGTTTTCAACGTTCATAGGCCTAAAAATTGACAATATTTTTATGAACATATTGGAATGTAATCTACATCAAATATTTATATTCATCTTAAAACATCCCCTTTTCAAACAGCCTTATCTTCAAAGCTAGATGACACCTAAAGACAATTACCTACCTAATATGTATAATGTAAAACTAGAGTCCTTAAAAATCAAAACTCCGCAAAGTTACTATTGCTACTCACTTAACATATATTAAATTCGGAGAATTTCTCACTATTTCTTCCCAGCCCGCTAGGACTGTCCATTAATTAATAATTAACAAAACACAGCGCACAAACGATTTAAAGTCACTATTGCCCTCTATCGTCGCAGACTGTGAACGTGCCGTTGCAAGGTGAACTGTTCTCGAACGTTGGTCTGCAAAGAAAAATTTATATAAATACTATTTTTATAATGAATATGTCTGTTATAGGCCTTCACAGCGCCACCAGAGATTTTTTAAGAAGCGAGGAAATTGAAGGTTCCTCTAGACTGGAGTGCGAATTTCCCGTGGATGGATTCTAATTTAAATTCCAGGTACAGATATGAGTCTGGGTGCTTCTCCCTGACACCACATCATGGCACACTGTGAGTCGAGATCCAGTGGCAAAAGTAAGGTTGCCTCTAACTTAGAGGAAACCTTACTTTCGCCGCTGGATTAGAACCCTTTATATACTCTAGACGACAGTGAGATTTTCTCGCGGGAGATACTAGGCGACTAAAAACCCACCAAAGTACTCGCTTTATTAATCTCCGGCGATATTGTTAAGATCATCTGTGAATATCTGTGAGAGTAACTTCAAAAAATAAATCGTTATATAAAACCATCCGTGATGCTAATGATCTTTGGTCTGCAAAACCCCTCATATATTTAATAACTTAAGTTCCTGGGTTCCAGTAAGAAATTAAAAATTGTTGCATCTTTAGGGCCGGATTAAAGTAAACATCAATAAGACACTTATCTGACTGTTTGTATAAAAACAACTTACATTCTAGTGTCAACCGGAGGTTGAGGTTCCTCAACGTCGGCAGTTTCAGGCAGAAGCAGTACTATCGCACCGCCAATTGCACTTAGCACAGCTATTGTCACCATGGGTAAGTGTACGTTGAGTGCAGCCTGAAATAAGAAGAGATAATGCTGATAACATTGCATAATAAAGACGGCCAAATGTTTGTTACTAAAAAAAAGATTTTCATAATAAATGTGGTTTGTGGGTTCGATAAGTACCCAGAAAATAATGTACAAAATATTGTACAATATTGTACAATATTTTGTGGGTACTTTTTTTTTCAAAAAAAAAAACCATTTTTTAAAAAAATATTTTTTTGAAATCAACTCAGTAGCCGATCCCTAACCACCTGTATTCAGGGTGTTGGTTATTTAATTTACATGTTGTAGTGACGATGTGTTTCTATGATCTCTATGATCGTGAAAATGTGCCCTTTTAAAATAAATATCTATTACTATCTAAATTTAATTATCAAACAAGAGCTAAGGTTGGCTTGAAGCGATCTCTTTTAGAGATAAGCGCATCTATGTACACGTGACCATTAATATTATGATTCACGTTTATGTGTAAAACTAGCTTCTACCCGCGACTTCGTCCGCGTGGACATTTTACCCCCTTAGGGGTGAAATTTCCAAAAAGTCCTTTCTTAGCGGATGCCTACGTCATAACATCTACCTGCATGCCAAATTTCAGCCCGATCCGTCTAGTGGTTTGGGCTGTGCGTTGATAGATCACTATGTCAGTCAGTCACCTTTGAGTTATATATATTTAGATAAAGAATATGTATCGTTACATAAAACTGGAAGTAACTTACCAATTTCCATAAATATGGGATACCAATCAACCCCAGACCAGCTGATATCTGACTAGCTCCCACGCCGAGGTTCCTTACAACAGTAGGGTACAATTCGGCGGTAAAAATTGGCAACATCATGTTGGTCGAACCAATCGCAAATTTTCCAACCATGAGACATATTATTATGACCCAGTCATAATTCATGGACATGGAGAACAATTCGCTGGCCAGGCACGCCAGACCACACATGAGCATAGACAAAAATATTGGGATTCGTCTTCCGCCTTTCAGTAAAATCGGTATACTCAATGCTATTGCCGGTATTTCCACCACAGCCAATATTATAGAGGTGACGTGCAAATTTCCAAGGTTGAAATTGCCTATGTTCAACAGTAGTCCGTAGTACGCCACTGTCATGGCAATCCACGATAGGAAAAGACAAATGGTCCTTTTCCTCAAATAGCCTTTTAACAACATCAGCCCATTCGGCTCTGCATGTTCATTGTCTGTTTTATGTACCAGTAGCAGTTTGTCTAAATCTGCAGGCACTTCTCGTTTATTGAATTTGGCTGCTTTTAGTAAAACTGCTTTGGCTTCTTGAATTCTTCCTGTACTTAATAACCACCTTGGTGATTCTGGTAGAACGAACCTGAAAATTATAAAATTATCAATTATATGTTTAACTTCAAATCATCATCAACAGCTCATATAATGTCCCCACGTAGGGGCTCAAGCCTACCCCATATTAGGGGCGATTAGGCCTTAGTCAACCACGCTGGCCAAGTGCGGGTTGGTCGACTTCACACACAACCTTAGGATTTCTTCATGGGTGTGTGCAGGTTTCCTCACGATGTTGTTCTTCAACGTAAAAGCGTCGATTAAACTTACATATGAATTCAAAATTTGAAAACACATTGGTACGTGGCGGGGATCGAACCAGTGCCTCCCGGATGGGAGACGACGTTCTTACGCACTACGCCACCGACGCCTCTCGCCACCAACGCCTCTTTTAACTTCAAATGCCCAATTACTATATAAAATTATGCGTTATGGGCATAATTTTATATAGTAATTGGGCATTCAGTCGCGTTAAAATGTTGTAAGAAAAAGTAATTTTTCTACGCTTTTGGTGCCTTTGTCTGGATTAAATCTGCACTCTGTCCTTTTTAGTACTCCTGACAATGTACGTTAAAAATTTCATGATAATGTTGAGTAATTTTATCGTAAAAGCGTAACAAACTATCAATCAAAGTCATTTGCATTTATAATATTAGTTCATTGTAACTAATGTAAAAACGCGAAAGTTTGTATGGATGGATGGATGTCTGTAACTCATGGATGTGTGTTTGTTACGCTTTTACGCAAAAACTGCTGAATGGATTTTAATGAAACTTTACAATAATATAGCTCATACATAAGAATAACATTTAGGCTATAATTCATCAAACTAATCCTCCACAAACGAAGTCGCGGGCAGAAGCTAGTCCTACTAATATTATAAACGTCAAAATTTGTATGGATGCCTGGATGTGTGTTTGTTACTCTTTCACGTAAAAACTACTGAACGGATTTTTACAGTAATATAGCTCATACATTACAATAACATTATAGGCTATAATTTAACCAACATTAACGCGAGCGAAGCCGTGGGCGACCACTAGTTAACTATAAATGCGAATGATTTTGATTGATTGTTTGTTACGCTTCTAATATTACATGAAATGCTTACCACGTTAGCATTAAAAAGCATCCAGGCAACGAAACCGCCAGTTGCAGATCCCTCCAATTGGGTAAAATCATTGACAGCAACGATACGATGACATACGCCAGCGGCAGTGGGAAGAAGTTGCATACGCCTGCGATTGTGACCCACTTTCCGCCTACAAGCTCCACCGAGAGTACGAAGGCTGCGTACACCACTGATACTGACACCAACCCCATGATCAGTCTCACAATGATGTACTGCACGTAAGAGCGCACCAGCAAAGCTAGGATTGCTAAGGCACTCTGCGTCACCAGCATTCCCATCAAAATGCGCTTGCGTCCAAACCTAGAAAATGGAAACAATACAGTTTTATAAAAGTATATTACAATATTACATATAGTTTTTGTCTTGATATGATTTTTTGAGAATTTTTCTTAGCCGCTTCCGTTGTTTAATGATTCACCCACCATAATTAGTTCTCCAGGGGAGTACTTTTTGGGTGGTTTTAAGTTCGCCGGGTTCGCCTGTTGCCATAGTGTTAATAGCGTGTTCCGACTTTCTTGTCAATGAAAAAAAAACTGCCGAGTGCTCAATGATGGATCAATTATCTACTATAAATAAATGATTTTTAATATTTTATTTTAATTGAATCCATATTTTTTAATCCTTACTTTACCACTAACAAGTAAACCATTTTGCGAAATGTTTCGGTGATATGGATTTCTATTATTTGTATCCTGGTGTATTAAAATATACCACTTAATGTAGATACCACTTAATATGTAGATTTTCCAACCACAATTTTCATAGAATAAATATGTGATTGGTTAAAATCACTCTTGTACTCACGAGTTCGGTATTTGTGTTATTAGCATATACATAACACAATAAGATAGCAATACATGTAAAAAGTTACAAATTGACTTTACCCTGAAATGGAATAACTTATTACCACTTCATTGTCAATTGTTAATGTATACCATACCCGTAATTATGTAAGTATGTATCTGATCTTTTTTGTGTTATTAGAGGAATCTCATTTGTTTATACATAGGTACAATTACGCTTCTAATCTAAAAAGGAGTTGAGCAGCATTAGGTAACAGTGGTTATTCAAAAAGCCACATTTGGCAGAATGGGCTAGTGCAGTGCCTCAAAATAGTGACACGTTGCCAGCCTGCCGCTTACATAAAAGGGACATCAAGCCCTAAAAGTAATCTTCAGCAACCAACAAATAAAAGCCAACAACCTGTCCTGCTCAAAAGGACATCTTCATTTTTGCCTAAATTATGTACTGAGGCACGGAATAGATATTCCGCGTACTGAGGTACAACTTACATTGAGCAAAATCCTAGAATTTTGTGGAGAACGATCTACTAATCGAAAAACGAAATTTTGATTGTTTCTTACCACGGTTTTGTCCGTTAGGTAAAATTTTTTGACGTTTGATTTTTCTAAGCCTAGCCTATTACGAAACTGCGAAACGAAATTCGATTTTGACAGATATTTCTTCCGAATTTCAACCTCAACTTGACAAAACCAAAAGTGTTATCTAGGTTGGGTTCCAATCTACCCAACGCCGTAACTGCCATCCAGTTACGGCGTAGGGTAACCTACACATTACAGCAATCATTTACAAAAATATGAAGTAAAGGGTGAACAGAACTTACTTGTCGGATATCCATCCTCCCACGACCCCTCCAACTCCAATACCGATCAGGAAGACTACCTCTGCTAGGTTTGTTAGATTCGCTTGATCGCAAACCAGACCCCATTCAGATATAATTGTATCTCCCACTTCGGTTCTATCAAAATCCCACTCGGAACATTTGACAAATTGGTTTATTAATGGCGCCGTTCGATTAAGTATACTCTCCGCTGTAACTTCTGGGCCTATAACTCTAATGCTGCACGCGTCCACTGGTTGACTGTAGTTGATCCACATATCCAACGGCAAACTTGAGAAATTTTCTGGTTGTCGGCACCAAAACTTCCTTTCTTTTGCCTGAAAAGTAATTAACATAAAAAAGTTAATAATATTCACCAAATCCAAAATTATACCTGTGTGATGACACGCTAGTTAATGAAAAACCTTGATGATTTTTTCGTATGGTATGTATTAAGTATGGTATGTATAAGCAAACATGATTCTTTTCATACTCGTAGTAATCGTACTAATAAATCAACATTGCGGGGTTTCAAGAAGCTCTATAATTTCGTGAAATTAACGTAATGCTACATTTTGCTTAAATTCCTCATATTGAAATATAATAACACAGATATAAAGACGGTGTACAGGGCAGCGCGGTTGTACGTTCTTTCTAACGATCATAAAAACTACTAAGTGCGCGGTTGGTAATCGGATGGATGACAAAAAAAAATATTGAATTATGAGAAGTATGAACGTAAATGTGACTTTGAAATCTTTACTCCAGTATTTAACTTGTAGTAAAACATACTTGCTTTACATCATTTATCGAAAATTATTATTGTGGATAAGAATATATTTACATAAATTAAGTCTATAGTTTGTGAGAAGAAAATGACGTCAATTCTTGCATAACTTTAAATACATTGTAGTCCCTATTATGAATAGAAATATTATAATGAAGTTATAATACATAATTATACTAACGTTTTTATTTATTAGGGGCATTTTGTTAATTTAATTTCTTTGTAGCGAATAATGTATTATGTAGAGATATGTCATGAAGTCCATACTATAATCGTAAAGTAACATACATTATGAACATACAATATTTTTAGTAAAAATATTTCAAATACAGTATTTTAGTGAAATCAAATAAAAACTGATATTTAGGTTTACAATTTACTTTACTTTTAAGACTCTTTATTTGACTTTTATTGTACAAATAATAATTTAAAAATTTATTAGTAACAATACGAAAACAATACAGTACAATTTAAATACATTGACAATTTTTTTAAATAACCAATGAATAAACTCGTGATTATGATTCTTGCTATGAGAACGATTTAAATATCATAAAATGATCGAGTAAGTCTATTTGTAGCATGACGTACATACTGGGTGTAAAAGACATGAACAGTCAAACGAGAACCATGTATTCTATACATCAAAATAAGACATATTTCAAAAAAAATATTGCTGGGAAATGATTTTTATTTTTTGGTGTTAAAAAAAATTGCAAATTGTACCGCGCAATGTAAAGGGCTCAACTCGCACGCAACTCGCAAAACCGCGATAATTTTGGCAGACGGCGGCCCCGTTCGTTAGTGTCCATGCGCATCGAGTGAGCTACATTGAACGCTAACGTTTTGAAGCCATTTTTTGTTATGAAATACTAAAAAAAATGATAATGTTTCTTTGGACAATAATTAAGAAATAACGTATAAAATACATTTTCATAAAAAAATGAAAAAAAAAAATATGACTTTGACCTTCAATAAAATCGTAACTATCAATTTCCCAGGTATAGTTTAAAGGAAAAAAAATGTTATGATGGTGAGCAGAATACATGGTTCTCGTTTGAGTGTTCATGTCTTTTACACCCTGTATATTCGGATTCGACTACATAATAGAAGTCCTACGACCTTTTTCATACTTTTTTTATTTAAAAAAGAATTAAAGTGACTTTTTTTTTATGCTACTTTTCTTTTAGCAGAATTGTAAAACGTAAATCTTGGTGCTAAATTGGTTAATTTTAGCAAACTTGCTCCATTAAAAATGTTAATAAAATTTTGGGTCTCATTCTCAATTACTCCCTTAAAAAATATTACTTTTAGTCCCTTTTCATATTTTAATTTTATTTATTATCATCTTCATTGCGTAGAGTATAAGAACTAAAAAATATATGAATATCACTCACCGTGAATGTGGGAAGATATATGTGGAATGTGCATGGAAATGAGAACAGGGCCAGCAAGAATGTGTAGAGCAACTGCCAGCGGCCATATTTGCCTATCACAGTAGACACCACATCAGGCTTCTCATCGTCTGCAGACTCCACTCGTGGTTTATCTTTGGAGACCTGAACTGGTATAACTGGAAATGAAACAAAAAATTATACTATCAGACAACGTATTTTCAGACTGCGATAGACACAGCAGAATTAGATTATCAACAACAGAACTCCTAAACACATACAAAGAAAAGATATTGTAGAAATATTCAAAGGGATTGAGATAGGCTATTTTGCTTTACACCTCTAATAGGTGATAAGTCGTAGGCATAATTGTTGAATTGAGCCGATCGAGATCTCCCTTTTTCATAATAATTATAGACGGGTCATTTACATCAATAGAATTCTATGACTGCAGAATGAGGCTGAAGATATATGACAGATATTTGTAGCCTGGCCTTAACTTTACATGTATTTTACAATATAAGTTGTATTTTATACATTTTCGTAGTAAGCTTTTATAAAAATATTTAGATTAAAATTTTTAGAATATCTTTTGGTGATTTTTGAGTTAAAATTTTATTATTACGCGATTAGTCGGCAAAGAGTGCGTACTGTTTTATTCAGACATATTTATTGTGATTGTATTTGACTGGTCAGCAGATTACCCTAACCGACACCTATGCGAATACTAAGTGGGCGACAAAAAAAAACATTAATAATAATAATAGTTTAGTCGCCGATTTAGTATTTTTAGTCGCTCATTCTAGATTTTTTAGTTGCTCAGTTTATTATTTCCATTAATATAATTATTTTATTTTTGTAGATTATTTACTTTGGTACAACGGTACACATTTTTACATGCTTAGCAACAACGAAGAAGACCTCGACAGCCTAAGAAACGAAGCCTACAAAAATTAAACAAAATTGTTAACTTTAAAAGCATACATTACCTATTTAAGAACTTACGTGTTTATCGAATTACAACGTAATTGACTGTGTATGGCAAATCGTTTATTCGCAACAATCGTCATGATAGTCTTGAAATGCAATTTGTTAGTGATAGCCCAAGGTTGAATTATTGCGTGTCTATTTAATTCATATACACGAGTTCGTAACGGTACATCTCAATAAGAACAAGGATAGGATTACCCTTATCACGCAACCGTGAAAATTGTTCCTTTTAAACATACATGTTTACTAACAATACCTACTAGTTTAGGTAGCAACATTAACTCTGAAGCGCTTTTATATGCATATCATCCACCATCATTATAGTGTCTCATCAAGATAAAATAACAGGTCTACAATAATTTCTCCACAACTCCATTACATTACTCAAATAAGCACCGTAGTGTATGTTTTATCTATAACTAGATGACCCGCAGGTGTGCTTCGTATCACCTTTTCACGGAGTACTAAACGTCTTTGCACCTATCCTAACGACATTAAAACTCTCCCTTCGCTAAAATGGCGGAACGTCAAATGTTTGACAGGAAAGTAGGCAGAACAGTTTATATGGGAAATTGAAATTGTTATTTTTACTATCTTTCCATAATTTCTCACCGTTTAAACCTTCCCTGGACTACGACACACATTTCAAAACCAAAATCAGCTAAATCGGCCCAGCCGTTCTCGAGTTTTAGCGAGACTAACAAACCACGATTGATTTTTATATATTTAGATTATATTTTTCCCATAAGAGTTTTATTAAAAAAATAAGTATATAACTTGACTAGGTGGTAGACCCATATGACCCTACGTCATCTGGGTAGGTACCACCGCCTTTCTTATTTCTGCCGTGAAGCAGTTCTCTGTATTTCGGATTGAAGGGAAAGGTAGCCAGTGTAATTACTGGGCATGGAGGGCATATCATCTTAGTCCCCAGGATGGCAAACGCACTTGCAGTGTTAAGTGATTTACAATTAATATTGCTAGTGTCTATAGGCGGCGGTGACCACTTAACATCAGGTGGGCCGTAAGCTTGTTTGCCATCTCGTAACATAAAAAAAATACTATCACGCTCATAATATCATAGGGTTGAGCAGACCTCTGGCAGTATAGTCGTCGCAGTGCCTTAAAATAGTAACAGGTTGGCAGCCTGCTGCCTACATAAATGGTGTATCGAATCTAAAAAGTGACTCAAACTTCAGTGAACAAAAGCCGATAAGCCGAACAGATGTATTACAAAACATGTCAGCCGTCTAGGCATAAAAGTAGAAACAGTCTTTAAAAATTGCCATTTAATTAACTTGCTTGCATCTTGCATGTAACCTATAATTTTTATATTATTTATTGATCAAAACACATCCTAAAGCAAAGGTTGCGACGAAAACATCGATGAAATTAAAGGACCTTGAAGTCTGTTCACAATGGTCTCAATTGTAATACAGAAATACAATAAGTCAATGGAAAGATTCAATAAAACTTTAAAACTACTAAAATTAATATATAAATCACATGAAATACGAAGAAACGATTGCAGTTCATTAGTGCTAAACTAACATGCGTTTGAACCACGTGCGATATGTAGAGTTAACGTTGCGCGCGCTTTATTAACGAACTGCGGGCGACTCCGACACACGGCGCCTTGGCAATGATCTTCATTGCACAATGGTAATGACCCAGCTGCAATACTGTTGGCAATTTTGCTGGCATTCCAGCTAAACTTCAACAACGGTGCGACGCTTACCACAACTGCAAACTTTCACTAACATACCAAGCAATTATTCAAAGTGCACCTTGACTTATCAACATTCGGAGCGTAGCTAAGGTTTTGTAATGACAAATACAATGGGATAATTGAATTATTGCGTGGAAATAGAATTAAAATTACATCATTTTAGATAATAGCTTCTATTGTGGACAATAATACAAAAATGAACCTAAACGTTTAAGCATCTTTAAAAGTGGATGTTTACGTAATGACTGCAGTTAAATCCTTATCTTCCTTTGTGATTATGTAGGTTATAGTGAAGGTACTACCCAGCGTTTATCCTCTGTATTGTAATATATTATACACACAATACATGTCTGATAAATAGAATTAAAACAAAAAGTTAAAATTTAAAGAGTAATATGCCTAATAAGGTTCTAATGAATTCGAACGTTTTAAATTGCTTACAATATCACCAAAATATGTAGATTTGAACTTGATATTTTCAGAAAAAAATATATATTTTCAGTCCTTTCGTTTTTTTTTACAACGCAACGAGTAGGTGTTGTGCAGTGCTTGTTTGACAGCACCGGCTTAATAATAGTAGAGACGGGGCTCGGCAGGATGCAACAATTACATACCATAGGTCAGGGATGCCAAACTTACAGCACTGATGTAATTTTAAATGTTTTATTCCTACATTTGGCCCATATAATTAATGGTGTTAATGAATTAAACAATTAGATTAACCACATCAATACATATTTCCAAGGTCTCAGCAAGAGGGCAACCGTTGCACTATTATCTTGTCTGTCCCAAATTACCATCCTTTTACTCACAAAGTAATGGGGTTTATTTATTACTCTGTGTTTTAGTGCTAAGTAACAAAATATTTGTATTTATGTGCCTATGAATGTCACTATTGGATTAAAAAAAACTACCATTTTAGAGGTACCGTACCCTTAAAAATAGTAGAGCATTTATCTGGAAACATATTTTAAAGTTTAGGTAATGTAATGACACTAGAAAAATGCACTGAAAAAAATCGACCTGCCTCAGGCGGGACTCGAACCCGCACCTTCCACAATCCGGGTGGACGCGTGGACGATTGAAGGTGCGGGTTCGAGTCCCGCCTGAGGCAGGTCGATTTTTTTCAGTGCATTTTTCTAGTATTATATTTACGCGTTTGTAAACGCAAAAATAAAATTATTCCATAATGTAATGACAATTGTGAACCTTCTTTTTTTGATTATCGGCTAAGATATGAGTTGAACCCTATGTCGCTACTAGGAAGGCGAAGCTGGCAAGGCTTGTTTATACTGTTTTGACTGAGTATATAATATGATATCACCTTATCGGTTTGTGCATACAAAGGTAAGATGGCAACCATTAAATAAACGATTTCCACCGAAAATTCGTTCTTTATTGTTTATTTTTGTAATAAAAAGGAGAGCTAAATCTTTTAAGGAGCTACTGCAACCCTAAGAGCCACTCATATCACACGTAGTTTTACAAACAAACAACGAGGTGTCATCTGCTGAGAACTGAGACATAATTCTTCATCTGGCGGACAGCGTGGTGCATTTTGGGGCCAAGGCCGGATGTGATATCGATTACATTGATCGCGATTTGCATGATTAGATTAACGGCGAGAACAATTTACTTTGCAGTGAGTTGCATAAATGCGCGGAGAAAAACGCAAAACTAACGAATTGTCGCTATCGATAAAAGAACGCTGTGATTGAAAGAAAGGGATAAAGGTTTTCGGATTGTAATTGTATCGTAGCTATAAGGTTTTGCTTATTTTAATACTCAAGGCGTCGGTAGTGTTAATTGCCCCCACGGGGTATCACAGGAACTACAGCCTATGTATAAGACCCTTATGAATGTTATGTGATACGCAATAAAGATATTTGATTTGATTTGATTTAATTATTTCGATCGATCGATCTGCTGAGATGTTTAAGGAGTGTAATATCTGTCATGTTGTCGGCTTTTATTTGTTGATCCACTGCAAATTTAGGTAGTTACTTTTAGGTCTGATACCCCTTTTATATTCAGGTGACAGATCTGAGTTTATGTGTAATCAATGTTGCCTAAAAGCCCCACTTAACCCTTTTAGGATTGTGAGAGTGATAGTATGTGTATTTTCTAATTTAACGATGATATAATAAATTATATTCATTAAATAGAAGTTCATAAGCAATCTGTGGATTGGATGGATTTCCAACCTGCGGTTTCCCGCGACAGACGAACTAGCAGTTATAGTTCCCAAGAATATTTCTCATACGCACTTGCATCAATGAAACTGAAGCGCCTTATTAATTACCTACCTTGCCGTTCATACGTTAAACACGGATATCAATTAAATACGTGTAATTGAGACAAACAGAACTTTGTGTCCTTTGTCAGTATAAAAATAGAATTCACAATAATATAATGAATATCATATTCAAATAAACAAGGACACGTCAAGTGACCAGCCATCCGATTAACATTAAATATTAGCAAGTTATTTAATATTGAGTTTCTAATGTAACAGAAGTTAAGTAACTAGGTTCAAAATACGTATTTAAGAACATCATAATAAAAAACTAGCGCCCCGCCCGCTACTTCGGCCGCTTTGAGTTTTTTTTTAATATAGCTTATAACCTTTCTCGATAAATTGACTATATCCAACACAAAAATAATTTTTCAATTTGAATCAACAGTTCCTGAGATTAGCGCGTTCAACCAAACAAACAAACTCTTCAGCTTTATAACATTAGTATAAATTTTGACGCCGTCGTGGTAGAGTGGTCAGTAACGCTGCCTACACAAAAGCGGTCCGGGTTCGAGTCCGGGTAGGAGCATATGTTTGTGTGATGAACACGAACATTTGTTCACGAGTCATGGTTGCTATTGTATGTATTTAAGTTTATTTATAAAAATATCTATACTATTATGTATACTATAGTCCGTTATCTAGTATCCATAACACAAGTTCTTAATGATACTTAATTTGGGCTAGATAATTGGTGTGAGCGTGGAAATATATATTAAATACAATTTTGCATTAATGGAGTTAAATATCGATTATAGTATTAAATTCGCTTTGGTTACCATAACATGAACTTGACCTGACAACTTTTTTTTTATTTACATTCATCATCGCTTATGCACATGGTAAAGGTAATTACTATCAACAACAATGTATGAAATTTGGCATAGATTTAGAGCGGTGCTATCACAGACATAATAATAATATTATTTCTGTGGGTGCTATGTTCCGAGACCTCCCCGCGGTGCACCCTGGGCAACATCTGGCGCCTTTCCGTGTTGCACACGGTTGCACATCTGAACACGAAAAGGCCCTTTTCAGGGTCAGCGGACCTTTAGGTTACGGTGAGTGGAACTGGGAGGTCAGTCGATCCTGACTCGCCTTTGCTCTCAGAGGTGGCGGATGGATGCGCGGTGGTGTCATGGGAGGCAGCGCCGCCCTGTCGAAGCCAGTGCCTGGTGCCTACGCGACACAGCCGGACCAAATCAAGCCTGCTCCCTCGTGGACCGGACCTGGACCGGTATGACGGATGGCTGTGGCTAGGGGGACAGATGGCGTAGACTTAGGGCTTAAACTGCGCTGAGCTGAAACTTGAGTGAACCCAAGCCACCTTAGGCACCACTATGGGGGACTCGGGGACTATTATATGATAAATTAAACATTTCAACTTACAGTGACCTACTTTCTAGAAGATAAGTTTTAGTTCATAAATTCTCATTTGTCAATTTCATGACGTTTATGGAGCGGGAATTTCATGTGTTTTCGCACCAATGCCCATAGATTGGCGCCATAATAGTTTATTAAGCGACCCAATCATCAATTGTCTACCTAAACTGCTCTCAATTCTAGTAGGGTTCAGCGTAATATGATTTCTTCTTCCACTCTCGTCGATCAGCCGCCATACCATCTCTCACACAGTCTATCCATGGTTTCTTCGGTCTTCCTCTCCATCTAACCCATCCACATTCGAACCAATGACAACGCAAAATATTATCTACAAAAAGTTCGCGTTGTTCACCATGCGAACAATAGTTTCAGGTTGTATACTTAATCGACACCTAATTGCAAGCTTAAAAAAACAATTAGCTGAGGCATATCTTAATCGCGTTAACACCTCGTTTCCTAGTAAAAAGATACTTAGGATTGAGTTTTTTATTCCATTGATTGGTTGAGCCGAGATCCGAGATGTCATGACCTAAACTAGTGACCTGTTAAATTGAGTTTTACGGTTTCGTAGGAGCAACAAGATGATTTGTAAGTACCAAGAATCGTCACCACCGGACACGTTACTTCTCCTTATTGTTATTTGTTTTCCGCTTTGATCCATTACATCTAGACCTGCTTTAAGTAATAATATGTTAGCTAGAAAGATAGAAAGAAAAACATTAATTGACCAGCACAAAGACACCACATATAATAAAAAAAGAAACAATCTAATATAAAAAATTAATGAATACTGACTGACTCAACGCAGATATCAACGCACAGCCCAAACCGCTGGGTCTAGAGATTCCAAATTTGGCACGTAGGTTCCTCATGAAGTCTAAAGGTGCACTAAGAAAGGATTTTTCGAAATTCTCCCTCTAAAGTGTTGAAAAGGGGGTGCAAAGCTTGAATGCAAATGTTTGTTTGCCGGGTGCAGGGTATTCATCCTCACACACTGGAACCGAGTTGGTCACGTACTGTGCGTTTCAGAAGAAATTTTCTTCAGCGTACGCTTCGGTTGTGGAATGAACTCCCTGTCGAGGTTTTCCCTAAGGGCTACAACATGGGTGTCTTCAAGAAAGGTGTGAAAAAGTTTTTGCTAGGTCGGCAACGCACGTGTGATACCCCTGATATTGCAAGTGTCCATAGGCTACGGTGACCGCTTACCATCGTATGCTTGTTTGCCACCGATGTGGTTTAAAAAAAAATGCAAATCCGTCATTTTCAAAGTAAATTCCATTACAATTGGTACATGGCCTTTCAGTTTCAAATTAAGAAAGATGATTTTAAGATTTTTGGAAATTCAATCGCTAAGGGGGTAAAATAGGGGATGAAATTTTGTATGGTATATGGTAAAGTTTGTATGGAAATCCATCATTTTTAAGTAAAATCCATGAAAATTTGTAGGTATATGGCGCTTGGGTTAGAAGAAAAGAAAATTTAAATGCTGCCCGAAGTAACTATTCTACGTGGGCGAAGTCGCGGGCATAAGCTAGTTTACAATAAAAATAATAATGACAGCATACAATGAAGAAGAAAGTGAAGATAAAACAGTCCTAAATAGCTACGTTAACTACGAGTATAATCACAGAAATTATTAAGTAAATCTTGTTGAAGTTACTATCACGTCGAAAAGCAGAGTTTAAGATGACGAGTAAAAGGTACAGGTGTTGAGTCTAAGTTTTTTTTTGTAGCTGTAGTACTTTTTCTTTTGCTGGAAAACCTTGCTGATACTGGTCACATATGCTCCAAAGTGTAGAATCACGAAATGGAATGGATTATTCTGATAACATCAGCGTTTATAATAATTTGCGACGGTAACTCGCGTATCTCCGCATATGTAGGTACTCTTATTTATTGTCTTGGGTTGAGGTTTGTTATACTTAACAATACAATTTGTCCATTATGATACCACCACGCTGACTGGGCAAGCGAATGGCGAGCAGGCTAAACCAGTTCGCAGCAAGGCTAACTAATTAATGTAGGATATTTAAATGGCCTAGGTTTTCATATCTATGATTGGTGAGCTATAGAGGTGAGCATACATTAAAGATGTCAATAAAATGAAGACAATTGTTTAAAGTATTATTTCTGATCGGGGTCTATAGAATTATTAAACTTTTGAAGAAATTTATGGTAGGTAAATACATAATCAAATGTTAGTAGTTATATAGTACCTAATAGTTTTGCTTTAGAATTAGTTTATAACGATAGAAGAACCACAGAAATGGATTACTTTAACCGTTGCCTCTAAAAACTGGACTGCTGAGATGAATAGAATGTCACAATACATGACTGTCTTGTTGGTCTAATTTTTAATTGTAGGTTCTCTATAGGTTTGTTGTCTTTTATATAGACAGGCTGGCGACCTGTCATTACTTTGAGGCACTGCATGGACCATACGTACAACTGCCAGATGTGGCGTCATATAAACAAATTTTGCTAGCCTGATAATTTGTATCTATGAAAATAAGACAACCTTAGTTTACTTTTCATTTCTGTAAATACTTATATTATTATGCATTGAAATGAAGGAAGCAACAAGTGTGTAGATGCAGAACGCGGGGGGCAGGAGTTGCGTCTGACTGGGGGACAGCTCCGGAAGCGAACGGCTCAATGAGACTGATTCGATACTCCGCTCGGTCACTGTTCTGGTTACTCACGCCTCTACCGCTTATGAACCCGTATAACAGATCATTACTCAAGTTTAGATCAGTTCCTGAGAAGAGATGATGATGTAAGTTGGTACTACATCAGTTAAGGGGAAAGTTAGTCGTAAGTTTAACACCTTAGATTATAGAGATTTCTCCTTATGACCGATGAGCTTATGAAAAACGCAGAATAATTTTCTATACTACAAATTATAAGAGATTATTCAGGTTAGAAATTTTCTAAACTTACAACTTACATTTATGAACAACTTTATCGCAATACTACAAAAGTGGATCGACATAATTGTTTGAGTGTCACTTAACTGACTCCCATGTTTCTCGGAGACAATATTGATAATAGTTAATTATGCTTTTATTTCAACATGTAATTCCTATCTTTTGTTGTCATTCTGCCCTCGATTCTAAATTAATTAATAATTATATTTTAATTGTTGCATGAAGTATTAAGTTATGAGTTAAAGTTTGCAGGTAAACATACCTCTATATTTCTAACACAAAAAATATAAGCATTTACAATGTACATAAAATGAGGTAATGTCAATGGTATTTTATCATTATTCAAAATGGGTTTAACGGTTGGTACACTAAGGAGATACAGCACGTACCTATTCCTCATTATGCGCAATCAAGCAGAAGTTGCAATCAATTTTAAATAATAAGAAGAAACATGTTCATTTCAGTCGAAATTAATCGTATAGTATCGGAAATACGAGATAGTAATAAAAATACTATTAATAATACACATACGACAAGTGAAGACAGTAAAAAAATGTCAGTAAGTAAATACTTAATTACATTAACGATATCAGAATGTATCAAATATTTGTAATCTAGGGTTACTGCATATTGCAATCTTATCTCATTAGCATTGTTATCTCTTTTACCAATAATCAAATTAAAACGCGCATCCTTAATTTTGATGTTGGAGCATTGAACTTTATATTAGCGCGACGAACTCCTCTATCTAAATAGGTAATAATAATATTACTTTATGTTTTCTTAAGTTATCACAGTGGTTCACATTTCCGGGTGAAATTCACTTCCACCTTCGGCCTTATTTTAACTATCCGGTGAGGTGAAGGCCAAGAGCTCTTCTGAAAGAAAATATTGTAAACATATTGTTCTGATGACTCTATATGTCCCAACATCCAAATACGAACTATTTGTGTGATAAAATTAGTAACAAACAGAATTAGACCTTTACAGCATTCGGTGCATTATCAAAAATTCTGGTACTTACTTTTCCTTGTACAGATTACTATCAGATGCGGGCATAAAGAGGTTAAGGCTGAGAATTGTGTTTTAAAGTCCACTCAGCTAACAAGTGGAGATGAGCTAATACAATAAAATCGCATTTGCTTCCGTCCACCAATTTACTCGTAGATTGGAGGGTCCGAAAGGGAATATGCTGGTATCGCCTGTGATACTCCACTTCTAAATGTCAACAATTAGTATCTACATAGTGTTATGTCTAGCGTTTTTCTTGTTATATATTAATATAAAAGAATCCTAATAATAATTTCATCTCAAAACTTGGTTGAGTCAGTTTAGGGTACTATAAGAATAACCGAAATTCGCAGCCAATATACATACGTCCAGTTGTTCAGGACCCATTAATGACTTATTTTACCTCGCAAGAGAAAACCAAAAAAGAGACGAGCGGAAATGACTCAGCGAGCTAAAAAGGTAAAAATTAGCTCGTTCATTCCTAGAGAGCACAGCGGAGCATGGTCATATATGACTCCTTTGATATTACAACAATTACTTAGTAAGGTTTCCATCGAGAAATAGTTGAGCGAGGAATAGTTTTATTTCAAACGAATAAAAATCAGAAGTGGTCTCCCCTTGACTTTCTCGTATACCTTCCGGAAACGACTCAAAAGTTGATAGAAACCTTATATTTTGATGTCATACATGCCTGTTAAATTTGGTTGCAATAAGTTAAAGCATATTCGAGTTATCGTGCTAACGCACAGACACACGCACAGACATAATTCCAAAATCGGTATTTTTGGACTCCAAAACGTGTAACACCGAAGGCACCGAAACCAAATACATCGGAGTATGAATTATAAAGAAAGAATTATAAATGTGTATCAATACTTTCCTTGGTTTTCTATGACGCTATTTTCAAATACTTAATAAAAAAACTTTTTAGATTAAATTTGTACGTCTTGATGGTTTTCCTATTTTTTTGCTAAAAATATTTTATTTTATTATTTTTTAGTGGAAATTAAGTAAATTTTATTGGAAATGGATAGGCCTACTAAGCGCTCATTAAAACTTAACGGAAACTTTAACTAAAACGTTTTTTTTTTTATTAATGATTTGTTCAATAAGGGTCGAATTTATACGGGCCATCTCTGATCTTGTCGTACCTAAAAAGATAATCATTAAAATCGAGTCATAATACTCATATAATTGACGGAGTAATCAGGTAACAAACACACAAAAAAACAGTCGAATAGAGAACTTCCTCTTTTTTTTTGAAGTCGGTTAAAAATAATATAACGTCTCAGCCCTATAGCTCATTACAAATGCCTACATTCAAGAATGGTATAGTTTTAATGGTAAGTTTCTTGAACTATGAAGCATTAAAAATTGAGTTATTTAACTTAAGTTCATAAAATAATTTGTCATAGTTTTTGTGTTGACTATTGGACCTACTAACCAAAATTTCACTATTGCATATGAGGTTATAAAATATTCAACAAAAAAAATGTCATTATTTTTATGTTCGTGGATGATATCATTACTTAATCCCCAATGAAATTATCATTTCAACAAAAAAGTACTGAATCAATTTCGGTATAATTTATACGGGATCACCTCTGAAGTATAACCTTACTAACGAAAAAAGAATCATCAAAATCGATTCATAATTGACGCAGTAATCGCGGAACATACATACAAAAAAAACAACAAACAGTCGAATAGAGAACCTCCTCCTTTTTTGAAGTCGGTTAAAAATAGTGTCAAATTATATGTAAAGTGACATAGCATTATTTAAGTTTCACCGATTAAATTTCTTACCGATTAGAAAATTTAAATTTTACACATATTGATATCTCACTAGATTACAATGGAGAATCAAGCACTTTTTGCATGTGTCCACACATTTTTATCGTCTATATATTCGTGAACTTTATAATACGCCTTCTTCATTAAAATTTGTTTAATGTGAAGCTTAAATTTATGTGACGGAAGTTCAGTTACATGATGTGGGAGTTTATTATATTTGTATACACGAATTGTTTAAGGTAGGTTATAGGTAAGTTCTTTATTTAAATTCTGTACTCCCTCATTAGTGTGTTTAATTACAAAACACACGCGGAAGAGTTTTATCAGCATACGTTGAAAGTAAAGGATAACAACTACATGTGTTACCCATAACAGTTACGACCTTAGTACTTATTAAAAAGGTAGTAAGCAGACCATGTCTTATAAATAGAGATCTCAAAATACGAGGACAACTACTTAACTAAATAACAGGTAACCTGTAAGTAGTTTTATGTAAGCTCTATACATGAAAGAAATAGACAATGCTAATTACTAGGATTGATATGCGGAAGTATTATATGTCTTTTTTGTTGCATTACTAAATTGAAAAATCATTTTAAATACATATGCAAGCTTTAAAAGTAGTTGACCCTGGCCTGGCTCTGAAAAAAACAGATTTAAATGTTTTTTTAATTGTTCTGAAAATACCTATGTCCAATGTGTTTGGACTACAATTAACTGCTATTACCGATTCAAATGGCTCGAACATAAAAATTATTTTTAGTTTTACACAGCACACATGGAAAAACTTACTCCACAACGTCATTGGTACTATTAAGGGCACTTTAGTTTCTAAAATTTACATACTGAAAGAGTAATACATACATATTTATTACGAGCTGTCCTTTTCTTTGTAATTAAATTGATTCATTCTTTAATTTAAGATCGATTCAAATGTACTTATTGGAGTTAGATCACATTTGTTAAATAATTAATGTTGGTTATAATTTTAGACCTTTGTTCCGATTACATAAAGACTGAATGAACGAAAAAGAAATAAAGACAATAATAAACATTTATTCCAGACTTTTCAATCCATGGAAGTGTTAGTAACATGATAAGTATTAATTTATAAAATCTATTTAATTTCTTTCACGCATTGGTTGCCATTACTAATCAAACCAAGTACAAATTTGTATTTCTCTGGAAATCGAACATAGGACCTCTGGACTTAATTCAGATGGGTTCACAAGAAAAAAGAGTTAATATAAAAGTCGCTAAGAATTTTCCAACGCTTTTAGCTATGTCTTTTGGTGTTCGTTTGTTATTCACTAGTAACTTTTCCTTTTATAGTAACTGCAAATAAAATATCACCAATGGATCTGGTCTGCCCAGATCTTCCTTCAAATAAGACAAAAAACTTCTAAATGTTTTTCTTTCCTCAAGAAATGAAATCTTATTCTGTGGGGGCAGTCAGATGTTTTAAGTACGGAGCACCCCCAGGCACGTTGAATACGCAAGCAGCACGTGAAAGACTGTCTTGAACGACTGCGTTATTTATTCACATCTCTACACTGTCGACCCGCTACACAGAGAGGAGACGCGAGACATTTCGTGCGGCTAAAATTACGTATAAGTTCACGATGTAGAGGATAATAGTCCATATTGGTCGAGCTCCTAAATTGTATTAGCTGAGTATTTCCTATCAAAAGACAGCATTATCCTACACTTTACGTACATACGTAGCAAGAAGACGACGTCTCTATATATATATGCCGACATTTTGTGATATTTTGGTGGAATTACAAAGCATGTATAATTTAGGAACTGATCTAATATTGGTGACTCTCTCTACATATTTTATAACTTTAAATTAAATTTTTTGATTTATTGTTTTGCCATTGGTTGAAGAAATGGGAATGAATATAAAGTTATTGAAGTTGATTGCCATTTAAATATTGCAGCAATTTAAAATTGATATGAATCAATACTAATTGTCATTATCATTACTTTATTCTCAAAGAGTACTATACATATTAAAAAATAATCACCCTATTATTTTCTTAAAAATTTTGCATGTTCTCGTCATCATACTAATCATCCTACTTATATAAACGCAAAAGTTTGTATGGATATTTGGATGGACGTATGTTTGTTACTCTTTCATGCAAAAACTACTGAATAGATTGTAATCAAGTTTTACAATATTATAGCACATACATCAGATTAACATTCTTCTTCTTCTCAAACCCATTTTCACCCACTGCTCACCGCACACCCACCTCACGTTCGGTCTTGTGTCCTTCTCATCCAGTGTTTTCCCGCTACCTTCATGATGTCGTCACTCAATCTCGTCTCTCTCTCTCTCGGTTGACGTTCCATTAACATATAGAGGCTATAATTTATAAAGCTATTAAGTACTAATCCTAAGTAAACGAAGTCGCAGATGCTAGTTCATACATAATGGTTATTACTGCTCAAGAGCTGGCATTGGTATTGCATCATACTAAAGTGTTAATCTATTTTTGTTGCTGACTGTACATATAACTCGCTCCCTACTGCAATGTAATGTAATTCATCGTATCAGCCTTTATAATTCAACCTACTGTTTGGACACAATTCCTCTCCTTGTCATCTAAGGAGGTATGAGCAGCACAGAAATTACTACTGCTATGTGTCTGAATCTAAATAATTTCATTTCATTGACGATTTAGGAACATAGAATAACTCTAGTATTGAACAATGTATGTACAGGCATGTGTGGAGTTATATAGTTATAATTTAAAAATAACAACGAATAGTTACAATGACATAATGTATCTTTTGTGCATGACGAACGAACATTGTCGTAACAAATTTGCGATAACCGTAAATCATAATTCAGTAGCAAATCGTTTTGTCATAAAACGTGTCCATCTATTGTCAATTGTTAAAGGTATTTCAACTTATTTTTAAACCAACTGAAATATTAGATTCTTGGATACATCACATTGTTCACTGAGTCTATATGTAGTGTCCATGTATTCATATGTTATAAGATTATTGTATTGTAGTGTTAAAGGTTAATAATCTGATGAACCACTTTCACATCCTCATCAGTAACTTATGTATATTATTGTTTATATTTACGATTGATTACATTCAGAATTATGGCATCGGAATAATATGAGTAAACGAAAAGCTTTTGTTACGTATTTTAGCTTTTGTTATTATGTTATCGATATGAAATCAGTTAAAAGGCATTTGTATAATTAGGTTATCCTTACTGGCCTGAGGATCAAGTACTCGTAATAAGAGTGAAGAGTACACATCTTGCTTAATAAGTATCGTTTAAAATGTTGTGTTTAATCCCAAAGTAGTTGCTTTGCTTCGTTGCAAAGAAAACCACAAGGCATGATTAGAATTAATTTATTAGAAATCCCTCAGGAAGGTTATTAATATGGGAAAGCTCTTAACACCGTCGATTAGAAAATGCACTAAATCTGACAATGCCATCTAGTTTTACATTTTGGAAATATTCTGTCAACTTAACATAAATGAAGCCTTTGTATAAAAACATATATAAGGACGCTCAAACAGCTGGTGATCCCGGGTGCTGTCGAAAGATAGAAGTCATTCCGAAGAAGGATTGGTGTGAGGCAGGAGGTCAATCGTAAAAATCGTTGACGGGGCTATTAGGTAATTTATCTTCAAGCATTTGTGTTGGAAAGTAACATTAAAATTACAACTTTTGATTAATTTAGGTATCCATAGTTAATGCATATCCAGTGTATAGTATAGTCAATTACTGTTGTACCGATATTTTGATTTATCTCGTAACTAATTCTATGACTAATATCCTGAAATGTCGGTCCGAGCATTAGTTAATAAACTACGCAATGGTTGAAATAGTTCGTTCAACTATTCCGTTTTGATGTAGCACTTTTGTTTCAAGTTTTAACTTGAGGTAGCAATAACATTTACCGTTAAATATTAGCTTCATTAAATATTAGTTTTTGGGGATGAATTGCTGACAAGAGTTTCGAAAGAATATGTGTTAGAGTACACTTCTTCCAAATCCAACAGTATTGTCGATACCAAGTCATAATGACCCCAAATAAATTGGGAGCAATAGAAGAAAGAAGAAGAATAATGTTTTTATGCAATCGATGCAGTAAAACCTGAACTTAAGATTTAATATTCTCGCTTGCGATGTATTCAGTCTGTTTACACTAAAACAGCTTAAAAGCTTTTATAGATTACACATGTACCTATAGATCACTATATAAGTGAATAATATTATATAAAATATTCTATACTAGTGTCCGCCAGCGGATTCGCTCGCGTTAATATCGGTTAAATTAAAGCCTATATGCTATTCTGGTGTATGAGCTATATTACTGTAAAGTTTCAGTTGTATTAAAATCCGTTCAGTAGTGTTTGGGTGAAAAAGTAATAAACACACATACATACATACAAACTTTCACGTTCATAATATTAGTAGGATTAACGACTAGACCTCTATAACGCGTGATTTTGAGTAAGTTCATAAAATCAAAAAGTTATAGTTACACGAGTATTTTACCCATTTAGTTACTACAATTGATTTCACATAAAAGAAGTAATCTTTAATTTGAAATCAATTGTTATGATTGTGAAATGAAACCCCATTTACAAGCGAAGTGAGTCTGAAATTGCATCCTTCGTCGGATGTAGACTTTATCTTGCAACAGGTTTTATGCTCGAGTCGTTCGGACACAATGCGAGCTGTGACAATAAACGTATTGTTTACAGTTTTTAAACCATAGTACCTACGTTGACATTTAAGACAGTATAATCAAAAAATAACACGATATAAGATAAGTATCCTATAGTTAAGCAGCGCTATTTTTATGATAATTTATTCTATAATATTTGCTAAACAACCGAAACCAAAATCAAATTACGATACTTCTTCTGCTTAGCGGTAAGCCCTTTGCCAATGTCGAGTGAAAATAGAAAAAAACAAAAATTGTACTGCAAATTGAATAAAAAATGGAGTTTCTGAACAATTGAACATGACTGTGTTATTACAACAAAAACTCGGGAGAAGGAGGAACTCCATCAAATCATTACCGTTCTCATCTCATATTGCTTTGACATCCGACAGCTGTCAAACTGTTGTCAAAAAGTATGAAAACGGAAGCGTTTTGAATTTGGATCACGGCGTTTTCCCACGTCAGACTTTTTGTATGACCAACAATCGGGGCTGATTATTTCATTACTTGCTTAAAATTGAGCCCTCGTCCGATAATCGGTAACCGATTTTTTGTAGGGGAAAAATGGAACGTCTTGATTGCAATACTGAATCCCACACGTCCTACAAAAAGTCGGTACGGTGACGTGAATTGGGCAGAAGCGCCCAGACCTTTTTTGTACCGAGAATAGCTCTTCTAATCTACGTTTCAATGATCACTTCTAAACCTCATCTCATTCAATCCCATGTTCATTTGATAAATTCACTGCATTAAGCCAAACAAATAATATTTAATTACCTACATATTTTAAACTGTTCAACATACTTCATATTTGTTACCAAAAAGTGACCTTGATTTTGTAAAAGTTCACCGGAAGTACGGAAGCAGGTTCCATCACCGGCAGCGATTGTCCTGTGGTTGTTTGGCCTACATAGGTGGACCGGTTCAGCTACTTGTAACATAATTACGTATTCCTTGCTCTTGGGTGCAGTTGTCCTTATGCCAATGTGACCTACGTGCTTTGAACTTCAATTAGTTTAGCATAATTAAAATTTTAGAAATTTACGAATTTATCAATTATGACTATTTATGATTATTTATTGATTTCGAATGAAATTCTGTTCAAGAACTAATAGTTATTATCTTAAGCATGAACATAAAAATGATAAATATGCAATTAAGAGTTAATTCGCAATAACTAATTATTATATTGATACTTTTTATTGGCACTAAAAACCAAATACGTAAGTTTTCACCAATTAAATAGTAGGCATTTCTCTTTGGAAGCAAATATTTATTATTCAACCAAAAACCTCTTACTTGCAAGAAGCGAAATTCACAGCTATTTCCTTATTATTTTTTAAAGTAAGGTTGTTTCCTGTTTAATCCTTGCAACAAAAGATTTTTTAATATCCTCATTGTCAAATGATTTTAATTGTTTTATTATTCACATAACGTATTTCGTTAGATTTATTATCAAAGTAAAGTCTATAATTTTAATTGAAATTCATAACTTTTCACAGACATGTTAATTCTTGCAAAGCCCTTTTCTTAATGATCATTGATTTAATCGATTTCACAGATAAACAGGCTGGAATGTTTCGGATACAGGACATCTAAGATAGGCCTTCACGGCATACGTACTTACATCGACAAACGTACCGAATAAAAAAATAGGGGCAATAATCGACTAATACTTAAGTTTTTTGTAAATATTGAAGCAATTATGTCGTATTTTATAACTATGTAAAACAAAAATCCATTTTGCTTATATGTAAAACAAAGTAATTGCAGGAAACAAATAATGAAGATGATAACTATGGCGACCGCTTGATAAAAAATAAATAATGAGAAACTAGATAAATGTATTTATTTATCTAAATATAAATAGGAACATTATTTTGCAAGAGAACCTTTATTAGTTCTTTTTTAGTACAGATACTATGTATTAGTATATTTAAAAATATTTTTGCCAACTTTGTCAACGAACATTTTGTTTCCGAAAATCAAGTTAACTTACTTTTTCAAAACCAATTTCATCAAAAGTGGATAACATTTTTAAGCCATGGTGAAGCAATTTCAGGGACGAAATTATTAATAATTATCAAACTGTTATTGATAATTATCCTTTCGAATCATGTGGCTGAGTAGGGTTATTGTTTTTTTATGACCAGGCGGAGTACAATGTTTACAGGGTTTAAGGGTTATTTTTTTTACAGTTTTCATCACATTTACGAAATTACGAGGTAAGTATTAATAATTACTGGTTATTATTAATAATAACCATAGTAATCACATTTACCGTTACATATATATTTTTATTTTTTACAAGTCCCAGGCACGGCTTGGCTACCCTGTCTGTAACATGGACCCGGCACTCGCACGTTGAGGTCGAAGAAAAAAAGGGCAGAAGTGGAGTCCAAATGCGAAGATAGCTGGTGTGAGAGATAAACCACTACGCTAGCTACCCACCCACCATTTTAGTGAGTATATGATTTAGCCGGCGTACTTCACGACTAGGACTACCACTTCTCATCCCGTGTTCAAACAGGAGTCCCGATAAATCTTTGTCACCCTTATATATATTTACTTGCTTGTGCTCGCGACTTCGTCCCCGTGGAATAGTTATTTTGAGCAGCATTTTAATTTTTGGTACTTAATTTTTTACTAATCTTATGTACACATATTTCCAATAAATTATAAATAGATTTATTTGGACTTTCATTCCCTTTTATCCTATTTTAAAACCCTAATGGTGGGATTTTTTACCCTAAATAGGAGAAATCTTCAAATATCTTTCCTTGTTTTGAACTGAAAATTCATATAACAATTTTTATGGATTTTACTATAAAAATAACGGAATTCTCATACACACTTTCATTCCCTATTTCATCCCCTTACGGGTTGAATTTCGAGATATCCTAAAATACTCCTTTCTTAATTTTAAACGGAAAAGCCATATATCCGTACCAATCTACAGGGATTTCAATATAAAAATGATGGATTTTACTTAATACCTGCCATTGTTATTTAAAGCTTTAAAACAATTCCAACTAAAACTGAAACAGTTAGCAGAAATGAAAATTGCACTGGATTCGAATGTCTACGGGACAATGTAAATGCAACCTGGCTGTCTGAGCGCATTGTGGGATATCGCTGATGCGTGCCGAGCGCTGATTGCGCTGACCCCACCTCTCACTGGTTACAGGTGAATTACACTATATAGAAATATCGCAATTCTCTATGAGAAAACTGTAGGGTTTCCAGTATGCTTTGATATATGTTTAAGTAGTAGAAGTATATGAAAGAAAGTTAGAAGATTCTCCGTAGTGCCTAAACTTTTCATCCGATTTTGATGAATAAGGTGTCGATCGAGTCACTATTATGGTCTGGGTCACTTAAGTTACATTTTAACTAACTGTTATAATAGAAAGAGTCGATTTACCTTGTAAACCCCGATTTTAACATTTATTTTACTCCGTACCTAGTCGCGTCACAGGGTTTTTTATTTAGATATCTTATTTTTATTGGGCTGAAGGACAGTTAGAAATATTTTTAATCGTATGATAGCGTATATTTATTTTTATTGTGAGAGATTTACATAGCTGAGCTGAACTATAGTATTATATTATCTGTGCTATTACAAAGCTGATAAATACAGTTCAAATATTGGGAATGAAAAAAGTTTTGGACGTCTATCCGGTAGTTTTTATTTTATATTACTAACACGCGAGACATTTGGTGATAAGCGGTTGCTACAGTCTACGATAGTTTTATTGATCCCAACTGATTTATTTGGAAAGCTTAGTATTGTTTAACCTGTTAACTACCAGAACCCAATCCAACAGTTTTTGTAGAACACTAAAGAAACTATATAAAAACTGTTTTTCAAATGTCGGTGGCAGTGACCCGAGATATCCTTGAGTTTCTCCTTGAATACGATCGAAGGCACTACTGTACTGTACTGGATTAACGACTAACGGGATAACGGGATTGGGGAAATTTCATGAAAGTTAATGAGTAGAGTACGTTAACATTTTTAAAAGTTTGTGGTCGCACTCTTACGAAACGGTTTGATCGATTATTGTGTTTTTTTTTTGTATTTGGTAGGTATGAGAATATGTCGTAAAGTATATTTATTAAGGCTAAAAAAAAATTATATATGACAGAACAACGTTTGCGGGGTCAGCTAGTTGTTTATGATATTTTGGAAATAGAAATTAAATAAAAGAAAACAAAATGAGGAGGTATGTATTTAAGATTACCTATACCTTTACCTAGACTTTGGTCTCGAAAGATATATCTTAAGAGCTTCCCGTTCAAATTTAGGTCAATTTCGTAGAAATAAATTTCCTTTTTGAAGTACAAATTGAAAATTAAGAAGCAAACACAAATGAAAAAATAAGATTACTTGAAAATACATCTGCATGTATTTTCAATTAATCTTATTTTTTAATTTGTGGTCGCTCGCGGCCTCGCTTGCATTAATCGGTATGATATAGCCTTCCTCGATAAACGGACTATCCAACACAAAAATATTTTGCCAATTTGAATCAGTAATTCTTGAGGATAACACGTTCAACCAAGCAAACAAACAAACAAACACTTTAGCTTTTTAAAATCTATTAGTAAAAAATTACAAATACGCTTATTTATAAATTTTTACTTTCTCGTATACGTAGTATAGAGGAAGTCTGGTAATCGTAAAAAAATTCGACTTCGAGATTTTGACGGATTTACACGTTTTGGACCTCCCTGAGTCCAAGAAAAACAATTTTGGAATTATGTCTGTGTGTTCTGTGCGTTAGCACGATAACTCGAGTATGCTTTTACTAATTGCAACCAAATTTAACACGCATGTTTTACAACAAAATATAAGGTTTCTATCAACTTTTGAGTTGTTTTCGGTATACGAGAAAGTTAAGGGGAGACCACTCCCGATTTTTAAAATGTATTATATGAACATAAATTTGTATTTATTGAAATCAGTGTTTATATGCAATATTTTACAACAACTTCAAATAGGTACTCACTCTTAAAAAGACCCATTTTGAAACACTTTCTCATTTTGTCAGAAAAGCCGATGCCCTTAATTACTTCTCCCATAAGTAAAAAGTTAACACTAATTTGATGAGACCCAAGAACTACGTAATACTTATTAAACTGTACAATATTTAAAAAAAAACTATTACTGTCAACGGTTTACGATACAATAACAAACGCGTAGACGGCGCGTACGTAGCACCGGCCCGCTACGAACTGATAAACTATCAAAGTACCGGCGCAAGCGCATTACTGCTAACGTACTGCGAGGTCACTTTTAACAGCAAGCATCATTGTTTTTATCTCAGGCTTAGTCAAGAAAAAGTAGTGTACAGTGTAATTAGCTTATTAATGTCAATGGTCGAGCATCGGTTATTATCGTTTCTAGCACTCGAGTATATTTGTTTAATATCTTTGTAATTTTTAAACGAACAGAGTGTTTATGAAACACTTGAAGGGTGTCTCCAATACAAGCAATTAGAAGCAAAAAGTTTACCCGACTACAAAAAAAAGGAATGAAATCGGCTAAAATTGGGGTTTACAAGGTAAAATGGTAAAAAGGTTGGTTAAAATGTAGCCTATGCTATCCGAAACATAATAACGAATCGATTAACACCTTATTCATCAAAATTGGATGAATAGTTAAGGCGCTACGGAAGAACATACGTACATACAAACATAGACAGTCAAAATCATAACCTATCGGCTGGCTACGCCGTAGTCGGCTAAAAAGAAAATCATTATTAAAAAGTTACATCGGTATCTAGGTACTATCACGTACCCTAATCCCAAAACATTAGTTTAGGTAATAAAAGCACAGCTTTTGGTTTTAGTCACACATAAAGCCACATCTGGCAGTATATGTCATACACAGTAGTGACAGGCTGCAAACCTGTCGCCTACATAAAAGTTACCTTTAAATATAAATTTTCACTTGACATCGGCGAAATGCGTAATCTTTATGTGTCGCGATCGATATTTAAATAAAAGAAGAAGAAGTACATAAAAGAGACATAAACCCAAAAATAACTAAAACTTCAGTGAACCGGCAACCAGACAAAAGCCTGCAATCAGGCCAGTCAGCGTATTCGCTAACTTTTTTTTGACAGTTGAAAGTGATAATCACCTAGTGAATTACATTTCCATTGCTGTTTTACACGACACGCTATTATGACACGTGTCGTGTAAAAACAGCAATAGATATGTCATTCAATAGGTCACTTTCATTTGTCAAAAAAAAGTTAGCGAATAGCCCCCTAGTAGTTATAATAAAATTGAAGTTGATAACTTTTTTTACAAGAAATAAAGTATATTTAGGTCTGAGAAGGAAAATAAACAATAGTTTAGAAAAATTGAGAAAATTTATTTTTTAATGTTTCAAAGACATATTTATTGTTCTTCTCGCACAACTTACGTACCTATCAATTTAGTATTACTTTTAGTATTTACTCATAGGCCTTGCCGCAATCAATGTTGAAAACAGTATTTTGTATATATTTTGTTCAACAGTAAAAAGAAAAAGTATAATGTTGCGAAAAACAGTACAATACTGTTTTAAGAGTAGGTAATAGTTGCCGAACCTAATAATAATCTAAAACTAAAACATCTCTGAAATCCAGGTAATAGTTATTCATTGTAGTAGCAAGATGTGGACTAATTATAGAAATAAGTACTTAATTACAATATCTACAATCTTTTACTGCAACATCTTGGATGTCCATCCAAGATGTTGCAGTAAAAGTAAGCCTCCCGATCGCGCTATTTACGAACGTAAAAACGTTTTCATATATTATAACATCTGACAGCTGTCAAAATGTATGAAAACAGATGCGTGTTGGATTTGGATAATACCAGTGAACACATGTTTTATATGCGTTCACTGGATAATACGTTGTAAGTAGGGGGCAGTATCAACGCAACATAAGCTAATAAGTTTTTATGGAAAACATATTTTTTTATCAGGATATTACCTATAATTATAAATACGATTAAATTAGGTACTTAGGTATATTATACTGGTCCTTTCTAAAATAGCATAAGCTTATGTAAAACATACATTTTTTGTAAGATTTTATTTGCTGTGATCAAACATTACAACCCGCACTTTTTATAGATACGTCATATGGGTTTTAATAAGCCTACATAGAAACCAACATAAGAGTCGTTTTCATCGGTATTTGAATAACAAAATAAAGAAAAATTCTAACTAAAGGTTAAAACGCACAGCGCTAGTAGGTATACCAGTTAGTGAGGCAACGATGGTTAGCGACAAAGTACCGACTAAAAAGTTCTACACAGAACACATTTTCATACTGGTACGGATGATAATCCTGATGAAGGAAGAAAGACATACAATATACCTAATCTCACCATCTGCCTTCCTTTAAGGAAAATGGCTTATGGCGTATACATATAGAAAGCTGGTTGCCACCACCAGCGCTTATCGTACTGATAACCGCTACATCAAGCAAGCTGATTTAGGCAGGGGCTGCCTGTCTGTGAGTATTCGTGGTAAACAGCGCAGAGGCAAAGGTTGGCACGTCCCAGCGACATTTGGAACTTATTCGGTGTGGAGAACGCTGTCGCTGGAAAATACCAACGCGGACCAGTGCCGAAAAGTGATGATAAATTTTCATTTGCACTCCACTTCTGCTTTCCACCAGGTGGAGTAGAGTCATTTGCTTGACCTTTTTTTACAAAAACTAGCGCTCCGCCCGCGACCTCGTAGTTTTTCTAATCAAATAGAGATAGCCTATTTCACTCAAGAATAATGTAGCATTCTTAAGATGTAAGTAGTTTTGAAATCAGTCTATCACTTTTTGAGTTTATTTGTTACAAACATACAAATTGTTCCTCTTTATGATACTAGTGTAGAGCACTTTAATGGTGAAATAATTTTTGTAATCGGTCCAGTAGTTATTCAGTTTATTAATACAAAACTTTCCTCTTTACAAAAAAATATTTGTTTATCTAATACAATAAAATGTATATTGTACGCTAGCCGTATGTTGCCGGCAGAGTAGAATACCATCACCCCATATCCTCCAATGGGTGTCGTAGGCGACTAATGGGTCAGCAAAGGCAAAGGGGTATTGATCACTTTACACTCCATCCACCATTCGGCAAGCTTGGTGGACTACTGCCTTAACCTCCGATGACAAGGAGAGGGAGTTTCTCCCGAGTTCTTTTTGCAAGAACACGTGTTGAGAGACTGACTGCATTTTAAACTCAATCTATTACTTTATAGTACATTTTCACTTGATATTGGCGCAATGCGTAATCTTTGTGTCACGATCGCCATTAATTTAAAAGAAGAAGAAGAAGACAAGGAGAAGCCTTGAGTCCTAGCAGTGGGTCGATTTGTAAAGGCCGATCATGCCGTTACGAATGAATGAATCGAAATTCAGAGTAATCCAGAATCTATACACGAGTACAAACACAAAGTTACGCCTTTCTCCCAAAAAGGTAGACAGATATCACTTCTTTCCACTTGATACGATCCTTACATACTTCTTTCTCTTCATCTACTCATCACAGCCTTCATACATGCTAGGCGAATTAGTACTTTGATGTCTTCCTTTAGGGTGTTTTCGAAGTTCGCATAGGTCTTCCAAGTCACCCGTCCTTCACATATATTTAAAGGTAATGTAAGGCACACACATCTAGACAGTGAATCTTTATTATATGTAACTAGTGTCGCTAGCATGCTTAGCAGATACTGTAAATTCTCTTAAAGTTTTTGAACAGGCTGTCCGTCCAAAAATACTATGAAGTTCAAGTGCTAGTTATTATTTGTATATTATAAAAACAATTGTATTTAATTGCTTATCATGCCCTAACCTTATAAACAAATACATCCGCGCTATGTTTAATTAACTGCTTTTTACTCTGACCAGTAAAGGCCGTGTTTGTACTTAATTAACTATTTCCCGTTAAATAGGAAATCCGAAGAATATTTAAAAAAATATATATTTTATAAACAGTCCTTCCCATAGAACACATGAAATTTGTTCTGTATACAGTCAGATACGTTATGTATTACTTCTGATTATTTTATTGGCAATACCTATACACTATCATGACTTACTTCGTTTTCAGTTTACTCAACAAAACAAAGGATTTTCCGTAATATTTGGCAGCTACATTCGAAATGAGATGGGTGAGAATTGAGATCTTAACAGAATTGCACGGCAGTTCTGCGTGTGGCCACGCAGCACGTATGCGGGAGTGGCCCGCACGCGAATGCAAACCCGCATGACCCTAAAAGGGTCCTAAATGGTGAATATAACATTTTAATCTGTGCCAGTAGTAAGTAAGCTGCATGCATCATATAGATGTAGCAGTCTTTCTTGGAAACCACTTCGTGAAAATTGTATATAATATAGATTAACATTGAGGACACGCACAACATTCTTTGAAAGAATCGCGCTATTTAAATCCCAGACGTATTTGCAGAGATTAACATCATAATCTCGTGGAGGGAAATTAACATTTTGCGGAACTGAGACTATTGTTATGATAAATTTTTGTATTTTAGGTAAACCAACTTTTATGTTTGCCTTTATTAGTCCTTGTCCATGACATCAGATATACTGGCTCAAGATAAGGTAAAAAAACCAAACCTTAACTTCATCCACTTTACTTCATAGGCAAAAGCCTACCGATGGGTAGTACAATATTAAAGTGTTGTGTATATATTGATTTTGTGTGTTTCATGTAAAAAAGATTCTAGTTATTCATTGTACAATGTACACAAGTTCTCTTTAAATTCTTACGACGCCTTTGATGGAACCATCACCAGTATTACAGCAAATCCGGGTGGTGGCAAACTTTTTTATGTGACAAAGTCTAGCATTTTTGGAATAATTTTATTTTTGCGTTTACAAACGCGTAAATATGAATACTAGAAAAATGCACTGAAAAAAAAGCCCGCCTGAGGCAAGTCGATTTTTTTCTAGCATTTTTGTCGATTTTTATAAGAATGTTTTCGGTAGGTACTTATATTTTAAAAATAGCTATTCAATTGATTACATTTTTTTATCTGCTATTTTAAGCCTAGTCTAACATAAATAATTTTTGAAATCCAACTTATAGTTTATGAGATATGCGTGGACTAACATACAGACACACACAAATACAGATACAGGTACACTCATGAAATTTGGCAGACTTATAGAGAAGCTCGTACCTGGTATAGGCTAATATACAAAAATTGTGCAATTCTAACAATATTACATACATACCTGGTCGGATAAATAACCGACTTTTTACTTTCTCGTATACGTAATATAGAGGAAGTCTTGTAGGTAATCGTCAAAAAATTCGACCTCGAGATTTTGACGGATTAACACGTTTTGGACCTCCCTGAGTCCAACATTTTTTTTGGAATTTATGTCTGTGTTTGTGTCTGTGTTATATGCGTTAGCACGCTAACTCGAGTATGCTTTAACTTATTGCAACCAAATTTAACGCATAGAAAAGAGGATTTATGTAGACACAGTTTAGGAATCTTTTTTTTCTTATAATTTATTCGTATGAAGTGTAACTACTTATATTATTTTAATTGTATTTAAAAATTCTATGCCTTAATTGTGTATAATAACATTTTTGTGCGCCTATTACATACCAGCTATTTTTTGTAATCTAAAGGTGTTTTTAATAGTTGTTAATATTGTTTTAATTTAGCTGTTATAAAAGGTTATTAATAGGTAATTTTTATAATAATTGGAACAGTTTAAAACCAAAAAAGATAACTTCAGCAGCTGCTTTTTCATATTAGAGAGGATGGAAACGTGGAGGTCTCAGCGTGCGGTTGGATCCCGGATGAATGACCGAAAAATTTTCAACTCTATTTTCTTCGTGCTCCAAAGGCAAGTTAAGCTGCGGTCTCGGCTACTGTCTGAAATATGGCAGACGGTCCCAATTTATATGAAATCGGACTAAAAATCGGGAGTGGTCTCCCCTTGACTTTCGCGTATACCAGAAACGACTCAAAAGTTGATAGAAACTTTATATTTTGATGTCATACATGCATGTTAAATTTTGGTCACCCATCCGAGTACCGACCGCGCACTTGGTAGCTTAACTTTCGTGATCGACGGCTCAAAAGTTGATAGAAACCTTATATTTTGATGTCATACACTCATGTTAAATTTGGTTGCAATAAGTCAAAGCATGCTTGAGTTATCGTGCTAACGCACAGACACACACACAGACATAATTCCAAAAAAAATATTATTGGACTGAGGGAGGTCCAAAACGTGTGAATCCGTCAAAATCTCGAGGTCGAAATTTTTGAGAATTACAAGACTTCCTCTATACCACGTACGAGAAAGTAAAAAAGAGGCGATGCGCTACGAGTCGTAGTCGTTCCGTAGCCGCCGTTCCGTAGCGTTCATGTTAAAAAGAGGAGTTCCCTTTCCGAGCTGATAAATGTGCTTAGACCTTAAAATTTAGCCTATGTCAAAGGGAACATAATAACGAATGTTTGCACCTCCTCGTCTCCTGAGAGGGCGGCTGCTCCGATAGCCTTATAGCTATTTTGGCTCTACGCAATAAGGGGATGTGTTTAGTCGGTAGGAGTCCGACATAACCCTAGCGGCCGGCCCTTAGGGCATCCATGAGGATTCACCCCCTCCTTCCCTCGTTTGTCCAGAAGGTTCTTCGGACTGTTTTCGCTGCTCTGTCTTTGGAGAAGGAAAGGGAAAGCAGCGAGAGGGCTCGGGGGTGAAAAAAAATAACGAATGTATTGACACCTTATTCAGCCAAATCGGATTAAGGCGCTACGGAGGAACATACAATAAAAATGTGATAAAAATGTGTGGACACATTCAAATGGGCTCGATTCTCCATTGTAATCTAGTGTGATATCAATATGTGTACAATTTCAAATTTTAAACCAATATTGTAAGGGAAGACGTCTTAAATAATTTTTTTTTAGAATAAGTTTATTTATTACTCTTTTTTATCTTAATATATATAAATTACGTGTCACGTTGTTTGACCGCGATGGACTCCTAAACTACTTAACCGATTTTAATTATATTTGTACACCGTGTGCAGTTTGATCCAACTTGAGAGGTAGGATAGTTTTTATCTTGATAAGTAGTCATATTTTTTTTACTGCAGATACAATGTTATAGGTCAGTAGTATGAAATTACCACAGCAACGCGTGACCGGGACAGCTAGTTACGTATATTATTATGATGTTATATATTATGACTTCAACACGTGAATTATGACTCTTTCCAAATCAAAATTATAAAGGGAGGATAAAACTTGTCGAGTTTCTTGCCGGTTCTTCTCAGAACAAGGCCTCTTGATGGCATCAAAATTGACTTTCATAAATGTACAAATTGTATGTACCTAAATGAATAAAGAAATTTTGACTTTGATTCAAACGGGCATCTCTCGGCTGATGCCCGTTTGAATGAATGATGATGATGAATCGTCCTTGTTGTTAGCTTTTGTTTGTTCATTTATTGAAGAATTGTTACTATTTGAGTTTGCCCCTTTACTCTTTTTTACCACCACAGGCTGTCAACCTGTCACTATTTATCTTTGATTTGGAAGCACTACGTGGCCCATGCTGCATGGCTTTATGTGTATCAAATGTTTCCAGGCTCTGCCCAACTCCTCTTGGGCCTACGAACATGAACTTATGTAAGTATATATTTATTTATCTAAAAGTGGATTGTTTTGTATTGATTTTATTAATCACTAGCGGACCCGATAGACTTCGTCCTGTCATAAAGAAATTATTCAAATTTTTCTCGCCGTAAAAACCATCCTTGAACTTCAACGAACATTTTAAAAAAAGAATTGGCCAAATTGGTCTAGGCGTTGTTGAGTTATGCGCTTACCAACACATTTTGCGATTCATTTTTATATTATAGATTTTAGTTTATAGCCTCTTTAAGATCATTTACATTCATACAATACTCTTTAATATGAGACTATTGTATGAATGTAAAATCTACCTGAATTCTGTCAATTCATTATTCAGACAAATAAATATCTCAAGACGCCTTTGTGTTTCTGTAATGCAAAGACATAGTTTAACAACATTATTTTTATCTAATCACCCGACGCTATACGTACTGCTACTCAGTAATCCTATCATTGAATAAACACTCCAATTCCGAGATTAAGATTAACCTTGTTAGATGTTACGATCATTTTAATTATCAATCCAAAAAAATCGTATTACAAGCCTCTGAAGATAGCGTATGTTATGAGTAGATTACTAATTTACAGTACTCTGCCATTAATAAAACGATTTGAAACTATGATTGAAACTAGAATATACTCTTGTTGTTTCTTTATAGGAAATACTTGATTAGTAAATCATGTAATGAACATTATCATATGTAAAAAACCTATCTGTCTTCTATGATAAGTTTCGGTACGTATTATCTTCTAGCAAACATAATCTTGTCTCATCGACGACGCTGCATGGTGGAGTGATCAGTAACGCTGCCTATACATCGGGCGGTCCGGGTTCGAGTTCTGGTAGTGGCAAATGTTAGTGTGATGAACACGAATATTGGTTCACGAGTCATGGTTGTTTATATATTTATCTAGTATCCATAGACCAATTTTTAATGATACTTAATTTGGGCTAAATAATTGGTGTGAGCGTGGAAAAAAATGTTTTTTTTACACAGAAAACCTCTCTTCGGTTTCTTATTTTTCAAAACTACGACATTCAAACTAGTTTTGAAAAAACCTACAGACGTAGTTTTTTGTATGTATGTACTACTTATGTTAAAAACTTTCTCAAATATCATAAACATCGGTTAAGAAATAAGGGTGGTAAAACGTTATCTCCGTTTGTATGCAGACGTTTTCTTTGCAGATTGTGCTCGTTGTTAGTTAAATATTGCATCAATAATTTAGACAAAAATAATATATGCCTGACCATAAGCTACAACGATTCCAAGAGTTGATTCTGCTGACCAAATAAAAGAGCCACTTTATTTTTATTTATTATTATTTCACTACATGCAAATCCGTAACAGTATAGTCGTTATTCATGATAAAAATATTAAACTGAAATAGCTACTAAATCAAATAAGTTACACAGCTAATAGTGTGTAAGAAAAAAACGCTCATTTCATAGGCTTTGCCTTAACTAAGTTAACAGCGTGATAAACCTATTAAAAGTTGGTAGATCAGCCTTATGCTAAAGAATTCTCAATTTATCAATTATTTCATCACATGAGTACATTTGTGAATCACAGACAGGTAAAATTCATTATGCAATGTTAATTATTGACAATTAGTTAATGATAATAACATAATTTAAATAACTGTATCGATTAAGCATATATAAATAAGGATTCATTTTTCTCTTCGAGTTCTCTGTTAAATGCTGGACATCGTCAAAGTCGTTATTTTAAAGCTAAGGACAAACTATATAACCACAGATCAAAGGTGAGTCTTGAACTACAAATTATATTAAGTAAGTAAATAATCTCGTTTAAAATATTATAATTCATTATTCTAACTGTAAAACTTTGTTGTGTAGCTAACATAAACAAGCAGAAGTAAATAATTTAATGTACATGCTCTACATGTTAATGTAAAAGCTCAATCCTGAGACTTAACAGTAAAACCTACAATTTACCTAATCCTATTAGGTAAAGGATGAAATCGTGCTGTGATTATCGTAATTTCGGATTTTTGCATTATAAGTTAGTTCATGGTTATTTTTTTTACAACCAAGCGAAGAGGACCTTATGTCTATCTATCTATATTTATAACTTAAGTAAGTTTCTAAATAATTGTTTTAATCCAATAATTACCTACCCGCACCGTTTACAAAATTCTGGTCTAATCAACAAGTTAAAAATGGTCGAACATAGAGACACTGCTCCTAATATTATGTGTGATAGCTCATTGGATCTGGAATGACGCCTAGAAAAATGTGCCTATTGCGTGTATTACCACATAAAAAAATTCAAAAGTTATAAACAATTAAAGATGTAAAAAAGGCATTTCGTGAATGATTTGAAAGAATAATAATATTCAGACACAATTGATTTCAATTGTTATTTATCCTACATATGGGTCTACCACGTAGTAAAATATGCATTAAATAATTAACTTCGATAATTATCTAATTATGTTTTCTTTTCCAGATGTACCGTGCAACCGTTGTTTGCCTTTTGGCTTTATGCCTATCAGTGCAAGCGATGCCGAACCCGTCGCCAAATTTTATGCTAAGTAGTCTCCTAAACACTGACGAAAAAGGCTCTACCTTGATTGACTTCAATGAACAATTTGGAGCAATTGCTAATCTTATTGCCACTATAAAAATTCAATTCAAGGAGGTTCTCAAGGAAGCGTTTGTGCAACTTCTTGATTTTATTCTATTTGTTTTGCAAAAGGTGAAAGTAAAGCTGATAAAGAAATTGGAGACATACACTTTGGCTGACATACTGGTTTTCGTGTGTGACTTCACTACAGATTTACTTTTGACGCCTGTTGTAGCTGAGGACTTCAAACGGTTGCCTGCGAGAGTCACATTTCAATCAGAACATAGGGATTACTTACCTCTGTCACTTCTAGGTTCTAATGATATGAAATAATAAGCAGCTAGAGTACCTAGTAAGAAAATAATTATTTAAACTGTTGTAAATAAGCTAGCCTTATATATTTTCATGTTACACATCGACGCTTAAAAGAAGAAAGTAAATGAGTTTTTGTAAAAGTGGTAAATAAGCTAAAGAAATTACTGCATTAAAACAAAACTCGAAGATTATTATTTGTTGCGATTTTTATTTCCTCTGTCCATTGTTAAATACCAAAGTTGCTTGCAAAGATTGTTGCTAACACAAATGAACAAGGCGTAACAGAATAAAATGTATTTAGAGCTAAAGAAAAACTGCCCTCCTAATAGAATTTCCTTTTCCATTCCTAAATTTAAAATACTTCATAGTACTTACACTGATATGAAAAAAAGCCTTTAAAGGAGGTTCTGATTGAATTAAAATATATACCTAATATTGAAACCATTTTTATAATTACGAATAAGTATAACGAATTTCTGTTTCTAAGCTTATGAAAAAATAGTAAGTAAAAACACAATGTAAGTACCTATGGGTATGTAGGTAATACATTCTATATTTTTTACAAATCAACTTGAATCAGAACGATGATGATGATAGATATCATATACCTACCTACTTATCTATAGGTACTTATAATATAAGAAAACAATATTCAGTGTAAACATAAAAAAATAGTTATTCGTTTAGTTTAATATAGGTAAATATGCTTGAAGAAGGCAAGTAATTTACATAATTTTATCTTAAACCGCCTTATCGTTAGAAGTGAGTTTTGTTACAGCTTAGTGTTTAAAAAAAATGTAAGCACATACATACAGGCGTTTAAATGTAGTTAATTTTTCTAAACACAACTTTACTTCTGTGTGGTTTTAAATCACTTGGCTGAGTATTGGTCAGTCAGTCATCTTCAAAGGGGTGACTTTGAATACGCCAAGTTTTTAAACGTTGATTGATTCTAGTTGAATTAACTATCGACCTATGCCTTTAATTGAATGCCAGTGTTTAATGAACGGTCTTGGCATCAAATTAGCCAGCTATTTGACCAGATGGCTGCAACATAATTATACAGATTAAGTTATTGTAGCTTATGTTAAGTAGAATAGCGATTCAATTATCGTTTATAAAACATAACATAGTACCTAACCAGTGTTTTTATTAACTAATTTAAATGCTACAACTATTGATAGGGCTTACTTGCCCGCACACCCGACTCTCTATGTTTCTGAAATGTAAACACAGTATACAAAAACTTATTTAGTATTATGTCGGAGCAGGCTGCTCTCGGAAGTCTTCAGAAGGGGTCATGTTTATGAAAGAGTCTCGTGAGCGATAGAGGTAAACGCGTGAAGCAATTTTAACACTTTATATATTATAATGTTCAAATAATTTTACATACTTAAAAAAACAATTCGAAATAGAAATCACTAACACTCACTTAAAAATCTCTCAACCACGCTAAGGCCAGAATCAACTGACTAACAATCACAATAAGTACATTCGCCCAAACTTTCAGAGTCTGTTATCAAATTTAAGATAAGCTTAGAACCGTCCCACTACTACGTTCAGTGACATAGCAATAGCAATGATATCACCTTTGTTCCTATGAAACATTCACGCACTTCTTGCTTCGCACAGCTTGCTTACATATAATAATAATAATACTATAATATATTTTCACGCTCACACCAATTATCTAGCCCGAAGTAAGTATCATTAAGAACTTGTGTTACGGATACTAGATAACGGACTTTTTTTTAATATACATAATCATTTTAGATATTTTTATAAATAAACTTAAATAAATATATAAACAACCATGACTCGCAAACAAACATTCGTGTTCGTCACACAAACATTTGCCGCTACCAGGATTCGAACCCGGACCGCTTGATGTGTAGCCAGCTATACTGACCATTCCACCACGACGGCGACAAAACAAAACTTTCCAGAGAACTAAGGTAATTAAAATGTCATGTTATTATTGCGGGCCCTATAGGGCGCCGACACGGCGATCCTGTCGGAGCGTGGTCACGATCACCGTAATGATACTCTGTCGCCCAGTGGAAGAATTTCGTGTCGGCCGGTGCGCTGAATATAAACAGCGCGCGCGTTCTGCGGAGCTAAGTCCCTTCCAATTAGGACGCCCTTGGGAAAGTCGAGAGACTCCCGAGAGGGAGATACTCGGTCGCATAGTGATCTCCCAGGAACGTTCGACTGACAGGCTTGATGATCCCACAAGGCCTTCTTGAAAACCCGGTGACGCAGAGAATAATATCAGCGATAATCTGCAGTATTCAATAAAAAAAAATGCGGACCGTAGTCTTGTTCGAGTCGTCGCCCTGTGAACATCTTTACTGAAGCTATGTCCAATAGCTTTGTGTGTGTTATAGTAGGTAGTTAGAGAGAGAAGCAAGGACAGTGGAGGAGAGCGTTAATATATTACAAAGGATACTTTAAACCTATACACTGGGTCACAAGTCCCAGGCACTACCCCTGATTCTCTTTCGTTTTTATGTGATTTCGGGCAAAAATCCTGATAAATCCCCGACATACCTATATATATATAATATAAAAATAAATCGCAAAATGTGTTGGTAAGCGCATAACTCAACAACGCCTAGACCAATTTGGCCAATTCTTTTTTTAAAATGTTCGTTGAAGTTCAAGGATGGTTTTTACGGCGAGAAAAGTTCAAATAATTTCTATAAGACAGGACGAAGTCTGTTGGGTCCGCCAGTAATATTATATATACGAAGTTGCATACGTAATAGTAGTCTTGTTTTTCGTTTTCTATTTCATTTGGTATTTTCAAACATTATCGCATACTTTTAAATGACCCTGTAATTAGGTAGGTACTAGGAAGTGCAACAAAAACCAGTCACCTGTGAATTGTGTAGATAGGTACCTACCACAGATATATCACTTGCATTATTAAATCTGTGGTAGGTACGTACTTGTGTTTATTTTTTATTGAGTAGGTACGTTATTGTAAGTTTACTTACAATAAACGTAGCTACTCAATAAAGTACAGGCATATATTTTTTCTTTTTACCCGACTGCAAAGAAAGGGCTATGTTTTCGCGTATCTTGTATGTTTGTTTGTAATATTCTTTATTACCTCATATTTTTCAAAGGGCTGAACAAATTACTATATTTAAGGTATCTTTAGATTGTCTTGACAGCCCAAGTGTTCTTAGGTAATTCATCAATATGGGCTTCGATCATCTACAACCGTGATCGAAGAATATGGGTATCAAATGAAAGGGCTTATCTTAAGGTTTTTAAAAAGGTATATCATGACCGTATTAAATAAAAAACTAAAAAGATATAAATAAAAATAAATAAATGATGATTGGAAGCTAGGGCAATCGAGGGCAACCCTCAAGTTTTATTGGTATGTAAGTATTACGATTTTTGTTTTTTCTAAAGTTATTCTACCATTTGCGTCTGTTAGTCATCATCTCATGTTGATGAGCTGATGATGAAAGGTAAAACTCCTTAACGATTAAGAGTTGGATGATAATTCTTTAAAAGGTTATAGGTACGTATAGGACCAATAGTTGTATCCTTACATAATATTTGATAAAGGTAAATCACTTTTCTTCTGAAAAGTATACATGTTGTTATAACATGGAATTCAATGGAAATAACAAATGGGACCCAACGTTAATATTTAAAAAAAAGGGATCTAAAACTGGGATCTAACAAAAAAAAATGAAAAACCCGCTTGCATAAAAAGTCAATTAGTCAACTGAAAAAATAGAAACAAGATCAAACATTATGACAAATTCTATGCCTACGACTGTATGTTACATACTGAACAAAAGTTCTAAAAATTACCTCCAATATGTTTTAAGTTTGCCTTTAATATTTGATCTTGTTTCCATCTTTTCAGTTGACTAATTGTCTCTAAAGCAGGCGGGTTCGTCAGTTTTTTAAATTTATTGTTTTTTATTAAAAGCATCTAATATGTCATAAAATCGGATAAGAAATATGAGTAAAACGTTTTCTCAGTTTGTATGGAGACGTGCGCGCCGAATAATCCTTTTAAAATTTTTGGAATATCTGTCATTCCTCCGCTCGTAGAATTAATAAATTTTTGAATCGGTCAAAGCAAAAACATTTTTCCTGTTGTTTTGTTGACGAAGTTGATTCGAGACAATGTCGCCCTCGTGGTAGAGTGGTCAGTAAGGCTGCCTACACCATTAAGCGATCTGGGTTCAAATCCTCTAAATGTTCGTGTGACGACCACGAACATTAGTTCATGATCTCTTACGTACTTGAAGATTCCGTATCAAAATAAATAATTTATGACGTATTTGTTATCAGTACCCATAAAACAATTTCCTTAATTTGGGGTAGATGGTGTTTGCGTGGAAATGTATTGTTTTATTATTATAGTGTAGCTATTCAACTCACTACCCCACCAATGCTAAAGGTGTCTATGTATGCATAAGGTGCAAGATCAAGTCTCAATTGAGTTTAACTAGTCAATTTGTATGAAAATCACTACTGACGTCGGTTTAGAATCCCGTGATGAGTAGTTTTCCAATGACACTTCAATAACTTCGGTTTCTTGATTCTCGTGTTAAAATATTACCTACGCTAAATTAGAGATCAAAGATAATTTGTAACATATAAATAAACTTTTTGTCTACTTAGTATAAATATATCGTATGTATTTATGTATTAATTAGTGTTATTATTGTCTCCTTTATTATATTTTGCATATGATGAAGGGGATAATAGTGATAATAAAGTATTAAAAATTCATATCTAAGTACCTACTCGTACATTTGTTAATGCTAGATACCTATTTGTTTATTGTATAGCTTCCACTTAAAACTGTTTAAAATTTGTTTCACTTTTACGGAGTCTAATATGTTATTTTTGTATATTTTTCACAATAATACACTATGTAACTACGGGAACTCTGCCGACAAACTGTTTTACAGTTTGGCAGAAATTATAATATGACTTTGTAAACTGTAACTATTTAATAAATAAATAAATAAAAATGTAATTATTTATATGTATTTTACGTAGGTTTAGATCTTATTTGTATACTTTAACGGTTTTTTTGTTGTGTATTGTTTCTTACCGCTTTTTTTTGCATCTGCGTCGCCTACCGTATTCAATTTATTTCACACATTCATGGATTGACTGGAAGAGATCTCTTTTATAGATAAGTTCGCCCTTGCAAACTATGTAATTGACAATTTATCCTATGTATTTATTTTTTAAATGCAATAAAGAGTTTATAATTTTTAAAAACTTTTGTTTATACAATAATACATATAAAATAGATATAAATGAATACAAGCTATTAGGTAGGTACAGCAGGTATAGCCATGTGATGGCGGCAGAGTACAATAGCATCACCCCATATCCCCCAATGGGTGTCGTAGGAGGCGTCTAATGGATCAGCAAAGGGGCATTGATCACCTTATACTCCGACCACCAATCCGCATTGGGCAAGCGTGGTGGACTACTGCCTAAACCTCCTTCGATGACAAGGAGAGGCCTTGTGTCCCAGCAGTGGGTCGAATTATAAAGGCTGTTATGATGATGATGAAGTAGGTACAGCCAACAGCATATCGCCTTTTTATTACTAAATGCCGAATTGTACCAGGTTCAATATAGATGGGAAAAGTTTGTAAAGTAACAGTCTGTGGCACAGAACACAGAACTCTTTCTTTGTTCTATGGACCGTACTATTCTGTAAAAATCTCACTCATTTCGATTTCACCTGTCACAATATTAGGAAAATCCTTAGTGTTGGCGGATTAACTGGAAACGAAGTTAACTGAGGTATTCTAAAAGGACATTACATCGCAGTTAGAGAATCATATTCCTTCAAAATATTACTTTTTTGTAAAAATTTAATACTCTTTCATGTTTGACAGCTAAATTCGAATTGAAATGTGAAGAAAAAAAATAAAAAATAGAATTTTAACTGACTTCAAAAAAGGAGGAGGTTTTCGATTGCTAAATTCGAATTGAAATGTGAAGTAAAAAATAAAAATAAAAATTTAACAGACTTCAACAAAGGAGGATAGGTTTTCGATTCAACTGTATTTTTTATGTGTTACCTCATAACTCTTTACTGGTTGTACCAGTTTTGAAGATTCTTTCAACGTTTGGAAGCTGGTGCATGTCGTGTGGTCTCATTTAAATTTGATCGACATCTGACGAGCAGTTTTTGAGTTATCCATAATAATGCATATATAATTGACATCGATGATCTCGTAATAGTTCTATCTATCAGTTGTTTGTCTAAAAGATATCGAGATAGTTTCTTGAAAATTTTTATACTAAAAACGCTAAAAAGCAAAAAAGAAATTATTTTTTAATAAAAACCTTCAAAACTAAACACAAAAAATAAATGTTTTTATGAGGTTGGTGCGAACCTCAATATTAGGAATGAACATTGTCACTTGTATGTTTGGGACCGACCTCAAAAAACATTTAGATTTTAATAAACAAAATTTTTATATCTCCATTTTTAGTTTTGAGGGCAAGTTTTTATTTAAAAATATTTTTTTGATAGACATAAGTTACATACGCATAATTATAACTTATATCATGCTCTTAATCCCAACAGGGGTTGAACAAAGCATGAGGTAACATTTAGATATTATAAAGCGCAGTGGCTCTAATTAGGGAATAAATAATCTACCTATCACATCTTTAAATAATATTCTTTATAACGCAACTAAATGAAATTAAGTGCACCTAAGTAAAATAAAGGCTATCAACCTATTGAAGTTAATGATTATAAATTGTTGCGTTGCCGGATAAACTCTACCTAATCTAGAGTAGCCTTCATATAAAAAAAAAACTTTATATACGACCTCTTTACATACTGTTAATTATCATAATATTGTTCCTTCCAACTCAAACAATGTTAGATTATATCACGATTGAACCTTAATTACCACGAAGATAGATTCTATAGGTAAAATATAAGCTTCTTGTTGATTACATTATATTACATTAGGTATCAATAAAACAATTGACAAATCTATATCTACGTATCCACTATGTATATATAGACATACATACATTCATATAAAAATGAATCCTTGTTTCCCTTGGTCACGTCATAACTTCAGAACGACTTTGCCTATTTTATTCACCTTTTTAATGTTTTCTAATACTTTGTACAAGGTTCTTACGGAAAGAAAAATTAAGAAAATTGCGTAGAAAATTGGATGATTAGAAAATCTATTGAAATTATTTAATTACAAAGCGAAAATATGGTTGATAAGTGACTACAGTTGCACAAAGGCTTCCACCGTAGTGCCTAAACTATTCGTCCGATTTGTGTCAATCGATTCGTTATTAATATCCGGGTAACATTATGGTACATTTTTACCGAATTTAAGATTAGGTGTCGATTTTACCTAGTAAACGTGTCGCGAATGGCTGCTTAAACGGCAGTCCCTGGCACTCGCCCGAGGCTGACTGGATCCGCGTGTATTGCCGTGTACTATTTTTTTTTATTATCTCATATTGTAGCTCACACTTAGGTACCTACATTAGAATTACTAATATTTTCTGATTATAAACTCTATTTGTTATATCTACTACTCGATGTAAATTAAATACCTATCTACTTAATTTGGTTATGGCAGAATAACAGAGGTTGTGGATTCTCTTCAACCACTGAGCCATAAGCCGTTTTGTCTTGTCTTGTAAGTTTAATTTTAAAATAACTATGTATTTTCGTATTGTTTACTTAGAGACAAATAAAAGCATTATTATTATTATTATTAAACACCGATTTTAACCAATTTCATTTTTTTTTATTCTCTAGTCGGTTTACAGTTTATTAAACTTTCTGTTTGTTGAAGCTAGTAGGGTGCACATTGTGGTGCACCCTAGCTTCTATAGCGATTTATAGAATATACAAAGCATGCAGAACCTTGTTCCTAGACTTCCTAGTGTTAGCGTGGTTAAATACAATTCAATGTTCCTTTGACTTCATAGAGATTTTTATGACTTGTTTAGGAAATATCGTTATCTATTTAACTAACTAGATATTTTACTCGTCAATGTACATCTGTAGTCCATTATCTCCTGAATGATATTACTAAGACTACCGTTGATGTAGAAACCTTGAATATACGCTTGAGTCCATCAACATCTGTTATTAAGTAGGTATGTCGCAAAATATGCCAATACTATAGAGGTATGTGCAAACTGCATACAATTATACACATTTCCCCTGAGCATTCAAAGCTCTATCTACTTAATAAAACAATTACTTAATATTCCATTACAATAGCACGACTTATAGGTAATAACGCAGCATTTTAGATGTTTACTGCTTATATCAGTAAACACAAAACCAATTCGAATTTATGCCCTGTCGAAGAACTACGAACGCGATATTTACGCTTCGCATGGTGTTGGTAGACCTGGAAAAAGCTTACAACAGAGTACCCCGAGAGGTTGTGTTTGGTTTTGTTTTGAGTTCGAAAGAAAAAGGTGTGCCTCGTAAGTATGTACAGCTAATTTGTGCTATGTACGATCGCACCAAGGATCGGCGCTAAGTAAGGACTTAAAAGGAAGAGATGCGGATCTCTTCCTTTTAGTTAAGGATGCACTAACGACGAACATACAGGAAGAGGCACCCTGGTGCGTGCTGTCCGCCGACGACATTGTAGTCGTCGATGAAGATGGACACCAAATACAAGGGAGATTGGAAAAGTGGCGTCCGGTCCTGGAGAATGTTGGCTTGAAAATCCAACCTGGCACCAAAACCGAGTTCAGTTATCCTAAAGGTCATTTTCCATATCATTTTTAAGGCGAGTATAGTCGCAAATGACCTTGCGCGCTTAGGCTAGACTAAAACATTCTCGCTCGGGTAGGGACCCACAATATCTACGCACCATGACGTACCGAAACATCGCGTTTACGTTGCGTGCATCTCACTACTTGATTTTATCTGCTTTTATCTATGATATGTAAACTGAGATTTACACGGAGATAATTCTGGAAAAAGGAGAATAGGTCAATATTACCCATATACATTTTCTTTAGATTATTGCTGTTACACTATCCAATTCGTGTTTAAATACAATACCTTAAAACTGGCTTCTATTTACATAAATAGCTCATAATAGTTATAATTAATGTTTTAAAAAAAACATGATTCATTTATTTTGTTGATCTTACATTTAATAGCTCACAACCTGTTCAACAACAAAAGAAACCCGTTCTTACATTAATTGAAACATGTAGGGAAATGCGTAGTATTAAAGGAGATTGAACAATTGACGTATTTTCAAGTTTGACTTCAATAGATAATTGAAAAAAAATATTAAACTAATTATGAACTCCTAATGAAATTATGTTACAAGTCAATGACGGACAATAAAAATATGTTCTAGGAAGGCTTTTACTGATGGCATTGAGATTGTATTCGTATAGGAAACGGTAGTCGGTAGTAAAACTAGTTCGATGACAATTCACGCACAGCTCGACTGACTCACCCCTGGCTAGTGATCAATCAGAGTCACAAACTTGAAGCAGACCACAGGAACTGAATCTGAACCTCTGTCGGATTCTGCAAAACAATTTCCTACTAGTCATAGCTAGTTGCCGCTTACTACATATTTAAATAATACTCGTATGAAGGCATGTTTAATTATAGACTAACTAATTCAAAATACGTTTAGGTTAAAGGCAATGATATTCTTTAATATAAGTAATATCATTGGATTTTTAAAGGTAATAAGACTCTAGTGAACTATTTTTGATGATGATAATGGCGAAGGCCGAAGGATGTTGATGGATCCGCGGTCGTGCGTTCTTCGTAATGAACACTATAGTAGATAGCCTGTTACGAACTGGCCATCAGGCCGGTGAGGTTTTATACCTTTTCATAAATTGATGTCTGTGACATCTTGGTGGCCATTGTCTGGTTTTTATGGCTGTTAGTCGTTCCTATGTTTTCTCTGTATTTTTATTACTGTAAGTAGCCTTAGTTTTATTAATATATTCTTTTACTTTGAGCTCCTCTCCCTTATTTCATACAGTCCACTTTTCACACCAGTTCGTTACAGCCTGTGAACAGGTACCGTCAACGAAACCTGGTCATCTCGTGTTTTCTTGAACTTTTTATTTTATTTGATGTAAATGTAGACAATGTAGTTGTTTATTCTTAGATGTATTATTGGATTTATTTTTTGGTATGCCACACATTGTATTCTTGTTAACCAGAGGATCATAAATGTATACTTAGCACCTAAATTGAACGGCATCTATCTGACTTTAACATAAAATGGGGTAGGTATCAAAAGTTAAATTAATTAGTACATTAATGTGGTTACCTAATTGATTGTATAGAAAAGCTTTTACAAGACAAATTCTTATATAAATGACACGAATGCGTGGGGGTAATAACTGCCCAAAATTTACGCATGTAAAACTGTAATTTTAATTATATTGTTATTATCTATTGACATGTAATGATGTTTTGAAATCATTACCAAATTGTAGGCTGTGGAGTTTCTTTCGACATTTCTTCTCCATCTCAGCATATTAATAATTATTGAAGTAAAATAATTATTTCGTCCCGAAATGGTGGTAGGGTTTTGACGATTTAAAAGTACTTAGCAAAGTCCATTTAAATAAAGAGCTTTTTCATTTTTATAGCTAAGCAACGGTCGGTACTCGGATGGATGACCGAAAATTTTTCAACTTGATTGTCCTCCGTGCTTTGTCAGGCAGGCACACGGCCGTAAAAATCTAATGCCATAACATATAGCAGTATTGTCGAAATATAGACTGCGTCGTCCCCAAATTAATTTTAAGCAGAAAGAAGAAAATAAGACTAAAGGTGCAAGCTGTACTCAGAGAACCTGCTACCAATAAGACTGGCTATCTTATTACCGTTGATTATATCAATATGGCGGCAAACTTTTATATGATAATGGTAGCTGGCCAGGCGAACAAGTTGAACCACCAACCAACCCGAGACTAGTACTGGACCGGAACCGATCCCGGTAGGCGACTCACTGGAACTACAGAGTAGATTGAATATTCATATTCTATTATTAAATATCAGAAGAGTTTGTTTGTTTGGTTGGTTGAACGCGCTAATCTCAGGAACTACTGATTCAAATTGAAAAAAAAAATGTGTTGGACATTCCATTTAACGAGCAAGGCTCTATAAGAACTGAAAACAACTTCAACGCTTTGTTCAATGCAGATTTGATCAAAAAGATTATAATACTTATACTTTATCGCTTTGTATAACATTGCATCAAATGTCTACACTCAACAAGAAACTATGAGGAGTCGCATGGCCATAGTCATTAACTGAAACAAATAGTAATAAATATGATTTGAGTTAATAACTAAGTGAATAACTTGCACAAAATAAAACTTCAAGATGAATTGAAACCGCGAATGAATTGAAATATTATACACGAATACTTTGTTTATTGATCATAATGTGCAAGATTTTCCTTTCAAACAATTTCAACGAACTTAAACTTGGGGATTCGTAAACATAATCGTTAGTTTCGCATACGAAAACTCACTCCATTAATCTTGTTTTTTTATATATTGACATTTAAAGATACGGGTTTAAATTTACAATAATTTCATATGTAAAGCCAGCTTTGAATATATTCATAGATAAGATTTGATCTACGTTTCTTTGTTGATCGCAAAAACATGGAAGTAAAAACTTGAATCTAGTAGGGCAGACCGAGGAGGGTTGTGACAATGTTTACTTTAACGAACATATCGCGCTAAAGAAACATTCCACAAAAAATTATGACCTATATGATTCAATTTAGTTCATTCTCATTCAGAAACCATCATCTAATTTAATGAAAGTTTGAAGGTTTCTAAGATAATCAACAAAAACAGAAACTACTCCCCGTGGCGCAACTCTCCTAACACCGAGGTATGTTGTGACAGGTACCAAGATAAGTTATAGACTATTAAAGTTATGAGTAAAGAATATCACATATTATTATGAGTAAAGAATATCACTATATCAATAAAATAAAATAAAAAAATTGCATCTTTTCTTGGTGCACGCCTGGACCTCATAGGGAACCTACGTACCAAATTTGGAATCTCTAGACCCAGCGGTTTGGGCTGAATACTAGCATATATGTAGGTTGAACCTAAAATAATATTAACTGTCACGTAATAGATATTATTAAGACCAGGTAAGATATTCACTACCTTTTATACAATCTAATCAAACAAAATTAGGACAAATTACGTTTGCGAAAAAGAGTGTTTTCTTTTAATTTTTCTTGTCAAGAAATCTTAACGTTTTTATATGCATTTTTTTTTAATTTTCTGGTAACAAACTTTTTGTTATCTCGGTGACTTTTTGCAAAAATCTGGCAGAGTCATATTTTCTGATAGGTTAAAGCCCTTTGCCTATTCGTAAGGAGTAGGAATGTAAGGAGAAGAAATTTATAAAAACGTGTCAACTAGTGATTCAATTTGCCTTTCTGAAACACTGTTATCATAGGTTTGTTACTTTTGAAAAAAAATAGATGTAAATGATGCTTTATTGTCATTATTTTTAGTTTTTTTTTTTATTTCACTTTTAACTATCTGTGAAAAGTTAACTATGCCAATATAATTATGTTCAATCGAACATTCATAAACTTGCACTCATCCCGCAACGTTGTCCCCGTTAATTCTTTTTGCCTATGTTACTCAGTAGCATTTCAAACGATGAAAGAATTTATAATCTCTTCTCTTTATAATATAAGTATAGATTATGAGTGTAGATAAAGGTAATTTTTGACACAAGCTTTCATTGCAGACTACTTGAAACATTTGACCCAAACAAACAAACGTACAAACAAACATTGCAAGGTAATAAAAAACTTAGAAAATAATTAAGCAGAAAAATAAAGGTAAATAAGAGAGTTTTGACAGGCTGTCACAACTCACCTAGTGAACAAGATGCAAAAAAACACACTCCTTGAAACTTGAAAAACAATACAATTTAAGAAAAATATCATAACAACGCAAACGTAATACAACACGATATAGGTATATGTAATCAAAATTATGGGAAAAAAACATATTTTTCGTATTTTTTATACTGACGATGACGTCGTGCTCTCTAAACCGCTTTGCGTGCGCTGTTGGCGCTTACATACAAGTAGCGCGACTCTATATAAGAAGAGCTCTTACAGATTAGCGACAGGAACAAATAAGCGAGTTGCCACAACTTAACTAGTTTTTCAACCAATTCTCCTTGATCACCCCTACTATTACTGTTGTATAATACACTATACAGGGTGTAAAAGACATGAGCAGTCAAACGAAAACCATGTATTCTGCTCACCGTCATAACATTTTTCTTCCTTTAGACTATACCTGGGAAATTGATAGTTACGATTTTATTGAAGGTCAAAGTCATAATTTTTTTTCTCATTTTTTTATGAAAACGGTATTCTATACGTTATTTCTTAATTATTGTCCAAAGAAACATCATCATTTTTTTTAGTATTTCATAACAAAAAATGGCTTCAAAACGTTAGCGTTCAATGTATCTCACTCGATGCGCACGGACACTAACGAACGGGGCCGCCGTCAAGCAAAAGTAACGCGGTTTTGCGAGTTGCGTGCGAGTTGAGCTCTTTACATTGCGCGGTACAATTTGCAATTTTTTGTAACACCAAAAAATAAAAATCATTTCCCAGCAATATTTTTTTTGAAATATGTCTTATTTTGATGTATAGAATACGTGGTTTTCGTTTGACTGCTCATGTCTTTTACACCCAGTATATATTATAGTAAACACACATTAGAATTAATTTTATATTATTATAAACAAGTATAAATTATATAAGTAATATTATAATTCATAATTTCTAAGGCTTTAAAATGTCCATATGCTAGAAATTGAATATCAGAACATCTTATAAATGTCTGTGTTACATTGAGTTCCTCTACAGAATGTAATAATAACTCTGAGCAGAATTATGCTAATTTGCATTAGGTATGTTAATGGACCAATACGATACGGCCTTAATTCTTTACAATCGGCCATAATAATGTCGTTAAATTTAAAACAATTTGTATTAATTGGACAATACATTTTTTACTAACCAGCTACAGGTTACCCATTTTCATCAAGTTTGTACGTCAAGGATAAGTCATTTAAAATTGGAACAGGGTATTTAAAGATTCGTGAAAATTAATGAGTCACGCATTATGAATATTGATATTTTTTAAATATATCGACCATATTTCATTGAATGTTAAATAGGCTATAAATGAAATTATTTAATTAAGAAAAAACAATATATTTATTAAGAAATTTTAACCCAGCATTTATTGCTAAATAGAAATGGTAGTCCTGGTAGTGTTTATGCTAGCAGTATGGCAATATCCTTAACGGACAGCATTCGCACACACGACGAATACTAACACAGGGATGCATCAATTTCGTTCTAATCTTAAACGTTCGATTGCAAAACAATTTGCGTCTTAGTATTGCATAGCACGCGTGACATTGAATAATGCAGTATTTAGTACTCGACTACAAGCTAGTCACTTAAACAACAAATATTTTGTTGTTTGTAAACACATAGAATACACTTGCGATACAAAATAACGGGCTATTAAAATATTGTCGTTTTTTACTCATTTATTACAGCTTCAACGGTTTTTTTTTATAAAAACGCGGATCTTGGTGGGCCATCAAGCCTGTAAGGCGAACGTCTGAAGAGGTTTTTTTTATATTCCGTAAGCCTCTCTTGTGAGGAAAACTCTCTAAACATAATTATAGCGATTCGTAAGAGCCTTTAGGCCGTTCGATACGGAGGGACTTATTTTGAATGATTTATGAACTCTATAATACCATCCTTTACAACTTTAGCACGTGCTTTATCGAGTAGCCTGTTTGTTAATTATGTATCCTTCTATAGCAGTGGTTTCCAAACTTGATGTTTCTACGCCTCCCTTAAAATTTTTTATCATTTTAGCGCCCCAAATATTTCTTATTTTTATGTATAGTATAGAATACATGGTTCTCGTTTGACTGTTCATGGCTTTTACACCTATATTATAGTATACTTTTATTTTTAATTTACGACGCAGGTATTTCGTTAGGCTTTTTATTGCAACAAATCGTTTTATTGTGCAAATAAACATAGGGCTCGACCAGCTTGCACCTAAGAATGAATATCAACCTGCAACTACAGAATCCTAAGCAAGTCTGGACTAGAATATAGTTGCTTACTAAGCTACATAGAATTATGTAGAGGAAGTGTTATTTCTCTGCGGTCTTGTATGATTGAGTTGTGGAAATACTAAACCACTATACTTGTGAATGATTTATTACATATTTAATTGATTGAATAATAAGTACACAATTATTTATTATTTATGTACACTTGTTAAAAACGCATCAGAGCGATTTCTTGCTCTTAGATGATCGTCAACAATAGAAATTTTAAATCGAATACAAATAATACATACCTATACCGGTAGGTATGCACTTATACATAGGTAGGTCACACTAAAAGTTTCTGGAACTGGCCACTTATTTTTTTCTTATTTATTCCGGAAACTTTTAGTGCGCCCCTCGGTAAGTACCTATCAAATTAAATCATCAAACTTAACAACTTTATATCACATAAATTACGCCTTTCTCGCAAAGAAACTCACTTTCTACGTTTCCTCTATATTTTATTCGCTTCTCTCAATCCTCATAATAATTATGTGTATTACAAAGCGCTCTGTGTATTTTAGTGTCTTGTCATAATTTTAAATGCTCAAGTTTCCTACACATCATAGGAAGGAGTAATTATATGTCAGATTATATAAACAAACCAAATTGTACTGCGTAGGCGCTGCTAAATTTACAAATATCCTTATACTTATTTAAGGTAAGACCGAGATGTCTGCGTTAACTACCCAATTGATAACCGTATTTTAGACATAAATGCTAAGCTTGCATACAGTAATAAACTAAAATCAGAACCCATTCGTCAAATTAAAATATACACTGCCTGCGTTGGAGTTTATATTCAGAGCCGTATTGAGGATTCTGTTATCGTCAAAATTATAGGCAGAGTTGCGTGGTTTCATCTAAAATATTATTTTGATTAAGATTTTTATTTTATTATTCTTTTTTATTTTGATTACTTTTAAATGAAATCACATACTCTTATATCGTGGTAAAGGATATTATTTCCAACAATACATTGAATAGGATTTGCTATTTAGCATGTACATGATTTGTTTGTTCATATTAAACAACATTAAACTTATACCTCACCTAGACTTTAACGTGTTAGTCTATTTTAAAACGCGTCCCTAATTCCGGTTCTGGCAAACTGTCGGTGTTGTAATACGCAAAATGCGGCCAATACTTTAATGAAATTAATAAGGCCAAAGCAGTCTGTTTTATTGTATACATTCTAAAACAAACCAGGCACGAACTTATGTAAATTTTGAATCAGAAACTTGACCACAGGCAACTATTAGAACGTGTCCTTAAATAATAAGAGTTTTAAGACGTTTGTGAAGCGGGAATTTCTCAGGGGAATTTTATACGTCTTTTGACAGCACGACCTCCAGTGTAGGTAAGAGTTGTCGATAGTACAATTATCTAGACTGAAAAACGCGTCTGTCCTTTTCTCGGATTAATCGATTTTGGTTTTCACACCAAGTAGAAAAACTTTCGTCTGAGTTTTGTTTAATCGTCTCGAATTTTTTTGTTAAAATTTGTTTTGATTTTACTTTTTATTTAATATATAAATAAAGTCATTAATTATTTCTTTTTAAGAAACAAAGCAACATACTTATAATAGAAAATTGCGTATGTCTGTCTAAGAACTAAAACATTAGATTTTCCGGATCTGGAAATAAGATGTAAGTGAAAAAAATCGACTTGTCTCAGGCGGGACTCGAACCCGCATCTTCTACAATTGTGGAAGATGCGGGTTCGAGTCCCGCCTGAGACAAGTCGATTTTTTTTCAGTGAAATTTTCTAGTATTAATATTTACGCGTTTGTAAACGCAAAAATAAAATTATTCCATAAGATGTAAGTGATTCTAATTAAGCAGTTAGTTATATAGTTGCCTATAATAAAGTAATTTATTATACTTCAAGTAAAATACACTAGTGTTTCTACTAGTGTTTTCTTTAAGTTGTCGCGAAAGAAATCAAGTCTAAGCTTACAGCGTTTGTTACTCTTAAAATAATAAAAGGCACATAAATAAGTTGAGATTGTAATTCTTGTTCTTGTGTATAATATAAGAAATAATCAATATTATCTTTTTAAATATAACTTACTAAGTAATAAATAAGTTAGTATATTCATTTACATACATCTAATAAAGTAGTGGCATGCATTGTATCATTTTTTAAATAATTATATGCAAAATGTACAAAGCATTTAATTATGATTTATTACGAAAATAAATCTCTTTGGCAACTCTTACGCGTTCTGTTCATCGACCTCGCTAACCCTGACATTGACTGGCGCTTCACTTCAATATCATATGCATAAGGTTTGAACTAACTGTAAATATCTTGCTCATTTTTGAGTATATATATGTTTGTACAAGTTCAAGTAGTATTAAATTCTGATAAGCCACTGAACTTTACAATACAATTATTAAAGGTCTAAAAATTATATCGTCTTATTACATATTTACATTGCCATTAACCGAATTAATCCCTTCCCTTCACTACTGACCACTAACTAATTATCTGGTATTAAAATTATACCGCCCATCGATTGCACTGCCCATATTATACTCTTCTAGATAAAAGCCTAGATCCCGACGAGATAAAGCCAATTTATGGCATTATTCACTAAGGCAAACATATTTTTGTTATTCTGGTTTAAGGCTCGTTCTGAATTTTCCATCTTACAAATATGTTGGTTAAAGTACCTTAACGTAGAAGTTTCCCCCGAGTTCTTGTTGTAAAAACACGTGTTAAGGGACTCCATTTTTATCTCACTATACCGTACAATTGCCTGTTACTTAAAGTAGGTACATTCATATTACTTGACATTGGCGAAATGCGTAACCTTTAAGTGTCGCGAACGCCATTAACTTTAAAGAAGAACCTTAATGTACTTTTAACTAAAAGCACTTTTAACAATTTCACTAATTTTAATCTCCTACCCTGCTTCCAATTTATTTGGAGTCGGTATATTATCAAGATACTACCACATGTAGACTAGTAATACTACTAAAGGTTTTGGCATTAGATTTTACTGCCAGCCGCCTGTCTAACATCAACCCTCCTTGATCCTGGCATATATCCTCCAATGTCCTGGTCTCAAAGTTGTAAAAGTCGTCATTCCTAACCTCTGACGTGACTTGTTTACTACTGCTATCTTTCGGCAGAACCCGGGACCACCAGCTTAACGTGCGATCCGAAGCACAGAGGAAAAGCGAGTTCAACTTTTTCGTTCACTCATCCGATACTGACCGCGCACTTTTTGGCTTTTGTGATCGTTCAAGGAACGAACGACCGCGGTGCCATTGACCTCCTCATTAATTTCATTAATTTTCCTCATTTATTTGTTGATTAAGTTGATTTTCTAAAGTTGGGTAGAGATATTCCTACTATACATACACCAGACAAAATCAGTATTTTTTTGTAAGAAATGGGGCACATACAACGGCGGATATAACATATTGATTTACAACAACTGTTGTCAAAAATTTGTTTTGGTTTTTCCATTTTAAAATAGAATCAATAAAATTACAACTGTTCTAACTCTAAAATGCCGACACAAAACTTAATGTTGACTAGTTTTATTGCGGCTAACCCATCGCTTTAAAATACATTTAGTGGCAAACTTGATACATAAATCAGTTATAAAGAACGGTGATGTCACACACCTTTTCTTATATTCAGGTATAAAAAATATATAATGTCTGGTTTTGGAGTCAATTATAAACAAAAAAAAATGTTGTTTAATTTATTGAAAAGTTGAACGAAATACTCATATTACATTTGTAATTTACACACTTGAACAATTTTTAATTTTTCCGTTATTACTACTAATATTATGAAGAGAAAAGATTTGTATTTTTGTAATGAAAATGCTTAAAAGCGACTAGACCAATATTAAAAATTATTGCAATAAAATATATACGCGGGCAATGTCGCGGGCAGAGCGCTAATTTACGATATAATTTTATAAAGAGAAAAGATTTGTATGTTTGTAACGCATAAACTCAAAAACTACTATAGACTAATTTCATTTTTTTTTACCATTAGAATGCTATATTATTCCCCAGTGGTATACGCTTTATCTGATTTAAAAAAGATACTTTGAACATTTTTTTTTCTATTGTGAGAATATTTTTTCTTATAGCTATAATTTATTCTGAATTAATTTTTGCTTTGGATATTTCTCAGTTATCTTTTACTATGGAAAACAATTCGAATTACGATTACCTACCGTATTTTTCGAGAAGTTAATGGGTAAAACTAAATTATGCCCGTGATCTTTGGTCACTTTATATTTTAATAAATAACTTGAAAGGTCGGATTATAGAAGTAAAAAATAAACATGTCTTTTAACCGATCAGGAGCCGGAAATTTAATGTTGGTATTGTAATGTGGCTATACCTGTGGATATACCTAGGGTAAACTTCTAGTCATTGGACACTACCAGTCATTGGACAGAACCCAATAAAACATTAATTGATAAGGTTGCTTTAAAAACTGGAATACTGCATGAATTGTCAAAAAGCAGAGTTTAGAAATAAATCAGTTGCAGTGTTCCATTTTATAAGCAACCTTATCAATTGAGTTCTGTCTAATGACTGGTAATGTCCAATGACTAGAAGTTTACCCTATACAATTTACTGAGACGGACAAAGTGTGAAAAATCATGACACATATTCCTTGACAACTTGAGAAAGTTACTGCTGCGTATGACTATTTCGTCTCTTTTGTCTAAGATGGACAGTCTTTTGTCTTTTGCAGCTTTTCAAAATTGTAGCATTTTCCATTTTGTAAATATTTTCCATTAGGTATACTTAATGATATATTTATCGTGGTTGTAAAGTAAAAAAAAAATATAATTTTGAGTTACAGTAGAACTAGAAAAAAAAACAATATTTTTATATTATAAATAAAACAACTTTTACGGATTTAACTCGCGTGTAATTAGATTTTACATGATGTTATTATTGCCCGACGTTTCTAATTACACGTGAGTTAAATCCGTAAAAGTTGTTTTATTTATAATGTGTAGTGCTCGCGCAAATCTAAGAGAACAATATTTTTATAGTTTAATATCCTAAATTACTGCCTTCTTTCGACAGTTACAAAATTATCAAATTTTATTTTAAAACTATCGATAAGGTAGACATGAAGTCGTTTCAATAACGAGTTGACATGAACGAACTTGGAAGTTAAACTGTCTTCTAACAAGCGTAGCGAATGTACCAAAACGTTAGCACTCAACTTACTATAGATTTGTGGTTTCACATGCTATTCCTGACAAGTATGCGGACATATTTAATGACTATTTCAAAACTAAACCTCAATTTAAAAACTTTAGGAAAAATAAATGTTTATTATTTTACATTCTCGTAGTATTGATTTTTACCTTTTACTTGCAAATTAATGAACATTAAGAAATAATAGATAACAAAACTAACTAAATAGGTATAGTTTAATTGTAGAATAGATTTTCAAACTTCTTAAAGTTTTTTGAAAATCCTTTCAAATAAAATTGCAATAAAATCGAATTTATTTAGCGGAATATGCGAGTTGTGTGTTACTTATCTCTTGTGTCAACTTCACAGAAACCAACAAGTACGTAGTACGTAATATGTCAATGTTAACAATATAATAACCCATTGATGCTATAATAATAGTAGCTAAATATAAATATTCAAACCCTGTTTAACGCAACCTTAAACCATGCTTTAGAGCGCAACATACAAGGTAAATATTGCAAGTTAGTAAGATAATAAAATATACGTAGGTATTTATAAATGTCGTAATCGATTACATCAATGTTAGTATATCTGCTTGCATCTTTAGAATATAAATGCTCAACTAAAAGCGCAGATTTTGTATAGACATATAAAGTCACATGTGGTAGTTTGGGCCATGCAGTACCTAAAAATAGTGATAATTTGCCAGCCTTACAAATTAAACAATTCTTTAAACATAACCAATAGTTGCAGTATTCAACTAGAAAGACCATGGCATGGCATATACCCTTATTAAACAATTTTGTCCTACTTCGTAATCTAATTTAACCAATACAAAGCAGATATAACAGATTGGACCAATTTAGTTGTAAGAACTAATTAACTCGCAAGACTTGTATTGTACTAGGTTAAAAATTGCTAAGTTAAACTTTATTATTCATCATAACGACCCTTATAATTAGACCCACTGCTGGGACACAAGGCCTCTCTTGTCATCGAAGGAGGCTTAGGCAGTAGTCCACCACGCTTGTCCAATGCGGATTAGTGGAGTATATACCCTTTGCTGATCCATTGGTCGCCTTCTACGACAGACGTTTGAGGATATGGAGTGATGCTATTCTACTCTGCCAGCATCACATGTTTATCGAACTTTATTATTGATGTCTATTAATAAATACAAACATATTTAAAGAAGAAATAGTAAGAAATGTAACAAAATTATTATTATGTATGCAATAATGATTTACCGACCACATTATACTAACTTATACTACCCCAATCAGAGAAAAATTAGAATATCTAGACCTGTTTCATAATCTTTACGTAAACTTTAATCATATTCTTACTTGAATTATTTATTTTTTATGTCAATGTGTAACTTGTTTTACAACTAAAGTTGTTTTACAAATAAATGTTTCGAAAAACTGGCTCAGGTACATGGAAGCTCAGCAACATGAGTCAATCATTTTTAATTTGCTCAAAATATAAAAAATACCTTGAACTTGATACATAAGAAGATATCTCAGACATCAAGGTAAAAGTTAGTAAATGAGCAAATTATTAGTTGCAAGGTAAACTACGCAAATTTTTTATACTAATGCGACCAACCACTTAAAGTTTATTAATATATAGGTAAGGTTTAATGTAATTTTGTATAATAATTAACGTTGAAATATAATTAAGCTCATATACAAGTATAAAGTATACTGTGGATAATAGATACTTACAAGTATCTATAAAATCCTAAACTTACGAGTAGATTAGTTACGAAGAAACGGTTATACAGTTGCGCTTATACAAAATTAAACATAGTGGCGAAGCGTTAAATTTTTATCAATAAATTGAAAAGATGGTTACTCTTAATATTTACGCGTACAGGCTAATGCCCAGGTAACGTAAGCATAGCTTACTACGTATTTCTGTCCACCGGAACGGATTCTACTGTTGACACTTCATAATATGTATTTCAGAAACAAAAAACAAACGTACTTGTGCCATGTTTCCTTCTATCAGCGATCAGCGGCAGGCTACTCGGCTTCTGGAGCAGTTCCTCCAGCTCCGGCTGGTGATCTAGCTCGTCGTTCCTTGATTTCATTTTATTAAAACTTGATACACTTTCACTGAAATATCATAATATTTTTCAGGGCAGCGCACTCGCGGGGTTGGCTAGAGGCAGGCTACGAGTGGTCCTTCGGAGGAGCATAGCTCTGGACTGCGGCGGGACATACGCGGGTCGTGTTTATATTCCGGTGACCAGCCGCTTCCGCGGAGACGGGAGGATGCTAGTGTAGCCGCACGGCGACTGAGCGCGCCCGCGAGCGGTCAAGGGTATTCAAACACCTCGTAAATCAGAACAACGCCTTTACGTTAGACAAACGTAACAATTAATTGGCACATTGCATTGCTACGAAGGCCCCGTGAATCACGTAAAAAATTCATTGATCCGCGTAATTACGCTGGGAACAATATGAAATTATTTATTAGTTATTATAAATCGATGTTAAGTAGAAAATTATGTACTTAATTGATTTAATCGCCACCCTTGAAAGTCTGCGAGGCGTGGTTATCTCACAATATCGTAAAATGTAATCCACCATAAAGCCTTTAAGACCAATTTGCTTTTTAGTTTGCTAAAGTACTCCAACAATATAACGGTAATTTTTCAACAATCTGATATACTTAAGTACTAGGGAAAAAAAGACTGAGCTTAAAATATTAAATATTTGTTTTTTTTTTCATTAATATCCAACTTTTGGAAAATTAAGCCTTAAACAAATATGTATCTGTCAATTTCAATTAAACCAATTGTTACTAATTAATAATCTACTATTAAGTAAACAATTAATATGTGAAACGTGACATTTAGAAGTCACTAGAATAGTGTTAGGTCCTTGTACATTTATATCTAGAGGATAGTACCTACGGCAAGAACCTCAAGCAAGAACGCACCGTCTGCTTACAAACGAAGAAAACTACCCCTATTTCTTATCTTTATGATATTTTAGCATCTTTTAAGTAATAAAAAAACTGTCTCTTAAGTTTTTCTAAAAAAGTTTTTTTTCAAATTTATTTTAATTGGATCATACATGTAAATTAAATAACCAACACCCTGAATACAGGTGGTTTGGGATCGGCTTCCGAGTTGATTTCAAATTTTTTTTTTTTAAAAAGCGATTATTTTTTTGAAAAAAAAAAGTTTTATTTCATTTTTTTTTATATCATCTCAGAAGCCGATCCCAAACCACCTGTATTCAGGGTGTTGGTTATTTAATTTACATGTTTTATATCGATTTCGAAAAAAGGATATTACAGTATAGTATTGATAGGACATAGTTTTTTCTTTTTAATTAACAACATTCTAATTTAATCATAAAGATCGGAAAGAAATAGGGGTAGCAGGTAAAACCTTTTTTCCGCCAACTTAAAAAAGGACAACATAGAAATATATAAATATGATAACTATCTTATATATAATTCCCGTGTCACGATGTTTGACCGGGATGAACTCCGAAACTAACAATCCGATATTATTATTTTTTTAATGTGTGTTTTATTCCAACTTGAGAGATAGAATAGTTTTTTATCGTGATAAGTAGTCCTCGTTTTTTTACTGCAAATTCAATGTTATAGGACAGTAGTTTGAAATTACCACAGCAACGCGTAGCTGGGACAGCTAATATAACTATAAGATAATAATGAAACATACAAATAAAATATCACCTACAATATTCACGAATATTTATGCTAATGAATTCAAAATAAGAACACCAATGTTTTGTAACGGCAACCAATGACGTATTACATTGACGGAGATGAACTACGTCATCGTCATTGGGACCCACAACACATACGTACTACGAGAAACTAGATGTTTGATCAAGATCTAGTTTTAACCGCGCCTAAGAAGAAATAACTATGTAAACAGTATCAGAGAATATTTTTGCCCATTTCGAGGAATGACAATTTACCGAAGGATTTTTCATTTAAATTTGACGCAGTTAATGCTAGTTAAGTATATAAAAATTATGAGGTCAAATCGGTTTTTACCCGACTACGGCGAAGCCAAAAGGAAGGGTAATGATTTAGCAGTCTATATATGTGTGCATGTTTGTATTTATGGATGTTCCACCCTAGCGCCTACACTATTCATCTGATTTTGTTGAGTGAGGTGTCAATCAATTCGTTATTATAATTCGAGTAACATAAGCTACATTTTATCTGACTTTATAAGAGGAGGAGTTTGAGATCTTTAGTAGAGACTGTTGATTTGACTTTTTTTATATTTAATGACATAGCATATGTACCTACACAATTATTATTTTATATATTGACCGCTGATTTTGACTTTGTAACAATAATTAATTTTTTATTTAATATTTAATCCCCCTTTTTAATATAATAATGATAAAATAACACATTAAATTGACTTAAGTACATATATTTTTGATAATTGAATAATAATATAATAATTTGAAATTGTTTTTAATATTATAGTAACCACCACCTATGTAATTTTGGAAACAATAAATATTGAGTATTGAGAATTTTTCCTTGTAAAAGATTTAATATAATCCCTATGTAGTTTGTACATAAAATCTTGTTGTGGTTGCTAAGCAATGTAAAATGGCCAAAAATGGAACTGCGACTGTCTTGTCAAAACGATTTTTGATTGTTGATTTCTATTGAAATCGAGTGCAGTCAATGATATTATATTTATTACATATAATATCATTGAGTGGAGTTGATTAATCCTTGTAAACACCGATTTTAACCAATTTCATTCAATTCTTTTTTTTTCGCAGTCGGGTTACAGTGTTTTACACTTTTTGCTTGTTTATTTCATTATTTTGTCTCTTGTGCCAACCCTGCAAATAGGTGAGGCATATAAATGTTTACATTTGTTATCAGGTAAAGATTTTACTTGGAAAATCAAAATAATATTTCCATAAATAATCTTCTACGAGTTTGTGCACGGGATTTTTGTGTTAGTCACAAGTGAGCTGTGGTGACGATATCCTAGAAAATGTATGCAGATGATGATACTATTAATATGCTAAACTCAGTGTTTTCCTGTAAAGCCTTTCTAGCGCCAGTAATTCACAAAGCCCCTTTAATTTTTATTGTTGTTTTCCTTTTAGACATGACTAAAGGAGATATAAGTATATTTGAGTAGGTATAAATAAATGTCCTGTTTTTTTATTACGCATAACCTTATGCGTAATAAAAAAACAGCCTAAATATGCCTAGCTACATAAAATATTGTCGACGTCGTATCGTAGTAATGGCGGAATACACAGGCGGAATATGTAGCGTAGTCGCAGACATAAAGACATACATACTATAATCACGCTCATAATCCCAAAATAGGTTGAAAAGAGCTTCAGGTGATATTTGGTTTTATTTACCCATAAGCCACATCTGGCAGTATGGGCCATAAAGTACTCCAAAATAGTGGCAGGTTGTTGTTGTTGTCAGTCACACAAAATATTTATTTATTTTCTCATCAAGTGCCTGAATTCAAAGTCCCATGGCCTCTAATTTTGATAAATTTTGGTACAAATATTGAGTAGAAGTGGATAAGCTACCTTTTATTGCGAAAAAAAGGTTTGAAAGGGTTGAAATAAGGGATGAAAGTTTGCATGGAAGTTGGCCATTGTTGAGGATAAAATGATGAAATTTTGAATTTTAGTACTCGATAGAAATAAATAAATATTTGTTCTAGCGTCTTTGAAATCTTGACCCGTGTGGGGATGAAAGGTCGTCTGGAAAACCAAAGAATGCAGCCCAAAATTTTCTTTTTGTATGGGTTTAAAAATAGCAAATGATAAATCTTGGTGGAACAACGACGTAATTGTAAGGTCCTACTATCAGACTAATTAGCGAAATTCGGAATTTTTTCTTGTAAATAATCGTAGCATATCTAAAACTACCTAACTTCAAGCTGTCATTTAACATATTTAAATTATCTCTAAATGCGATTACTACTAAACCAGCGATTGAATTTTTGTAAATGTTTAAACCGCTCTACAGTAAAATATTAAAACCGTAAGTTTCGTCGATGTTCCTCCGGATGAGTGTGTCAGGATGAAAATAACAATTATTTTCAACTTTATTTTCATTGACGTTTAGTACAAATCCTTTAGATTTACGTGCAAGACGTTTGATTTGAATGCCCTTCTCAGTACAGAACGGTAGAGCATTGCACATTAGCAGATTGAATTTGAAACGCCTGGACTGGGGCAGGCAGTCACATCAGTAAAGGGGAGGGACTGCCCCAGTACAAGCAGTGTAGTCTACTGACTCATATAGTAAAATGTTGTGTTTCGGTGAGTACGGTTGCCAGACCTTCACGGGTTACCTATGTGAAATCTAGCACAGTTTAGGGTAGGCAGATTAGGATTGAAACATCAGTGCTACAATCGTCTACACGCTACGCTTACTAACAGAACGTATGCTTGTTTGCCAACCACACAGTATGAATTACGACAGGAGTATTTTTTGTAGAATTTTCGCTTGTAAAATTTCATAAACATATCATTCCATACATGTACAAACATTTTAAAGGAAGCAAGGAAGCCTAGCAAGTGACAATAAATTTCTTAAACTAAAAATTATAATCTATAAATAATGCAATATAAATGTTATGGCAAAATTAGATCTACTTCCTAATTTTATAGGCAAAAAATACAGTGACATACAAGACAGTAAAAACTGTTTAAATATATCTTTACTTCCTACTTCTTTTTGTATCTGGGGACATACACGGGACAGTCCCTCACTGAAGACGCGCTTAATTTAAATATAGAGTCGACTCACCAGTTTTGTTAAGCAATGGAGTCACAATATACCCGACACAGGTAATATTATGTTTGGAAGGTTTTACTTAATAGTAAACAGATAAAAGATAAAATCTAGTAAAAAAGAAATTTAGATTGATTAAGTTAGCATGGCAACGGAATCCCCGTACCCGACCCAGGTAGGTAATAATATTGTGCTTGGAAAGTTTTAATGTTTTTAAACCCTTAACACTAAATAGTTAAAAGATGAAATCTAGTAAAAAATGTTGATTGACAAAAGTTAACATAAAATATTATTAATTTAAAAATTCCATTAAGTACCTATGCATTTTTTTCGGACCGCAGATAATATAGGTACGGCGTCACTGTTTTTTTTCCAAGGTAAAAAAGATCTTACTGAGTCCGCAAGTCTCCAAAGCCGACCTCCCTAGAGAATTTCAGTGTAAATAAAACAAAGGGCGACCCGGACGCGTGTAGCAAAGCGAGCATATTGCGGTACTGACCAGCGAAACGCTACAAAACCATCTTCTTTTTAGTTCTTACAAAAATGTTCCATGTTGCATAGAGACAAATAAAGTGATTTGTTTTTACTTTCTTGCACAAAGACAGTAGAAAGGGCGGACTTAATACTATACAGCATTCTCTAGGAAGGTGCGTGAGATGAAGTTAAATGTAGAAGGTAGGATCTACAAAAACTTAAATATTTAGAATAATCATATGGGAAAAAGTATTGCACACAATTCATAAACTATACAGATACATAGAGAGTGATTTTGTTATTTACTTCATGTTATTTCACACCCCTTGCTTCTTACAATATTCTTAAAAAAAGAATTTTGTATGCGTTTCTATTGAGAATGCGTGCTTTGTGCGGTGCTCCTAACATTGGTATAATAAAGTTAAACAGAGTATTGGTAAATAATATACAGATTTTCCGAAACTTCTAACTTGGATGTAAAGTAATTTTTATTGTATTTTCCTAAAGATACATTTTCCAGATCTTTCACCGGTTCACACAGATTTACTGGACCAGTGTAGCTTAGTCACCATTATTCCAATAAATTGAAAGAAAGAAAGCTCTGATATATAGATTCACTGTCTGGATTGGGATTTATACAATAAAATTTGTATAAATTCCAATAAAAAGGCAAGCAAAGAAATTACCTACATACATTACATTTCTGAACATACATCATGAATCCATCATTTACCACAGCTAACGTCAAATAAGTAATAAAGTTATCTAGAGTGTATTTACTTCATAATTCTTGCCTGGAATCTTAGCCCACGTGGTTAGCTTCTGCTGAAGAATTTTGTGCTTTATTTGGCATTACATAAAGGTTGGAGGAAATAACGACCTACTTGATTGATCGATTTATAACAGTGAAACATATAATTAAACCATGTTTATCTTCTAAGTACCGCTTCTATAAACACAACACAGAATCCAGTTTGTTAAATAGGTACCTATATTTACATAATCTAAACTAATAAATAACCCGGACTGCTCAGATGATTTTGAGTGTAACATCTGTCCTAGTCGCTGACTTTAGTTGGTTTGTTTACTGAAGATTGTGAATTTTTGGATTTAGTGCCCCTTTTCTGTAGACAACAGGCTGGCAACCTGGCACTATTTTAGAGTACTAAATGGCCCATACTGCCAGAAGTGCCTTTATGGGTAACCGAACGTTACCAGAAGCTCTGCTTCACCCCTTTTGGGATTGTGAGCGTGATTAAATGTATGATCTATGTCAACCACAGATATATCAATCTAAGGAGATCGGTCGAATCGCCGAGTTCATAGGAAAACCGAGTGTCGCAAGCAGCGGCCGTACTACATAACATGTTCTAGTGGAGCATTCCATAATATACACTATTCATTGCCCGCGTCTTAAGGACTGCGAAGCGATGAAAGTTAAGCACAGCCGCAAAGGAGATCGGTCAAATCGCTGTGTTACGTATTCACTTGACTTTATCGGAAAGCGAAGCGGCGGAAATGTATGCCCACAGGGCAAACCCTTGTCGCAAGTTAAACGCCAGCTTGGCCTACCTCCTTGTATTATTAAATCTGTGATGTCAACTAATAATTAATGCAATACGATTTTCTTTAAAAAAAATATAATCTCTGCGATTTAACCTTATTTGATGGAATCTCCATTTGCGGACCGTACCGCAACGTTGGCAAGGCGATGCGGCGGTGTGGGACTTCCCGACGCCTTGTCATTGAAGTCTTGTGCACTAAAAACCACTGATATCCTCCTAAGCCCTCTGTGGGGGCGTTTTGGTACCGGCGTACACGTCTTCAATCAAAGACTTACATACAGTGTCACAAACTTTTCTGACCCAGCGGCAAAAGTTAGAACCAGAGTTCGCACCAAAACTGAAGTCCGATAGACGCGGCGTTAGTGCGGTATTATAGAATATCAAATAATCCTGCGAATATATAAAAATTTTATTCGTTCTCACAATACGAGGCTCGGGAATTTAGTTGCAGTGTTGAGTGAGTGGTGCGTTTTCTACAATTTTACCATCTGAGATTTTTCTTTACACAAAGGATCCATTGTCTATGTTGTAGTGAGAAAGCTCTCTGGCACCCGTAGTCAAAAATTAGCCTCCCATCCACTAGCATTTATTTCGACTACGACTTGTCCTCATGGATGAACTGTAAAGAAACATCGTAGAGATAAATAAAACCGCTGAGGCCACTAACTAAATCATTCATTTCTACATGTTTTCCTGCGAAAAGAGTTCCCATTATGATCTCCAGGGAGTGCAAATTTGTGCTCAGTTCGGTTGAAGGTAGCTAGGGCTTGTTGTAAGTCCTCCTGGATAACTACCGCTATCTTATCAATGTTTGTGACCATAACAATGGCATTAGCGGGCAAAAGGCAAGAAGCTTCCCTGTCGAAAAAAAGTTTGGCGTTTAAAGGTCATGGCATACTTATCAGCTCGTAACCGTAACGCCGCTTTTTCACAGTAGAAAAATATAATGCCGGCTACGGGCCGTAGTCCGTAGCCGTTTCGTAGTCGCCATTCCGTAGCGTATATATGAAAAAAGAGGCGTTCCCTTTCCGATGGAGACGCATTTTTGAATCGTTCAAAATGAATCTAAAATTCATGCACGAAAGCAAAACGTATACGAAATTAGTTTCGATTGCTCCCAATCCCAATATTTTAAAAACCGGTTATTAGTTACGGGGGAACGGAACGTAAATTATAAAGTTATAATGTCACTGTCACTCATTTTATTTTCTGCTGTACCCGTAGTGTAAGTTTTTTCGTTTAAAATACGCAACTATTGAAGTTGCTTTAAGAGCACGATTTCTATAGGAAACGTGTATAGCGCCCCTAGCGGAAAGAAGTGCAAATCATGTTTCCCATACAAATTGAGCTCTTAACGCAACTACAATGGTAACGTTTTTTAAACGAATAAACTTACACTACGGGCACTCGTAGAATATCGGAAACGAGTAGCTCCAAGTGGCTCGGACCACTCGTTGCAAAATTCACGAGTATGAATTGAATATTCAAATAATAGCGATTTTAGGGACTCACATACGAATCTTGCGATTTCGTACACGATTAAGAATTCTAATGATTCAAAAATGCGTCTTCTGATCTTTGATTTGAAGTGTGCTACGACCTTAAGTTTTAATATTCACGCATAACATTTTCATTTGATATCCTATTTTTAAACATAAGAAGTAATACTAAAGTATAGTACGAAGTAATACCTAAGTATATCTGTTATCAATTAAGTATCAATTTTACATTTAAAATAATATACTTAGGTTCCTACATAATATCAATCAAAAATAATCAAGCAGCGCTAGCTATGCGTTATGTTAAACAGTTTTAAGTAAGTATATGAATAGATACTAAAGTTTTGTAAAGAAAAAACTCTGACGTAGGATTTCATTTACGTACCCAGAAATATTACGTCATCAATCGGACTCAAAAATATAGGTAAACCTACTTGCGTAGTTCGAGAAACTAGATTTTGAACCAAGGATGTATTGAAACCAAGTAGAAGGAGGTAAATATACATAATCAAGATACTATGACTACGAGATGTAACAATAGCATGTAGAATTTAAATACTTTCATGTAATTTTCCTAAAAGTTTATTAAAAATTTGATGAATGTTGTTATTATTATGCCATCCTTGAAAATCAAATATTATGCACTGTGCCAGTGCAATAACGGAAGAAAGTTACCTGCAAAAGAAATTGTGGTAGGTAACTTAAAACGTCGAAATACTTAAAACGTACGAAAAATTGTAATAAAATAAGTGTATAAAATGAATGAATAAATAAAATATATGGGATGTGTGTCAACTAGAACTAAAGAATCCGAAAGAAACAATAATAAGATGCATAAATTAAGTCCTATAGGTTTATTGCAATAAATTTAAAATAAAAATGTCACAAAAGTACCCTATTACGACCAATTAAATTCAAAAGGTGACAAATTTCCACTATGAATCAATTTAAATATAAAACAAATGTATTCATTTAACCTTGGTATTTATTGAAGCATTTATCTCGTATGGATAACATTCTACGAATTTTTAGAAGCAAATTTCTATTAGAAAAATTTTTAATGTATTTGACCTACCTATGACGTTAGTTTGGTATAAACGATTAAGATTATTTTTTGGATCAATCTTCCCAGGCATTGCTGTAATGTTAATGCTAGTCACGTCAGAAACAGCAGCAGCCTATTTCTGTTAAACTTCAAGCTGTGAAAAGCATCATTACTATTAGCGATTTACCCTTAATATTGCAAGTGTCTATAGGCGACCGTGTCCACATAAACTTAACATCAGGTGGGCCGCAAGCTTGTTTGCCATTGTATAAAAATGACGACCACTCAATAATATATACATATTTCACAATCCCAAAACACGTCAAGCAGAGCTTCTGGTAACATTCAGTTACACACAAAGTCACATCTGGCAGAAGGGGTCAGACTGTACCCCAAAATAGTGACGTTGCCAGCCTATCGCCTACACTAAAGGGACACCAAACCCTAAAATTAACAATTCTTCAGTAAACAAACCAACTAAAGCCAACAATCAGGACAGATGTCACACTTAAAATCATCTCAAACTACCACTAGGTAGAAAACACGCAATAAAATTTCATTATACCTGGCACTGAAATCTTAGGCCCGTTATTACAGAATGACACTCAGAAGTCAAAAATGTCTTGAGAATCGTCTGTCACTTTCTATCACGCACAAAGTGATAGAGACGTAGGACACTCAAGTCGGCGTTCATTCTTGAAACTTTTTCTATAATACGAACATTAGACTTCTGGTATCTAGTGGACTATCGCGATAACAATTCGAAGTGCTCAACTATAAAGGCAAGGATTTCCCGAAACTGTAGGATAGCTTATAGCCACTAATAAGAGCACGGAATGGTGGCAATTAGCAAGGGGTGTTTAGTTGGTAAGAGTCCAACACGCACGACCCGTAGGCCGCCCTACAGGTATCGAATGCATGATTCCACCACCTCCTTCCCTAGTGGTCCGGAAGGTCTTCTTCTTTTCGTGCCTCTCTCTTTCGCTCTTCACTGTGAGAGGAGAGGGAAATATACTGAAGAAAGAAGGGGGAAAAAGAAGTTATCGCGTGACAACCTTTTTGCGTCAGAAAATGCTTTACGCATACTTTGCCCCAAAGTTTACCCCAAAGTTATGTGGGATACTCACCCTGTCAGGGCATACCCACTAAAACCTGACGTGTTCCTCTAGTTGTGGCTTTAACGCATACAGGGTACTTGGCGCAATCACTGTGTGCACGAAGAGGACCCCTACGAGGGGAAAGGAAACGACTATACTCCTGAACGTAGTAGAAAGCATAAGACATGGAAGTTTTTTCGTAATTATGTAAATATTTTATATAAAATTAATATTATCTTGTGCTTTTCTCAAGTAAGTACTTCAGAATAAGAAGTTAAATATAAATGGTAATTTTTATTTTTTGTTAATTTTTTTTCTATTACAAATCGTTGTTCTAAATCTAATTTAATTTACTGCTACTTTTATATGCCCATGAGACATATCTATATTAGAGCATTTTAATTTTTAGTAAAATAGTTATCTACATTAATCTTAAATTAAGAAAGGTTCATGACAATGGCATAATTGGGCAATTCATTAGCAGTTTCTTTTCGAAGGCAAATCTTGTTTTTATACTGATGCACTCCAAAACTGCCGAGCGAGATTCGCCTTGACTTTATTTTTAATTACGAAGTTTATTATTTACCATGAACACTAATTCAATATTTTACTTCATTTAATTGATTTCAAAACTCACTACCGCATTAGAAAATTTAAAGTGAATGCTGATTGAGTGTTCTGATGACGGAAATAGGAATTCGTAATCATAAACTTTGGGACATTACCATATATTATATTAATGATAGCAGCTGGCCGTCACTACTTCCCCCTAATACAGTTCTAGGAAGCTATATGCTTTTAAATCGATGATAAAAGAAATATCTTCACGTATTTGTGAAGATATTTCTTTTATCATCGATTTATCGAACGAATAGATACTAACAGCAATAGGTATGCACGACAATAGATCTAGCGCAAGTGTCAGTTGAATACATTTATTATGTTTTCTATTAAAGAATGCAACTTCGTCAAGGCTTACGGACCCGTAGACAAAGTAACAAATAGAAACGATAATGAACTTAAATAAGAACAAAGTGTATGGAATTGACTTAAGCCCTCGTTAAATCATGTAGCCAATCATAGCTCTAAGAAAGTTGGTAGAAGACGAAATTCGATATTTTTTCGTTATGAACGCCGATTGCCACTTGTCTAAGCTTTTTTTATTGGCTACTGCAGGTTATCGCTGATGATATTCTCTACGTCACCGGGTTTTTAAGAAGGCAAAGTCCTTAAGTCGAACGTTCCTACGGGATTACTGGGCTGAGCATTTCCCCCTCGGGAGTCTCTCGACCGTCAAACGTCTCTGGGGCGTCTGAATTGAAAGAGGCTTGTCGAAGCCCCCATGACTACCCAAAATTTCTCCAATTGGTTTTCAACATTATAAGTTATAAAACACAAAATTGATTGGGAAAATTAACATACAGTTAAAATACAGATTGTGGTAACCTTCAATTAGGTGAGCGCAGCCAATGTTGAACGGCTCCTAAATTGTACTAGTTAATTAGGAAAATTCTGGAAAAAAAGTATCTATACAGACTAAAAAAATAACTGATCAGAAAATATTTTAAATATTTATAGGCATGCGTCATCTATGAATGAAGAGTAGATTTTTCCTAAATTATATATAATAAAATATTTTTAGCAAAAAAAATACGAAAACCGACTTCAAGTCGTACAAATTTAATCTAAAAAGTAAGAAATAAATAATATTTTTATTAAGTAGTTGAAAAGAGCGTCATAGAAAACCAAGGAAAGTATTGATACACATTTATAATTCTTTATATCACTCCGATATATTTGGAGCCGGTGCCAGCTAGCCAAGGAGGATAATGTAGCCTTTGCAACAAATTTTCGAACTTCAGGGAGCGGCGGATTATTTCTCATCTTTATTATGCATTCATAAATTATGTATAGTTAATGGATTAATCAAGTTCGCATCTATTAGGTAAGTTTATTTTGCTTAGGCTGGCACCGACTCCAAATATATCGGAGTATGAATTATATAAAGAATTATAAATGTGTATCAATACTTTCCTTGGTTTTCTATGACGCTCTTTTCAACTACTTAATAAAAATATTATTTATTTCTTACTTTTTAGTTTAAATTTGCACGACTTGAAGTCGGTTTTCGTATTTTTTTGCTAAAAATATTTTATTTTATTACTTTTTAGTGGAAATTAAGTATATTTTATTGAAAATAGATGGGCCTACTAAGCGCTCATTAAAACTTAACGGAAACATTAACAAAAACTTTTTTTTTTGTTAATAATGATTTGTTCAAAAAAGGTCGAATTTATATCGATACAATTTATACGGGCCACCTCTGATCTTGACGTACCTAAAAAAAGAATCATTAAAATCGAGTCATAATACTCATAATTGACCGAGAAATCAGGTCACACACAAAAAAACAGTCGAATAGAGAACTTCCTCTTTTTTTGAAGTCGGTTAACAAATACTATAACGTCTCAGCCACTTCTCAACCCTATAGCTCATTACAAATGCCTACATTCATGAATGGTATAGTTTTAATGAACTATGTAGCATTAAAACTTGAAGAGAACCTAGTTATTTAACTTAAGTTCATAAAATAATTTGTCATAGTTTATGTGTTGACTATTGGACCTACTAACCAAAATTTCACTATTGCATATTAGGTAATAGCAAGTTCAAAAAAAAATTGTCTTTTTTTTTGTGTTCGTGGACGATATCATTATTTAATCCCCAATGAAATTATCATTTCAACAAAAAAGTACTGAACCAATTTCGGTATAATTTATACGGGACCACCTTTGAAGTATGACCTTCCTAACGAAAAAAGAATCATCAAAATCGATTTATAATTGGAGTAATCGCGGAACATACATACAAAAAAAAACATACAGTCGAATAGAGAACCTCCTCCTTTTTTGAACTTTTGAAGTCGGTTAAAAATAACATTTGACGCCGTCGTGGTGGAGAGTTCAGTAACGCTGCCTACACATCAAGCTGAAATGATAGTCATAAGAAGCTGGTAATGAAAATATTAAAAATTAATGTAAGTACTTACCTAGTAAGATTATTTTTAACATTTTCATTACCTTCGATATCATTCATCATCATCACATAGTATCGTATGCAACAGCTAGCACAGCAATTATGACATAGATGATTAAGTACTTACATAATATTTTTGTTAGAGTTTAACCAAACTTAAAGTCTCTTAAACAAAGGTGATTAGAAGCCATGCACGGTCGCTAACCCCTTGACAGAGACGTCATGAGCCATTAATTACAGTAGGTAATAAATAAGTCTCAGTTAAGCATAATTTGTTTTTCATACGCCGTAACTGCACTTCGAAGTTTTCCTTTATTCATTGACTCATATAGATTACCTTAGTATACCGAAAAAAATATAAAATACATTACTTATGTTTTGGTGTGCCTATTTTAAAATAATTTCAAATAGGTATGTTTATGACAATATTCATTCATTAGTAATTAACCACATAATGTGTTTGTTATCCTCCTTTAATAAATGTTTAGTGAACTGTTTTATTAGGGTTCCGTACTTTAAAAGGAAAAAACGGAACCCTTATAGGATTACTTTGTTCTCCGTCTGTCTGTCAAGACCCTTTATCTCGGGAACGAGTGGAGGTATCGAGTTGAAATTATAACCATATACTCAGGTCTACCTTCAGGTCAGGTCCCTTAAAGCTGTAAAAAAAATCAAACTTCTTAGTTAACGCAAAAAAAAGATATTATGGCCGTTTATGTCGCAAAAAACGTATATTTCGACACTCTCAAGGGAATCAAAATTCATAGGGTACGTCCCGTTGACATAAAAATATGAAATTTGGCAAGTAATATCGTCCTATACCACAGGCACGGTAATATTATCTATACAGTATTCTATCTTCATACAAACGGTCAGAAAGCGCGTCATGCTACGCGCCTCGAGTTCGCGGGGCACCCGGTGGGCATCCAGTCGCGAATGCGCCGCAGCGACTACCGAATGGTGTGAATTGTTTTTTAAGCAGTTAGCCGTGCTTAAACGTGCTATTTGTATATTGAATATTTGATTGAATTAAGTAGATACCTACATAATTCAAAATGGCAAAGAGCAATATTTTTTATGTACCTATCTACTAGTACTTAATTTGTTTTTAATATTTCGGTATTTAAATTTTTCCATCGGGCATAATCTGGAATAATATATAAATAAGTGGATAGGGTGAAAAAAGACACAAACAAGTAACCTACCTACGCTCGCGTTAAAAACAAAACTACATAATACGTAGGTAGGTAGTTTCCTAGACTAGGCTATCTACTTACTTATGTACCAACATATAACTTAACTACATATATTATTAAATATGATGAAATATCATTATGAAATAATTTACGAGAGTAATAATAATAATAATAATAATAATAAAATAATTTATTTATCTTCTTTTCACATACATAAACCATCACATCAAAGAAATTTATTACAATAAAAATAAACAAAAAGAAGACAAAACGGTTTATGACTCAGTGGTTGCAGATTGTCCACAACCCCTGTTATTCTGTCACAACCTCTAACAGTATTATTTAACACCATGTTTGAGCTGACATCGGGTAACTGAGTATTAGGTATTGTTTAAACCTATGATATTCATACTCACTAAATAACAAAGAAATAAATGGTAATGGTAATGGTAAATAAATGGTAGGTATTGTAGTGATCGGATTTTTTTGGTGTATACTGGCAGGTTGTTAGGTAATTTGGAAAAGAGACGGATTGTTGACAGGAATTGATAGATGGAAAATTATAAAATAGCTTAGACAAAGAACAGGATTCTTTGTCTAAGTAAAATAGGGATATTTGTGCGGAGTTTAAAAAACAATATTTTGTTTGTTGATAATAATATGTAATTTCTTGAAAATAAAAGTGTTTCAGTGACTATATAGTACCTACGTCTCAGTCAAGGCGTAAATATTTTTGTCTCAAATCTATAATTCTTTTATTATTAAATATTACCTAAAAAAACATGTATTTTATTGAACACTTCCTATTTCATTCACAACATATTTTTTTTACATATAAGTAAAATAAAATATTTACAATCATAGAATAAGAAATGTAGAAATTAAATATAGAGTAAATAGTAGGTATATAATGTGTGTATGTTAGTTTTTGTTAACGTTTCTTTTCTTTATGTATGTGTTGTTATAGTTTATTAATAATTAGGTAATATCGTGCTCTGTGAAGGCCAATAAATTTATTTTCTTTCTTTCAAATTAAAATACTGTAGGCGGGCAGCCCTTCCGCGTGTTTACGCCCCGCTCGGCCGTAGCCAGTTATTTCAAGGACAGGGCCGAGTCACAATACTGCATAGATAATATTACCGTGCCACAGGTACAGGAAAAGCTCTGAAAATTTTACATTTGTTATTAATTCATAAAAAGTATAATCTAAAGTACGTTAATAATAGGGGTTAAAGAATGAAATTGCTGATTTTTTCCTCATTATTCATTAGTGTATAATTAATTTAATACAATAGCTTTATCCATTATTCCTTTATTATTTTAAACTTCATTACAAGGACTTTTATTTATGTATAAAATTTTATTCTTATTTTTATTTTTGTCACTATAAATACATCTTCAAAAACAGCTCGTCCTAAGAGGTGCCCGTCTCCATCATAAAAATATGAATATTTTTTTACAGATATAAATTCACAAAATTTTTCTCTGTGTATCCTACAGCTTGATGTTGTCTAAATATATCCACAAAATTACACAAAGTTTAGATTTGTGGTTCCTTAAAAAATCGCAAATATATTTGTATGGAAAAATTAATTTTCGTTAAATTCTCCATACAAAACGGCAATTTCATACTTAAACCCCTAATATTTATAAACGTAATATTTAAAGTACGTTATCAATCATCGAGGTCTGCCTTTATCTCGTGAACTCGTGGAGGTATCGTGTTAAAATTAAAACCTACTCAAGTCTACAGTCCCTTGAAGCTGTTAAAAAAACAAATTTCTAAGTTACGGTAAAAAAAAAGATGCGGTCGTTTACGCCGCAAACTTACAAATTTGTACGGAACCCGTGGGCTAGTCCGACTCGCACTTGTCCGGTTTGTTTTAGCTATTAGAACATGGTTTTGCGTCTTACCACACTATTTCCGGTTATACCTAAATAAAATATCTCAACAACCTACCTATTTGGGTAATATCCTGTGAAGAATCTTGAAATTATTACGCTAATGACGAACAATTTGTGGTTATAGTCCTTATATTATAAACAAAGTGATTTGAGTAAGACATACCTAGATACCTACCCTACCTAAGTGAGCTGATGATCTCTTGAAGAGCTATTGCAGCCGAAAGATTCACTTAGTTGTTTATTAATAATAACTAATTTTAAGTTATTAGGTAATAATAACAACTAAGTGAATCTTTCGGCTGCAATAGCTCTTCAAGAGATTCTTTATAATATTTATAATCATTTAATTTATTATTATCATGAAATAATAATTTGTTATACCACGATTTTATATTTAATTTCCAATTTAACTGGTATACTTTTGTATATATTTTGCCTATGGCAACATTGTTATTCCCCCCTTCCTCCTAAACCCGCGACTAAGAGCAAGCGTTTTCAATTTTACTGTTCAATAAAAGTTTTAATTTTACTATAATATAAAAACTGCCTTGTTATTTCTGCAACATAGGCAGTTTAGTGGTCCTTCGAGCCGGATATGAACCAGCGACCTATGTCCAGAGTTTAGGAGTATGCCTGTTCAGTTCAGAACATAATATTTATTTTAATTATAATATTTTAAAACTATTTAATTTATTCTTGTCAAGAAATAATAGTTTGTTATAGGTACCACGATTTTATATGTAATTTCTAATAAATAATAGGTAATTCTCCCCTTCCTCCTAAACCCGCGACTATGAGCGGGCGTTTTCAATTTTACTTTTCAATAAAAGTTTTAATTTTACTTTAGTATAAAAACTGCCTTGTTATTTCTGGAACACATAGATTAATCCATTTTCAATAAATTCAAAGTATATGAAATAGACATTAAGGGCCTTCACAGATTTACCTATCATTACCTACATTGGTGTTTTTGCGATTTGTTCAGTTTTAATTTAGTTATAATTTGCAGACGGAGGATTTACCTAGATAACTCACCCTGCCGGCCCATAATAATCGCAACGAATTTTTATGCCAACTTTTGTCAGCGATTTTGTGAGCATTTTGTTAGAAAATTAGTTTCTGCTAGTTCCGTTTTACAGCGACAATCGCGTCGCCCGGGGTGAAAAGAGACTTTAATGATGAGCAACTTTTTGTAACAACTGGGCGTTTCAGTATTGAACTCTGATTATTTTATACTTATTTATAAATAAATACCTACTAAATATAAAAAAACTCAAAATAGCTGAGCGATTGTCGCTAGTGGACGAACTCCCTGTACAATTTTGAATTGATCTTATCAAAGATTTAAAACCCAAGGTAACAAAATATAACGCATCCAAAATAAAAAAGTATTTTCAATATTATTCTTAACAGTTTAAACTAAAGGATATAAATTATATTTTAATTGAAACTCTCAGCAGTATCATGGCAGATGTTTGCATATTTTTGAGCAATACATCCTAAAAGAAGAGGAAAACAAAATATGTGTAGATAATTGCATTGATGATGATAAAGAATAATAAAATATACCTACATTAGAAAAAGTCGACCAGGGATTCTGACAATTCGTAAAGATATTGCATTTTATTTATAATAGTTATTCATGGTCCATGATATTTTTCATGGCCTATTATTTATTCATGGCCCATGATAATTCTATACATCAAAATAAGACATATTTTAAAAAAAATATTCATGGGAAATTATTTTTATTTTTTGGTGTTAAAAAAAATTGCAAATTGTACCGCACAATGTAAAGGGCTCAACTCGCACGCAACTCGCAAAACCGCGATAATTTTGCCAGACGGCGGCCCCGTTCGTTAGTGTCCGTGCGCATCGAGTGAGCTACATTGAACGCTAACGTTTTGAAGCCATTTTTTGTTATGAAATACAAAAACAATTATAATGTTTCTTTGGACAACAATTAAGAAATAATGTTTAGAATACGTTTTCATAAAAAAATGAAAAAAAAAATATGAATTTGACCTTCAATAAAATCGTAACTATCAATTTCCCAGGTATAGTCTAAACTAAAGGAAAAAAAAATGTTATGATGGTGAGCAGAATACATGGTTCTCGTTTGACTGTTCATGTCTTTTACACTCTGTATAATTATTTGTAGCATTCAGTAAAATCAATATCTTAGATTTAGATCAAGGAGCTTATATTTTACCTATAGAATGGAGTCATTAGACAAATGAACAAAGTGAGGGCAAAAGTTTTGACAACACTTGACATTTCTTGACATTGCTAGAGAGGCCCTGTCTCTTTCTAGTAGGGTGCCTGTAGCATAAATTAATCACGGACAGTCTTGTGCCACGGGTAAGGTCTCACGTGCTCCCACGGTCCTAAGATATAGGGAGTTAAATGAGACACGAGAGATCCGTGCAGAACAATTTATTAAATGGTGGTATAATGCCCAATAGCGTGTACTCCCCTGGTGGTAGCCGGAGATGGTCTCGGTGAGGGTCGCTCGGTGGGACGAGTTAGGGCGGCTTGTACTGCTGCTCACTGTAAGTCCAGCCCTGGGCGGAAGTGAAATAGCTGAGGCGACAGCGGCTACCTTAGCCTAATCTTGGACCCCAATTAGGGGTTAAACACATTAAATAAATAACTATTATTGCACACGATTATCAAATTAGTTAATTAGTATTAGGTAGGTCTTGTCGGTGCTCAATTTACTTAGCGAACCACGCAAGCGCAAGACCGAATCACCAAGCCTTTGTTTGCGATTCCTGACTCGATCGAGACTGCCCGGCGACGCAGGCGCAATCTATCGGAGATTGCCCGCAACAGTCGTACGGTCACTAAAATGTAGCTTATCAACGTTAATATGGAGCGCTAAAACCTATTGATAAATTTAGGAGGCGAACTCTAAAGAAATATTTCAATTAGATGAGCTTCCTTTATATCTTAATTTATGTAATATTTATAAATAGTGTAATCTGATTTAATTAAAAAAAAAATATGTATGTAGGTCGGTAAAATATGTATGTGTAACGTTACACTTGAACTTCGTTACGTTAATAAAACCACAAGTTGAAAATAATTTGTGTTTTGAGTTTTCCATGACAAAGAATCAAAATTCATAATAATTACTTTAAACTTTTTTTCCTGAGTGCCTTTTAGCACGGTAATGTTATCTATTTTCGGCTCCCAGGAAAAAAATCAGCAACCGAAATACGAGGATTTATCGCTTCTGTGACTCTTGATTTTAAGAGGCACGTTACAGTTTATTATATAGCTTATCTCATGTCACGTCAACTCATAGACATTAAATTATTCTTTTTTTTTAGGTGCTAAGCATACATTTAAGGTTTTCCGGTTAGCAATGCTATAAAAATACATTGTGTGGTATACCGATCTAGCCGTTCTTGAGTAATGATAATAGGGCCGTAATGATGCGCAACTTACCAACTTACTACCAGACTTTCTTTATATTGATAGATATTACGGCTGAAAGCCGAAGTGCGGTTTTTTATACAGCAGAAGAAATTGTTAGCTCTAGTAACTTTCCGTGAATTAGTTACATAAGTAACAGCTACTGGCTACAAATCGGCTAAAAGTAAGTTTAGTAGCACTTGGTTTTTAGTATAATACAGGCTGTAACATGAAGGGTACTTAAACATGGTACCCTACATGTTACAGCCTGCATTATATGTAATATTTGGGGTGTTTTAGGCCATCAATATAAACAACTTTTTGACGCCGTCATGGTGGAGTGGTCAGTATAGCTACCTACACATGAAGCCTTTCGGGTTTGAATCCTGGTTGCGGCAAATATTTGTGCGACGAACACGAATATTTGTTTGCGAGTCACGGTTATTACATATTTATTTAAGTTTATTTATAAAAATATCTAAAGCTATTAATTTATATTGAAAAAATTACCGTTATCTACACTTACGTGCAATAAAATCGACCCAACTCGTCGGTTTCGATTCGACATTTATCGGTATATAAAAAGAAGATTAGGCAAACAAAACTTGTAAATATAATTCAAATCAAATCAAATAATTTATTGCATTCATGAATGTAAATAACAGATGTTCACAAACAACACCAGCACATCATGGTGCCCATTTGGGCATAGCATAATCAAGATAAAAGTGTAACGGACTAGATTAGAAATTATTCATACTATATTAACTTAATTCGAATGTATATTTCTTACGCTTTATTTAACCTACTCTAAACATCGATAAATGAAGTGTTGGTGACAATAGACTAATTACTTCGGAAATCCTGGTTTCTCATTTTTGCGTCATACGGCATTTTGGTGACTATACAGAATGTTAAAATTCAATTGAGTCATTGTATATTCAATAATTGATGATGCCTGATGCCCTTAAAATTATTTCCCCAAACATTTTAGCTCTCTGTATTAACTGTACCTATATTATCAAGAAAATTTTTACTAACCAATTCAAGGGTTGCCTTTGAAAAGTGATTGAGTAGTGGTTTTATTGAAAAAAGGGCTTGAAGTTTGACATAAGCAGTTGCCTTGAAAGTGTCGGTGTCTTGAAAGTGGAAGCTACATATTTTCGAACTTCATTAAAATTTTGTTTTTAAAGACACAATAGACAACCATATGGTCCATCGCTTCGGAAATCTAAAAAGAAAAGAAAATTTTATGTATACAAGTTAAAAGTGTATATAAATATTTATGTACACTTTTAACTTGTAATCAAATAGCATATTAAAAACTATCATTTGATAGATTTTAATATGCTATTTGATTACAAGTGCAGAAGAGCGCAGCCACAATTTTATTAATACTGTCTGTCTGTGTGCAATGTATCTGCGTTGCATGTTAGTACATGCAAATGTGAATGATAAACATTATTACACTAGTACAATCCAATCAATACTCTCATTATCTTTTTCTCAAATAAAATAATTTACATTACACAAATTACATATTTTATTTGTAAATAAACATTTCGAACTAAAAATGGGTAAAACTATTTATGTATTTTATCTATGTAATAGTTATTTCAAAGAATTAAATAAAATAATCTATCAATTTTGATTGCCATTTATAAAAGGAATGGATAGAAAGGGATATTATTTCCTTATAATTCCGGAAATCCTAGTCACCCTAGTCATTTGTTTACAAATATTTGAATAAGTAAATTATGTACAAAAATTCATTAAATTCTAAGATAGGATTAAATACGAGTATCAGAAATTTCTCCCTCTTATGGAGTTTTGCAAAATAACGCTAATAATCTGGAATTACATGTGAAAAACCAATTTTACTTAGGTGAACAATAATATGCAATTATAACACTTACAAGTGAAATTTCACACTGCATCCTGGATATCACTCACTTCTGCAACCACGAACTATACAGCGATGCACCATTTTGCACTATTTATAGTTATTAAAATGTAAAAAGCCGTACCAAAATCGCGAGTCGATATTTATGAATACGTCAATTAGGACAATTTATGTCATGTTGAGATTTCGGGACATTGACACATGAAGAAAGTGCTGCCATTACATAAATCCTTTCATTTCCCATAAGTTATAGAAAGAATCACAATGATGATTTTCATAATAAAATACAAATCTAAACATTAAAAGTAAATATATTATATTTATTTCTTTCATTGATAATAAATACTGATAATTGAATACAATATGTTAAGTTTTTAGCTACTTTTCTACTTTTGTTTTAGAAAGATGGCGAAATACTGGGGAAATCTTGTTTCTATGTAGTCGTGTTTAGAAAGAGATGACGACAATTTCTAGAAAGAGAAATGTGAAATTTGAAATGTCAAGTATTGTCAAAATTTTTGCCCTCACTTTGTTATTTTGACTAATGACTCCATTCTTAGTATAAGCTCCTTGGATTTAGATAGATTTAGATCCCCTTCATTTGTCATATTTGACAGATGTGGTTTGTTCTTGCCGATCTCCAGTTCCTATTATCTATTGTGTAGGTATCTACCTACCTATATAAAACAACAGCAAAATCAGAATAATGAACCTAATAAATGTTTTGATCTGAATTTGTGCAATCAATTTAGGTACCTACTTACCTATTTATAGGAAAACTTAATTGTAATTAACCTAAAACGTTTATTGATAGTATGACCTTGTAATACTTAATTAGGATACACACATTTCGCAAGTAGGAATAGCGAATAAATCCATAATAATGGATACCATATTCCTGTCCTCTAAGTCTAAGAGGCTTTGTTTACATCATTGTTATCAGCCTTTTGGTAAATCCATTTACGGACCATACTGCACGCTGGCTGGGCGCACGGCGTGTGTGGGACTCACCGGCGCGGAGCAGTGCTGATACTACCAACTAAAACCTCACCGGTACCCTCCTAAGCCCTTATGGGGGCGTTTTGGGATCGGCGCACGTAATGTGCGCCATTACACCAAAACGCCACCGGGCTGGCCCGGTCCAGTAGTGGACCGGTCGACGCGCCTCAGTGTATAGGTATATACCAAACTTTTTTTTTGTTGTTATATTATGAATTATATTATACTTAGACCAATAATTATATTGCGGAATACCTTCAACAATCAGGTAATATCTAATAATAAATATAATGCCGTAATAATTAAGTATAAATAACCCTTGCAAAATAGTAGGTCAGTATGGTAGGTAAATACTTATTTAGACCTCCACGAGGTAGGGAAGAGGAATAAGATAGAGTTGGCAGCGCGAGAGTGTCACGTCGGTGTTGCAAGCGTATTAGGTGGCTGCTTTCACCAGTCAGGGCCGTATGCTTCTCTGCCAACCACTATCATAATTTTCGGGAGTGGTCTCCCCTTGACTTTCTCGTATAACGGAAACGACTCAAAAGTTGATAGAAAACTTATATTTTGATGTCATACATGCATGTTAAATTTGGTTGCAATAAGTTAAAGCATGCCCGAGTTATCGTGCTAACGCACAGACACAAACGTAATTCCAAAAACGGTATTTTTGGACTCAGGGAGGTGCAAAACGTGTAAATCCGTCAAAACTCGAGGTCACATTTTTGACGTGACAACGTCTTATAATTCGATAGAGCCGGCTGCACGCACGAAAAAACATGACGCATGCGGCGTTACAATGTAAGGCCGGCAAAACAAATGAAATTAAATTTTTCTTTTGAAAAATGCTACCATTCCATCAGTATTTTCTTAAGACGTTGTCACGTTCAACTATCGTCAGTAAACCGACTTTACAGACCAACCAATTTTTTGACGATTACTAGACTTCCTCTATACTGCGTATACGAGAAATTAAAAAGACCCAATGCTCCTCTATCTGTCTATCTAATTAAATAGTACTTATTTACAGTAACATTACATATTAGTTTTATACCACTCCTTGTGAAATTAAGCAGGTAAGTATATGGACCTTAATATATTCTAAGGTTCCAATAAACATCCTATTAAATATTCTCAACATGCGGTGTGACGCAATGAACATCCCAGAATAATCTTGAAATTCATATCTACGTTCTGCCTAGTGCCTACTGACGATGTACGTAGGTCATAGATTAGATTACCTCCTAAGTAGGTTCATATATTAAACTTTTTGGAGATCCTTGGGGGAGGCCTATATTATATCCAATAGTGGGTGTCTCTCGGCTGAAGTGATCATAATTATTATTATTCAGCTCACGGTCTCTCAATAGAAGAGCGCATAGACGACATACAGACAGCTGATCTTTGTCAAAAAGTCATCGAAAATTTCATAGAAAGAGTAATGGCATATCAGAGCATTTATGCCCGATATTTTATTACATACTTAATCAGAACATGTCTTCTTTACAACGCGAAATAATGTAGATATTGTTTTAAACTAGTGTGGTCACTCTTATTAAATGAGAGGAAACCTGCGTTAAATCCCGTAATATAAATATCAACTTACTCAAAAACCACGAATTTTAATTTTTAAATGAAATAGTGCGCTGTTGTTGAGACACTCGTTACTATAAATATAATACGTCATTTTCAAAGGGGATATTAAATGATAAGAAAAGAACTGTTTAGTGCTTGATATAATCTATTAGGCTTTCGAAGTCTCTGCTTGACTGGCTTTCTTTATTTTCTTCTTTAGCAACATTTGTTTTCTTTCTTCGGGAGTTTTCTTCAAGCCCTTCATCTTGCGAGTCTGTAATTTATTGACATCCTGTTTGCCCATGTGTATACGGCCCATTTTAGAACCAAATGCATCTCTAGAGATGTTCTTCTTGACGCCAGGTTTGGCTTCTTTCGGAATCTTGCATGCTTCTTTGAAAAGATCATTTGCTGCCAACTTGGTTCTTCTCAATTTGAAATCAACTGATGGTCCTAAAATTAATTAGATTATTAAATAAATTATAGAACTAATGACATTTTGATGAATACTCTCTCTATTCATATACCTAGGTACATATATTTTTTTATTTGGCATGATTTGAAATATTTGAAAAATATGCAACTTACTTATATTGTTTCAATCTTTCAACCCATTGCCAATGACGTTGGGTCAAATATGGGTCAAATTGACACAAGCTCATTTCAAACGGCTATATTATAAATTTTGCGTACTCTATCGTTTCGAACATTCTAGTAGCTTGAGATACAGTCTCTCTCCATCGGTACCGCTCTAGTGAACTCGGTGCGATGACATCTACACGGGATGATACACAAATGTGAAAACGGGTCAATATGACCCATCGTCATTCACGCCGATGTTCTTCAGATTGTTTTTTATGGTTATTTAATTTTTTTGTCAGTAATTTACAATAATGACACTTACAAGTGACCCTGGGAGCATTTTGAAGATGTTAGAAGAGTAAGACTCCAACAGTGAAAAAAATTATGCTTCCTCAGACGACACTGACGTAGATCACATATGCAGCCAGAGTAGCAGAACAGTACATGATGCAACCAATAGAAATGAGAATATGGACATTTCAAACTCGGATTTGTCTGATGATGTCAGTCTTTTGAGCCATACTTGTATGTAACACATCACCAGATTTATAATATATTTATGTCTTGATCATAGCATTCGACACTGCAATAATTGTAGCAGTTCCATGGTTAGTTATGACGGTTATGGTATATGGTTATGACGAAAGCTAAAGACTGATTATACGTAAAAATTATTAGTAGTGTTACAAAACGGCGGGCAATAATAACAACATGTAAAATCTAATTACACCTGAGTTAAATCTGTAAAAGTAGTTTTATTTACAATGTGTAGTGCAAATCTAAGAAAACATAATAAAGTTAAACAATCCAAAAGACATCAAATAACCCAAAATATTTGTAATAGATCTTCAGTAAAATACAAAAGTCGTTTCGCCAACTGCTGCTGCAGTGTTATTACTGTAGTATAAAGCCAAGCCAATACTAGTTTGGCCTGGAATTTTTTAGCCAACACACTCGCGATATATTTTTTAATATACCAAATTTGATATAAAATACATGCTTCTAATTTGGATCTTAGACTGTATATTCCTAAGTTGATTTGTTCTCATTGGCATTGAAAATAGTTTTATGTTAAGTAATATAAGAGTTTATTGAAAAAAATTTGAAAATTTTGTAAGTTGTGTTTTCAAAGTTGATTTTCATTAGTTTATCGCGTTAATAATAACACATACTATTAGACGAATAATTAAAAAAGGTTTTATTATTTTATTTGTGTTAGAAAAAAGTCTGATAAAATTCGGGTCACCATTACCCGAATTATTTTCACTTCATTGGCGCCGGGTTGATATAAAAATCTCTATTAAAACAAACGTTTTTAAAAATGAGCTTTAAAAGAAGAAAATAAAACAATCTTTCACCGAGCCTTGATATAGTTTTGGGCTCATTCTGAAAGTGCTGCCCAACAAAAATAAACTCTTTATTAAAATAGATCTCAGGCTTTATCATAACAGGATTTTTTTGTTTTGTTTTTTCTTCTTTCTTTCTAAATCATGCCAAATAAAATTAAAAGCCAAATTCAATTCATAAGAATAATGTTTGATTGGATAAACAAAATTTCTTACCAATCTCTTCCAATTCTATTCTGGGAGTTCTTTGTCCACTCTTCTTTAGTAACACTCTATATGATCTAAGATAAATTATGCCATCATCTGTAGCAGTAAAACTTAGCACATGCTCAAGGCCCTGTAGTCTGATTGTCTCTACCTGTAAGACATACATACATGTTTGATAAATAGATTGCAAAAACAATAAAAGGGATAATACATTATAAAAAAAATTGGAGAATTATTTTTGTACAACCGAATTGCTTATCTGTGACACAAACACAACACACATTTAAAATTGTAGGACTGTATAACAAGTATTCAATGAAGTTGAAGCTGTAAATCTATTTTTTTTTTTTTTTGAAAATACAAAGTTTGTAACAAAATTTAAGTTTTACATAAAGTTGGTTGTTTTTAAGTTTTACAGAAAATTTAACCACTAACTACTGAACCAGAATAAAAAAGCTACCAAATTCAGGAAAATATTAATTGTCATTTTATTTTACTTTTATAGAAACCCAGGGAGTTGCTCCCGAGTTCTTGTTGTAAAAACACATGTTAAGAGACTTGTCTGTTATTTATCTACCATACAATTTTAGTGTAGAATTACTAATTTCACTTGATGTTGGCTAAAGCGTAGCCTTGATTAAGATTAGGATAGAAACCCAGTGCTGAAATAATAAATAAATATTATTTTGATTTAGAATCATGCTAATAAAATGTAATTCTTTACCTTTTCTCTGTGAAAGAAATCAGTGAAAAGTGATTTTAATCTTTTTAATTCGTGATTCAAATCCCAAGCAGGTCCATTAAAAAGAAGGCAAGGTTTAAGACCAGCCAGTACTTTGATGTTGTGGAATTCAGACATCGCTTTATAATTCTCTGCACCAAGCTCAATCATGTCCAAAATATTATAATTGAATGTCCTTCCCAATACAATGTTGTGTGGTCTTTTCTTACTATGTGATCCAACTCCAAATAAAGCAGCGTCTTTTTTATCACACATCCTGTAAATTAGAGAAAGGCATTTATTAAACATTATGTTTAGAAAAGTTTAGTAACCATGAAGTTTTTTATTAAGATGATTTTGAGTGTAGCATCTGTGCTGGTTGTTGGATTTGGTTGGTTTGTTTACTGAAGGATTGATAATTTTTGTTTTTATTACTCCTTTATTGTAGGCGATAGGCTGGCAACCTGTTATTGTTTTGGGGTACTGTCTGACCCATACTGCGAGATGTGACTTTTTGTATAATTGAATGTTATCTGAAGCTACTCATACAACAATTAATCAGAGATGGGTTACAAGAAAATTATACTAGTACGCTTCCATGCCTCAAAAGCAAACTTGATTGATGTGAACATAATGATGTGTATGAACTCTGTAATACGCAGTAGTAATATGAATATTATAAGCTAACTAGCATACAATATGGTAATTTAAATATTGTGCATATTTACTTTTCAATCAACGAGGCATCTTCAAAGGGTACAAAGTCATTTTTGCGACTTAGATATGCCGCATCAGGTTTCTTCAAGTCATAAATATCTTTTAACACTTTCTTGGTACGTTCCGAAGGATTCCTGCCTTGTAAAAATATACATTGCTTTGTCCCTTCTATGGGCTTTGGTTCTTTTGAAAGTAATACCTTTTTACCCTTGCGTGTAGTTGGCTTCCTGCAAAAAGGTTACTTCAAAAATTAGTACAGAAAAACATTGTTAGTTCTTATATATTTTAAGACTATAGATTAATTTGTTTACTTTATTCTTTGCATTACAGCCATTTTTGTGAGAAAGAAAATATGTTTAAAAACACGTGGATTTACACAACACACCAAGATCTACCACGCACGATCGATGTTTTGAAGTTTAATGTCACTCACAGTGAGTGACAGACAGTGACGCTGACAATACTTTTTTTTTTTGGTTCAATTTTCCCTGTTACGGGACGGCAAAGGGATTTAGCCCATACAGCCAAATCTTTAGTTTCATCTTCTTTCTTGATTTTTGCATTAAAATGTGGGTGCCACACTTTTTAATGCATCTAGGGAGTGCTTGGCGAGAAATGCATGGTACAGACCTCATGATGGTGACTGATGAAAATTGTATAGTGGGATTTCCAACCACTATACAATTCTCAACGCCACATACAGAAAACCTTTATTTCAATGATTCCTCATAACTGTTCGTCAACACGGATACTTATGCAACAAAACGACACCACTTTCACTGCACAAAATCCACTCTGAAGCAATTATGAATTATCAAAATAAAGATCGACATCCAGACGCCATGATTACCCGCCAAACACTCAATACTTTTTTTTTTGTTTCTTTTGTCCCTCGGGACGGGCAAAGGATATCAAGTCCATACAGCCCTGTCTGTATTTATGTCTTCTTTCTTGATGTTTGCATTAAAATATGGGCGTCGCACATTTTAAAATAATACATAAAAGTACAGGATGTAATTTTTACAGATTTTAGTTGGTTCGACTCCCGGGTGTGGCAAGCGAATTTTCGAAAACCTTTGAAAGCAGTTTTCTTTCTTTTCAAAAATAAAGGAATGTTTCCTTTGAGTAAAATTTTCTATCTACAGTATTAAGAGTACTTTCCCTTCAGGTGGCATTACGAAATTACGTATGATACGGCCAGTCCCATGTCGTGTCGGTTTTTGTACTTTCATAATATTACTTTCGTGTTTTTTGATGATACTATAGTAGAATTTGAACCCACTTTAGGAAGCATCAGAATTCGAAATAAAAACACCCTCCGGATAATGGGATAAAATAATCAGATTATGGGGCTACACGTCTAGGACATCAAGCAGAAGTACCTAAGTCTCAGTTGGTCTGAGATCTAATTAAATGAAAATCTGTCACGCTTGAGTATTTCAAAAATCATTGGTCTGAGATCTAAGTCTTAGATTAGATACCTGGATCTAAGTGTATGAAAATCTGTCACGCTTGGGTATTTCAAAACTATATTTTTTTTGTATTATTATATTAAAAGCTGTCACCAGTTTGTGTCACGCTCCGAATCATCCGTCTTTTGTATAAGAGCTTCTTTCGGATTTATTTAACACCCCTTGTAAATATCTTTTTCTGTCCTGCCATTCAGCCACTCCCACCATGTAAATTGGCAGACCCTCTACTGCATGAATTACTAAGGAGATGAAAAAAAAATTGGTTGTCTGTAAAGTCGGTTTACTGACGATAGTTGAACGTGACAACGTCTTAAGAAAATACTGATGGAATGGTAGCATTTTTCAAAAGAAAAATTTAATTTCATTTGTTTAATAGATTTCGCATTATAGTATGAATAAACTTGTAATAAAATCTCTGTGGCTATACTATTTGTATCTGGCTGGTTTTGGTATCATTGAAAGTTTAAATTTTAAAGAACATAATTCCAAATTCAAATTAGATAATTAGATTCAGAGCGAGGTAACGCCGCATGACGTCATGTTTTTTCGTGCGTGCAGCCGGCTCTATCGAATTATAAGACGTTGTCACGTCAAAACATTTTTTCTTTGTGGATATTGTTTTATTTAAATATAATTGAGACAAATAAATCGAAAAAACATTAAAAAGTTATTAAATGTAGAAAAAAAACTGCGATACCATATATGGGCTCGTATGCACTGAGACAAAAACTCGCTTGGACTTATATGGTATGGTATGCAGTCAAACAAAAAAATAGCTGTCGAAAAGGAACATTATCTAATATAAAAAAAAAATTAATATTAATTATTATCAGTCATGGAATGTAACTAGACAGATTCTTTTATCATTGTAGCATAGAGAAACTTTGCATTTTGAGCATTTAGTATATGTCTTCATAGAACATACTACGCAATGTTGACGTTTTTACTGCCATCTAGGCCAATGTCTAATATTGTCTGTTCTGAGTGGTGGAATGTCTTGGTGCCTTGCTAGAGGAATATTTTCTTCATCCGAACTTTCATCATCAGATTCAGGTATTATAAGGGGTCTTCTGACTGGGACAGGTATTGAAGGTACTTCACTATTGGAATCCAACTCATCATCGTTACTAAGAAAACCATCACCCGGAATAGGATTCGAGTATTTGTTTTGGCCATAAAAGCGACCAGTGTCCATTCTGCCAAAAAAAAGCAAAAAAAAACAGGAGGGAATAGAAAAAAAAGCGAAAAAATAATAGCATTTGAGTTTTCTATTCTTGAAGAACACAAGTCCGAATGCATACAATACCATATATGTCCAAACGTATTTTAGTCGCACTGCATACGAGCCCATATATGGTATCGACATAAAAGTAGATAAAAAGAATAGGAAATAGGTAAAAAGTGAGAAAATAATTGTTGATAGCTAAAGAAGGCTCTATTCGCTTTATAAATCAATTTTTTCATTTACAAATACTTATGTATTTATTGTTGTTTTGGATATTCAAAAATGTCTCTCAGGCACTGCTCTTTTGTTTCACCGACTACCCGCACAAAAGTGAGGTTATTTCTAAATATCATCAAACCATAGACAAACTTATTGCGTTTTATTATTGCTAACTAACCATTACATGGATTTAAGAATGTAGAATGGCTTAATTCTTATTAGTTTGGAAATAAAACAACAATAAAATGGCCATACCATATATGGGCTCATATGCAGTAGAGGGTTAACACACACTATCAGAGACACCTGGGATATAATTATTGTTCGAATATTTCTGTGGCAGTTTCTTTTTTATGTTTTGAAAAATTGGAGACATTGAACCCACGTGATAGGTACCATATTTTGTTCCCCTATATCACCCAGTCTTCAAAATCTAATACGTACCCAGGACGCTGGAGTGATTCCCCATTTAGCATCCTAGGCTCCCCTACTATAAACCAAGATCTCATGATTATTAGCAGCGGCAGCCAAGCGGCAGCGCACCTAAAATGAAGGTTAACGTCTAATTCGTTGCGTGTTTAGCAGTATTAATTCCTTTTAAGCTTTTAAATTGCGAACTCACATGTTGTAGGTTACCGTTGTATGTATTTTTAGTAGGTACATAGGTATATATTAGGTTGGGGAAAAAGTCTTTTCACATTATAGTATGTATAAACTTGTAATAAAATCTCTTTGGCTATACTATTTGTATCTGGCTGGTTTTGGTATCATTGAAAGTTTAAATTTTAAAGAACATAATTCCAAATTCAAATTAGGAAAATGTGTGATTTGCATTTGTTTTTCGTACCGTCAAGATGAGTGAATCTAATGAAGAAATTCGATACATTTTAAAATTTTACTACAAAAAAAAAGTTTTGTGTGCGTGTAACCTTTACGCGCGATTGAAGTAAAACTTCTTTGACGTAGATCACTGAAATGATTAAATTTTAACTGAAAAAAAAAAAAATATGACAGATACTTACGACCAATTGAAATTACTATTTTTAAATAGCGGAAACTACACAGACTATAGAATACTGAGCGTTACTTCCGTTAGAAAAATCTGAGTTACCCCCTAGTCGCGCCTAAAGAAGTTTTACTTCAAAAGGTAAAAATGCAACGCAAGCCGCGAAAAAAATTTGCGATGTTTATGGACCTAGTGTCTGTGAGAGTAGCACAAAGGACATCAACCACTTTGTTTGAACTCTGGGCTTCGACATGAACAGTAAAATATTGGCCTGTATTTGATAGTTTTGAGATGCCTGTAATGAACACATTACATAAATAATAGACTTTTAGTATCAAGTAAGTTAAATAAAACAATATTAATTATTTTATATAAATCATTTATTTTTTTAAACTATTCATTTTCATACATTAATAATAAATTATCTAAAAACTGGGCAGCAGGATTAACGTTTTCGTACCTCGCCAAGCTTAAATACTACAACACAGACATTATGTGAGCGCCGCAACCTACCGTCCTTCGGCCGACTATGCAGATACAATAATATTTTTAATAGCTTGAATGCCTTCCATATTATTTTCATATATTATGCAAACAAAATATATTTTTCGGCTTATATTCCTACTTTGTATTTTACCTCTTAATAAGGTGCAATTATCAGCCGAAGGGAATCCTTATACGAGGTCACTGGCTCTATTGTATTAGGAACCATCATTTCGTATGTGCTCCCCATAGTAAGACCGCACCTGTTTTATCTGGTATGCTAAATCGAGTTGCTAAATAATAGAAATAAATATAAATAATCTAATAAAAAAACGTAGACTGACAACAAAATAAAGCGAACAATAATTGACAGCAACGAATTAGGAAATTGACAGCAGCACAAGTATTAGACAATTGACTTGCTAGTGTTGCCAGTCGAAGAAAAATAAAATACACAAAATGTAAAAAGTATAGGTTCGTTACACTAGGTTTTTGACTAAAACTTGTGTTTGCGTATGGTTGCGCGTAATTGAGGTTGGCAATGTTATTCACTAATCATGCAAAAATACTACTTAATTTAATGAAAACATCATACCACCATGATAATTATACATTTTTGTCAGGATGTATCTGGCAGCACTACTGTTAGCGTCAAAATCAATTAGTCAATTAAAAATCTGTCTTAAAAATTGTTTTATTTTGATACTCCGTAATAGGCACCAATATTTATTAAAAATCATTAGATTTTTTTTGATGTGTTTTATTTTTTTCCAGGCCTCTGTTCAGCGCCGAGCCCATTTTGGTTGTCCTCCTTTGGTTTAAGCGTTTTCAATCCGGAAATTTTGATGTCAAAGATGCACGTCGCTCTGGTCGCCCTATTACAGATAAAATGGATGCCATTTTTGAAAAAGTGGAGCAAGATCGGCATGCCAGTAGTTACGACGTAGCTGAAGAACTGGAAATTGACCACAAAACAGTTTTGGCGCATTTGAAAAAAACTGGGTACACAAAAAAGCTCGACATTTGGGTACCTCACGAGCTCACTGAAAGAAACGTAATGAACCGTGTACTCATTTGTGATTCTTTATTACGACGTAATGAAACCGAACCATTTTTGAAGAAGCTGATAACTGGTGATGAAAAATGGATCACGTACGACAAGAACGTGCTAAAAAGGTCGTGGTCAAAGGCCGGTCAGGCTTCACAGACTGTGGCGAAACCCGGGTTAACTCGCAACAAGGTGATGCTGTGTGTGTGGTGGGATTGGAAGGGCATTATTCATTATGAGCTGTTACCACCAGGCAGGACCATCGATTCTGAACTCTACTGCGAATAACTGATGAGATTAAAGCAAGAAGTTGAGAGAAAGCGCCCGGAATTAATCAACAGAAGGGGTGTGGTTTTTCATCATGATAACGCTAGACCTCACACATCTTTAGCCAGTCAGCAAAAATTAAGAGAGTTTGGCTGGGAGGTGTTAATGCATCCGCCGTATAGTCCTACCTTGCACCTTCAGATTTCCACCTGTTTCGGTCTCTTCAGAATTCTTTAGGCAGTGTCAGGTTAACATCACGAGACGACTGCCAAAACCACTTGTCGCGGTATTTTGACCAGAAGTCCTAAAATTTCTATAGCAATGGGATCATGTCCCTACCTACAAGATGGCAAAAAGTTTCGAACAAAATGGTACCTACATACTTTAGTTAAATGTAAATAAACTATATTAAAAAATGTTTTGAATTTTCTTAAAAAATGCGAAGAAACTTTTTCCCCAACCTATTATAAATACTTATAAGTAGGTATTAACATGGTATTAACAAATGTTATGTAGTGGTTATTTCAATACCAGTTAAATATCTAATAACCTCATATCAAACTAAGTAGTTACAGGTATTTAAAGAATACCTATGCTATAAACCTATTTTTCCAAACGCTTTTCCTAATTCCACAGAAATAATAGTGCCTAATTCGCACAACCATTTCCTTTCTTTTTGTCTTTTGAAAGAATAATTAAATTATCTGCAGCGAGTTTGTTAGAGACCCTTCGCAATGGCGGAGCAAGACCTAAATTTGAGGTGGGCAAGGTACACGACGCGCGGCCCTTTCTTAATGGTTGGTTGGAGATCCTTGACGCCTCAAGTATTCGAGAGGCCCCTGGACCGCGAGGGATTTTTTCCTCTGTGTCGAGGCTGTAGGCGGTCCCCACGCCTCGCTCCGCGTCTATCCATTTCACTTTGCATGACAGAAACACTAAACGGGAATCGTATAGGCTAGAGTACAAACACAATGTGAGAAAAAATTAAACGAACTACATAACTAATATATTACTAGGAGTAGGAGACTGATGGATTTAATGGTTCCATGTATTAACAGTAACGGGTAAACCACAGTAGGTATGGATGGATTGATAGTGTGAGAAATTGTATGAGAGCAAAATGGCTAGGTAAATTATGAGATGACAACGGATAGAAAGGAAAGAAAAAAGAAGATATGCAACTGTGATTTCGATAAGATAAAGTAGGTGGATGTTTAAATAATGTAAAGATGCAATATGTTTTTTTATACTACGAGAGCGCGTAAACAAGCTTTCGGCCCACCTGGTGGTTACCATCGCCTATTTTTACACTTGCAATATTAAGGGTAAATCACTTAACACTGTAAGTGCGTTGCCACCCTGGGGACTAAGATGATATGCCTTCCATGCCCAGTAACACTGGCTACCTTTCCTTTCAATCCGAAACACAGCGAACGGCTTCACGGCAGAAATTAGAAAGGCGGTGGTACCTACCTACCCAGACGACCCTACATTTGTGTCTACCACTTAGTTAATATAACATAAGTTAATATTTTACGTTAATTAATACAGGTGATAAGAAGCTTGCAATATTGGTAAATTCTTAAGTATGTCGACCCGATCCTATAATTGGCCAGATCATGAAATGCTTGGGCAAGGGCATATCTTCTAACTACCGATCACACAGATACGTAGATTAGACTCTCCCACAAACAGTCCACTCCGCTTGGTCATAAAAAAAAATAACCTTGAACCTACTGATCACTCGCCTGACCACTACCATTTTTAGATAATGGGCTACTCGACCAGTGGTTGAGATTTTTATGGTCCAGTAGCATTTCATGATATGCCACACATTTCATGATCTGTATACGATCGGGTCACGACATAAACATAACCAGTCTGTATGTATACATGGTGTAAAAGACATGAACAGTCAAACGCGAACCATGTATTCTGCTCACCATCATAACATTTTTTTACCTAAAGACTATATCTGGGAAATTGATAGTTACGATTTTATTGAAGGTCAAAGTCATAATTTTTTTTTCTTTTTTTTATGAAAACGTATTCTATACATTATTTCTTAATTATTGTCCAAAGAAACATTATCATTTTTTTTAGTATTTCATAACAAAAAATGGCTTCAAAACGTTAGCGTTCAATGTAGATCACTTGATGCGCACGGACACTAACGAACAGGGCCGCCGCGCCGTCTGGCAAAATTATCGCGGTTTTGCGAGTTGCGTGCGAGTTGAGCCCTTTACATTGCGCGGTACAATTTGCAATTTTTTTCAACACCAAAAAATAAAAATCATTTCCCAGCAATATTTTTTTTGAAATATGTCTTATTTTGATGTATAGAATACATGGTTTTCGTTTGACTGTTCATGCCTTTTATACCCAGTAGATAAGTTTTACAGTTTTAGCTGGTTTTAGCTATTCTAAATCTAAATTTACTTTTGGATGACTCTGCCCTTTCGTACAGTTATGTTTATGTTGTTGAGTAAGGTTTTCAGAGCTCTACGGGTAAGGGCAAATGTCTTAAACTTCCCTTGCTTTTTTGCGACTTTTCATGAAAAAATGTACGATCTAAAGAGAAAGAATTTATTTATCTAACTATTATTACTTATTTGTATGTATATACCATCTAGTTAATAGTTTAATGTTACAGAGCATCCATTCGCATTTTGTATTTAAGAGGAAAATTTACTTTATCCTACATGTGCAATAAAATTATAATTCGCAACTTGTTATAAACCAGTTAGGCCAGTTTCTTTTTAGGTACGCATATTTCTTGTATTGGAACTTAAATTTTGTTTTGTAACGAAAACATTACTGCTATTTTAAGAGAGGTGGGTAACGATTTGGAATGCGCTTTCAAAGAAATGATTTTCACTTTATAAACTCAATTAACATTAACTTCTCGTAGTAGGTACCACTATTGGTTAATTCGCATCTATAGAACAGTGGTGAATACACACCACACGGAGTAGGGAATATGGTCTGGTCTAGCATAAAGTAAATGACCTCCAGATGTTTCAATTGTCTATAGGCTTTTGGAAATACTAACCATGAGACAGGCTATATGCTAGTTCACTGGTTATAAATAAAAAAAACATAAGGCACCGTAACTTTGAAGCAAATTTTCTTATTAAAAAGTTTATATTCGACGCGCTATGGAGCAGCGCACGCAGGCTATGCGATTTCTGGTTACACAACGAGCATGTCCATCATAGGAAGTCAGTAATCTGGATTACACTGTGGAGGCACACTGTGGATGGGTATGGTATGGGATGGACATATCTACAGGAGAACCAGGCAACATGAACGAGGCTTACATTCAGCAAATGACATATACAGACTGTTATAAATCACTTAGAAGACTTTACTTACTACAAACTTGTAACATATAAGTCTGAAATAAATAATATGATGATTATTCGATATCGATATTATTAGTGAGATTTCTTAAAAGATAATGTAAGTATACCGCTAGTTCATAACAGAGACGAAAAGTTTGTGAAAACTCTGAATCACGTAAGCCAGCTCACTTCAAAATCGGGTTCAGATTGTTTTAAGATGTTAAGGGCCTGTATTGGATTCAAACTCGATGTACTGTACATGCCGATCTTGCTCCACTTTTACAAAAATGGCATCCATTTTATCTGTAATAGGGCGACCAGAGCGACGTGCATCTTTGACATCAAAATTTCCGGATTGAAAACGCTTAAACCAAATTTGTGCTACACTCACAGACACTACATTAGGTCCATAAACATCGCAAATTTTTTTCGCGGCTTGCGTTGCATTTTTACCTTTTTTGTAGTAAAATTTTAAAATGTATCGAATTTCTTCATTAGATTCACTCATCTTGGCGGTACGAAAAACAAATGAAAATCACACATTTTCCTAATTTGAATTTGGAATTATGTTCTTTAAAATTTAAACTTTCAATGATACCAAAACCAGCCAGATACAAATAGTATAGCCAAAGAGATTTTATTACAAGTTTATACATACTTTAATGCGAAAAGACTTTTTCCCCAACCTAATATTTAAAATTAGAAAACTCCACAAAAATAATTCTAATATAGTTTTTGGTAGTTTCATCTTAATTGGACGTCAAATATTTGAAAAATATTTCGTTCGGCACTTAGAAGTGCAAACTTCAAAGATTTAAGGAAACAATGTTACCATAAAAACATACCTAAGTACCAAGCACTGATAAATTTCGACGGCGAATGCAATGTCCATCCAATACCTGTAAATACCTATTCAAAGTCAAAATATCTTTATTAATTTGGGTACAATTGTACACTTGTGAAAGTCAGTTTTGATGCCATCGGTTCAAGCGTCAATAGGAGAGGAGCCTGAGAGGAGAAGAATGAGCGAGAAACTCCGCAAGTTATTGCAATAAAATACGTAATAAAACAATATGAAATTAGCAAATTTTTTTTGATAAAATTATGGCGGTTTTGTGTTATCCTAACTGCAGGTAACCCAAATTAAGCTCATACTTTTTCAGTACTCTTCACCGGCAGGTCTCTATACAGGCGTTTTGCCTAAATTACAGAATTTTTTTATCTTATAATGAACCGATTGCCATAAAATCTCAAGGAGCGAAGTGATAATTTTGCGGTATCAAGTAGGTACCTACTTTTGTACATATTTAGTTCTCCCATACTGCTATTAAAAATGTTTACAAACATTTCTAAAACTTACAAAGCTGACATCGGCTCACAGGATTTACGTTCCGAAGCACCTAAACGAAAGCTCAATAGATTAGCTTTTATTGTGTATTTTTAAAAAGCGCTCTCTGGATACGCATAATGCTTAGCTTAAACCAACTAACAAACGATAGAAAATGTTTAATTAGTTTTTTATACAATTTGTTAACTAAAAAAAATGTTTAGAAATTTTTACTAACGTTTGGTAACATGAAAACATTTTCCTAACATTGTGATCAAATGTTTATTTATAAAATGTTCACTAACGTTTGAAAACATTTTGAATAACAGTGTTTGTACCATTAATCTCACACGGGTAAGATTACTGTATGCAAAATCACTGTAAAATACATAAGTATGAATATTATCTCTGTTTGCGACAGAGATGAACACAGAAACAATTTGCATATGTACACAAACAACCTAGTCTCATCCGCGTTCATAACATAAAAATATTGTAGGTATATAAATTTATGTTTACAAACAAGAACTTAGTCCTAGAAAAATGCACTGAAAAAATCGACTTGCCTCAGGCGATTATATTTCGTTCGGGTCTTGGAAGTGCAAATTTCAAAGATTTGATGAAACGATGTTTACCATAAAAACATAAGCACCAAGCACTGACAAATTTCGACAGCGAAAAGCAGTGCCTCGGTGGCGAAATTGGTCAACGCGTCCACCCGGATTGTGGAAGGTGCGGGTTCGAGTCCCGCCTGAGGCAAGTCGATTTTTTTCAGTGCATTTTTCTAGTATTATATTTACGCGTTTGTAAACGCAAAAATAAAATTATTCCAAGAACTTAGTCCTTAATTTTATCTTTACGTAATAATCAATTAATGATCATGTAGGGAAACTTGAATGCGAACGTATCAAGGAAAATTATAATTATGATTTTACAATCTTAATAAAATTCTTAACGCGCCATAATACAGGATAACAGAGTAACTACTACGTACCTACGTCATAAAGTTTTCACAATTATGGTAAAATTGTGTCTCAATACATTAATTCATTAAATTACTTTAGTTCTTGATTAAAAAAACCGCCTTCCAAACTATAAACGGAGAAATAAAACTTAAATGTTTAAAATAATCTAAAAGTAAATATGCCAGCTATGGTTTTTTGAGGTCGGTTCTAAAGACAAGTGACATCGTTTTTTCCATATATGGAGGTTGGCACCGGCCTCAGAAACGTAGTTGGCATATTAATTTTTAGATTATTTTAAACATAATTATTTTTTCCCCGTTTTTAGTTTAAAGGGCGGGTATTTTGTTATATAAAAAAAAACTTCTTTTCTTCTTTTTGTGATGCAGGCATAGTACGGCCGTACACCGGAAATTTCCATAAACTATCTAGAGATTTTGTTCTTTGACAAATATAAACTGCAGAAAATGAATAGAGAGCAATGGAAAGATATTATATAAAGAAAAAGAAGACATGCTCTCTGTGTAATAGAACATTTCGTCAAATTCTACAAAGCATAAAATTACTAGATGTTGAACCTATTTGTTTGAAACGTCATTGGAAAAATTGAAGAGGCAACGACGGCAGATTCATCTAGTAATAAGTAATAGTAGAATTATATTGATTGCTCACTTGTCTCAAATTTGCTCAAAGTGTTTTATTTCGCAACAGTTGGAAAATTTCATATGGCGACCGCACACTTGGTTGCTAAACTTTATATTTTGATGTCATACACGCATGTTAAATTTGGTTGCAATAAGTTAAAGCATGCTCGAGTTATCGTGCTAACGCACAGAAACACACACAGACATAATCCAAAAAAAAATATTTTTGGACTCAGAGAGGTCCAAAACGTGTAAATCCGTCAAAATCTCGAGGTCGAATTTTTTTACGATTACAAGACTTCCTCATACTACGTATACGAGAAAGTAAAAATGGACTGACTGATATGTATGGAAGATATAATACCTATTATACCGACCCAAAATACATACAAATTAGGAGTTGATAATGCAGGCAAATGATGTTCTGAAAGCTATGAACTTTCCATAAAGTTTATGTGCAGGCTTACACTCTTTCACACTAATATACAAATTAAGTCCACACGAATCTACCGAAATAACAACACCGCAATTATGACAACAGTAAAAATAACCGGTTCTCGTAGACAGACCGAAAAACTAATAACTTCGACGAATACAACTAAAAAAGCAAACTTTAAATAACAAAAAAGTTACTCAGCACACGGCGTCATAATCGTGTTAATGTATTAATATGCTATAGTATATTATATTTTAAAACTATTAAGTTGCAATTCGTGTGTACCTTCGCTGTATAATTTTTATCTTTTTTTATATTTCTTATGCTTGTTTATGCTTGTGATTTTTTCTGCATGTGAGCTTTGAGCGTGGTTTCCTCGCAACTTACGTATTACTTCGAAGGATTTTCTTAATGGCCGTGTATATACAGTGAGTGAGCGGGGATGGCTGCGGTCAATTCGTGTTCGGTCGTAGGCCTCAACGCTACGCGGCACGTTTTCCAACGTAGTTTCGTGTGATAAAAAAGCATAAGTGAAAAGGTCTGTGAAAGCGTTAAAGCAATAAAAGTAAGTAGATATTTCAAAATTTATTTACCTCGTTCGTTCGAAAAAATCATAATTATATTGGAACGCTATTTGTAGTTTTTTTTTGGTTTTCTAACTTATCCATAAAGGTCGGTATGATTGCTTACTACATACTTAGTCTAAATATTTGAACATATGGATAGTTCAAACACGTTTAGCAACTATTAAATTGTTGATCATGCAAAACATTTTAGAATAACTAGTTCTTCAAAATGTTGTTACCTTTTATGCATAGTATTATACTGATGTTTTTTTTCTATATCTACAATGCTACTTAAAATAATTAACCAGAAAAGTTAAGATTTTTTTATTGAAACTTCTCAATTTTGCTTGTAAAACCATATTTGATATTTTCACAATTGTTTTCACTGTTTTATGTAATACGATAACATTTAGACAATGCCGCAAAATATACGCTGAATATTGTTCGTCTAAACTTTCCAAATCTTGTGTTATTTAAACTTTTGCTTTAACAAAAATTGTTTAGCTTAAGAGTTTTATAAGATGTACGTATCAAGTTTATATTTGCAATATTTGAAAGTATATTATTTAGTTATTAAATTACAATGCCATTAAGTTACACACTTTATCATTAATATTTATTGCAGTTAATGATCAAATATTTAAGATAAATTACTACCTATTACAGTAACTAATTAAGCATGATAATTTTATAATGATTATGATAAACAGAACATTTTTAAATATCATTGGAAGTTTATTTACTTAACTGTTATGATCAGTTTATTCCTAGGCATATATTTATTATATTACCTATGTATACACTTAGTCTGCAATAAATATTTGTATTTGTACTTCGATCACAACAAAGACATATTAACCTTTCTTCACACAGCTGCAAAGAGTAATTTTATAATTTTATCAAAGTAATCAAATTTAATATAATATATGTAAGATTTTGTAGAAATTGATTATTATGAACGAAAGAAAAAGTATGAATATACTAATATCTTTGCTTTATAAAACTGTTTCCAACTATTGAATATCAATCCGTCATGCTAGCGACATTCTTCAAATATTTCACCGTTTTGTTATCCAGTAATACTAAGCTTAAATCAATTCCAGTGACACGATTTATATTAATAAATCTTTTTTCTTCAGAAAAACAAGTCAAACACATTATTAACAACCAGTATAGATAATGACAATTTTATTTAAGTGTCTCGTTTACATTGATTTACTTTCACCACGTCACCTTCTTACGTAAGAAATTAAGTATTATGTGGTTGATTCCACTAAAATCGAAATTTAGTCTTATATCTATTGTAACTTACATTATACCTACATAATATTATCGCACTTCATAAAAACAACTGAAGATCATCAACGACTTTCACTATTTGTAAGATATTAGTTATTGTAGTCTTTACATCTCTTTGTCGGCTTCTGGGTCTCTATATTATGGTCCCTGTGTACCTATACGAACTTATATGAATAATTTGTTCGTATTTATTCGTACGTTTTTTATATTAGATATAACACCTCAATAGAAATAATATACTAAATATCAGCTGGAAATATTTTTCTGGTCTTGAGATTAAATAAACGTTTCTAAATTATGTATTTCATGTTTTTTTCTTACGAATAAAAATATAATAGGTACTTAGGCATTTGTAATTATGATTTCTTAATATGAAATCATACTTATCTTAACGACATCAAAATTACGTAGACAGGTTCACGATTTAATATTTACCAATAAAATTTCAGTTCCACATAAACGCATAACAGGAACTTAATAACTAAAAAATAAGCAATAATCTCATCGTCAATTGCTATTCCAAAAATTATTCAGAGAACAATTTCCAACAGGGCAATTTTAAGTTGTCGAAAAAAGTGTAATTTCATTCCAATAACCAGCCCGTACTTAAGAACAGTGGACTGGCAAGTAAGATCACAGGGTGAATGCACGCACCGACGTAGTTTTCCATCCTGGTTAATAAGCGTATGTGTACCCATAAAACAAGGCAATCAATTTCAAATCAAAATGTTCATTTGCACTATAAATATAATTCCATTATTATTTAAACAATATGACGTGTAAGGCGTAACATTCTTTGCCATTAATTATAGCAAAGCAAACATTAGAACCACGTTTAATATTACTAAAGAATATTTTCCACATACCTAGTTCTTATACGTGTGGCATTTTTTAAATCGTATCTGTGCGAAATACTTTTTGCGATACCATTTTTAGATAAACAAATTACAACGGAATAGCATAATTTACCCTTTATTTATTTTCACCGATCAGACCTTCAAACATATGGAAAAATATCGGTGCGATATATTAAATCATTGAATAAGTAAACAGAAGCAGAGAATAAGCAGTACAAAAATCAATCTTCACATACATGATAATACATAATTTTTGTAATGATAAACCTATATGACAATAGTTAATTTACAACCATTCATGGTAATGGTAATGAATATCCAAGGAGGCTTGGCTGAAGATAAGGCCGATAGTAAAACAGAGGCACGTCATATTATAATATATTGTAATGTAACTTCTTATCAGCCGGGTCGAGGGTGAATCATGACACGAGTCTGCCATTGATTGATCAGACATTCATCAAAATAATGATATGTGTTGTGACGGAAAAGTGTTTTAGGTTACTTAAACCAACACCTACATACTAGCTAGCATTAAATTGAAAATAAAATTATAAAATTTAAGTAATCCCTGGCACAAAAAAAAAACTTAAAAGAAAAAAAGATGAAAAATTTCTCTCATTAATATTTTTAAGATGAACGTCGCCGCGTCGAGGACCACTAATCCAAACTTTAGCATTATCATTATTATTTTTATTTGAATTTTGGTTTCATTTTATTTACTTAGCGGTCCCCCAACGCAGCGATGTTCATCTTAAAAATATGAAAAGGTTCTTTTATTGAAGTTAAAAGTCCGAGACAATTTTATTCTTTTTTTAATTTCTCTTATACGTACTATAGAGGAAGACTTGTAATCGTCAAAAAATTCGACATCGAGATTTTGACGGATTTACACGTTTTGGACCTCCCTGTGTCCAAAAATACAGTTTTTGGAATTATGTCTGTGTGTGTCTGTGCGTTAGCACGAACCAAATTTAACATGCATGTATGACATCAAAATATATATAATATATAAGGTTTCTGTCAACTATTGAGTCGTTTCCGGTACCTAACGAGCAAGTCAAGGGGAGACCATTCCCGATTTTTCTTTTTAGTTTTTTTTCGAGTGGGAGGCTACTTAAAATTTCAAAATTTATTTTTATTTCATTCTTTTTAAAGTAGGTACTCGCGGATCCTAATCCCGATGATAGATAGATAAAAACTTATATTACAAATATCTTGAATATTATTCAAGAGAGAGCCGATGACCTTGAAACACCTAAATTGCCTCATGAAAATCTGTTTCATGAATTGTAGGTAAGAACCATCTTAATCACGTCAGCTTTCGAACAAAAAAAACCGCATCAATTCGGTCCATTCGTTTAGGAGCTACGATGCCAAAGACAGACACGCAGACCTTACAGACACACATATACATAGACACGTCAAACTTATAACACCCCTCTTTTTGCGGCGGGGGTTATAAACACTTTTGCCATTTGTTTTCGAATTAATTTACTTTTACGGATTTAACTCGTGTGTATTTGTTCACATATTGGTATTGATACTAGAAAAATGCACTGAAAAAAATCAACCTGCCTCAGGGGGGACTCGAACCCGCATCTTCCACAATCGGGTTGACCAATTACGCGCGTTCTAGTATTAATATTTACGCGTTTGTAAACGCAAAAATAAAATTATGCCATCACATATTGGTATTATGGCCCGACGTTCCCTGACACTTTGCAGCGTCGTTGGGCCATACAACAATATGTGAAAGCACGCGAGGTAATCCGTAAAAGCAGTTTTATTTCATAAGTGCAGTGCTCGCGGCAATCTAAGAGAACATTCATATTCTTTATTATGGAACATTCATTTATTCTTTATTTTCATTCGTTCATTATTTATTATAAATTATGGACCATGTAGGGCACAGAAGAAAGGTAGGAAAGAAGATGATATTTATAATTCTATCTTTTACAATTCATTTAAAAAAACTTGTACTGATCAATAATGTTTATTGTGTATACATAACTACTAATATTGTAACCTTTTTTTCGGAGAGGTCAAATGCATTTAAGCATCATCCCTGCGGTACAATGCAACTGCAGGGGTATTTGGGACTCGACGTACAGGCGTTGTAATGGGTCCGGTTGTGTCGTGTAAGTACCAGACGCTGGCTTCGACAGGGCGGCACTGCCTCCCATGACACCACCGCGGAAAACCAAACCAAACGTCGCATCCATCCGCCACCTCTGAGAGCAGAGGCGTGTCAAGAGGGACCGACCTCCTAGTTCCGCATAAGACGGCCCACCAGTCTATTGGTCGGCCAAACCTCGACCCAAAGGTCCGGTGGCCCTGAAAAGGGCCCTACGGTGTTTCGACGTCAGCCGTCTGTGGAGGCACCAGACGTTGCCCGCGGGGAGGTCTCGTAACATTGCACGCCGCTAATATTGTAACCAATTAGATTAGGATATTTAGCTAAATACGATACCATTCATTAGAGAATTAATATAACTAAATGAATACAACGTAAATGATGTTTATAAAGGTTACAGTTTACATGGGAATAAGTCAAGGCACACAACCTCGACATTTAGTGTGTTTCAAGTTAGAAAACCTGTATATTTTTATGATATTCATGGCCGTGAATATTCGCATGGAGATCGCAGTATCTCTTGTCAATTGACTCTTGATTTTATAAAAGGAGAGAGCAACAAAAAAAAATCAGAGAGAGAGTAGATTTTATTATTATTTCATTTAAATTATTACGCCTTTTTTAAACATCTAATTTAAAAAATATTAGGATTAAATTATTGGTATGCACTTCAGATATGCACTTAGGCATCGCTCGATATCAATTTATACTAATAAATTGCATGTATTTTGTAAGCAAGTAGCGTATTATATTACAGTTCCCTGATCATAAGGAATGAACACATGATATGTGAGTGAAGTGAGTGTGACTAGAAATAGACAAGTGTAAAATGTTTATAAAATCAACCCGTTTCTCACGACTTATGTTATTTATTTATTTCATCTTAGCATAATTCCATCCTTACAGTTTACACCAATATGATAGAAAAGCATTACATAATTAAATATTAATAACATAAAATTAACAATGTTATCGTTGTAAATTCGTTCAACGAACAGGAAAAAATGATGATGGTTCATATCATATTCTTTATTTAAACAAAACTTTCATTAGCTAATAGTGGTTTGGAATTCTATAAAATATCCTTCACGAAAATCCAATGTATTAAAATTAGTGGCATTAGCATTATTTTTATATATGTCATTACCATATCACATAATATATTTTACATATATAAAGTATCTGTGGTTTTCTCTAGATAAAAGAGACAAATAACTTCATTTAATTTGCTACTAATTTGTTCTTGTTTTCTATTTAAATTGGTATATTTTTCAAACTAAAATTACATTTAAATCATACATGTCTACATGTCTCAAATGTTAATATTTTTTTTTAAATTATTATTATTAAGAGTTATACCATTGATGTGTACTCCGTATGTAATAGAATTGTTTGCAGTATGAGCCCCCTTTGTATCGAAGCAGCGTTCCGTGGAGTTCCCCAGTATTCTAGAGTTATATAATCGTCGACCTTGAATTAGTGTTACCTAGATGACCCCAGAGCAATTCAGTGATATTATTCAATTTAGTAGAAAACATTATCCAATATAGCAGTAGCCGAAAATTTGCAACTATAATCTTCATTCTCAGGCTTCCTCTTATGATGACGTGATAGTGGTTGCCGAATGCATTAAGATATAATGTACTATGCTGGAATGCGAGTTCTGTAATAAGAAATTCAATCAATATTGCATTTCAGTAAAAGAAGGATTTTTGAAAACTTTATAATGAGTCCTTCAAGAGCTGTTAAGCCTGGTCTTGTTCGAACAAAGTAGAAATAACGTTGCATGAAGCTATTTTCAATGGAGATGGTATATTTGTATTTTAATATGAACGGCGAGGTTTATATTATAATGCAAATTTCTTTACAGTAGGATACCGCGCAAAATTCTTTCCCATTTGAAGTACTGACTTAATAAGTGTTTACAACTTGCGAATGTATTAGTAATAAAATCTATAAAAATAAAATGAAATCAATAATAATTTACTTGGAACATAATACAATTGTACAAAATATTTTGCACCCTAATGACAGCATTAGTGATTATAACTATGTCGCAGCCATTAACGCCCACCACCCTGACATCCGAAGATTATTATAAACGAGTGTTTCACCTTTGACTTAGTCTTTTAGTATTTCCTTCTTTGCTTTATTTTCACATTTAACTACATCTTTCAATTTATTACTTATTTTAAATACCTGTACAATTTCTTTATTAAAATCATTTAAAATATGTACAGACGCTGCGCTGCGAGCGACTGACAACTCGTTTATGTTGCAGATACAATTAGGCATTTCCGTTGAATCGATAGGAAAGAGATTAATCAATACTCATTGTGATCAACATAATGCATAGGTAGTAAATAAATATCCTCTGTCCTTGGTGGGACTCGAATGGGGTTCTTGATCGTAATACGTGGGCCTATTATTTAAGTAGGTATTAGGTAAATTACTTTAAGATATACAAAAATGGTCTTTATTTTTCTTTATGGGAGGGAAACACACAGCAATACAGTTGTACATAAGGATTAAACATAGTAAACATTACAGATTGCCAACAAACTTTTACATATATCGAAGGAATACTTCACTACATAGTATAAAACAAAGTCGCTTCCGCCGTCTGTCTGTCCCTATGTATGCTTAGATCTTTAAAACTACGCAACGGATTTTGATGCAGTTTTTTTTAATAGATAGAGTGATTCTTAAGGAAGGTTTATATATATGTATAATACATGCATATTTACATAAGCATTGCACCCGTGCGAAGCCGGGGCGGGTCGTAATAAATAAACTAAACCGATAATCAATCCTTAACAGGATTAAAGCCATGTTGTTTAAAAATTAAAAAGAAGGCAAATCAAGTAACCCAACAAAAAAAACTTATAACTATTAGTCAGACACATAAATATATTAATGTCATGAATGAATATTAACTATCGTCATTTAAATTAACGCAATTTAATAATATAAATTATTTTAATTTAATAATATAATATAAATTAGCGTCTAGTATTTATCATCATCCGTATACATTTCAATGTACGCCTCACTGCTTATCACAGGTCTTCCTATATCATACAAATATAAGAGACGGTCCATAACCTGGTAACCCTGTGTGGATTTAAGGTCTTAGCACACTTATCAGTTCGGAACCGTATCGCCTCTTTTTAAGCCGGCGACAGACATGTGTTCAAATACGCAAATACCTATAATGTCACGAAGTGTGGCACGGGCATTTGAGTATTTGTGCAAAGTTTGAACACACATTTGAAGTCAAAAAGACATATGCCGGCGCCAGACATGGCATTCAAAGTTTGAGCTTTCATTATCATTCCTAATTCGTTGTTGATTACATATTTGAATGCCTGTCACATTTGAAACATTTGTCTTTTTGACTTCAAATGTGTGTTCTCAAACTTTACACAAATACTCAAATGCCCGTGGCACACTTCGTGACTTTGTAGGTATTTGCGTATTTGAACACATCTCTGGCGCTAGCTATACAAATGTTTCAAATGTGAGAGACATTCAAATGTGTGATCAAACTTTGCTCAAACGTTGATTGCCATGTCTGGCGCCCGCCGCCGGGGCGTTAGGTTCACTTCATCGTTTATTCAACTATGAAAAAAAGGTCCGGTCCGTAGTCGTTTCGTAGCCGCCTTTTCGTAGCAGTCATATTAATAAAGAGGCGTTCCCTTTCCGAGCTTATAGATAAGTGTGCTATGACCCTTATGGTTAAAAACCGCTGCAGCAACAACCCTGAACTTGTCATTAACCCGAAGCAAAGCAAAACTTGATATTATAGTACTATACAGATCCGTCTCGGACCGACTAACTACGTAATAATAATTTTCTTATTAAAATTAATACTAAATAATTTAGCACACTAGGTTATAATTATATAAATTCATATCTGTATACTTATTAATGATGTTCTGTTTGTTTCAGTGGAGAACGAAACAAAAGAGGTAGATAATCAAAAGCATGAAGAAGATCCTCTGACAAAAGCCATTGGCGCGATAGGAAAGTGGCAAATATGGATTTGCTTCGTCGTATTTCTTGTAAAGTTCCCGGTAGCTTGGCACCAGATGAGCATCATATTTCTGGCTCCACCAATGAATTTCACTTGTGGCTTAAATCACACGGAAGGATTTGACAGCACTTGCAACGCCAACTGCACAGATTACGAATATGACCACAGTGTTTTTCAGGAAACTATAATATCACAATGGGACCTTGTATGTGACAGAGCTTGGTTGAAAAACCTCACGCAGACATTCTTCATGCTTGGCATCTTAGTCGGGAATATGGTCTTTGGTCATCTCTCTGACAGGTTAGTTTCTCGCGTGCAGTGTGAAATGATGTTTTATGTATTTTAAATTAGTAGCAGCTTTACGAATAAATTGACACATCCTGTGTGCTATTGTAAGACGATAGCATATTAGGTTCCGGATGAGATTACTTAAGCGCATTGTCAAGGCGTTCTATATTCTTTCTACATTATCCTCGTTGCCCACTTCTGTAAATAATATAGTATGGAAAGGTCATTGCTGATATGTTTTACAGTTGTAAGTTTAGAGGTTTATAGTTATTATCTTTATATTGGGTATTGTATCTAAGTGCAATACGACTGCAAAGTATCAGCTGCATTTGATTTGCTTGTTTATGCAACTAAATTACTCTTAATAACTAAGTACCAAAAATTTTAAGTTCCTGATTATATGTTGAATTCAATAAATACTATGTACTTTTTTATAAAGAAGTCTATAAAATTGATAATAAGATATGATAGGATTAAAAGTAACGTTGTATTGTTATTTTTTTTTTTGTTCAATTATATTTATTTCAAATTCCAGATATGGTCGACGAGTGCCATTCCTCGCTGCAGTATTCCTGCAACTGCTATCAGGCGTGGCTACTGCGTACTCCGTGAATTGGTACATGTTTACCGCCCTACGGTTCCTGCTGGCTGTTGCCACAGGGGGCACTATGGTGACGAGTTTCGTGCTTACCATGGAATTGATCGGCGCCAAGTACAGAGAAGCCGTCGGTATCATTTACCAAATCCCTTTCAATCTGGGACATCTCAGTCTGCCTCTCTTTGGATACTTTCTTCGGGATTGGAGCACATTCCAGCTAGCGATATCGTTACCATCAGTTCTCTTTCTAAGCTATTACTTTTTGTTACCTGAATCACCAAGATGGCTCATTACAGCCGGAAGAGTTGACGAAGCTGTAAAAATCATGGAGGTAGCTGCAAAAAGGTGCGGAGTATTGAAAACATACGTGTAATTTTTGCTTTACAAAGCCTGTGAACCTAGTTATCTTAATTTTGTTTAATCCGTTATTCCAGAAATAATCTGCCAACGGAAAACATCGCATCTGCCACGCAAAAAGTGGCAGTACAAATGTCAAAGAAGGTAGAAGAGCGTGCATCCTTCTTCGCGTTGTTCCGTACTCCACGTCTGCGCGCCCGAACACTCGCTATTTGCTTCAACTGGTTCGTGTGTGGCCTCTGCTTCTTCGGTGTTTCACAATACATAGGACACGTTTCCGGCAACATCTTCACTAATGTTGCTATCTCGGCCGCTATTCAGGTGAGCAAAAATGTGAAAGCTGAGCACTAGCTACCAGCTAGAGTTTTACATGACTTGTGCATCTTTCACTTTATTTTAATTTTGTTTTTCTACCAACTTTTACATTCAACGGTAAACATAAATACTTAAAACAATTTTCTAATTACTAATGTAAATACGATTGTAGGTCAATACGGCATGCAATCTCCTAATAGCTTATCAGTTAAAATATCCAACATAACTATGAACATGATTTTCTTAACTACTGATAATCTATCTTTACGTCTATACTAATGTAATAAAACGGAAAGATTTGTATGTTTGTAACGAATGAGCTCAAATACTAGACCTATTTTTATGAAATTTGGTACAAATATAGTTTAGATGTTGTGAAACTATACCTATAGGCTACTTTTCATTCATTATTTCATCCCCACACAGGTCAAAATTTTAAAAACGCTAGAACAAATATTTATTTATTTCTTATCAAGTGCCTAAATTCTAAATTTCTCGGTTTTGTCTTAAGAAATGACGAAGTTTCATACAAATTTTCATCCCTTATTTCAACCACTTCAAGCCTTTTTTATCCGACTACGGCGAAGCCAAGAGGAAGGGTATTTTTTAGCAGTCTTTGTATATATGTACGTATGTTTGTATTTACGTAAGTTCCACCCTAGTGCCTAAGCTATTCATCCGATTTCAATGAGGTGTCAATCAATTCATTATTATGATTCGCAACATAGGCTACATTTTAACCAACTTTTACAATAGGAAGAGTTTGAGAATTTTTCATTTTAACCGATTTTAAGATTCCTTTGAAGTTTGTACACGCTTTGTACCTCAGTTTGTGCGCAAAATCTTGTTGTGGTTGCTAAGCAATGTGAAATGGTCAAACTTAGATTACTTATATACCTGTGGTCAAAAATGGAACTATGGCTGTCATGTCAAAATGATGTTTGATTGTCGATTTCTATTGAAATCGAATGCAGATGACGCAGATGATTTTAGTGATTTTAACTAAGGAATGGAATGAAATATGTTAAACCAATTTTATTCCATTCCTTTTTCCGTAGTCGGGATACAATATTTGTTGAGAATTAAAATAATAAAATAATCTTTTACTTTTCAAGTTAATCACTCATTTATTTTTCGTCATCTAATCCCAAAACTATCAATCAATGTCGTAATCAAACATAAATAAAAATATATCCAAAGGAGTTCTTAACATTCTCCCGCCACAACATAAGATAATAAAAATAATCAAATATCAAACCTAACGCTAAACTTATATAATCAACCGCTTTAATCAAAATTATACTCGAAATAACAAAACCTATCACTAGTTAGAATAATAATCAAAATAACCTATCACTAATCGTTTATAAATACCGGTACTAACCTAGTTAAGGGTCTTTTTAAGATGCCACCGACCGTACGTATGTCTGCTACACGTGACACCCCGTCACGACCAGGATACAATCTTGAAATTACTCCCTTTGGCCAGACATTACGAGGTAATGTAGGGTCCACCAATATAACTAATGTCCCTACTTTCAAGTCAATGTTCCTACCTTGAGCATTCCTTGGTAACAACGTTGGAAGGTACTGCAACCAGGCAAACCAAATCTTAGCAAATATTTCTTCTATCTCTTCATCACATTGCACACCACTACGCCATACGCTTTGTAGTAAAATCTTGCCTCTGATCAAAAAGGGACTTAGGAAACCCAAGGGGTCAAAGATAGACATAATTACTTTGAGCATGTCCCTTTTGGTCGGTTTCTGTGTGCCATCAGCTACTCCAGAATTTAACTTTTTTAGGCTAAGGTCGAACCCCAGTTGATCAGTATGTGGTCTCCATATCATACCTAAAGTTCTTTGCACAGTAGAACTCTCAAGAAGATTGACGGTGTCGTTCTGCAGATCATCGGGTAAGCAACTAGGTTTGTTTGTCGTAAACCCTTTAATTTCAAACCCTCCGCTACGATGAATATTTACGACGTCTGCAATCAACTGTTTCATTTCTTGTTCTGTGTCAACTGAGTCTAGGTAATCGTCAACATAATGCCGTTTTTTTATTGCTAAGACAGCTCTAGGATGAGTCTCCGAAAACATATCTGCATTCTTGCGTAAGATGTAAGTAGCAGTGCAGGGTGACGATTTCGCTCCGAAGGTCATAGATGTCGTTTTGCACTCACGCGGCGGCCCAGTTCTGTCTTATCCACGCCATAAAAACATCTGTGATTTTTGGTCTTCTTTAATTATTTTCACCCTCAAAAACATTTCCTTTATATCTCCACTTACTGCTACAGCTCGCTCTCTGAAACGTAACAACACACCAACTAATGAATTCAACAAGTCCGGTCCAGATAATAACTCCGTATTCAAGGAAATGCCTTTGGTCTCTGCTCGAGCGTCAAACACTACGCGTAATTTCCCAGGCTTGTTAGGGTTACGTACGCCGAAGTGAGGCAGATACCAAATCCTATCCCCAGAAACAATTTCTTTTACCTCCTCCGCATAGCCATTCCCAAGCATCGTATTTATTTGCTTCATGTAATCCGAAGCAAAACTAGAATCATTATCCATAATTTTTTCTATCATCATTAGTCGCTGCATAGCGTTTTTCTTACTGTCGGGCAGCTTTACATCGTCAGATCGCCATAGAAGACCGGCTTCCCATCTATTTTCTAGCTTGTTTGACTTTGTATCGAGTATATGTAATGCACGTTCTTCATCTTTCGTGTGTTCGTTATCGCACTTATTTGAATATTTCACACCAATGCTGTCTATACGAAAATAATCCTTAACAAGTTCGTGTAGCTCGTCATCTGCATTTGTATGCCGTACATGATAGCTAAATTCCGGTATATTTCTAGTGATCGAGGAAACATATCCGTGTAGAACCCATCCCATCAGAGTTCGAGAGGCAACAGGTTCATTCATCCGTCCCTGTCTGATCTCTCTGCTTACAATCAAATGCCAGTAATCCTGACCTATTAATAAAGTAGGTTGACCAACGAATGGTTGTATATTAATATCCTGTAGATGGGAATATTGTTTTAACATATTGTAAGAGACATGCTGGATAGGCAATGATAAATCATTTACAGTTCGTACGTTATCGAGTGCATAAGAACCTGCGGGTGTACGTAAAGTAAGAGATACAACGCGACTCTTTAGTTTATTTTTACCGCCTATTGCCCCCTGTATATTAAGATCCACAGTGGGTCCATCTGCACCAACTTTGTCCGCGACAGCGCTATCAATGAGACTTACCGTAGAGCCCTCATCTAACAAAGCAAACGTTTCTAGTGTTCCCGACGAGCCCTGTATAATCACGGGTATCACCTTTAAAAAAACTCGTTTACTTTGTAGTGTGTTAGTCCAAGTATTATTTGTAGTCTCGGGTGGAGATGAGCTACTAGGAGCTGTATTGTTGGCTGTATCAACATTAACATTATTCGACCAATCATGTCTATGAAGTAAGCTATGATGTCCTCTCTTACATACCTCGCATTGTCTTTTCATCCTGCAGCGTTCACGGCGATGTTTAGGGCTTAAGCATTTGAAACATAGTTTTTGGCTACAAACCCACTTCCATCTTTCGCTAATATCCATATTTCTGAAAATCGAACAGTTATCCAGCACATGCCCATCTGTGTTGCAATATACACATTTCGTCAGTTTTTCCTTTTGCGCTGAAACAATATTAATAGAATCGTCATGTGTTACAGCAGCTGTGATCATAGTACGCTGACCTGACAGATTAGTTTTAGTTTTTAGTAGAACCTCTACCACCCCAGCCTGACAAATATTTTCGGCCTCGCGCATTAAAAAGTCAGCGAGAGCAGACAACCGTGGGCGGTCGGCATCCTTAATACAGTAATCGACCCAGCGATATACGAGATTTTCTGTCAATTTATTAACAATTTCAGATATTAAATCGTGGTTGAATAAATAATTTACATTAGTTGCCTTAATGGCTGCTACACAGTTAGCTACTTTGGTCGAGAGTAAAATCAAATCGAAACGGGTACCTGTCAATTTTGGAATTTTTCTAATTTCGTTAATAAATTTATTTAAAACTAGTTCGGGCCTACCAAAACGAAGTTGTAATATTTTCATAATTTCTGTTGCGGACGTCACGGTTATGAGGCGTGCTGCTACTGCCTCCCAAGCTGCTCCCTGCAAGCACCGCTGTAGACGAGCCACATTCTCTTCATCTGAATAATGGCCAACCCTGGTCGTCGTCTCGAACGCGTGCTTGAATCTCAACCATTCAATAGGGTCACCTGAGAAAACGGGTAAATCTCTAGCAGACACTCTGCTCAATATTTTATCTCCGGACGACACTCCGTGCGGAGCTGAAGATGACATTCTTATTGCGTCGGTGATAGCTTGCGTCAAGTTCTCTATGTCACTACGTTTGTCATCTCTCCCTACATAATCATTAGCAGGAGCCGTAGTCTGAACTGGAACGCTGCAATCAATCCACTCTTGTACCTTTGATCGCGATGTGGAAGTGACTTGATGGTCACCGTCTTCTTGGTCACTGTCCTCGTCGTTGTCCATCTCAAGCCTTGCTCTTTCCTCGGCCAGCCTTGCTTCGATTAGAGAACGTTCAGCAGTTAATCTCTCATCTTCTAGTTGCTGCAAACGTTCAATTCTTTCCTTCTCGAGTTCCGCGAGCTCCCTTGCGGCGCGCGCTTCTGCTAATCGTTTCAGAGACGCTGCACTACTTTTTGAAACAATTGTACGAGCTGACCTTAGAGATGTGGCTTTCGATGATTTTTCCAAATTTTTGTCGGTTGTTTGCATATCTTGGGTTTTCTTTAATCTCTCACTTCTCCGCAAGATATTTTGATCCATTTCTCGGCGAAACGAAGGACCACAACAATGTTGAGAATTAAAATAATAAAATAATCTTTTACTTTTCAAGTTAATCACTCCTTTATTTTTCGTCATCTAATCCCAAAACTATCAATCAATGTCGTAATCAAACATAAATAAAAATATATCCAAAGGAGTTCTTAACAATATTTTTACTTGTTTTTCACAATAAACAGTAGTATTTATGTCCTTTCCCAACGTCCAATCAATATTTTATTCGTTACAATATACAAATCTTTCCAATTATAAAAATCGGGAGTGTTCTCCCCTTGTCTCTCTCGTATACCGGAAAACACTCACAAGTTGATAGAAACCTTATATTTTGATGTCATACATGCATGTTAAATTTTGATCACCCATCCGAGTACCGACCGCGCACTTGGTTGCTTAACTTTCTTGATCGACGTCTCACAAGTTGATAGAAACTTTATATTTTGATGTCATATATGCATGTTAAATTTGGTTGCAATTAGTTAAAGCATACTCGAGTTATCGTGCTAACGCACAGGAACACAGACATATTCCAAAAAATATATTTTTGGACTCGAGAAGGTCCAAAACGTGTAAATCCGTCAAAATCTTGAGGTCAAATTTTTGACGTGACAACGTATTATAATTCGATAGAGCCGGCTGCACGCACGAAAAAACATGACGTCATGCGGCGTTACCTCGCTCTGAATCTAATTCTCTAATTTGAATTTGGAATTATGTTCTTTAAAATTTAAACTTTCAATGATACCAAAACCAGCCAGATACAAATAGTATAGCCAAAGAGATTTTATTACAAGTTTATACATACTATAATGCGAAATCTATTAAACAAATGAAATTAAATTTTTCTTTTGAAAAATGCTACCATTCCATCAGTATTTTCCTCTGAGGTATTTTCTTAAGACGTTGTCACGTTCAACTATCGTCAGTAAACCGACTTTACAGACAACCAATGTTTTTGACGATTACAAGACTTCCTCTGTACTACGTATACGAGAAAGTAAAAATGATAGATTGCCTCTACGTTTATCCCAAAATGATTACAATAAAATTGTCCACCCGTGAAAAGCCGGGACGTGCTGCTAGTAGGTAGTTTATAAAGGTATTTAATTTTATTTTGTTCATATTCGGTTTGGCGGCGGCAGACAAGTCATCAACTTAGAAGAATGTTTAATTAGAATTATTGATATTTATAGCAAAGTAACTTAAAGTTATACACAAGAAATCACAATTATTGTAACATTTCTAAAAGTATTGTATCTTATTGTTTATAGTTCAGTATTGTATATCTATATCTTATCTTGATTAGTGAAATACCAAGTAGCTATAGACCAGAACTATTGATTCTTTCTATATTCGGTAACAGGTGTCAAGAACACAGCGAAGGGCAAAATCAGAGGGTCGGATACTAAACTCTATTTATATACTTATTATACTAATAAAAAGTTATTTTTATTGAAGGTCAATTATATTTTGATATTATTGACATTAAAATATTTTTCTAATATTTTCCAAGAGCCCTATTTTTAAATATAATTAAATAATTAATGTCCATTAATTATTGTCCATTAATTATTTAATTTTGTTTACGAGTATTTCAATATGTGCTGTGCTAGAAAGTAATAAAATTCCGAATAGAATAACGTAAATACCTAGTCCATAAAATGTGTAAATTGAACTCATATAATGGGCGACTCTCGGCTGAAATGGTGATGATGATGACGAAGTTCATTTAATTGCACTCCAATATAATTTTGATAATATTTAATGTTTTTGGATACAATTTAGTGTGTGCATAACTTGTATTGCTTACAAAAAATCATTGTCTAATATAACATGTTAAAAGTTTCTTTGTTTGGTTTCAGGTTCCCGGTACCTTGATTTCTATATACGCAAATCGAGTTCTGGGAAGAAAAATAACATTGATCAGTTCCAACTGCGTAACTGGCCTTAGTTGCCTTCTCATCATGATCGTGCCTCAATCAGGCGCCAGTCACTTAACCCTCGGCTGTATCGGCCTCTGGGGAATGAGTATCTCCTTCGCCACAGTCTACTTGTACGCTGGAGAACTTTACCCAACAGTAGTCAGAAATTCTGGAGTTGGATTATCATCGACCGTTGCCAGAATAGGGTCCATGGTGGCTCCTTTCGTAGCTACGCTTTCTCATACTAGCCCTTGGCTTCCACCTTTAACTTTTGGTATTATTCCACTAATCGGAGCTGGTCTCTGTATCATTTTACCCGATACCCGTGGAAGGAAACTTCCTGACACATTGGAAGAAGGCGAAGCGTAAATATCTGTACCTACACAAATTTTGAGTATAATCTGAGGCTACTGTAGGCTACTTTTTAAAGTACTCATGTTATTAAATACATATAGTATTAACTTGATACCTATGTTTAAGTTCGACTTGCACGTCAACACGTGGTAAATCCTGTCAGTATGAGAGACAGGACAGCGCAGATTTATACTCCATAGTTGCAACTTTAAAAGCTCGTAATATTTTGTCTGTAAGTGTAAATAGAAAACTAAATTGAGCGTTGTAGAACTACTAGCGAATGCGTATGTTAATCAAAATCTCTTTTGTCATGTTGTATTACTCAGTGAACGCATGTTATGCGTTCACTGGTATTACTAAACGACTTTTGTGTGTCTGGTACGTTGAAAAATGCTGCCAAAACAGTGTACCGTAACTGGGCCTTGATCTGTGAAACATACTTTCACTTATAAGGAGTTGTGTTGCATAAACGATTGATCCGTAAAGACAAATTCCGTTCATGTAAACGGTATTTAGAGAAAAAGCTGTCATATACAATATATAGGCTGTGATAATTATGCTATACGTTAGCAATGAATGTGATTCTAAGATGAGATTTAGTAATTGAGAAATCCCTACTGTTTCTGTATTAATTGTTATTTTCTACTAATAAAACATTTTCTAAAAGTGCAGTTTCATTGTTTAAGCCTATCAATAATATCTATAATGATCCAATATAGTGATAAAAACAAATAAGTAACCTTGAAATATTTAACTATCTTTGTTATCATATTTATATGACTTACTGTTGTTGAATAATAATTTAAGTCATCTGTTTTGGACATGCCATGGATGTATGATCTTGAATAAGAGAGTATCGGTTACTTTCCTCTTATTTCTTACTTTTATTTTTTTTACATATAAAAAAGATAAGATGCGCAGACGAATCCTGAAATGGGCACAAACACAACAGCACACTCACATCTTGCCACATACCAAACCGCATCCGAAGAGTGGTTCGAGGACTCAGTCCATTCGCGCCCGTCTGTCCATTCATTTAGAGGCACATGTCTGGATGGGTCTGCCTGATCTCTCAACGATGCAGCACACCTGAACCAAGATACGAGTCCTCAAATCTGCCGAACCCTGTATAGAGTCCCTAGATAGGAAGCGAGAGATACCTGTTGAATACCAATATTCTATAAGAAGTTTAGACTAGAGCACTCACCAAAGTTCACCTAGCCTTCTTAAAAAATCTCCAGCCTCTATCGTACTTTAGGATAATTTTTTTATATCCATCTGCGAATGAACTCTGTTGAAGTTTTCCGAGCTAAAAAAAAGAAATAACTAAAGTTCTTAAACATGGTCGGCCACGCGCATTTGATGACCCTGATTCTTACAGTGACCGCGATGATGTGCTCTATAAAATACACAGTTAGAAAATAATCTAACATAAAAACAACTAATCAATACTTTTACAATAATATTATTTATTCCCACTAAACTATATCTCCATATAAACAAAATACACTTGTATACCTACATAGAATTATATTAATGCAAATTAATTACGCTGTAAAAAAACTATATTACCAAACAATTATTAGTTAGGTACTTATCGACTATTTATCTTCTATTTTCAAATCATAAAGATAGGTTTTACTATCAGGCCCGTAAAAGTGAAATATATTTAAAGGAAATCTTAAAATTTAAGTATCTAACGAATCATTTGGCTCTACATATTCGTGCTGTATTGTTGTATACTAAATCAGAGTGAATTCAACAGATTTGTTGGCAGATTTCAATAGGATAAACAAATTATTGCTTGCACAGTGCAGTCAGGTGCTTAGTGAACGAACAGTATTTAGTGGTTGTGTAAAATTATGTCACCTGGTGATGATATCGAGAATATCATTGGTCGTTTTGGAAAATACCAAACCTGGATCTTATTTTTAATTTCCATTGGTCGGTTACCAACTGATTTTCAACTTAACATTGTTGTCTTTCTGCTACCAAGCACAGATTTCGTATGCCTTGATGATGGGATACAGAATAAAACTAATCATTGTCCGTGTGAAATTATTGAGTTCGATCGAGATCCAATAGTGGAATCGGCTATAACAGAATGGAATTTAGTTTGTGACAGAAAAAATTTAGCAAGTTTAGCACAGTCTATTATGCAAGTTGGGATATTGGCTGGCAGTCTTTTTTATGGTTTTGTCTCGGATAGGTAAGAATATATTTTCATTTGTGGCGTCTATTCATTATAATTATAATCAATACAATCATAATGCGTCTGGTTGAGGAAAACAACGGTCTAGGCTGGCTTACATAACAGAAGTATAACGGAGCCCTGCAGTCAGGCTGTGTCGCAACAGCCATTTCTGGTGTTCAACAATATTGTGAGCTCTATCCTAATGTCAATTTGAAATCTTCCTTCTGATTACTGAGAAGCATTAAACATATTGAAAGCTTGTTAGTTATTTATCAGAAATGAAAGAAGGAATAAATGTTTATTTGGCATAAAAATACAAGAAAGGCATAAAGATAAAGAATGAATAAATGTTTATTTGGCATAAATTAATAAGAAAACACACATTAATAGTGCTTAGGCCAACGAAATAGGTGATACCAATGCAAAGACTGCTTCCACACTGATATCACCGGATACTATAATATTTTTTAGAATAGCGTTAGGAATTGCCCTAAGAGTAAAACTCTCTATAAAAATTGACATATATAAGCACAGTTATATTATGCCAATACTAAGGTTGATTGCATGTCGTCATTACATTTTTTAATATTGCAATATTCCACAAAATTAAAAACTTTATGCAAAACGGTACATACACTTTTTTATTTTAGGCGTGGAAGAAAAACTGCCGTGTTACTTGCACTATTCACCGAAGCACTATTTGTGTCGCTGTCATCGTTTGTATCAGAATTCTGGATGTTCCTTGTTATGCGATTCCTCATTGGAACAGCCGTTGGAGGAACTATGCTATGCTGCTACGTAATGTTGATAGAATTGAGTGGAAAATCATTCATACCTTATCTTATCGGCTTGCATGAAATATCTTTTGTGGCTGCATACTTTTTACTGCCGATAGTCGCATACTTTATAAGGGGATGGCGAATGCTTCAGTTGGTTTTATCAGCTCCATGGTTACTGGTTATTTCGTATTACTGGTTGATACCTGAATCTCCACGTTGGTTAATAACAGTGGGGAAAAAAGAAGAAGCTGTGAATATTTTGACTTACATAGCAAAAAAGTATGTATCATTTTCTTTCCAATTCTACTTTCAAATCTGCACAAAGAATCAAAATTTATTATATCTGAAATAACTAGTTATGATCCTCAAACATTATCTGCTGAAAGTAGTTTTTGTTTATATTGATTATTTACTTTCTTTATCACAAAGAACCTGATATCACTTAATAATCTTTTTGTAGTATGTTTCAAAAACTAATATTTATTTTCTATAGTTTTTAAAAGAATTGACATTATTTTTATTAATCCGCCTAAAATCTGCCAATCACCGCCAATGCACGCTAGGTAAATAATGTAGTAATTTATTTATACTCATGTTGTTTTCATTATTTTTAGAAACAACAGACCAGTGGATGGAATTGCAAGTACAGTCGATAAAATTCACGAAGAAATGGTCACCAAAAATCAGCAATCGGGATCTTACTTAGATTTATTTCGTACATCGAAAATAAGGTTTTATAACTTAATTAGTTCTTTGGTATGGATGTGTTGCTCTCTCGTATTTTTCGGTATCAACCAATACATTGGCCGTTTGCAAGGAAACCTTTACCTTAATGTAATGCTTTCAGCTGCAAGTTTAGCGCCTGCTTTAGTTTTGGTTGTAATCGGTACATTGTATTTAAGAAGAAAAGTGTGTGTAGTTTCAAGTTTTTGTATAGCAGCAGTATCTTTATTAATATTTATATTTATATCTGACGATAAATATGCCTTAATATTAACATTTGCCATTATAGGACAAATAGGTGCATATACTGCATTTGTTCTAATCTACTTATTTACATCAGAAATTTTCCCTACAGTTGTTAGAAATTCCGCTATGGGATTTTCATCAATGTTCGCACGAGTGGGTGGATTTATTGCTCCTTTCGTCGTTAATGTTGGTATTGAATGGGTATCGATATTAATATTTAGTATATTAGCATTTGCTGCCGCTGCAATGTGTTGCCTATTGCCCGAAACAAGACATAGAATTCTTCTGAATTCCATTGAACAAACTGAACGTTCAAATGCCCAGCAATCTCAAACCACAGAAGTTAAATCTGGTTAAATCAGTATCATGATTTTTTTTTAAACTGTTATATATTTTTAGTTTATTTTACTCTGTTGTGTATTTTCTAGAGGGCATATCGATGTGTAGGATGTAATCAAAAATATAATAATTAAAATTCATTAATATTTTATAATAAAACTAAGTTATTCACTGTTTCATGTGGTTTTTGACAAAGATGTTTAGGTATACATTAAGTTTTCCAACGCATGAACCCTGTAAACCCACCACAATAATAGCATTACAAATATAAATATTAAATTATTATTCTTTTTATTTGATTGAAGTATGTTTATAATGAAGAAGAGAGATTTTTTTTTAATGAAAAATTGTTTTTTCGGATTTCTTGTAATACATTAATTAAATATAATGTTACATACATTATTATCTAATTATGAAATGGGTAATCTTAAAAGACGTTTATTTTTGCAACTTATTCTTATATAACCAATAGCAATTGTAGAACTCGGTTAACCAATGGAGATTAACAAGTTCCATAATAGCTATTGGTTTTAGGTTTTAATTAATTATCTAAGTATGTATTTTTAATATCTAATTTTAGTAACCTTTATTAATAGTATGCATTAAAAACTGTTTTGATCGTTATTTTCTAAGTACTAGTATGGTCAAGTTTATTTGCAACTGCTTATGAAATTATTTTTAATTTCTATTTACGTTTTGATTTAATTTAATAATATGTTTTAATTTTGACTTATAAAACTAAGTAGTTCTTAAATGTTTTTAACACCAAAGATCCGCCTTTCTTCAGAAAAGTTCCTTTTACTTCCTTTAATATATTCTATATGAATTTTAAATAAATTAACTTTATGATCTGAGAATTTCGTTTACGTCGACTTGTAAACTTGGGTCTTCAAAATTAGTCAATATTATGTCCAGACACGTTGAGCTATTATGACTTATATCCACACTTATATCAGAAGTTATAACTGGAATATTTTAAAATTTCTCAATAAAATACTTTTGTATTAAAAATTGCAAGGAATTTTCAAAAATTACATAGAAATGTTCAATGGAGATTAGACTGCTATTTGGCCAATAGCAATCTAAAATAAAGTTATCAAGATAATAATTAAATAAACTAATTGCACATACTTAAATGCGTACTGAAATAGATTATAAAGCATAATACATGTATTAACTAAGTAGATTTTTTTTTAATGAATGTTATCTGATACGCAATAAAGATATTTGATTTGATTTGATTAGATATGTGTGAAATGGTTATAACAGGTAGTAGGAGTTAAAGCGCGTTTTTGGGGTTCCGTAGCCCAAAAGGAATAAACGAAACCCTATATACGAGTAAGATATCTTTGTGGTCCGCCCATCCGTCCGTCTGTCTTTTAACACCCTTATCTCGGGAACGCGTGGAGATATCTAGTTGAAATAAAAACCATAACTCAGGTCTACAGTCCAGTCACAGTAAAGTTGTGAAAAAATCAAACTACTAAATTAAATTTAAAAATATATGGTCGTTTATGCCACAAAAAACGTATATTTCGACATTCTCAAGGGGATCAAAATTTATATGATATATTTGTTTTGACCTAAAACTATGTAATTTGGCAAGCAATAACGTCTTATACTACAAATACCTATAGGGAAAATGTTCAAATCAAATATCTTTATCGCGTATCACATAACAATAAGGGTCTTAAATAAAGGCTGTAGTTCCTGTGATACCCCGTAGGGGCACTGCAATTTGAGAGGTTACAAAATTACTTAAAATCTATAATCATATTAAACTTTTACTATAAACTATAAAATAACAGAATCAATATTTTAACACTATTTTTAACATATTTATATAATTTCTATTGTATTATGTTACCAAGTTTGTCGATATTATAAGTATATTGCCCTAAACCAAAATAGGTTGAATCAGTATGTCTTGATATCAACCATATTGCTAGGCTTGGCTAATGATTTTGGCATTAGAATATTAAGCCTGCCTAACACTAATCCTTCTTGGGAATGACTGCTATCTTTCGACAGCAGCTGGAACCACCAGCTTAACGTACCTTCCAAGGCACGGAGGACGATGGAGTTGAAAAAATTTCGGACACCCATCCATCGCGCACTTCGTAGCTTGGCCTTCGTGATCATTACAAAGAACGCACGATCGCGTCGCCATCGACCTTATTTATACCATGTAAGTATAATAAGTACCTAACTGGCATCATTCTGCTTGTTTCCCGAAGATTGAGGAGGTTGCAATTGTGACTCTAGTGGCGTGGTTTCAAGTTACAAAAAAATAGTGGTACTGTGTTTTTCACCAAATGTCAACCAACAACTAATATTTATATTGTTGGACTAAAACACCTGCACATTTTAGGAAGGGTTCACATTTCTCAAGTGTGTGTCACTTAAGACCACATTGTATGTACCTACTATCTGTGAAGAATTTTGCTTTTGTAACAAACTCAGCGAATGAACTCTATCGAAGGGTTCCTAAATCAATTTAACACTGTTAAAAAAGTATGAAAAGTTTTTACAAGGTCGGAAACGCGCAATTGATGTATCTGTATAGACAACATAAACTACGGTAACCACCAGGCAGGCTGTATCACTACATATTTTAAAACAAAGACCTCCCGCCGCATCTACTTGTCTGTTGGAGATTAATTCAAAAACTACCAACCCTTTTTTCATGCAATTTTCACCAATAGATAGAGTGATTCATAAGAAAAGTTTAAGTATATAATTTGTCGAGATTTTTTAGTTGATAATTATTAGCAGGGTAGACATAATTACGTTTAAATGTACCTAACTGTAATCCAAATGATTGACGCATCAAGCTTATGCTATTCTACGACAGAAAAAATAGTAGCCATAATAAATGCTCTAATACCCGTGCGAAGCCGGGGCGGGTCGCCAATACTGATAATATGCACAGTTCGAAAATAATATAACACTGAAACATATAATGAACGCTATAATTTTTACAATTACAATATTTAATCTCACTTTATTTTATCACCGTACAAATAGAACACAATTGTATAAATATAATTAGTCATATTATGCAAATTCATTTCGCTACAACGGCATTATCAAACGCTTACCAGTTTCAAATTTTATCAACTATTTATCTTCATCTGCCAAACCATAAAGATAGGTTTTATTATCGGTTTCGTAAAAGTGAAACGCACCGAAAGGAAACCTTAAAACATGAGATACATGCGTATTGAATCATTTGGCTACACATAGATGTGCTGGGTTACCTCATTGTTTTGTTATATTGTACTCAATCAGAGTGAATTTAGAAGATATTGTTGTTCGCAGATTTCAATAGGATATAAATTACATTATTTCCACAGTGCAGTGAAGTGTTTAGTGTTTGTGTACAATAATGTCATCTGGTGATGATATCGAAAATATCATCGGTCGTTTTGGAAAATATCAAACCTGGATCTTAGTTTTGATTACCATCGGTCGGTTACCCACTGAATTTCAACTAAACAATGTGGTATTTCTGCTACCAAACACAGACTTTGTATGTCTCGATGACGGGGTACAAAATAGGACAAATCATTGTCCGTGTGAATTGATAGAGTACGATCGAAGTCCAATCGTAGAATCTGTTACAACCGAGTGGAATTTAGTATGTGACAGAAAAAATTTAGCAAGTTTAGCACAGTCCATGATGCAAGTTGGGATATTGGCTGGCAGTCTTTTTTATGGTTTTATTTCGGACAGGTAATAATATTATTTCTTAATTGTTATATTTAACATTAATTAAAAAATAACACTGAAAAATAACACACAAAGTAACTACTTTAATCGAGTGAAATCAAACAATTTTCAAATCCTCCTTGCATATTAATAAATTAAGAAACCCTGCTGCGAGAAATGTATTGCGGCAGCGTGCAATGTCATGGAGCTCCATCGCCAATGTATCCAGATTTCGGTCATTCAGGAGCACTAGCTATACAGAGAGTTGTTTCGTTTCCAGCGCCCAGAATCTTGAAAATCTCTTCCTACATGCCACTTTCTATTTCAGGTATGGAAGAAAAATTGCTGTATTACTGGCACTGATTACTGAAGCACTATTTGTGTTGCTGTCATCGTTCGTAACGGAATTCTGGATGTTCCTTGTTATGCGATTCCTCATTGGAACAGCCGTTGGAGGAACTATGCTATGCTGCTACGTAATGTTGATAGAATTGAGTGGAAAATCATTCATACCTTATCTTATCGGCTTGCATGAAATATCTTTTGTGGCTGGATACTTTTTACTGCCGATAGTCGCATACTTTGTGAGAGAATGGCGACTACTTCAGTTGGTGTTATCAGCTCCATGGTTACTTGTTATTTTGTATTACTGGTTGATACCTGAATCTCCACGTTGGTTGATAACAGTTGGGAAAAAAGAAGAGGCGGTGAAGATTTTGACCTATATAGCAAAAAAGTAATGCGTTATATTCTTAATCTTATGTTATCCATAGAGTTATCATTTTTTTATGGTATTAAAATACTCGAAAACTCGAATACGGTCAGCGTGCCTCTGCTGTAATTCAGTCATAATTTGTTGAGTGAAGTTTTTTGTTTATGCTGATAATGGTTAATTTATCGTAAAGAAATAATATCACTTGGATGTATATTTTATCTATTATAATGCTTTCTTATTTTTTAGAAACAACAGACCAGTGGATGGAATAGCAAATACAGTCAATAAAATTCACGAAGAAATGGCCTCTAAAAAGCAACAGACGGGTTCTTACTTAGATTTATTTCGTACATCTAAAATAAGATTTTATAACTTAATTAGTTCTTTGATATGGATGTGTTGCTCTCTCATATTTTTCGGTATCAACCAATACATTGGTCGTCTGCAAGGCAATCTGTACCTTAATGTTATGCTTTCAGCTGCATGCTTAGCTCCTGCTTTAGTTGTGGTTGTAATTGGTACATTGTATTTAAGAAGAAAAGTGTGTGTAGTTTCAAGTTTTTGTATAGCAGCAGTATCTTTATTAATATTTATATTTATATCTGACGATAAATATGCCTTAATATTAACATTTGCCATTATAGGACAAATAGGTGCATATACTGCATTTGTTCTAATCTACTTATTTACATCAGAAATTTTCCCTACAGTTGTTAGAAATTCCGCTATGGGATTTTCATCAATGTTCGCACGAGTGGGTGGATTTGTTGCTCCTTTCGTCGTTAATGTTGGTATTGAATGGGTATCGATATTAATATTTAGTATACTAGCATTTGCTGCCGCTGCAATGTGTTGCCTATTGCCTGAAAAAAGACATAGAATTCTTCTTAATTCTATTGAACAAACTGAACATTCAAACGCTCAGCAATCTCAAACTACAAAAATTAATTGACATGATATAATTTATTTTAAGCTTTAATTTTCATTTTATTTTACTCTTTATTACGTTTGTTCCTGACGACATATCCATTTATAGGCTGTAAGTAAAAATAGACGTGTACCAAGATAAAAAGTTAGGTAATGAAGCATAATACACTGTACAAACGTTTGTAATACGAAAGTGTATTAATATTATAATAATAAGTAGTAACCGTAAGCGCACAATAACAGCGATATCAAACCGGTAATAATCATCGTCAATGACACTTTAACTTTGTACCTATCTTACCTTTATATTTATAGTATGCTAATAAACATATTGAAAATGTCACACTGTATGTAACATGCAAAAAGTGTTCCGAACTGGAAACTCAACGAATTTTACTTAACAAGCAATTCATAGTTTATTATGGTGTAATTATTTACACTTACCAAATATTCGGTAATAATTTACAATGACAATAAATACAACGATTTAAAATTTCATACTCAAAATAATAGTCTACGCTGGAGAAAACATAGCATACCAATATTTGAGGTGAATTGTGTTTTTCAGAGTTCTGGTGATCCTTTTGTCTAATATTATCAATTTTATTTAATCATATTATGATATAGAAATACTATAAATTTATTAAGCATAACGCAAGCATATTTATTTATTAAACATAAGTAAAGTCTGTATTAAAAATTAGTGCCTAAGATTAAGATGTCCTCTTCGTGACCAATTTTATTATTACATCGAATAAACAGATTAACAAATACCTACATAGTATTTAGTTCTACATTTGCAAGTGACTTAAGTTAACGTGAATATACCTAATAACAATTAGTGATATAAATTGAAACAGTATATTTATTTGAAATTAATAAAACAGTACAATAAATGGAAATAAATATAAAAAGTTAGTGAACAACGCATTTAAAAAATGACAATATAATTGCTCGTACATGTAAAATGGAGAACGAACATGATTTAATAACAAACACCATCGGTAACTTTGGGAAATATCAAACTTTTTTATTAATATTACTGCAATTGGGTAAGCTTTCCGCAGACTTTCAATTGATTAATATTGTTTTTATCTTACCAAGTGTAGAATATAATTGTACGGAGAATGTAGGTCTGAACTCTACCAATTACTGTCCATGCGAAGTCCCTAATTACGATACTACTGTAATCCTCAATTCCGTTACGAGTGAATGGAACTTGATATGTGAAAGGAAAACATTAGCAAGCTTTGCCCAATCTATTCTGCAAATTGGTATTCTTGTCGGCAGTTTCATATATGGATACATCTCTGACAGGTAAATAATAATCTTGTTATAAAATTGTAATTTCATATTACTAGGTATTTTTTCAAAACTATATCTATAGTAAAAATAGTATTTTTAAAAATTACAACCCTTTTTTATTTTGTTTTCAGATATGGAAGAAAATTAGGGACGGTGTTATCTTTAGCATTAAACGTTATCTTCATAACTGTCTCGGCATTTGCTTCCGAATTCTGGATGTTCTTAATGTGCCGCTTCCTCATAGGTACCGCAATTGGAGGAACTGTATTGTGCTACTATGTGCTCATTATAGAATTAAGTGGATCTTCATTCCGGCCGTACTTGATTGGATTACTAGAACTCTCCTTTATTGTCAGTTACTTTTTACTTCCTGGAATTGCTTATTACGTAAAAGACTGGAGACTGCTACAAATAGCAACATCTTTGCCATTTTTCTTCGTGTTTTCTTACTACTGGATAATACCTGAATCACCGCGGTGGCTGATAACAGTTGGCAGAAAGCATGAGGCAATTGATATTCTGATCTCCATAGCAAATGAGTAAGTAATAAAATAAAATAAATTTTATTTTATGCTTTCGTTTTGTGTAGTTACTTTTTTTCTATTAGCTGTTAAAAAATCATAATAAAATAAAAAAATTGCATACTATCTATTAGTAGAGTACAGATATTTTATATAAATAAATAGTGGAATGTGATACCCGAAATCTAATTAGTTATAAGATTAGAAAATTTTGAGCTTAATTCCATAATAAATCCATATTTAGAATGTAAATAGAATAAGAAAATAGCATCCACTGCTTCATCTAATGAGTATCAAGTGTCCCTTTTATTTTTCAGGAATAAACAGCCAACAGAAAACATCGCAAACATAGTTAATGAAATAGCTAATGATTTCATCATGAGCCATAGGCAGCGTGCTTCATATCTGCATTTGTTCAGGATAGCAAAGATTCGATATTACATTATCATATGTGCACTGATTTGGACATTTTGTGCACTTGCATTTTATGGTATAAACCAGTACATAGGATTTTTAGAAGGAAACTTACACATAAACGTATTAATTTCCGCCGCAAGTCTTATACCGACAACGTGTCTTGTAGTTCTTGGTGCACTATATTTTGAAAGGAGAGCGTGTGTATTTGTAAGTCTTTCTGTTTCATCTTTCTCATTGATTATTTTCATTTTTGTACCAAGAACTATGGAGTTGACTTCATTGATGTTTGCTATGGTAGGACAACTAGGTGTTTTTGCTGCATTGATTAACTTATACTTAATCACTTCAGAAATATTTCCAACGATTATAAGAAATTCTGCATTAGGGTTTTCATCAATGTTTGCAAGAATTGGTGGTTTATTAGCTCCTTTTGTTGTGAATATTAGACAAGAGTGGATTTCAATTTCTATATTTAGTAGTATAATATTTACTGCTGCACTGTTATCGTGTTTATTACCAGAAACTAAAGACACAGTTCTACCATATTGCGTTGAAGAGACAGAGGGGTCAAATGAGAACTCAATATTATCATCCGAATAATATATTACAGAGTCAACAACTATTTACAAATTTAGGTTTGGCAATAATGAGAATTCACATGATTTATTTATTACAACTATGGTACTTACATACTTAAAAATTAAATTTATCTAAAAGTTTGTATTGTATATTTTGAAACCCTCCAAAATATTTCGTGACGAAAATAAATAACAGACTATGATATATTACCCAAAATTGAAATATCACACTTTTTATTAAAAAATATGTAAATACTACATCTATGACCGTCCAAAAGACGAATCCCAATGTTGCTGTCCCCAACGATCTCGGAGGCCTTTCAATTGGAATTTTACCTGAAGTTGAATCAGTGAAGTATCCTAAAAATAAATACAGACATAAGTATAATAACTCTTATTATGTCACAAGTTTAAATTAAATGATAGATTTTACTTCGATTATTTTTTTTTTTAATTTGTTTAAATTTGTATACATTATACAATCACGCTTATAATCCCAAAAGGGGTTAAGCCGAGCTTTAGGCATTTTGTTACATATAAAGCCAAATCTGGCAGTACGGGCTACGCAGCGCCCCAAAATTGTGACAGGTTGCCAGTCTGTCACCTACTCAAAAGGGGCATGTAACTCAAAAAAATACCAAATCTTTAGTGAACCAACAAACCAAAGCGGACAGCTACGACAGATGCTACACTCTAAATCAAATCAGCAGTGCGTATTATACATGTCGTCGCCCGATGGCATAATTGGCCAGATCATGAAATACCTGCGGGCTTAGACAAGTGGCTATCGTTTCATGATGATAATATATCGACATTTGTCATCATCGGCCATGTTGATCGGTTATCTACAGCGTCTAAGCTTTTGCTAACAACTTACTTAGAGCGTGATTAAACGACGGTTTAAATCAATCCCATTTGTTCTTATCGAACTTCGTTATAGGCTCGCTGGGGCATAAACACGCCGCAATCGTTCGATCCGATCGAGGCCGATCGAGTTCTGCCTCAACTTAACGATCACACTATTACGTAGATGCGTAAGACCGACCGGTTTGGAGGTCCTTGGGGAAACCAATGTCCAACAGTGAGCGTCTCTCTGCTGAAATAATGCACATTAGACTCTCCGACAAACAGTCCACTCCGCTTGGTCATAAAAAAATCTCCCTGAACTTGATCACTCCTGACCACTTTTTATGATAAGCCCAGGCATTTCATGATCATGGCCAATTGAACGATCAGCCCAGTCCAGTGATTGGCTCACAACATACATACTAGTAGATTTTCGTCAATTCAAAGTTTCATTGTTTGCAACTGTCTGGCAGATATTAGCATAGAAGTGTAATATTTTTAATTTAAAATTATTGTAATTCTTTTTGTTTGGCTAAAATTTTAGCTTACCATCATTGTGAAATCGCTGCAGGCTTTTTTCTTTCTCTTTCCAACGGTTGTTTAGCCATACACGTAAATCACCTTCATCCTGTGGTATTTGCTCAATCGAATATCTGCAAAATTCAGATAATTTATCTATAAACGAATTTAAAAATTTACATCTGCTAAAAATCTATTGTCTACTAAATCGAGCTCTAAAATATGTAGTAAGTATTTGATTAACTAGATATATAAAATTAAGAATTAAATTATGGACAGTCACGCCTAAAAAGAATATGGAACCTGGAAGTATATGTATCATGTATATTTTATTGCTGTTGCATGTAATATATTACAGGAAATCTGTGAGACCAAGAATTGTACACAATTCCTAGGATATCTGCTCCAGACTTATTTAGGAAAGTCAAATGACAATTCTAACATTATTTAATATGACTGACGACGATATGAACTACATATATTAATTAATGCAGGTACTATCGAGCACATAGCACCTGACGCATGGTAGAACATGGTAAAGGAAATGATCTAATTACTATTTTCGTCATGGCAATAAAAGTGATTTTTATAAGACAATGTTTTACTTTATAGATCTTGATTCTATTGGTTTGATCATACTTATATTATATAGTAAACTCTACACTGGACCAGTGAATTAGATAAATACACTCGTAATCTACTCCAGTTGGTCATACTTAAATGAACCTACCGTTGCGATGGAGCAAATTATTTTATGCGCTACGATCAATTTTAAGAGTTTAAATATAAGAAAGTAGGATTTCTCTAGAAAACCTATGGTAGAATTTAAATTCGATAGATTTCTTAGTTAGTATAAAGAATTCCTTATTATATTTCCTATAACATGTACATAGTTTTTAAGTGATGAAATTTTAAGTGTGATAATTTTAGCCTCTACATACCTTTTGAAAAAAAAGTGGACGTGTTGCGGTAGGCGGCCGCGCAATAGATCGGCCTCAGACTGCGCGGGTGCATCGTACGCCACTGTGACGTCATACACGGATCTCAAGCCTGAACTGCGGAATTTCGAGCACAAAACTGCCCAACCAGTAGTGCGAGGGTGGAGCACGTAATCATATCTCTATGAAAAAAAAAACAAATTCACAAAATATAGATATTAAAAGCTTGTCTTCAGATTTACTGAGAGATAGTTAAAGAGAGTTGATGAATGATAGATCGAAGTAAATCTCGCGATAAACCTTTATGTTAACAATAAATATTATTGTGTGATTTCATTAAATGTAATGTTTATTTTACTAATTTTAGCTGTTAAATAAAAACCTTATTTTTATTATTATTATTTTTGGTAGCTACTGGTTCCAGTAATACTAGGAGAACTAGCAGATGTCAGTGCTGTGAACACGAAGAGAGGAAATATTCGCGAATCATGACTAGTTAATATTTTTTAATTTTTGGTTGACTGTCCTGAGCTTCTGTCACTTGTTGCTCTTCGAACCCCTGTTAAGTCACTTAGACAGAATGATTTATTATATACAGGGTGACAGGATAAGTCGACGTATTCCTTGAAAGGAGTTATAGTACAGGTCATAAGCAACATAAAAGCCCAATTAACCAGGAGTCAAAAACAGTTGGTTATCGAGCTACAAATGTTTTAAAATTTTTGAGATTTTTTCCGACTTGTTACCAAAAAAAACTTTTAAGAAAAAAACTACACCATTTACAATGACAAATTGATTAATTGCGGAAAACTGAATAATGGGCAGTTAATTTAAATTAAAATTGTTGCCAAAAACAATTATTGAAAAAAAAATGTAGGACAGTTGGCGTAAAATCTACTAAAATAACTTGCTGGTTTCATAAGCTTTTAAAAAATGTATAAAATGTTATTTACCTTATTTAGTAGTTTTTACAGAAATTAGCAATAAGTTGCGCTGTAGGTCAAAATTCATAATTTCATCTTTGAATAAAAATTATCTTGAAAAGGCAAAAGTACGAAGTAGAAATCAAGAAAATTGCATTTTAATACACAAAAGGCCGAAACTAAATTACAAATTATTACTACAAGTTCTGTTTCAAATTGTCTAAGGCTATGGTTTATTTAGATAATTTCCATGCAACTTAAAAGAAATCAAGGCATTACGAATCTATATGTGATCGCGACGGCATCACAAACTACCACAATATTCACTTTTGGTCCCCTAAAGGTCAAAACCCAAGAAAAAGTGAAGAAAGGGCTCACCAGAGAAGATTCTCACTAAATGTGTGGATGGGGATTGTAGACGATAATTTAATTGGACCTTTCTTCCTGCCCCAAAACCTGAATGGCACAACATACGAAACTTTTTTAAGAGAGGAAGTGAACACGCTTTTGGAAGATGTTCCGCTAGCTACAAGAAGAAATATGATATACCAGCATGACGGGTGCCCAGCTCACTTTTACCGTGGAGTACGACAGTGGCTATATGAAAATAATCTGCTAAGATGGATCGGTAGAGGCGGTTTGATTTGACGCCCTGTGACTATTATCTTTGGGGTGACATGAAAGATCTAGTCTACCCCACACCTGCGACTTCCATTGAAGATTTGAGGGCGAGGATCGTATCAGCTGCTGAAGTCATTAAGACATCACTTTCAACGCGTGTGACAGTGAGTGAGGTACGTAGGCTGCGTGCGTGTATACGTAACAATGGCAGACAATTTGAACAGGACTTATAAATGTTTTTATTTATGTTGGTTTGTTGTTTAGTATTTTTCAGTCTTTTCTGTGTTAAAATGCAATTTCCTTTATTTCTACTTCGTACTTTTGCCTTCTCCAGACAATTTTTATTCAAAGATGAAATTATGAATTTTGACCTACAGCGCAACTTTTTGCTAATTTCCGTAAAAACTACTAATAAAAGTAAATAATATTTTTACCTTCTTTAAAAGCTTATAAAACCAGCAAGTTATTTTAGTAGTTTTTACGCCAACTGTCATACATTTTTTTTCAATAATTGACGTCGATTTTCAGAAAGATAAAAAATTTATCGACTTAATTGTCAATAAAGACCTCTTATTTCCAAAATTATGTAATTTTTGGCAACAATTTTAATTTCAATTAACTGCCCATTTTTCAGCTTTCTGCAATTAAACAATTTGTCATTGTAAATGGTGTAGTTTTTTTCTTAAAAAGTTTTTTTGGTAACAAGTCGGAAAAAATCTCAAAAATTTTAAAACCGTCGTAGCTCGATAACCAACTGCTTTTGACTCCTGGTTAATTGAGCTTTTTTGTTGCTTATGACTTGTACTAAAACCCCTTTCAAGGAATACATCGACTTTTCCTTGTCACCCTGTATATTCCGTTAGTCTCCAAAAAGTACCTTCAGAAAGCATTTTATCTGGTTTATGTCTAATAGTTTCAATTCTGCAGGCAACAAGTTAGATATTGACCTATTTAATACTAGCTTAACATCGGTAAGCGCCTTATGATCCAAAACTCAGATCCAAACATTTTTCGTGAGCTATAGTGAGTGTTTTCTTTCTTTTTGTATAGTTTAATGTTATATTTAAGAATGTGTCTAGGTACTTGTGAAGATTTATCTTAAGTATATAAAGGCAGTTTATAGCTGTTGGACTTCCTATGAAAAATAAAAAAAAACCGCCTTCAAAACTGAAAACAGAGAAATAAAAATTCTGTTTATAAAAATCTTTTTTTTTTTGAGGTCAGTCCCAAATTAAATACAAGTGACAACGTTTATTCCAAATATTGAGGTTGGCACCGACCTCAAAAAAAACATTTAGATTTCTATAAACACAATCTTTATTTCTCTGTTTTAGTTTTGAAGGCGGTTTCTTTTTATTTAAAAATAATTAAGTTTTGGCTTTTTAGTGTATAAAAAAACAAAAACTCAAGAATTTTTAGTATATAAATTTTCACAATTTTACAAATTTTTCACAAGTTATAATATTACGATATCGTCGATGTCAATCAAATAATAGGTTGGGGAAAAAGTTTCTTCGCATTTTTTAAGAAAATTCAAAACATTTTTTAATATAGTTTATTTACATTTAACTAAAGTATGTAGGTACCATTTTATTCGATAACTTTTTGCCATCTTGTAGGTAGGGACATGATCCCATTGCTATAGAAATTTTGGGACTTCTGGTCAAAATACCGCGACAAGTGGTTTTGGCAGTCCTCTCGTGATGTTAACCCGACACTGCCTAAAGAATTCTGAAGAGACCTAAACAGGTGGAAATCTGAAGGTGCAAGGTCAGGACTATACGGCGGATGCATTAACACCTCCCAGCCAAACTCTCTTAATTTTTGCTGAGTGGCTAAAGATGTGTGAGGTCTAGCGTTATCATGATGAAAAACCACACCCCTTCTGTTGATTAATTCCGGCCGCTTTCTCTCAACTTCTTGCTTTAATCTCATCAGTTGTTCGCAGTAGAGTTCAGAATCGATGGCCCTGCCTGGTGGTAACAGCTCATAATGAATAATGCCCTTCCAATCCCACCACACACACAGCATCACCTTGTTGCGAGTTAACCCGGGTTTCGCCACAGTCTGTGAAGCCTGACCGGCCTTTGACCACGACCTTTTTCGCACGTTCTTGTCGTACGTGATCTACTTTTCATCACCAGTTATCAGCTTCTTCAAAAATGGTTCGGTTTCATTACGTCGTAATAAAGAATCACAAATGAGTACACGGTTCATTAGGTTTCTTTCAGTGAGCTCGTGAGGTACCCAAATGTCGAGCTTTTTTGTGTACCCAGTTTTTTTCAAATGCGCCAAAACTGTTTTGTGGTCAATTCCCAGTTCTTCAGCTACGTCGTAACTACCGACATGCTCCACTTTTTCAAAAATGGCATCCATTTTATCTGTAATAGGGCGACCAGAGCGACGTGCATCTTTGACATCAAAATTTCCGGATTGAAAACGCTTAAACCAAATTTGTGCTACTCTCACAGACACTGCAGTAGGTCCATAAACATCGCAAATTTTTTTCGCGGCTTGCGTTGCATTTTTACCTTTTTTGTAGTAAAATTTTAAAATGTATCGAATTTCTTCATTAGATTCACTCATCTTGGCGGTACGAAAAACAAATGAAAATCACACATTTTCCTAATTTGAATTTGGAATTATATTCTTTAAAATTTAAACTTTCAATGATACCAAAACCAGCCAGATACAAATAGTATAGCCAAAGAGATTTTATTACAAGTTTATACCTACTATAATGCGAAAAGACTTTTTCCCCAACCTAATAGGTATTATTGGGAATAACTCAAAAACTACTTGTCAGATCTCGATCAAATTTAAATGGGACCAAATGACAAGCACCAGCTTCCAAAGGTCGGAAGAATCTTCAAAATCGGGGCCCCCAGTACAGAGTTATGAGGCAACAAACAACAAAAATATAAAGTCAATTGACATACAGTCGAATTGATAACCTCCTCCTTTTTGAAGTCGCTTGATCAAAAAATAGTGAGTACAAAATAACAAAGTAAATAAAGATTGACTTCTACTTCTAGTAGTTAACCTGGTACAGGCCAGTCTGGTGGCAGAGCTTTTACAATCCAGATATCGGAAAATCGAGTTTATTTTTCGGTCACCCATCCGATTACCGACCGCGCACTTGGTGGCTTATTTTTTGTAACCGTTGCGCAGAATGCACCATCGACCTCATCAAGATAGGCGGCAACCTTTCAATTTGTCATTTGGTCCCGGGACCGATCGGGTTGCAGATGTTTGGGAGCTCCAACAGTACCCGTTTCTCGGCTGATATGATGATGATGATGATGATGATGAAATATGTTAAGTGCGATGATACTAACCGTCAAATTATTAGCTATCGCATATTTGTCGCTACGACGTTTGTTATCACTGCTCAAGTCAGTTCCTTCTGGAAATAAAACTATACGATAGCGACTACCGGTTCTTTTGTAGTAATCTACGAACTGTGACAAATTCGCTTGGTCCTCCTGCCAACTCCTCTTCACGTAAAGGAAATAATTCAGCTGCATTATCCAACCTAAAATAAAGTTATGTATTTAAAAAAGGGTTTAATGCATTCGCGCCATCCTCTCCTTGATTTTGTTAGTCCCTATAATCCAAAAAATGTGGGCACACTGGTTATTAAATATTTAGCTAAGTAGGTATTAATTTAGCTTATTATAATATTTAGCTAAGTAGGCAAATTTCCAAGATTTGATGTAAAAATGTTTACCTTATAAACATAAGCACCAAGCACTGACAAATTTCGACAGCGAAAAGCAGTGTCTCGGTGGCGTAATTTGTCAACGCAGCCGCCCGGATTGCGGAAGATGCGGGTTCGAGTCCCGCCTGAGGCAAGTCGATTTTTTTCAGTGCATTTTTTAGTACTTATTAATATTTACGCGTTTGTAAACGCATAAATAAAATTATTCCATAAGGTATTAATTTATTTTCAGTACTAGAAAAAATACACTGAAAAAAATCGACCTGCCTCAGGCCTGGGGCAGGTCGGTTTTTTCAGTGTTATTTTTCTAGTATTAAAAATATTTACGCGTTGGTTAACGCAAAAAATATTACATAATTTATTTTCAGATAAAAATTATCACACAATAAGATAGAATTATGTAATTTAAAATGTGTTGTCTGTGTCTACTTTCTAAATAATCTTGATAATATAATCTGATATAGCTCGTTTTGAATTTTAGTTTAGGTACTGTTTCTTATCACATAAGACAAGATTAGCCACCTTCGCCTTACTGACTGTCAAGGTGCTTCTCACGACTTGACGTTTATCAATACGTACATAAGAAGGAGCTGTAACATTAATCATTATTGATAATATCACTTAAGAAATGAGCTTATGCCAAAAATAAATATGATTTATATGAAATATGTTGGGAAGTAATATAAGCTATATTAATAATAATACTTATGTAATTTATTTATTTATGCTTCCAAACGTAAAACCAATTGCTTTAGTAATAACTAATCAATTAAGTAGATATTATAATCATTACTTGTTAATTATCATAGGTACTATTTAATAATAGTAGTATTATTGTGCCTAATCTATAAATATATTAATTACTTATTCATTATTAATAAAATGTAATGCATAATTGCGTATATTATTCCAAGAGATCTCAATAATCTCTACACCATTCAACAATTACTAAAATTAATCTTAATAATTTCTTGGAATCAGTACTTAATATATCATTATTACATACCCAATCCAGGAACCGTTTTCAGTTCATCTTTCAAAACAAATTTTAATTTAGACTTTCCTCCAGCTAGCGTATCCAAAAAATCACATTTCTCCCTAATTTCTGTAACTTTATTTTCCTTACAAATACACACTTCAATCTTATTGGGGTCCTGTGTTGCATGATACAGACCAATCCACACATAATTCCAATCGATTCTTGTGCGATGATTCATTACTATTATAGTATTTTCATTTGGGTTCACATAATCTCCGTAATGATGTAACTCAGTGTTGCAGCAACATTGAAAGAGTGCCTGGAATATTTAACAGTTTTTTTTTAATAATATACAGGTTTTGAGAACACACATATTTTTTTCTTTCTTATCAATGTTCTTACCACAGGATAAAGTTCCCATAGAGCAAACAGTACATCAACCACTTTCCTATACCATCTATGACTGAAGAACATAATGTACATAATAGGACAATACAGTACATAAAATCCTGAAAAGACAGTAAATCTAGAACTATACATATTATCCTTAGCACTGCCTATATATAATGATTTATTACTTTTATCTTGTACATACTTCTAGTAGCAATTACGAGCATGTGTGAAAGTTACGTGAACTCAATGAAATAATGGTTCGGTAATATGCAGTACAGAGATCCATTTGGGCTATTATTAATTTAGCCGGTTTATAATATTGATTTACTCAAAACTCCGAAACTGGCACCAAAATTGAATGTCATTCCTCATTCTTCACATTTCTAATGTATTCCTTCGTAGTAGTGGTAGTATCGCACAATCTCTATTGCTATTGAAACAGTGTATTTCGAAATGAAATGAAAATTACCAACAATTATGATAGTAAAATGTGAATTGTAATAACTGAAGTATTGAAGCCTCACCGGCAAGTATGGTGTAGTACCAGGCTGCGCAGAGCAAGAGCCCTGCCGCCATGGCTAGCAGGCTTGCACTGGCACGACAACAAGGAAGCCCCATATGTGCTACGAGATTAGAACCCTTACGTGACCTACTAAACCTCGCTACGACACCTTACTAAACACATTATTTAATTTGAATATAATAACCTTTTCATATGCTATTTTTAACCCACTGTGACCTAAGGAATGAAACCAAACAATATATTTATTGACACGTGCGTATATTTTATGTAATTTGTTCAACTATTTCTGTCGCAGAGATCCTCTCCCTTTGCCGTCGATGGCTTTTTCCAAACGCTTCACCCTCCTCTATAGTCATCATGAGTTCACAATCTTTTGTTTCTGGTAAATAGATACATAGTCCCGCGGCGATCAAGGGGAAAACTCCAAAAGCTACAGGTGCACACCATTTTCCATATGGTCGTAAGCCGGCTACGAATGGAGCTATCATAGAGCCAATTCTTGCCATCATTGAGGATATACCTATGGCCGCATTACGAACAACAGTGGGAAACATTTCGGAGCAATATAAGTATATAACAACAAATATCATGTAGCTAAATAGTACACCCAAAATTCCCAAGACTAGTGAGGCTTTACCTTCGGGAACGACAGCAATGGACAGTAAACAGATACTCGTAGCTACATTACAAAATATGACCACGGTTTTTCTTTTCAAAAACTTGATCAAAGGTATAGCGATAATACAGGCACAAAAACATACGAAGCCACTGGCTACTACATTGATGTACACATCTCCAGTCAAATGACTGATATAGTAAGTTATCCCATAGAAACAGTAGCTACAAACTAGCCATATAAAAGACATTATTATAATATTCTTCCTCATGTTTGGTGACCGAAACAAACGTAATAGGGACCCTTTCTTCTGTCGAACATTTCCATGTTCCATTTGATAAAATTCAATCTTGTCTTGAATTTCTTCAGACGGCAAATTGTTGCTGAAAAGAAAAACTATAATTTATATATATTACTTTCACACGAAAATTTATTATACATGTGTCAGTTTGCATTGGCCTTCTAGCGATCCATCAGTTTATAATGTTTTTTAAAAAATATTGATCGAAATAAAATTATTTATGAAATAACTTTAGCAAAAATATATTAGCCATATAATTTGACCGTAACAAATTAACATTGGTCTCTTCCAGCCCTTATTTTATGTCAGTAAAAATTTATAACGCTATCCCAAACCACATCAAAAACTTGGATAAACAACCACAGTTTACTGAGCAGTTGAAAAGGTTTTTATTGAGAAATGTTTCTACAATTTACAAGAATTTTTAAATTATAAATAATATTAAGCATAGCATTCATTTAAAGTTGTTAATTAGAATTAAAATTTATATGTATTATTTTTCTGTGATCTCTTAGTTATTTGAGAATTTATTTTATGTTAGAAGTGTTAAAATTTAATTTATTAATTTTTATAAAGTAACTAGGTTTGTCCAATATTTTAATTATCTTTGCTGCGCCCTTGCAGGGCGTCACATGTATACTTACCTTATTTTTAAGATCGATGTACTCTGTACTGTAAATTAATGTGACATGCAAATAAAGATTCTAAAGATTCTATACTTACATTCTTGCTATCCTTTCCATTAACGATATAGCTTCAATTGTTCTATTTGCGGCCAGCAGCCATCTTGGCGTTTCAGGTAGAAAACAAATATACAACAATAAAATCACGTTACTAAGAGATATGGCTAGTAAGAAATATACATAATCTCTTATTAGATACCCAAATAAAGCCAAGCCAGCATATCCCAAAGTAAAAGGTACATGATAGAGTGCTGATACGACATCTCTGTTCACGTTTCCAACATATTCCATCACTATTACAAATCCAATGACCATTATTCCTCCAACGGAAAATCCCAAAACTAGCCTTGCAGTGGTAAAACTCCAAAAATCGGGAAGAAAAGAAGAGGTTACGCCGAAAAATACTTCTAGTATAACTGACACTATTAACGTTGGTCTTCTGCCGTACCTGAAATCACTTCTATCGTTTTAAATTGTATTTACATTTTACTTAGCAGACTATTATGAGCAAGTCTTCATACATATACATATTACAATCATATATGGAGTCAGAAAGAAACTAAGGACCTCAAAAACAATACCACCACACGGATCCATTACAGTTTTGCATAATATAGTGTTATTTATCTCTCAGTCAAATCATGGTTTAAACCATAACTTCAAAATCTATGATTATTACGAACAGTTAGATTTTTTTGTATTTCTTTTACATAGGTAGGTAGGTATATTTAAACTCAAAATGCATTGAGATGAAATTGCTTTCCATTGTGTCGAAGTATTACACCGTTCAGCTCGAAATGTTATATTATCCATTTTTCGTGATTTTAAAATGATCATAAAATCTCAGCTCATCTCATTCATACAGTAGTATGAATGTTAGTTCGCAGATAAACTATGGGGCTCGTAGGCTTAACGTTTTAATAAGGTTTATGGTTAAAACCTGGTACTATATTTAAATCTCATTTTGTCATAAAACGGAGTCAGTCTTTAGATATATTTTGAGAAATATAAATTGTTTATTGACCTATAACTTTGAATTTTTTAAGACGAAATTATAGTACAACAATTCTTGAAAATTAATGCTTAGTAAACATAATATCACTTACTTATCTGAAGCTACCCCAAAAAATAGACTACCAGCAAGTACTCCAAATTGAAAAATTGTTTGTGTCAACTCTTTCAACCAGACTCTGTCGCATATTAGATCCCATTCCGTGACGATAGTTCTTGTAAACTTTGATTTGTCATATATTGGATTATCACAGCAACTAGAGTTAATATTTGGACAGCGGAATTCTACTGGTGGAGCCAGGAATATGATAGCCATTTGATGGAAAGCGACACCAAACTTATTTATGAAAATAATAAAACATAAGTAAATGTGATATTTTCCGAAGTTACCGATGAGTTCATTTATCAATACCATAGTGAATTATGTTAATGAATGCTTAAGAAAAACATATTATCAAATTTAACATGTAAAAAAGACATCGATATCTAGTAGGCATTGAATGTCTATTTCCAGAGTTACCCTTAAAGAAAAATAAATTTCGTTTTATTCACGTTATCTTTGCTCAGCACTGAGAACATTGCCGATTATTTCGAAATCAGCAATGCAACATTTATACAACAATGCTAAAGTAACCATGAAGGTATTGATTTTTACATTTTTTCGACAAGATCAAGTTTTCAAGCAAGTTTTCGTTTCTGAATAATATTTAAAAGTCCAACCGCAGTCTAATAACTCTACATTATAGTAGTGTTCTGTTTCTGTCGGTGATAACGGTTATTTTTAAATGTTTTTGTAGTAATTTAACTTAAAAGTAAAGTATCTACATTAACTAAGTATTAGTTAATGTTTGTCCTTTCATCCCAGAGGGCCTAGACAAGTAGCAAACGACACAAATCGTTTCTACTAGTAGCAACGTCAAGTCTAACATTTGATCTGATGGTGGCCATAGTTTTTTCTCAGTATTATGTCAGTGTTATCCTTTTTGATACGCGTTCAACGCAATCGATTGGCCACTTGTCTAGGCCCTCAGTTCTGGCTAGTTTTCTTCTCACACTTCCATTCTTCATACTGATTCATACAAGATGAAATTCTTGCATCCATCATCTTTATTGCTTATTATTTCATTAGCATCATTACCTATTCTACTTTACTTTTTTAAGTTATTTTTTTCCTGTTACGGGACGGCAAAGGGATCTAGCCCATACAGCCAAGTCTTCAGTTTCATCTTCTTTCTTGACTTTTGCATTAAAATGTGGGTTTGAATTATCGAAATAAAGATCGAAATCCAGACGCCATGGTTTCCCGCCAAACACTATTTTACTTTTTTTAATATCTATGTTGGGGTAAGTGAATTTGCTATGCGGCAGCTTTATTTATTTGTGGTTCTTTACATGATATGTGTACTTATTCTGTTTACAGTTTATCTGTATTTTTAGTGTTAATACTTGTGTGTTTTACCAACCACTATGTAGGTACTACATTGTGTAGTCAATTATACGCACATAGAAATAAGACCAATAATAGACTAAGGCGAGTACGGTTAGAGCTCCACGGGCGGTGGATGAGGTTATAGTTTGCAGCCAGGAATGACACCTCAGTTTTTGAGACATCTACAGGCTACGATACTGCTTTAAATCAGGCAGGCAGTATGCTTGTTTGCCAACCACACAGCATTAAAAACGAATCAGAGGATATAGGTTTCCACTGAAGATCTCCAACTTTATGAGTCCTGACCTACCTTTGCCAGACCATCGTGTCTACCAACGCTGCGTCTCCTGGTACACGACCTCTTCATGATGACTTTTCCGCTTCATCGACAGTCTGTCCTTTTCGCATTGTGCCCTGCCCAGTGACTTTTAAGTACCCCTAGTATGAGTTTGTTAGTTTTCGAGCTGGATCAAACGTATCGTCTCTTGTCATACATTGCCCACTAGCGCCTCTAGCGTAAACTATCAGACACAGTTCGCAATGTACGAAAAGAGACGATACGTTTGATCGAGCTCGGAAACTGTCAAAACTCATACATAGTATTATATTATCTGTGCTCATACTAAGGGTAAGGTTCTAAATTCTATGTCGCCGAGTTCTCCTGCGGATCTCATCGTGTAGGTAGACCAACCATAGGACCGGAGACGATTTTTAAACGCCTTAAAAAAAGGAGGAGGTTCTCATTCGTATTTGTTTTTTACGTATGTTCCCAGTACTCGAAGACGCATGGACAGATTTTAAAATATTTTTTCTTTGAAATAGTATACTTTCCTAATTAAACATTTTACATTAATCGATTTAGTAGTTTTTTTTACAACCATGAAAAAATGCAGTCACTGTATGAATTTTTCAACTTTTCCAACTTTATACGTTGAAAGTTGCTAACCAATTTCGGTGATTCTTTTGACGTGACAACGTCTTATAATTCGATAGAGCCGGCTGCATGCACGAAAAAACATGACGTCATGCGGCGTTACCTCGCTCTGAATCTAATTCTCTAATTTGAATTTGGAATTATGTTCTTTAAAATTTAAACTTTCAATGATACCAAAACCAGCCAGATACAAATAGTATAGCCAAAGAGATTTTATTACAAGTTTATTCATACTATAATGCGAAATCTATTAAACAAATGAAATTAAATTTTTCTTTTGAAAAATGCTACCATTCCATCAGTATTTTCTTAAGACGTTGTCACGTTCAACTATCGTCAGTAAACCGACTTTACAGACAACCAATTTTTTTTTTGTCTTAAAGCTTAAAGTCTCGAGATAGTTTCCTAAACATATTATACAGTGTTAAAATTGTAGAATTATACTTAGACCACTAAAAAGCAGAAAATAAATTATTTTTAAATAAAACAAAAGCTGCCCTGCAAAACTATAAATGGAGAAATAAAAAGTGTATGTTTGAGACGACATATAGGATAATAGGCCACAGGCTGGCATGGCAACCTGTCACTATTTGGTGGCAATGCATGGCATAATGCCACTTGTGGGTTTATGGGTAACTAAATGTTACCTAAGGCTCTGCTCAACCCCTCTTGGGACTACGAGCGTGATCGTAGGTATGTATGTTTAATCTAAATGCCAACAGTGTTTTTTTTAAGTCGGTGCCATGACAACCTGGAATAAATTTTAAAGCAAACAATTTTTATTGCTCTTTTTTTAGTTTTAAAGGCGGTATTTGTTTTTTTGAGTATTATTTTTTCCATTTCTTAAGTCTACCCTTGAAATTACAAAATTATAAAGAATCTAATAATACGAATGGGTTACTCATACCTACTCCCATTATTACGGACTGAAAATGATGTGTAACAATTTACTTGATACTTTGCAAATTACATCAATGATACTGTGAAGGTTAATTTTAATCAAATCATGTTATTTCCGCAGATTGTTCATAAGTATGGTAGATTTTACTATAAACGGATAGTGATTTTCCACGGTCCAAGGTTTTAAGCATCACTCCACTGAATTATATATAAACAATGCGACAGTGATGCTTTATTGTCGTACTCAATAAAATTGTTGACCCTTTCAATTTTCTAATTTTTTGATACAGGACCTTTATAATCTTTATACAAATTGCTGGTATGTGAGCATTATTATACAAGTCTTTACCACTTCTTGTAATTTAATTGTTAATCCTAGTTTTTAATATAAATTGTAAATGAGATTTTGATAGAGTTTTAGCTAAGCAGGTACCTACTCTTTATTGTACAAAGCGCTTCTTGTCAGACTACAACAAACAGTCAAAATTCCCAACTGACTTCGAACTCTGTGCAAAAGATTATAAGCTTAGAAATTCATTGAAGATATTTGCCACTTATAGGTAAACTTACGTTGCCTGACTTGCATGCAGCCGATTTTAGAATAAAAATACAAGTGAAATTGTTTCAATCGTGGTGTAACAATTGACAATCTTATCGCTAAGACGTGTCTAGGACCGATCTCTTCTTTGAATGAACAGAATAACTGTAAAATCACAAATGTATCGCATATATATTTTTATTTAGATAAATTTAAATTATAAGATGTGCTCTTTCATTATTAATATAACGGATTATGAATTACTATTTACTATCTAACTACTTTTTGGTAAACTTATTTTAAATTCTATTTAATAGGTAATCAGTAGAGTAGTTACGTATGGTAGCTTAACACTGCACCAAAATTCGTAACAGAAGTTTGTATGTAGTTACACAAACATAAAATACTATAAAACAGTAAAGTCTATTGAAGATCCGGACGATACACAAGTGCATTAAAATAATCTAAATCAAATAAAAGTAAACTGAGATGACAATTATTAGAATAATAAAGATTTAAAGACGTAACTTTTATACGTAACTTTACATCATAAAGATACAAATTTTTGGTATGCAGAAAAACTATAATAATGAATTTTAAGCATCTCTCCTCATCGTCGATGCACAACTCATAGATTTACGAAAATCTAGCAATCGGTCATCCCTCCAATAGTGTGACATTGAATAAGAACGACAGATTTCTTTCTTTCTAATCATTATCTGTGTAAATGCTATGAAGATTTTTATTTATTTATTTTAAGGAAACACACAGTATAAACAAGTTAAAAATACTTATCTACTTATTAATTAAATAAACAAAATAGTAGCAGCAAAGTTTCCATTGACAAGTTGATTGTAATTACTTAATGTCCCAATTTTAAGTACCAAGACCAATAATTATATTTTTAGTTCTGTTGCTTCGTTTATATAATAAATAAGTATTAATTTAAGACCCAAAGCCCTAAAATAGAATAAACTGTTATATATATTCCTATTCCACTTGACCGCTTAGCTTAAAAGAGCATACACACACTGTACGCTCTTCGCTGGAACCATACCATATCTATTTATATTAATCACCATAATTGTAGTCTCAATATTAAATATAATTATATGAATTCTAATGTTTCATACAAATTTGACATAGTGTAATTGAACCACGTAATAGCGTCTTTGCAACCAAGGTCTCCAAGACTTAAAACCAGATATGCTTGAAATCAAAGTCAGGTACGATATTCAATAATAATTTATTCTACAGTATTTACAAATGCCAGGACACTGGCAAGGCAATAGTTACTTAACATTAGGCGTTGATTTTACTTTTTTTCCAAACCGTTCGCCCTCTTCTATAGTAGTCATCAATTCGCAACCTTTAGTTTCTGGCAAGACGAAAGTAACACAGCCGGCAATCAAAGGTAATATAGCAAAACCTATAGGCGGAATCCATGGCGCGATAGTATTAGTGTCTATAATAAAAGGCGCTACCATCGATCCTACTCGAGCCATCATAGATGAGAACCCGACAGCGGCATTTCTGACCACTGTCGGAAACAATTCCGTACAATACAAATAAACTACAACAAATATAATAAAACTAGATACTACACCTATACAGGCACATATTACAGACCCGATACCTTCTGGCATTATGGCTAACACAAATAAGCATGCCGCGGTAATAAAGTTGAACACTATTACAATAGTACGTCTACCAGTAACCTTCATGAGTGGTATAGACAGCAGTGTACCGACGAAAGTGACGCAGGCACTAGCAGCAACGTTAGCAAATATATTACCGCTTAGTTGCCCCACGTACTGTGAAACTCCATAGAAACAGTAACTGCACGATAGCCAGTTAAAGGACATCGCAAGTATATTCTTCCTCAAATTAGGAGTCCGAACGAGATCAATTATTGTTCCTTTCTTAAGGTTACTGTTCTCAATGATCTTTTGGTAAGTTTCCACGTCAGATTTTATGCTAGCTGTTGGTCGTTTGTTTCTGGAAATGAAAATATTTTTAAAACAATCAAAGTGGTGCTTGCAAAAATTAAAAACTTGTATGTATTTCTTTTAAATTAAGGTAAATATATGTTTAAAGCTACTAGGCATGCCTTATAAGTTCTGTCGTTTCAATATTTCCCGCCAATTTTGAATTTAGAACTGTACTATATTCAAATATTTTTAATTTTTGAATCTCAAAACAGTTGAAAGTATTAGGATTAATGCTATTGTTTAGTCACAGCGTCGATTGGAATCTGTCAGGTTACGTACGAAAATGAATCTTTCTAAGGAAAATGTTCGTGCAATAATTTTCTACAACTTTGGAAGACCCCTGACACGGCTTCAGTATTTTGAAGAGCTTATATCTGTGTTCAGTGATGAAGCCCCATGTCTGCGGACTGTCCAACGCTGGTATTTAGAATTCCAGCGTGGACATACTAGTGTTAGTGACAAATCTCGCGAAGGACGCCCAAAATCCGCCTTCACTGAAGATAACATCATTGCTGTGAGACAACGAATTCTCGAAGATCGTCATGTGACGTATCGAGAGATAGAGGTTCTATTAGGCATCTCAGGGACAACCATTCAGAAGATCTTGCATGAAGCGCTTGGTGTGAGTAAGCTAGTTTGCCGTTGGATACCGCATCTGCTTTCCGTCAGATGGTGTAATAAAACTCTGTAAAGGTTGAACCGAGGAGAGTCAAATCACGTCACGTCATCATTAGTGGTGACGAATCTTGGATCTATGCCAACGATCTTGATTCCAAACAACAATCTACAATCTGGGTCTTTCAAGACAAGCCAAAGCCGACTAAAGTTGTTCGTTGTCGAAGCACTTTCTAAGAAGATTGTGGCCACATTCGTTAGAAAAACCGGCCATGTTGCGACTATTGCACTTCAAGATCGTAGAACGGTTAACGCAGAATGGTATACCACAGTTTGTTTAGAACTTCGAAAATCTAACTCAAAGCGACGCATCATCCTGCACCATGACAACGCAAGCTCACAAAGCGCTTGTCAAACGATTGAGTATTTGAAACAGGAAAAAGTAAAAATTCTTGACCATGCTTCATACAGTCCTGTCCTAAGCCCTAACGATTTCTTTACATTTCCTAAAATTAAGAAGAGTCTTCGTGGTCAAAGGTTCCAGTCCAGTGAAGAAGCATTCGACGCTTTCAAGTCAGCCATTTTGAACACCCCCACTTTAGAGTGGAATAAATGTTATAATAACTGGTTTGAGCGAATGGAAAAGTGTATTAAGCTACGTGGTGAATACTTTGAAAAACAATAAAAAGTACTATAAGGTTATAGTTGTGTTATTTTCTTCAAATGACAAAACTTAAAAGGCATGCCTCGTATGGAGATTACAATTTTAGTAAAGAGGTCTCTTTTACCAGCTTCGGAACTATTCAAATATTTGGTAGTAAATAATGCGGTTATAAGTCATACTTACACTTTAGCAACTTTCTCTAAAATAGTAACAGCTTGATCTGTCCTTTTTACAGCTATTAACCATCTTGGCGTTTCAGGTATTAAGAAGAAATATGAAAGTAGTATAACCGTTGGTATAGAAATAGCAAATTGAAAATCTGAATAATTCCTGAAGAAGTATCCAAAAACAGGTATCATCATGTGTCCCAGAGTAAATGGTACTTGATAGACAGCTGAAATAACGTCACGATACTTCGTACCGACAAATTCCATGACGATAACGAATCCAATTACCATTGTTCCACCCACAGACATTCCGACAAAGAATCTAATGATCGTGAAAATCCAAAATGACGAAGCATATGCGGCTCCAATGCCTGTGGATATTTGCAGAACTACAGCTACTAACATCGGTGTTTTTCTGCCATATCTGAAATAAAGAGGAACAACTGAATTATAAACATATTTTTTTTATGTTAATCATTTCGAAAATTATTGGAGTTAAACCACTATCAACACATTTCATACGCTTACCTGTCCGAAGCCATTCCAAAAAATACACTTCCAAATAACGTTCCTAATTGAAACAGTGTTTGTGTAAAGCTAGCCAGCCACCTGTCTTGACAAATTAAGTTCCATTCTGAAATTATTGTGTCTGTGAAAATTGCAGTGTCGTACTCTGGGCTCTCACATGGACATATCTGTGTATTGTTCTCGCCATATTCACCACACGTGTATGGTGTCTTTGGAGCTAAAAATATTATAGCCATTTGATGGAAGGCTACTGGGAACTTCGTTAGAAATATCAAGAGACATAGTAATAGCTGATATTTTCCAAATGCTCCAATAATATTTTGAATCACATCTACATTCGGCGGTTTTTTCTCTATGTTGTTACCTAAAACAAAAAAACTCCATGAAATCTCTACAGTGTTAAGTATACAGGGTGTAGAAGACATGAACAGTCAAACGAGAACCATGTATTCTGCTCACCATCATAACATTTTTTTTCCTTTAGACTATACCTGGGAAATTGATAGTTACGAATTTATTGAAGGTCAAAGTAATAATTTTTTTTTCTTTTTTTTATGAAAACGTATTCTATATGTTATTTCTTAATTATTGTCCAAAGAAACACTATCATTTTTTTTTTTTGTATTTCATAACAAAAATTGGCTTCAAAACGTTAGCGTTCAATGTAGCTCACTCGATGCGTACGGACACTTAACGAACGGGGCCGTCGTCTGGCAAAATTATCGCGGTTTTGCGAGTTGCGTGCGAGTTGAGCCCTTTACATTGCGCGGTACAATTTGCAATTTTTTTTAACACCTACAAATAAAAATCATTTCCCAGCAATAATTTTTTTGAAATATGTCTTATTTTGATGTATAGAATACATGGTTCTCGTTTGAATGTTCATGTCTTTTACACCCAGCCAGTATATAAATAATATATAAAGATAAAGAATAATTACTTTTAGGATTAATCGTATTATACCATTTTATTTCTATAAAAATGCAGTATATCTACACCTACTACGTATACGAGAAAGTAACAAGGATAACTTCAGTGTCCACAAACAGAGTTTACCTATTTCGGTAGCATAGAATTTACTGTATTGATAATGATGATGAATCTACAAATTGTACTAATCTTAAGTGTAATCTTATCAAATATCCTGACAGTTGTAGAGGAATGTGTGAACTCTAGGACGAACTAATGTGCCCAACGTGTTTTAAAACGTTGGGCACTTTTTGATAAGATTACACTTAAGATTAGTACAATTTGTAGAATCATCATCATCATCAATACAGTAAATTCTATGCTACCAAAATAGGTAAACTCTGTTTGTGGACACTGAAGTTATCCTTGTTACTTTCTCGTATACGTAGTAGGTATAGAGGAAGTCTTGTAATCGTCAAAAAATTCAACCTCGAAATTTAGACGGATTTACACGTTTTGGACCTCTCCGAGTCCAAAAATATGTTTTATGGAATTGTCTGTGTGTTTGTGCGTTAGCACGATAACTCAAGTATGCTTTAACTTATTGCAACCAAATTCAACCAACATACATGTATGACATCAAAATATAAGGTTTCTATCAACTTTTGAGTCGTCAATCACGAAAGTTAAGCTATTAAGTGCGTGGTTGGTACTCGGATGGGTGACCAAAATTTAACATGCATGTATGACATCTGATAAGGTTCTATCAACTTTTGAGTCATTTTCGGTATAAGAGAAAGGCAAGGGGAGACCACTCCCGATTTTTAGCTCACATTATTGGTTATCACCATACGATTATAAAGTTCTAAATTCGTACAGTGTAAGTTGCAAGATGAGGTTTGCACGGTACGGTCAGGATCAGAAGTAGATTACCAATAGATAAATTAGTTACTTTTTTAATTAAAATAAAAATAAATTAATGGAAACTGCCAATCATAATTAGTTGTATCTTATTATGTAAATGTATCTTATTAGTTTGACGTCTTTGGATCTGCTTGATATATTATGTATTTATGGTAATTAGTATTTATAAGAACTAAGCACATTGTAGTGCATATTTTATAATCCTGACCATACTAAACCCACTTGTGCCTCCTGTTTGATTAAATCGAAAATCGCAAGCGAAAATCACTGGTAAACAAACATACACTAAGTCTATGAACAATATGAAAACTTATCTAACACTGACCCATTCGAGTGAGAAATTATCCTTGGTTTGGATTGAAATACCTCTAGCTGTTACTGCGTAGGTACGTAGGTACATGTATGATAATGCTGATTTATCATGTAGTAAAATAATATTTCTAAGCATTTATTTCGTAAATTAATTATATAGTCAAACGCCGTTGACGATGACGTTATAAACAAAGCTGTCACAGTTTCAATGCAGCCACGAATTATTAAAAGATGCAAAGAAAAAAATTGCTATTTAGAACGATTATAAGAAACCTAAGTTATTAATCTAAGTAAGAAACGCTTTCAGGGATGAAATATAATTTATATAATTTTTTTTTTTTTTTTTTTTTTTTTTTTTATAAAAAGATCAAGCAAATGACTCTATTCCACCTGATGGTAAGCAGAAGTAGAGTCCAAATGCGAAGATAGCTAGCGCGAGAGATAAACTGCCGCGCTAGCCACCCACGCCTTGCTGACCTGCAAGGTGCTTCCTCACGCCTCTTTTGAATGACCCAGGATTATAGGAAGGAGGGAACACGTGTGCTGGCAGTGAATTCCATTTCTTGATTGTGCGACAAAGAAACGAATTGCCAAATTTCTTAGTTCGCGTTGGAATGGTAGCCACAGTTTGTCGGTGACAACGTAGACCAGCACGCGTAGTCCTCAAAAGGAAGGGAGATGGTGGGATTAGGGAAAAAAGTTCCTCAGAGCACTCGCCGTGGTACAGACGGTAGAAAGCGCTCAATGACGCAACATTGCGACGCAATTGGAGAGGCTCAAGGTGTTTAGTCACCTCTTCGTCGCCGATGATGCGGGCCGCGCGACGCTGCAACCTATCCAAAGCATCGAGTAAGTACTTGGCAGAGCCATCCCACAGGTGCGAGCAATACTCCACGCAGGACCGTACTTGCGTCTTGTATAGCAAGCAAAGTTGAATTGGCGTGAAGAAACGCCGCACCTTGTTCAGGACTCCGAGTTTCCGTGAAGCTGTTTTTATCACGCTTTCGATGTAGTCCTTCGGATTCAAGTCGCTGCGAACCTCCATACCGAGCAAGGTGATACTGCTCTGTAGCGTAAGTGTTGTGCTCTGGAGAGAGGGAAGGGAAAGGAATGGCGACGTTTTAGCCGTAAACGCGCACACCTGAGTTTTCTTGGCATTGAACTCAACCAGATTTGCTGTACCCCATTGAGAAACAAGGTCGAGCTCTCGGTTGAGTTCAATGACAAGATTCTCACGACTCTCCACGGTTTCCGCTCGTCCAGCCCTTGCGTGTCCGAAGTAGCCCGCATGCACTGTACTGTCGTCTGCATAGCAATGGATGTTCCCAAGAGGAATCATATCATTGATATGCAGAAGAAACAGTGTAGGGGATAAAACGGAACCCTGGGGAACACCGGCATTCACTGACATGAACCGCGAACTGCATCCGTCGGAGAGGACACGAATTCTTCGCTCATGCAGGAAGCCGGCCACCCAGGTACAGAGCTGAGCAGGCAGACCATACGTCGGAAGCTTGGAGAGAAGACTTTTGTGCCAGACCCTATCAAAAGCTTTGGCGATATCAAGGCTGACAGCCAATGACTCGCCACGTTTGTCCATGGCTTCACCCCAGACATGCGTCATGTACGCTAGAAGGTCACCCGTCGATCGTTTCGGCCTAAAGCCGTACTGTCGATCGTTGATCAGAGAGTGACCCTCTAGGTAACGGACCAGGTGGTTGTTGAGGATCCTTTCCATAACTTTGCAAAGTACCGAGGTGACTGCTATTGGCCGATAGTTGGCCGGGTCTGAGCGGTCCCCTTTTTTGGGAACAGGCTGCACATTAGCCTCTCTCCAAGCTTCCGGCACATGTCCAGAAGAGTAAGAGAGCTGGTATAGGCGCGTGAGTACGGGAGACAACTCCGCTGCACATTTCTTAAGTACAACGCCCGGGATGCCATCGGGTCCACTAGCTTTCCGGACATCGAGTGATTGCAGTTCCGCACGAACATCACGCTGCCTGATTTTAATGTCAGGCATCGTGGTGCCACAATGAGGTAGTGACGGTGGCTGTGCATTGCAATCATCGACTTGGGAATTAGCCGCAAAGAGTCTTGCCAGAAGATCGGCTTTCTCCTGCGGCTTATGAGCTAAAGACCCATCCGGACATCTCAGGGGTGGCAGCGAGGGCTGGCAGAAGTTGCTTTGCACGGCTTTGGCCAGACGCCAGTAACTACGGGAGCCCGTAGGATGCGTTACCAATTCGTGGCCAATGCGTGCGACGCGCTGGGCATCCGCTCTTATGTAAGCCTTCTTACAGGACTTGGAAGCATTGTTGTAGGCTGCTTTCAGTGACTCGATATCAGGAGCTTTAAGAGCCCGACCCCTGATCCAAGCGCGATACGCCGCCTGTTTCTGTGAAACAGCAACAGCACAATCGCGGTTGAACCAGAGGTTACGTCTGCCCCTACTGATGAGATCGGAATGTGGAATGTAATATTCCATACCCAATACAATCTCCTCAGTAATGGCAGCGGCGCAAGCTGATGTATCGTTATCACTGAAGCAGCGTTGCTTCCAAGGGATGGACGCAAAGTAGTCGCGCATACCATCCCAATCTGCAGACCCATAATGCCAGAGCCGGCGTTTAGCAACCGCCAGTTGCGGAAGCTTGGCCTGCGGCACTTTGGAGGATATCAGGCAGTGGTCAGATGAGCCTAGAGGGGCTCGGACCTCTACCTGATATCCCTCAGGATGGGTCGTGAGCAGAAGGTCCAGTAAAGAAGGCGCTTGACTTGCAATGTCTGGGATCCTGGTGGGCTGATCAACCAGTTGTGACAAGTCGTGCGTGAGAGCGAATGCATGAGCAGAGATCCCTGCATGGTCAGTTTTGGAGGAACTTAACCACAAACTGTGGTGAGCATTGAAGTCCCCCAAAAACACCAGTTCTGCATTGGGATACTGCTCCTGCGCGTCATCTGCCGCCCGACTCAGATGTTCAAAAAGTCGAGTTGTCTCAGCGTCTCCGGTGTGGGATCTGTAAAGACACACGTTTTTAATCACACAACAAATTAAATCACACACACATCAAAAACACATTTGATGCTTTAAAAGTAAATTTTCAAATTTAATTTATTTATTCGATCTATTTTATAGTATAAAAAATAGACTATACTACTGTAGAATCTTAAAATTAAAGATTATAAGTTAGCCTAACTAAGGATACTTAATATTATTTGTTTCATTAAGATGCGTAATCGACCCAGACATTTATCTTTGATGAAGAATATATTTTTAGTTTGAACGGGATTTCTATTTTTTGCAATTCTTATAATATTTTTTGGTAATTTGTTTAAATATCTGAGGTAGGTATCATCCAAACTCTTTTACCATAGTCATTATTATATTTAGGCCTATCGAATATCACAAATTATGCAACATAATTGACCTTTTTTCAATTTTTAGGAGCTTGATCTTTTCACAATTTCTTATTATGATTGCAAACTTGGCCTTATCAAATACATTTATTAAATTACAATATTGGAATAGTTGGCCATAATTATCTTTGAATTTGTATGAAATTTTTAATGGAACAATGGTTTTTAGCAATCTAATTTGCAAGTTATAATTTTTTTGCAAATAATGTTGTATGTTTGACCATAAATTAGGCCTTAGTCAACCACGCTGGCCAAGTGCGGGTTGGTTGACTTCACAACCAACCTAAGAATTTCTTCATAGGTGTGTGCAGGTTTCCTCGCGATGTTTTCCTTCACCATAAAAGCGTCGATTAAACGTACCTACATATGAATTCAAAATTTGAAAACACATTAGTACTCCCGGGTGGGAGACAACGCCCTGATTAAGATGATGGTACCTACAAAATAATACGATGCAGTTTAGAAACTTATAGGTACATACTGAATCGAGTGGAATTTACTTGTATAAAGATGATGGTAAGGTATCAGGTATTACATTCTAAAACATGTCAGAACTACAACCAGATACAGATAAATGGAAAACAATGTACCGACTAACTAAGAATAAGCTTCTCAAAACTAACGTATGCATAACAACTACCATGAACATTGCTATTATGAGCGTAATTAAAAAAATTAAGGCCTCAGCTGCCATGATCATCTTGTTGTGTCGTTAATGGTGTGGCATGTGTGTAAATTGTTCCGGATATGGTAACATCACTGATTTGAATTAGGTATGACTACACCAAAAAATTGTCGGTAATATGTCGAAATTTGTAGCTAAAGATCATCACTAGTATATAATAATAATAAACTTTTATTGCAGGCTACAAAGGCCCATACAATAAATACCTTATAAACTAATATACATAGTATTACATAATTTTGGTTAGTAAATAAAACTTAAATTATGTTAGTAAATAGACACTTAATTAACATGACTAATATGCATACACATCCTTATATACTTTGGCCTTGCTATGCTAGGCATTCGTTCAAGTAAGAAGGACCAATCAAATATCTCGGGAAGTAGAGAAAAAGTCTATGATCATTTCTCTAATAATTACCTCATGGTCTAGCTATAGTGGACCAGGGTTTAAGGCCAAAACTGCAATAAGCGGACGCGAATGTGGTTCCTTAATAAAGTGCTCCGTCGCGTGGCCCCGCGCGGGTTATGTATGAAACCGCATGGGCGTCCGCTTAAATCGTTGCAATGAAAGAATATGTATAATTTGGACAAAAATAATGACCCAAAAATAGTTAAAAATTAGTACTTTAAATAATTTTGCAACTAATATGTTTACTAAATTCAATTCATAATTGATTATTGTTTGTCACATTACTCACATTACATTATATAATAAAATGTTATGAGAATTATTAAACCGAGCAACTAAAAAACCCAGAATGAGCGTCTAAAAATATTAAGAGAACTAACTTGCTTACATTTGTATATTAGTAACTAAATAAATCCTCTAACAGTAGCGTGAAAAAGACTGTCGGTTCGCAAAGCTCGGCTAATCCATTGACGGTTTATTATACCGGTCTTAGGATTTCAAGCATGCACGAAGAGCCAACGAGCCAAACCGCGTAGTTTTAAAACCGCGGTAAGTAGGTGCTCCATTGGCTGTTTATACCTTTAGCTCGTAGGCTCATTGCGTCCCAGCGGTCTTAGCTCGCCAATGGATCACCCACTAGGTATTTTTCGTCACTATCGAAGGTATTAAGAATTAAAAATAAAACCCATAAAAATTGGTACTTATATGAAATTTCAGTTAAAAATAAAGAAAGATATTTTATACTACACCTGACCGGTACAGTAGTTATTATTCCCTCAAATTGAAAAGATAAAGTTGATCTTTTCTTCGAATTGAATATGTGGGAGGAAAATTGTATGAAAATCCATTTCTAACGTGTTTTAGCGGAAGGAAAAGTTGTATCAAAATCCAGTTCTAACGCGGTCCATTCACATCACGCAGCCGCCCGGATTGCGGAAGATGCTGGGTTCGATTCCCGCCTGGGGCAGGTCGATTTTTTTCAGTGTATTTTTTTCTATTTTTAAGAGGAAACTTTTAGTTTATTTAAATTTATATTATTCAGTTTTATATTATTTAACTTTATATAGTATAGATGGCGAATTAAAATTTGGGTGTTTTCTTATAAATTTTCATACTTCAAGTATGTAAATCGATCTCCTTAGGATTTTGACTAATAGAATCACATGGAATCGTGTAGAACCCATTTCATGATACATAAAACACTCACCCTTAGTGTTTTATGTATCATGAAATGGGTTCTACACGATTCCATGTGATTCTATTAGTCAAAATCCTAAGGACTAGAGGATCCTAATAAATAGTTTGTTTACTTGACACGAGTTTCCCCATAGAACAATACCATATGCATAGCTGGGCATTAACTCGTTAATCCGTTAATCGTTAATTAACGAAGTTATCATTTCTATTAACGGATTAACTTTTAAGTTAACTTTAAAAAATGTTAACGAACTCGTTAACTTCCGTTAAATCATCATCAATAGTTCAAAAAATACTTTCAGGGTGTGCGTATTTCTATAGCATCTTGTGTAGGTACATTAATACTAATGGCCTGGCAAACGTAGTATGTCCGGTCAACAGCAGATCAATCTACTCAAAACTGTCAAATTTATCTATATATTTTTTTTTTTTGTATCTGCGATCAGTCTTTTAAACTATGAGCAGATTCGTTGAGTGTAGAATGTGTAAAAAAAATATCTATATGGAATAATTTATGCGTTTACGAACGCGTATACATATTTTTAAAACTAGATATTTTTTTCAGTATATTTTTTATAATTTCTCTAATTGTTTTTCAACCTTAAATGTTATTATAAGGAGAAAAATCTATTGAGAAAATTTGACAGTTTGTGGTAAACATTTTCTCAATTAACATACGATGGCATCCTAGTCCCAACAGGGGTGGAGCAGAGCCTAGGGTAACATTTCGTTACACATTAATCCACATCTGTAAGTATGGTCCATGCAGTGTGTTCGAATAGCGACAGGTTGCCAGCCTGTCGCCTACACAAAAGGGATAACAAACCGAAAAAATCGGGAGTGGAGACGACTCCCTTGACTTTCCCATATACCGGAAACGACTCAAAAGTTGATAGAAACCTTATATTTTGATGTCATACATGCATGTTAAATTTGGTTGCAATAAGTTAAAGCACATTCGAATCATCGTGCTAACGCACAGACACACACACAGACATAATTCCAAAAACGATATTTTTGGACACTGGTCCAAAACGTGTAAATCTATCAAAATCGCGAGGTCGAATTTCTTGACGATTACAAAAGTTCCTCTATAGGTACTGCGTATACGAGAAAGTAAAAAATAATAATTCTTCAGTAAACAAACCAACTAAAGCCAACGACCACGACAGATGTTACACTCAAAATCATCTCAGCAGTCCAGTTTTATTTTCTCAATTCAGATCGGTGTAAAACAACAATACCGAGAACAAAGTTGCAACGAAGCAAGGAGTTAATAAGATTCCTATCAGCGGCAGTAAACGCGGATGGTTTAGCATTGCAACTTTTTTTACTAAGAAAGAAGCTGTACGTCTAAAAGGTCTGCAGGTCTAATGATGCATGAAATGGAACAAAAACACTTCTTTTTCCACGCGAGGTCGCATAATGTGCACCAAACTGTAACTACCATGCAGCTTTATGGTAAGTATAGAAAGATGAAACCCCTACTAATAGATGCTATAGAGTACGGTCAGCATCAAGAAGACCAGTATAAAGACTAGGGTTTTTGACGATTTAAAAGTACTTAGCAAAGTCCATTTAAATAAAGAGCTATTTCATTTCATTTCAGATCTCATGTAGAGCCATGCTTCTCACTATACCAGCCCTCACTTCACACACTCTATACCTTAGGAAATATATGTAGCTTAGTCTTTTCGCTACCATCACACAGGCGTAAATTGTATTCACTGCTCATTACTTTTCTGTTATGGTAGTTCTTGTAGTAATGAAATGGCCAAGCCGCTTATTCGACAAACCGTCTCCAAAAAGTATAAACTTTTTGGAGACGGTTTGATTTTTTTAAAGTTCTTTATTGTATTGTCTGTCCCTGACTTTTTGTCATTGTGGACATTTTATTAGTAGGTAAATCGTTTTAACACCCTGAAGAACTCAAAACCTTAAGGACGTTTTAATATGTTGACATACCGCAAAGTATGTCAAACAGCTAGAGTGAGAGTGTCCACATCCAGAATTGTCATGGATGTACATTGAGATGATGTAATGTTTCCCTGCATGAAACTGACTGAATTGCTTACCGGGCCCTTATCGCGCTATTTACAATGTTTTACCAAAACCAAATCGTTATCATTTTCATACATTTTGACAACAGTTTGACAGCTGACAGCTGTCAAAACGTATGAAAACGATAACAATTTGTTTTGGTTAAAACTGGTTAAAACGTTGTAAATAGGGCGACCGGGGGGCTGTGTAAGTGGTCTGATTATTCAGAAACGTTTTTTGATATATACGAAATTATATCTACGATAAATGTGCATAGCCTTGTAATCTTATGGCTGTCTCTCTAGATAATAAATACGATAATATAAATACACTAATGACGTAGGGTTTAGCCATGTGGCCATGTAGGTATTTCTAGAGGAAGTAAATATTAAACTCATTATATATCGCCGTTGTACGCCGTTGTGGTGAAGTGGTCAGTGGAGTGGCCAGGTCTACCTACACATCAAGCGGTCCGGGTGTAGGAGCAAATGTTTGTGTGATGAACACGATCACTTGCTTACGGGTCATGGTTGTTTTGCTTTATTTATGTATTTATTTAGCTTTATTTATAAAAATATCGACCGACACTATTTTATATATTAAATTTGTCCGTTATCTAGTATCCATAACACAAGATCTTAATTATACTTAATTTGGGCTAGATAATGGGTGTGAGCGTGGAAATTTATTATGTTATATATTTTTCTTTATATCCAGAGATCTTTTTTGTCATATTAACTAGAAAACGTTGGTAAAAATCTATTACTGGTGAAGAAGATAATTACAGAGTTTAACACGAAGCAATTAAAATATCGTGGAATATGAACTGTTTACCGCGCTACATTGTGCGTTGTAGGAAACACTAAAATAAAATAACCATTTCAGAGAATCGTGAAACAAGCCAGTACTCATCAAGCAACTCCATTAAACAAATAGTTCAAACTAGCTTAAAAATAATAACTTCCATTGTTCAACACTACAATACTTATTAAATCTAACCACAGATTTAATAATACAAGGAGATAGGCCAAGCCGGTGTTTAACTTTTGACAAGTGTATGCCTAGCAGGCATACATTGCATCTTTCAAAATGCCATCCTGTTCAACTGTAACATGCAATCATTGCATTGAATCAGTTATTTATCAAGTAATGGAAAAACTTTTCACACGTAAGAACCGAAAAACTTAGATTTATATTTAAAAAACAATATTTAAACAAATAGTCCGACTTTTATTCATAAAAACATAATCGCTTAAATTTATTCGCTACTATCTTACAAATGTTATTATATTGCGGCTATGTTTAACTTTCATTGCTTTGCAGTCCTTAATACGCGCGCAATCAATAGTGTATATTACGGCATGCTGAACTAGAACCATGTTATGTAGTACGGCCGCTGATCGCGTCACTCATACTTCCTATGAACTCTGCGATTTGACCGATCACCTTTGCGGCTGTGCTTAACTTTCATTGCTTCGCAGTCCTTAAGACGCGCGCAATGAATAGTGTTTATTACGGCACGCTCAACTAGAACCACAGATTTAATAATACAAAGATATAGGCCAAGCCGGCGTTTAACTTGTGACAAGTGTATTTGTCCCACAGATTTATCCCATTGAAAAGTCTAATATCCATAATATCAACTTTACATACGTATAATATGGCAATTCAAATGATAGATATGTGGTGTTTTCTATTGACATCGTTAAATCACGTCTGCTCATAATTATGACTCTACAAGCGACCGACCGCCTACGACCGGACTGAAGGATCAACATGTAAATTTTCTAGATTTTTGAAAACAGTTGTATTTACTTATTTACATTTTGCTAATTCAACATTTACCGTATTTTTTTAAATTAAAATACAAATTTTAAGCGAGGTAGGTAGGTATTAATGACTATGGTTGTTTTAGCGTAGAGCTATGGTTAGCTCTACGCTAAAACAACTACCTATAGTCTTTAACATTACATTACTTACTGGCGATTTTTAAGTAAAGCGTATGTAGCCCCAGGGGCTCAGCTTTAGAAAGAGGTACGTTATTAATAGGTTTATACTTTTTGTGTAGATATTCATTTATATAAATGTTCATATAAAATATTCCAAAATTCAATAGATTAAAAAAACAAAGGTAATATACAATAGATTAAAAAAATACGGTAAACAAATACACTTCGAAAATATTTTATCAAATAGTTTGATAGCTGTTGTTGTTTTAAAATTTTATTGATAATGGTAAAGGAGGTTATTTCATTCAGTCACAACCAAGGAATAATTAAGTAGGTATAACATTGGTTTAGGTTATGTTAGACTTGGGACCTATACGCGCGAGCCGAGCAAACGGATAGAGTTTTTATGGTGCAATTAGGAATTTTTTAACTCATTTTTTGGCAATTTTGCAGAAGTTGGGAGTTAAAACAGTTCTGTATTTCTTGATGATTTAACAGTATTATGAAATTTCATTCTTTGTTTTTTTAATCTATTGAATTTATATAAAAAAAAAGTGTAGGAGGGGGTTAGCAGCCTCCCCCTTCTTTTCCTCATCACCCAAAAAAATGATAAATTTGGTACTTCTTTTTAAAGTGTTTCCGCCCCGGGCTCAATTCTATATTGCAAACGTTTATAGGTTGTGATAACCGGCGCTTATCATCAGAAGAGCGCAATGACTGTTTGCGACTCTTATTCTATAATAATAAAAAAAGGTCAGTAGCCACATTAACCTCAATCAATTATCGCAGATAAGCGCCGACCTTCACCAATGTTAAGAAAGAGAGAAACAGTGCAACGACCAAATTTAACCGAAGAGCGCCACACCACAGTCTTACCCACAGTCAGTCAAAGAGCACATCTACTCAGGGCAATCGCGAGGAGGGTGCGGGAAGAGAGTGGCGCGGTATGCCATACACTCATTTGGTAGGCGCTGGTCCACTGTATGTCTACTGAAGACTGTCTAGACAAAATCTGCATTTTCCTCAACTTCAATGGCGTCGAACCACTGTATGTTTTTACGCTGTGGTACTTGGTGTTGTGCTCGAAAAAGGTTCCTTGTCAAACACTAGCTGTAGAACGTTGCAAGAATAGAGTACTTTTCAGATCACCACAAAATAATTTATGCACAACCAACATTTACTTAAAATAAACTAAAAAGAGTTTTATCCCAGTCATGCTTTGTTGTCTCTCAGTCGGAGAATAAATAAACCTCCATAGATTTCGATTTAATATACAAAAAAAGCGTCGGTGGCGTAGTGCGTAAGAGCGTCGTCTCCCACTAGGGAGGCACTGGTTCGATCCCTGTCACGTACCAATGTGTTTTCAAATTTTGAATTCATATGTACGTTTAATCGACGCTTTTACGGTGAAGGAAAACATCGTGAGGAAACCTGCACACACCTATGAAGAAATTCTTAGTTTGTGTGTTAAGTCGACCAACCCGCACTTGTCCCGCGTGGTTGACTAAGGCCTAATCGCCCCTAATGTGGGGTAGGCTCGAGCCCCTCGGTGGGGACATTATATGAGCTGCTGCTGATGATACAAAAACACTGTTCTTAAAATGTTCATCGTTTGTTTTTGGATTTTAAGATTCATGGTTACCTGTTTCATTACGGTCATTAGGATGTTTATTTTTTGACGGACGCATGATTTTGTGAAGGAGGGAAAACGTGGCCCATTTCCTGATTATGCAACAATAGAATATAAAAATGTCAGATAATAACCAAAACACACGCGTTCACTTCCAAAACATTATTATAATTTGACACTTCATGACTCTTATACGAAAGTTTTAGATAACGCTCGTGATAATACATATCTATAAGGCAGATATTTCCCTAAGTTTATCGCATACGTAAATAAAGATAAAAACTATATTAGATTAAGGTGAATTCTTATTCAACACGCGATTACACTCACTTTATGGTATCGCATTCGTGTCAATCTTAAGGAATTATGTCATGTTTGTTGTTACCGTTCAGTGGCAATTTTTGTTTCAACAACAATAAAAGTATTAACAATTGAGAATTTAAACTCCATTGTTTGCTATTTCATACATACATACCTACTTAGGATAGTGAATAAAAATATAGATAAAATAAGGATAGGCATAGAATCTCGGTACCTTCATAGATATGGACGTGTTTTGGATATTAGATACCTTTTCGTGACAAACACCGAAATCTTCTAGTCATGTGTTTGTATTTATATAATATCATTAGGTGTGCTATTATCATCTAGGTACATTTATTTATGGTCGAATGACTTTTGTGTAAACACTTTTTGACGAATTATTGTAGATGTACCTATTAACGTTTGTGCTAAGCTCATGAATGAATCTTCTAATTTTGCAAACACTACGATGTATAAGGTACACACATACATCAGACCCACCCTCAGCCAGATGTGACTTTATGTGTAACGAACTGTTACCTAAGGTACTGCTCAACCCTTCTTGGGACTATGAGATATGATGTATGTATGTAATGTTAGTACAAGTACAAAGTCGACTTATTAACCCATCAATGAGTTTAGCACAAAAGTATACTCGTTTCCGAAATCGATAGAACTATCGTGCTTTTGCCCAAAGGTTGTTCGCACAATTAGCCCTTCGCTCAGTCGTTATTCGAGCATACAGTAGCAGCTCATGTGGTAGCAGCTTTGTTGCTTACCCCACACGATATCTCACATCATCACTGCTGTGATGTGAGATATCGTGTTCCAGACCAGACCAGACATCCAACCTGCTGGCGATCATACTGAGAATTATGTAGTAATTTCTTTTTTCTATTTTTTAAATTTTTCTCTCCGTAAGAACCATCGTCGTACTTCAGGGAATAATATAAAAAAAATAGCGAAAACGGTTCAGCTGCTCTCGAGATTTGCGGTTAGCAACTTAGCGATTCATTTTTATATTATAGATTATTTAACTGCCGATAGAGTTTTGTTCCTGCAAAAACAAAACTAAACGGCAAAACTTTATTGCTCTCTCCGATTTATGTTCTGACAAAATAATTTGGGTCAAAAGTCAAAACCAAAGATTATATAACCCCAGCAACGAAAGGTAAATAGGTGCTAAGTATTTTAAAAAATCACACTAAATATGTGGTATTTCCAAAAAGCTTCCACGCTCCTTCAGTGCTCGCTCGGGATAGGGCTCGGGACAGAGCTGTAACCGCTCTTCTGATTTCATGACCATTTAATTTTGGCAGCTGTACGTCCACCACTCGCACTTGGCCATCAACCCAAGCATCAGATGCGTGATCCTGCCCAGTACTCCGTGGTCAAAACTGTATCCAAATTCCTTCAGAAACAAAGCGCTCTCATTCTTATTTCTAACACAATCCATAGTCAAATGTTGCACATCCTCCGCTCTGTCACACACTGCGCAGTACGTCTAGTATTAGAGTGTACTTTTTTCATAAGTAATGCAAATTTTGCCGATAGATAGTTTGCTGCACGGAGACTCAAATTAAATTGCTGTTTTTTACGATTATCAGCAAAGAAAATTCTTTTGATTATTGATAATTTCTCTGAATGTGTGCGTTATTAGGTAACTGCTGACCTAAGACAATGAATATAATAATATGAGAACAAAAAAAAAGCCTTCCCAAATCTTATTCTTTGGTGGCGAGTAAACCACCACCAGTTCCTAAGGAGGATAGGTGTCAGGCAGGCAGCCAGCCAAAAATCTTTGCAAAAAACCTTTAAAAATACCAGTAATTTTTCTGCACTTCATCTCTATGTGAACTCTATGCCAAATCTTACACTCCTCCGTACGCGCTATATATGTACTTAAAAAGGGGTACAAAGTTTTGTCTTCACGTATTATTATAGGTACAGGTAAAACAACCAAACTAAGATGATGATAGAAACACGTAATTATAACAAATTTCGAAATCCCTCAAGCATCTCTATTAAATAAAGCTTTACTCGCTCAAATCTAGAATAGGTATTATCTTAATGAATTTACAATAGATATTTAATGATTTTATTGAATTATTCCAAACATTTGTAGCAAATTTTTGAGACAAAGAAAACTAGAAAAACTGTCGCGACCGTTTGCTATCTCGACGACTGCTCTTCGGCTGAACTAGCGCGCGGTTGCATATTGCGGCAAACGCTATGGAAAACTTATTGCGATTGATGCGCACTATTTTATTTTATAAAGCAATTGCAGTTGATGGATTTTTACATTTGACGCAGCGGCCATCGTTGTGTGAGACGGAATGCGTTTACCGCACAGTAAAATTACACGAGCACGAAACAAGTTGACTCCATAAAGTTTTAATTTGATTTTAATTTAATTTCTTTGTGAATGGCAATTAAGCTAGTGTTGCCTTTTTCATCGTTGGAAAATGCGCAGGCTAGTGTTGCCTAGAGCAACTCTTCCGCAGCATATGCCGATATCGATATTCTCTCTAATTTGTGGTAGGTATGCCGCAAAATGCGTCGGTGGCGCAGTGCGTAAGAGCGTCGTCTCCCACCCGGGAGGCTCTGGTTCGATCCCCGCCACGTGCCAATGTGTTTTCAAATTTTGAATTCATATGTACGGTAATCAATGCTTTTACGGTGAAGGAAAACATCGTGAGGAAACCTGCACACACCTATAAAGAAATTCTTAGGTTGCGTGTGAAGTCGACTAACCCGTACTTAGCCAGCGTGGTTGACTAAGGCCTAATCGCCCCTATTGTGGGGTAGGCTCGAGCCCCTCGGTGGGGACATTATATGAGCTGTTGATGATGATGATGATGCCGCAAAAAGCAACCGCACGCGGGACAGTGAGAACACAAAGAATTTGCTATAGCCAGCAAGCCATCTAGCATCGTTTGTTATTTCGTATTATTTTCGGCTTAATAACATTTAATTTGGTACGTACATTTTAAACATTTCAAATCATGTCCTACATGGCACAAAACCCATGAAGGTTAATAGGACGTAACACAATCACGGTGACCCACCCAATGCGGATTGAAGGGAAAAAGTTGCATAAACAACTGGTACCAACCACTCAAATATTTTTTTTGTAACTCGTCGAAATCAAAACCACGTACACACTACGCTACAGACTCCTACAAAAAAATATCCTAAGTTAGTCCTACTAATAATTATAAACGCGATAGTTTGTATCGATGTAGTTTAGCTCAATAATATAGCTCGTACATCATTATAACATATAAATCATAATCGTAAATAACAAAAGGCTTTAATTTAAACTAATCCTGCGCAGACGAAGTCGCGGACAGAAGCTTGTAATTACATATTACATTAGTACCTATATAATAATACAATATAAGTATCCTTCCTAATCCTTCAGGAGTATCCATTCACGCATTGTTTTCATAAAAATAAATAAAGCATGAACTTTTAAATTTTGAAATGTTTTTACAAACGTATAAAGAGTTATATGTTAAAAAATCACATTGGATCCTTAAATAAACCAGACGGTTTCTTAAAATTTAGATTACAGAATTTAATTATTTCCGAAAGCTGTTTTTCGTAAAACTGCAAAATTGAAGTAAAAATAACATTGCAATAATTTGTCCTCAAATGCTTTTTCACAAATTGACAAAAAGTAATGAAATCTTAATGATTCTACTGATTCCCGCATAAGCCATACAAAGTTTTGGATAATCTATACTTCTATACTAATATTGTAAAGAGGAAAATTTTGTATGTTTGTAAGCAACAGGATCAAGAATTACCGGACCAATATTAAAAATTCTCTCACCGCTAGAATACTTCATTTTCACTGAGTAACATAGGCCATATTTTATTGAAAAAAAAAATACACAGACTAAGTCGCGGGTGGAAAGTCGCGCTAGTCCTTAATAAAAGTACAGAATTTTGCCACTATAAATATTAATTTGTCGATAAATATTTAGATTTTACGAAAATATTTTGAAATGGAACTTCTTTCTATGTTCTGTGGGTTGAACTCCCATTACAAAATGTTATCGATTTATTCAACGACCAACAACAGCAAAACAGTTGATTTTTATATGTAGGAAGTATTATGAATTATTAAGTTCCCGGGCTGCTGAGATGATTGACAGTGTAACGTCTGGTTGTTGGTTCTTGTTTATTTATTTACTTATTGATTGTTACTTTTTGGTTTTGGAGCTCCGTGCTTTATGTAGGTGACAGGCTAGCAACCTATCGCTATTTGGAGGCACTTCATGGTCCATACCGCCGGATTTGGCTTTATGTGTAACTTAATGTTACCTAAGGCTCTGCACCACACCTCTTGAGACTACGAGTGTGATCCTATGTATCTACATATTATTAAGTTCATTGTCTGTCAAATACATTTCGTAAAATATGAACATAATATTCAATAATAATAATAATAATCTTTATTTGCTTTTATACTGTGTACATAGTGATAGTAAGAACAGGTTATAATTGATCATCAGTATAATAGGTACCTTAATTTTAGTAGGCAAATGTCTTTAGAATATTTTAAATCAAATCACATACTTATATCATGAAATCAGAACAAATTGTCACAAACATAAAAACATTACGCAAGTGCAATATCCCATTCCTGTGAATTAAGTTAACTTACGTTACTTTTTGTAAAAAGTAAAACTTAGTGCGTTGCCGCTAATGCGAAAAGTACGAGTGATTTATAATAAAAAGGTAATGTAATTAAATTAATTAAAATAAGTACCTACCTGTAAGGAATTGTGTGCAAATTAAATTTATTCCAGATTTTGGACGTTGAATACTTTTCAGACACCGCGCCTTTATTATCACAGTTTTGTTTCAATTCACCTCCAGAAATGTTCTCATTTTCAAAAACAAAAATATTATTGCTACGTGTCGATACCAATTAACTTCTTTTGTATTAGGTCATTCCTAAAACGGAGTTATTGATAGGTTCGACTTTTACCTATTGACATCTTCGATAGCCACATTTGTTTTGATATTTTGATAATTATCTCTAACAGCTATGTCAACATACAGTATTTCAACTATTATAATATACCTAAGTAATAATATAATATAGATACTTACCTAACAAATTCATTATAACAAACAATTAAAATTTAAAACTTTACTTTATTTTTCTTTTCAATGACTGTCCAGCTATAAAAATAATGAATAGCAACATTATTTTTATCATTTCCATAGGTCCATCGTGATAACCGACTTTTAAACATTTGTACCAACTAGATCGAAAAAAGGGACATCCTTGACCACTATCAAAGTTACTGGTTTCAAGGGAGCGATAAAATGCAAAATTACAACTTAACGGGGTCAAAAAACCACAACACTGCAAACACTGAACACTTTCACCATTCTTACCGTTTTCGCTGTTATGTTCTTGCATCTCCATTTTTTCTGTCATTGTTTAATGAAAAATATAAATTGTTCCCGATTAATGTTTAGATCACATCTGGGTAAGTGGTGTTGTCCGCGGTCCGTAAAATACTGACGCTTGGGTTGTCTCGCGAACTCTTGTTATGCGTTTGCGCTGCGCCCAGCGGTCTCCTCGTTGAACTGTCAATGACTGTTTTCTCGACGTGATGAAATTTAACTCGGTTTATCTACAAATAATATGTCAATTGTAACGTCCCTCCGAGATAATAGTGACGAGGCGAATAGTAGATAAAATCTTGTAAACTTTGACGCTGACATGTGTAATACATCATGAATGTAGCCAATTTCCCTACAATTGGATATTGTGCCGACAGAACTCAATTGTTTGTGACCTGCGCTTACGGAATACGTAAATAGGCGAGTTCGTATTAAGGTACTCCTATTGTAGGTACCTACTTAAGTTTCATTTATATGTACCTATGCAAGGTTGGAAAATATCTTCCACGGAAAAGGGGTCGTCCGTCATTAACTCAAGGAAGTCCTTTGCTATGAAAGAAGATTGACTTGTACCATTTCTTTGACCTCAAGTGGATTCTATAAAGGCCCAACATAGAGTCTAGTAAATCTACTACTCCCATATGACGATCATAGATATCTACAGCTTGGGGACAATCGATCTCTTTATATTGACGCTGTTTTCTGAAATAGTGTCTTTTTACTTTCTCGTACATAGTATGGAGGAAGTCTTGTAATCGTAAAAAAATTCGACCTCGAGATTTTGACGGATTTACACGTTTTGGACCTCCCTGAGTCCAAATTTTTTTTTTGGAATTAATGTCTGTGTCTGTGCGTTAGCTTTAACTTATTGCAACCAAATTTAACATGCATGTATAAAATCAAAATATAAAGTTTATCTATCAACTTTTGAGTCGTCGATCACGAAAGTTAAGCAACCAAGTGCGTGGTCGGTACTCGGATGGGTGACCAAAATTTAATATGCATATATGACATCAAAATATAAGGTTTCTATCAACTTTTGAGTCGTTTCCGGTATACGAGAAAGTCAAGGGGAGACCACTCCCGATTTTTTAGTCGTAGGCTTGTTACCAAATGCCTTGACTTGACAGTATGACCCCTGTTGCACCTCTCCATGACGGTAGTACTTCAATTAAGTTCGTACCTGATGTCGTAGATTCGGGTCCATGTATTGATAGCACATTGAGCTGGAGACCCCAGGTTGAGTGCATAATTCGGAAACTTATTGGTATTCCGAAATCCAACTCATCATCGTTACTAAGAAAATCGGTGATTATTTTCTTAGTTAACCGACTTCAAACAAAAAAAGGAGGAGGTTCTCTATTCGACTGTATGTTTTTTTTTTTTTTTTTGTATGTATGTTCCGCGATTACTCCGTCAATAATGAATCGATTTTGATGATTCTTTTTTCGTTAGGAAGGTCATACTTCAAAGGTGGTCCCGTATAAATTATACCGAAATTGGTTCAGTACTTTTTTGTTGAAATGATAATTTCATTGGGGATGAAACAATAATATCGTCCACGAACACAAAAATAATGACAATTTTTTTTTTGAACTTGCTATTACCTAATATGCCATAGTGAAATTTTGGTTAGTAGGTCCAATAGTCAACACATAAACTATGACAAATTATTTTATGAACTTAAGATAAATAACTAGTTTCTCTTCAAGTTTCATTAACTTAGCATTAAACCTATACTATTCATTCTGAATGAATGGTAGGCATTTATAATGAGCTATTGTATAGAGACGTGATATTATTTGTTAACCGACTTAAAAAAAAGAGGAAGTTCTCTATCCGACTGGTTTTTTTTGTTTGTTTCCTGATACTCCGTCAATTTAAGAGGAAGTTCTCTATCCGACTGGTTTTTTTTGTTTGTTTCCTGATACTCCGTCAACGACTCGATTTTAGTGATTCTTTATTTAGGTACGTCAAGATCAGAGATGGCCCGTATAAATTGTATCGATATAAATTCGACCCTTTATGAACAGATCATTAATAATAAAAAAAAATTGTTACGTTTCCGTTAAGTTTTAATGAGTGTCTATCCATTTATCCAGTAGGCCTATCCATTTTCAATAAAATATACTTAACTAACGACCCGCCCCGACTTCGCACGGGTGCAATGCTTATGTGAATATGCATGTATACAGGGTGTAAAAGACATGAACAGTCAAACGAGAACCATGTATTCTGCTCACCATCATAACATTTTTTTTCCTTTAGACTATACCTGGGAAATTGATAGTTACGATTTTATTGAAGGTCAAAGTCATAATTTTTTTTTTCATTTTTTTATTTAAACGTATTCTATACGTTATTTCTTAATTATTGTCCAAAGAAACATTATGATTTTTTTTAGTATTTCATAACAAAAAATGGCTTCAAAACGTTAGCGTTCAATGTAGCTCACTCGATGCGCACGGACACTAACGAACGGGGCCGCCGTCTGGCAAAATTATCGCGGTTTTGCGAGTTGCGTGCGAGTTGGGCCCTTTACATTGCGCGGTACAATTTGCAATTTTTTTAACACCTAAAAATAAAAATCATTTCCCAGCAATAATTTTTTTGAAATATGTCTTATTTTGATGTATAGAATACATGGTTCTCGTTTGACTGTTCATGTCTTTTACACCCAGTATATATATAAACCTTCCTTAAGAATCACTCTATCTATTAAAAAAAATCGCATCAAAATCCGTTGCGTAGTTTTAAAGATCTAAGCATACATAGGGACAGACAGACGGCGGATAGCGACCTTGTTTTATACTATGTAGTGATTTCCACTAAAAATAATAAAATAAAATATTTTTAGCAAAAAAATAGGAAAACCGACTTCAATGCGTACAAATTTAAACTAAAAAGTAAGAAATAAATAATATTTTTATGAAGTAGTTGAAAAGAGCGTCATAGGAAACCAAGGAAAGTATTGATACACATTTATAATTCATACTCCGATATATTTGGAGTCGGTGCCAGCCTAAGCTAAATAAACTTACCTAATAGATACGAACTTGATTAATCCATTAACTATACATAATAATGAATGCATAATAAAGATGAGAAATAATCCGCCGCTCCGTGAAGTTCGAAAATTGCAAACACTATCCCCTTGGCTAGCTGGCACCGGCTCCAAATATATCGGAGTATGAATTATAAATAAAGAATTATAAATGTGTATCAATACTTTCCTTGGTTTTCTATGACGCTCTTTTCAACTACTTCATAAAAATATTATTTATTTCTTACTTTTTAGTTTAAATTTGTACGCATTGAAGTCGGTTTTCCTATTTTTTTGCTAAAAATATTTTATTTAGTTTATTTTTCGGAATAGGATTATCGTATTTGTTCGTGTCCATACTACCAAAAAAAGCAAAAAAAAACCGGGGTTACATGACAAGGGAATGGAAAAAAGCGAAAAAATAATAGCCATTGAGTTTTTTATTCTTGCTGAACATAAGTCTGGATGCATACGATACCAATATACCATATATGGCCCAACGTATTTTCATCGCACTGCACATGAGCCCATATATTGCATCGACATAAAAGTAGATAAAAAGAATAGGAAATAGGTAAAATGTGAGAAAATAATTGTCGATAGCTAAAGAAGGCGGTATTCGCTTTATATTTTTTTTTTTATTTACAAGTACTTACGTAGGTATTATCTAAGTGAAGACCCACTTGAAAAATTCAACCTGTATACTGTGCTAAAACGTTCCCTACTTGGGTGGGTACTTTTTACGTTGGCAGCGACAAAGGAAGCAGAATCGTTTAATGGGGTCATCATAATTATGCTCCAGAGTTCAGTCAGATTTTATTAACACGAATAATAATTGTACTAATTAAGTTAACATGAACAGTTGTTTATAATATCAACAGACTGATGACGTCAGAGTTTATCGATATAACAGGGATAACAAAATATGAAGCGTTTTTTTCCGAGTGACCAAGTGATAAAAAATAACTAGCATTTAAAATACAAAATACTTATTTTTATGCAAATTATAATTTGTAGGTACACTAATACATAAAGTGCGGCATGTAGAGGAAGACGGGGGAATCAGAGTGACGCTTGATAATAGGAATCAGCTTCATTATTTATACGCGAGAACGTAATTACGGGAGCGGTACGCGAGACCCGCACAAGACAGACGATCGAATTTGCAGATGGGCTTTACAAGACGAGGGTTCCGTAGGAATTTGTAGTTACAGCATAAACTTATTTATAATATGCTGTAGGTAACTAAAAATTTCTACGGAACCCTTGGTGGGCGAGTCCGACTCGCACTTGTCCGGTTTTTAAAATTTGTTTGGACATGGTCTATACTACCTTTAAAATATTTTTTGGTAATTTATAACCGAGGTAAATCCAATTGGAAAGGACCATTTCAGGAATCAAAAATCGTGGTGTTGTCTGACACTTGAGAACATCGGCAAGCCTTGTTTCACCATTCACTAGTGTAGGTAAAGCGATCTATAGCGGTAAGTTTTTAGTATAAAAATCGTTCCTGTTAGATACTTCTTCTTTTAAATAAATGACGTTCGCGACTCTTAATGTACTTAAAAGTACAGACGATTGTACTGTAGATTGAGTTAAAAATGGAGTCTCTCAACACGTGTTTTTACAACAAGATCTCGGGAGAAACTCTTATTTGATACTATCGTAGTGTATGGGAAACATGATTTACGCTTCTTTCCGCTAGGGGCGCTATTCACGCTTCCTATACAAATTGAGCTCTTAACCCAATTGGGTTAACTATTGCAATTGCAATAGTTAACGTTTTTTATAGATAGGTACTAAGAAACTTACACCACGATACGGGTAGGCACGTAGGTACTGATCAAAAATCCCAAATGACGAAATTGAATATAGTAGATAACGTGATGGGGAAACTTTCTCGGCGGGTGTGTGGCTTTTGATGTCAATTGTGTGCCCTTGGCATTCGAAGTCACATGCCATCGTCGAGTTGTTTTTGTTTTCCCACCTCGGCTAGTTCCGGATGGCCCTTTTCAGGGCCACGACCGCGCCAGAAGTCCCCCGGGTGCGGTCCGATGGCTGCTCCCGGTGGCCTCGTCAGGAGGACGCGCCAGGTCGAGCAGCCGTCGGTGGAGTAGCTGCTGACTACCAATTGGTGCAAGGAGTGCCTAGACGGGCAGCATTGGGACGGTCTCGGTGTACTTGCGCTCACGTGTGCAGACCCCGAGCCGTCCCGTAGGTAATAGCGCATTGAAGGTCAGGCTGGGGAGGATATTTGTGGGTATGGAGGGACGCCTTTACTTCGAGTCCCACATATCCCCTTTCTTTTTTTTATCGACAGAAAACGTTTTATACGTACCCGCAGCTATATAACAGAGCCCCACCAGGGTTATGTGGGAGTCACCAACCCTTAAGGTTGGCATACCCACTAAAAACTGTCGGATCCCTTCTCACCGCATATCGGCGGTTGCGCGGGAACGTTTATTCATCCGCACGGACTGCCTGCGGTTGGCTCAACAGGCCTCTCCTCCCACTCTTGGGGTAAAGAGGGCATTCTAGGGATCTTACTCACCAGGGCATATTGGCAAGCGTTGGGGCCCTATCCCCAGTAGCTGGAGCGTTGCGAACAGCCTTCTCCGCCTTCCCTTACGCTTCTGGCGGCTTGGGGCTGCAAGGGGATCGCTCTCGTGACCATTCTGCGGCCTCCATCTGGAGCATATAACTTGCTCACAGAAGGTGACAACTACCTCCCAGGATGGCACACTGTCGACCATAGCCTTAACAATGTTCGACAGTGAGAGGTCCGATCCACACACTGCAATGACGCTACTGCGCTGCTGAGACCACACTGGACAGGTTATCAGTGTGTGCAGCGCAGTGTAATCAGCGTCGCCGCACTCGTGACAGCTAGAACTCGTCTCCCTCCCGATACTGTGCAGGAAGTGACCGAAGCAGCCGTGTCCGGACAACACCTGCACAAGCCGGTGAGAGAGGGAGTCATACTGCCGTTGCGCCCACTCGGCCAGATGTGGCCGTATTCCCGCTATGGTCCAGTGGCCACTAGTCGGCACCTCAAGCCGCCGTCGCCATCCTTTATTATCAACCGTTGGGCCCTTTTGCGCCACTGCTGGAGTAGTTCCGGTTGGCACCACCCCGCAGGGACGATGCCTAAATGCATTTGACCTCCCCGTCAGTAAAAAATAACCAACCTACCTATTAAATGAAACAGTGAAAGAATAATTATTACGCAATCTAAAAAAGCAAGGGCTTTTTTAGACCTTTTCAGTAGATACATTTCTTAAGAATAATAGAAGTGGCGTCGCTACACCTAAAAAGGATTTCAGAAGTGCCGTAAAATGTCCAATGGCACTAAAAAACACTTCTTCAGAAGTGGCGTAAAATGTTCAGTTGCATATAAGGACATCTTCAGATGTGGCTTAAAATGTTCAATGTCGCTAAAAAGGGATTCTTCAGAAGTGGCGTAAAATGTTCAATGTCGCTAAAAAGGAAAACCTATCTCGTTTCTCTATTTGTAGGCTAGTGACGCCGGCAGATTAGAATAGCATCTACCCATATCCTCCAAAGGGTGTCGTAGAAGGCGACTAATTGATCAGCAAAGGGGTATTGATCATCTTATACACCGTCGACCAATCCGAATTGGGCAAACGTGGTGGACTACTGCCTAAACCTCCTTCGATGATAAGGAGTGGCCTTGTGTCCCAGCAGTGGGTCGAATTATAGAGGCTGTTATGATGATGAAACTATCTATTTTTAACCCCCGACGCAAAAAGAGGGGTGTTATAAGTTTGACCTGTCTGTGTGTCTGTGCTGTGGCATCGAAATGGACCAATTTTGCCTTTTTTACAGATGGTACGCACCTACAGACAAATGCGTAATTGCGAATGACATCGAAGACCTCCTCCCACTCTTGGGGTAAAGAGGGCATTCTAGGGATCTTACTCACCAGGGCATATTGGCAAGCGTTGGGGCCCTATCCCCAGTAGCTGGAGCGTTGCGAACAGCCTTCTCCGCCTTCCCTTACGCTTCTGGCGGCTTGGGGCTGCAAGGGGATCGCTCTCGTGATCCCTTCTCACCGCATATCGGCGGTTGCGCGGGAACGTTTATTCATCCGCACGGACTGCCTGCGGTTGGCTCAACAGGCCTCTCCTCCCACTCTTGGGGTAAAGAGGGCATTCTAGGGATCTTACTCACCAGGGCATATTGGCAAGCGTTGGGGCCCTATCCCCAGTAGCTGGAGCGTTGCGAACAGCCTTCTCCGCCTTCCCTTACGCTTCTGGCGGCTTGGGGCTGCAAGGGGATCGCTCTCGTGACCATTCTGCGGCCTCCATCTGGAGCATATAACTTGCTCACAGAAGGTGACAACTACCTCCCAGGATGGCACACTGTCGACCATAGCCTTAACAATGTTCGACAGTGAGAGGTCCGATCCACACACTGCAATGACGCTACTGCGCTGCTGAGACCACACTGGACAGGTTATCAGTGTGTGCAGCGCAGTGTAATCAGCGTCGCCGCACTCGTGACAGCTAGAACTCGTCTCCCTCCCGATACTGTGCAGGAAGTGACCGAAGCAGCCGTGTCCGGACAACACCTGCACAAGCCGGTGAGAGAGGGAGTCATACTGCCGTTGCGCCCACTCGGCCAGATGTGGCCGTATTCCCGCTATGGTCCAGTGGCCACTAGTCGGCACCTCAAGCCGCCGTCGCCATCCTTTATTATCAACCGTTGGGCCCTTTTGCGCCACTGCTGGAGTAGTTCCGGTTGGCACCACCCCGCAGGGACGATGCCTAAATGCATTTGACCTCCCCGTCAGTAAAAAATAACCAACCTACCTATTAAATGAAACAGTGAAAGAATAATTATTACGCAATCTAAAAAAGCAAGGGCTTTTTTAGACCTTTTCAGTAGATACATTTCTTAAGAATAATAGAAGTGGCGTCGCTACACCTAAAAAGGATTTCAGAAGTGCCGTAAAATGTCCAATGGCACTAAAAAACACTTCTTCAGAAGTGGCGTAAAATGTTCAGTTGCATATAAGGACATCTTCAGATGTGGCTTAAAATGTTCAATGTCGCTAAAAAGGGATTCTTCAGAAGTGGCGTAAAATGTTCAATGTCGCTAAAAAGGAAAACCTATCTCGTTTCTCTATTTGTAGGCTAGTGACGCCGGCAGATTAGAATAGCATCTACCCATATCCTCCAAAGGGTGTCGTAGAAGGCGACTAATTGATCAGCAAAGGGGTATTGATCATCTTATACACCGTCGACCAATCCGAATTGGGCAAACGTGGTGGACTACTGCCTAAACCTCCTTCGATGATAAGGAGTGGCCTTGTGTCCCAGCAGTGGGTCGAATTATAGAGGCTGTTATGATGATGAAACTATCTATTTTTAACCCCCGACGCAAAAAGAGGGGTGTTATAAGTTTGACCTGTCTGTGTGTCTGTGCTGTGGCATCGAAATGGACCAATTTTGCCTTTTTTACAGATGGTACGCACCTACAGACAAATGCGTAATTGCGAATGACATCGAAGACCCACTATTCCATGTACACGAAAATGCTTCTTGCTCTTATAATGGTGTCTATATATTATCACGGTAACCACCTTGCGGTCCACTTCAGCTGATATTTTGATTGAATTATTTTAAAGAAACACTACATTTTATTTTAATTTGTTTTTTATTTAATTTATACACATCTGATACCAATTAGGAATTCGCCTATTTACATAAAATTATTACAAACTCTACAGTAATAAAATAATAGTATTTTTTATACCACGAAAACATGTTCTCATAATAATTATTTTATATTCCTATATACACAAAACATTAATTCAAATGTACTTCAGTAACAATAAGCCATTTTAATGAAAATTATAAATAATAGAAGCCTACAACTTGATAGGTGTCTAAAAATATATTTAACTGCAGCTCACAATTCTAAACTGTATGTAATAATCACACACGGAAATTGTATTTGTATAATAATAATAGAATAGAACGTGTTCTACAAAATAACTAGTAAACTAAAAAAGGTCAGTTCATTAATATTTACACAAAAGGCTACGGAACATAACCGAAAATAGTATCTACTTATGTCATGAGAAAACTTAAGAATACATCACGAATCAATAATAAATCAACATAATAGATTAATAATCATTATTAATTATTTATCACGATAACAGATAACATTGAAATATCACATGACAAAATGTTTTAACATTATAATGCTTCAAATGGCAAAAATTAAAATTACATAGGACATAAAATATGTTTACAATACTTCTGTAGTAGTTCTTATTTACACAGAATAGAAAGGAACATTAGTACTGTTTACAATGGAACTGGATATGGTTTTAGGTAGCTGCTGTATAAAACTTTATATTCTATAATAATAATCTGCACAATAAAATCACAGCTACTTGTTATTGGTGTCTATATTATATAATTTGTCTTTTGTGATTATTTATTGGGGTCATTTAAGTACACCTAATTATTGAAAGGCACTAAGACCTAATCTACAATAGAATATCTGTACACTGTAATCATTTTGAAAGTCTGTTATATAAAGTAATTTACACCATCTGGGCAACAACAGTACACGACTAGCCAATTAAATGTCAATGTTATATACAACTTATCAATTCAATTTTACAAAATACAGCCGATAAGACTAACAATATAAGACTTTTCTGACAATAAGATGAGCACTTCCTACATTAAATGCAATAAACTCAACTTGATTTATTTACATAACTTTACATAATTAAACAGACTTGGACATCTGATAAGTTAATATGCCCAAACACAAAACAGTGATAACTCCATACAAAATAAATACTTTAGATAAAAATTAACATGATAAGTTATCAGATGCAACTATTTCTTAAAGTGTATCTATTAAGAAAGTGCAAGCAAGCAACCTCTCAGGAAGACTACTCAAGTAGACATTGGTAAAGAGATTAAAGTGATATTATTATGCAAATGTTAAGTTGAGATTCATATTCAAGAAATAACTGAAACAACACTCAAATATTGAGAATGCATGTACTTACTTCATAGCATAGAATAAAGATTTATGAAACTTTGAGTTTCGGACTCTTTAGAGCGTTTAAATTATGTATTTCTACTTAAGTGCTATAATGTCGCCGATTTTGTATTTTTGATACTAGATTGCATATTTTTAAAGCAGGACCTAGTTTGAGACCCATATACTTCATCATCATAGCCGAATTTAATAGAAGCAGTGCCTTGCCATCTATTTCCTGCAAAATTAAACAGATGTGGGTTAATATTTTATACAGAGATGTAAAAAGATCAATAACTAATTTTGAAAAATTAATTTAGTAAAGCCAGCGGAATAGCCGCTCTACAATAAACTCCACAGCTTAAAATTTCGTAGTGATTTCAAAACATCATTACAGGTCAATAGATATATTATCAATATGAATAAAGTACAATTTTAAATGCGTACATTTTGGTCAGGTTTTACTGTCACGCATTTGGATCATTTAAATAATAATTTATCTTGCAATAAGCTTCTTTATATAATTTAGTCCTTGCCCTTCATCCCATCTAATGGTAAGTGACAATGGAAAAGGGATTCACCTGGAACCCTCAACTACTAAGGAACTATATATATCTATATATATCTTCTCACAATAATGTTGATATCATTATTATTAAGGCAACGGACATTGATAAGATGGTGTTAGCTAGCCAGGTGGGAATTTTAAAAAGTACTACCACTAACCCAAGAAAAATCCACTGAATATCAAGCCTGAGAGCTCTGGATTTAATTCCAGTGGGCGACCCACTAGACCAGAGAGCTGAAGTTAACTCAATAAATTGGAACCTCTTTTTTTACTATGAATTAAGGGTCGTCTGAGATCTCGGACTCGGCAATCTTGGCTATAAATTCTACCGACAACTCTGTCTCGGTTCTCGGGCCATAACCAAGACCGTTATAAGTAGGTACGGTATAGGATATTGGGATTCAAATCTACCACGCGCGTCCACAAACGTAGAAAATAATGTTAACAGCATTATTGAGTTCCGTCAAATAATGATAAGCTAGCCAGTCCCTCTGTGGTTGAGGGTCCAGGTGAAGCTTGATTCATCTTCGGCCTTATCGTCACTTTCAGGTGAAAGTCAAGAGCTTCCTTTTCAAGCATAAAAAACAATAAATACTTACATGTTTCCTGAATAAATCTGCATGAGCCGCTAACGCTTGGTCGGCAGCAGCTATAAACCCAATCACATCTTCTACAGACCAGTCTGTGGGCAGCGACGCGGGCGGAGGAGGGGGCGGCGCGCCTGTGGTTGACGAAGCCGGCTCTGGCCTCTCCGGAGACACCCTGGCCATCTTACCCGCAGAAGTTTCCCCATTACCATTAATATTGCTGCCTTCTGGTTCTTCCTGCAATTATCAAGCAAGAAAGTGTTTAGTGGATGTGGGCAGGTATGGAGACCCTTGGAGGAGGCCTATGTCTAACAGGGCTGAAATGATAATGATGACAGTGTATAGTCCATTTTCCGTAAAAATCAAATGCCAAATTCTATAGCTGTCTGTCGATTGCAAGACATACTGCAAAATATATAAATATTGTCCAAGATCATAACTGAATTTTTAGAACCAGCTACAACCATAGATTTTTTTTCTTATTGCATAAACATAAACAGTAATGATGGTTGGCAGTTCCATTTGTTTATATACTAATGAATTTATACATATATTTTTTGGCTACAAATGTGATTGTTGTCTACAACTTAATTCTTCCCTTAATGTATCTTAATTTATTTTATTACGAAGTAAGATAGATCACAGTTTCCATGTTATCAATAATTTATTAATTCTGTTATGATCGCCAAAATTACCAGACTATTATACTTTTAATTACTAATTAATAGTAAATGATAATTAATATAAATAATAATACAAAATCATTAAAATATACTACAATGGTAAAATACATACACTATTAGGTCTCTTTGTAGCTGATGTAATATTATTAGATGTAGATTCTCCACAGAGTGAACAGGGCCGACCAGCAGCATCACCTGTGTCTATCTCTATCATTCCCACACAGCAGCCAACTCTTTCACATACAGCTTTCAACCAATCTTTTAATTCTTCCATGGTCAATTCTGATGGTACTTTTACTGGATAATTTTTATTTCCACTTGATACCTAAAAAAAAAAAACTTTTAGCAGTCTTCTTGTAAATAGATACCTAATTTTATTTCTATGCCTTTTATTTATTTACTAGAACAGTCAGTCTAACAGTGCAATAAACTTAGATGGAAGTCTCATTTGTTTTGTGTTCTACAATCTATGTATTTTTAAAAAGTTACCAACAACTTGAATATTTATTTACCTGTACATTGTTAACATTAGAATAGCTACTGGAAGCAGTAAGAATTGCCCTAGTCAATCTCTGAGGGTCAGGATGAACACTAATTAAGTCCTTAGCCAGTGCCTCGGCTGCACCAGAAGGTCCAGGTCCCTGCACTATAGTTGGCAAGAGATTGCTGCCACCAGTGCAACTACTGCGTATACACAGTCTGACAACAGGGGCAGGGGCTGACAAAGCAGGACTGTTAGAGTTGCTAGCTCCAGTTGAGCCACCTTCAGGAAGAGCTGGGTTTGGTATGCCACTAGGTCGCAATTTAAACCTGAAAACAATATTTTACCACTTAATTCAACGTTAACAACAGAAACAACACAAATGAAATCATTGAACAAGTAATAAAGAACTGTTTAAGTATCTATAAGCATTAACATCTTCTATAACTTGTATTATCACAATTTTTCCCCAAAAAATTATGTTATTGTTTTATTTTGTGATGTGTCCTAATCCAGAAATAGCATCCAAAAAACCTTGCTTTGAAAATGAAAGTGGGAATGTCGATCCAGAAACTCATAAACTGCATAATGGGCATGTTTTGAAGAGTCTACAACTGAGCAGCCTTCTTGGGTTGCTCTTCAGAAAGCAACCCAAGAATGCCACTGTTGAATAAATCGCCCACTACATTGCATTAGCAAAAGCTTTAATAAACCCATATTAATGTGGTGGGCTTTGAGTACCAATAAGAATGGACTACCCATTTTAGGTAAGCTTGTTAAATGATACTTAATCACACCAGCAAGTTCTATTTGTTCCAGTGGCGTAACTATAGCATGTGGGGCCTGTGGCAAATTCATATACAATTTAATTAAAAAATTAAAATTATATATGTTATTTGGAGTTTTTCTGATTACTTGGTTAGACCTATAAGGGAGGCAGGGGGAGTCCCAAAAAATAGGCAAATTACTAAGGGCCCAATATAGGGCCAAAATAAGTTTGGGAAGCACTGGCCTATTGCCTTCCTCGATAAATGGACTATTGAACACAAAAAGATTTTTTTCTATTTGAATCAGTAGTTCCTGAGATTAGCAGATTCAGTCAAACAAACAATCTCTTCAGCTTTATAATATTAGTATAGATAATGACAAGAACTAGAAAAGCGTAAAGAATAACTTAAACAATTTTAATTCATATTACTTTATAAAATCCTTACCTGGATGGTGCAGTAGCACTTTTTTGTCCTGGAGGTTGTAAGGGGTGCCCTGCTCTAGCACACCAACCCACTGGAAATATGTCTCTAGAGTCATACTTGCACCAATAGTCAAAGGCACCTCTCCAACCATCAAAAGTAACATGTATCTGATCATTCCTAACAGCACCTACAGTTGCACAACATATTAATTGAGGATTCTTTTTATCCACTGCTTCCAATTTCTGCCCCACTGTAAACAAATTTGACTTAGGAGTGGGTGGTTCCGGCTGAAACACTTTTAGAGGTGCCATTTCTGCCCCATTTAGAGTTTTAAGCAAAAACATTGGCCAACTACTTGCATTCATTCTGAATCCAAGAGGAGGTTGTAACATTCCATCATTTTTCTCACAATGTCCGATTGGATGTATGTCACCAGCATCAACTAACCTCCAAAAGTCATTTTTATTGTCACTACCATCTAGTCTCAATCGAAGACGGGGACCTAATACTCCAACAACAGTAGCAATGCATGTAGAAGTTAAGTTCCGAGGGTCCAATGCTTCCAATTTCATGTTCACTTTAAAATCATTCACTGGTGGTGTAACTGCTTGCTTGAAACACTCTTGGGGTGCTGGAACACTATTGGTTTCTTTCATATATTCACTCCAGTCGAATGCTTGATAAATATCATAAAATGTTCCAGTAGTATTATTATTAGAATGAGTTTCTGAACTATTAGGTCCATTACCAGATTGAGGAGATGTTGTTCGCTTTTCGTTTTTCTTTTGATATTTATTCAAACAATACGTAGAACAGAAATTCTTACTGCTCGAGGGAGCATTACCTCGAATAACATTATCGCAGTGAAGACAGGCGCCTTTGCTATAAGCTTGTCTAAACTCTGAAAGGCAAGTTTCAGAACAAAACTCCTTTTTACCGTTTTCCGTAGGCAAAACATATTTCAATGGTGTTTTACTTTCAGCACACCAAGTACATGTACGCTTCGGCGGTCTTCCGGGACCACGTATTTTGCCGGGAGCAGGCCCCGATGAGCCGACAGTATTGTTAGACATGGTTTTTCAAATGTGAACTTCAATACATTATCAGATGTGGATGGTTTACTGAATTATTTCTCTAATCACATTATAATCCAAATACCCACAAAGAAGAATATTAAGGTTCTCACACTCAATATTGTTGCACGAATATAAACAACGTCAGAAAGTATTTATGACGCCGTTCCAACGGCCATGATATTTTTTTCTTTTCTTTTTTTTTAAATTTCCCTGTTACGGGACGGCAAAGGGATCTAGCCCATACAGCCAAGTCTTCAGTTTCATCTTCCTTCTTGATTTTTGCAAAAAAAATGTGAGTACCACACATTTTAATGCATCTAGCTGTCCCTGTCTGTATTTATGTCTTCTTTCTTGATGTTTGCATTAAAATATGGGCGTCGCACATTTTAATGCATATAAGGAGTGCTTGGAAAGAAATGAATGGCAACAGACCTCATGACTGTGACTGATGACAATTGTATAGTGGGATTTCCAACCACTATACAATTCTCAAAGCCAAATACCCAAAACCTTTATTTCAATGATTCCTCATAACTGTTCGTCAACACGGATGCTTATGCAACGAAACGACACCAGTTTCACTGCACAAAATCCCACGAAGATAGGGTAATATATAAGCTTCTTGGTCATCATATTACTTGTGCGGAGTGCTAGAAAGAGACGGGTAGGAAACGGTAACATTCAAACGCTACAAGGGGTCAAAAAAGGTGTCTACACTTTTTGATTTTGTAGTATGGCTTCCAGTTTTAACTATACTTGCTTGGAACCAACAGTTCAACTCCGTGTGTGCGCTTTCGGTGCCAATTCTAAGGTGCCAATAGTGGGATATTGCATGGATATTTCACAAAGACATATTCTTTCTAATCTGTGTAAAACTGGAAGCCACACTACCAATAAAAAAGTAAATACCATTTTTTTTGTCCTCTATTCTATTCTGTTCTTATTAATGGCCTCGCGTCGCATTAAGCGTACGCATTTTACCAATGTCAAGTGAAAATGTAACTAAAGTAGGTAACAAAAATTGTACGGTTGATTGAGGTCAAAAATGGAGTCTCTCAACACGTGTTTTTACGACAAGAACTCGGGAGAAACTCTTTTTTGTCCTCGAGTATGACAAATGGACTAAAATACTTACACACGATATTGAGAATAGCCCATTGGAATATGTAGATAACTATGAATACCTAGGACAAACTATATCACCAGACGACAGGAAAGAAAATTAATCAAAGAATCATTGTCATTTAAAGAAAATTATTATAAAACAAAGAAAAACCGGCTTGTAAATGGAAAATTATAAATATGTGCATAACACCATGCTTGTCTAATGGCTGCCAGACCTGTGCCTTAACGAAAAAGCATTGTGCAAATTGGAAAGTATGTCAAAATAGTAAACAAAGATCAAGGAGCTTATATTTTATAACTTCGTGCTTGGGCATAGTTGCGTAGTATCATACGTAGTATCTCTAATTAGTCTGTGGTAGACACGAAAAAACTATTGACGTATGGCTCAAAGGCCTAGAAGCCAAGCCAAATACATTAAAAAAAAAACTATTGACGTCGGAGATTGACGTCATGTCATGTGTCAATATTTGAAAACACAAAGGCTGCGTTCCGTTGAACGATAAAAGCGATTTTAGCGCTCACAAATGTGGTCCGTAGAACCGTTAACGTGTCTACGATAGTCATCGATGACATATCCACCACCGCCATCTTTGCGCTTACAACGCCCATGCTACCGAACATGGTCGCTGTAAACCTTTTGTAAACGATCTGTCAAAATTGACAAATGACATTGCTTGTCATTTGCTTTGTTGATATACTCGTGTGAATCATCATCAGAATCTGAGTTAATTATATGTGTAAGGATAAGAAAAAGTTGCTGATCCATTTTATTTACCAAAAAGTCCACGATGGTCCACAACAGAACGAAAATTCAGAAAAAAATACCGAAATAAAAACGGAGAGAATTGTGAACGCGTCTATTTGCCGTTCCGATAAACTTATAGCAATGGTGCCGATTCCGTTGGCACAAACTAGACTAAACTTAACTAAAATTAGATTTAGTGCTGTCAGATTGCGATTCCTATTCTGTAACGGACTAAAATGACAGAAATAAACTAAATTTTAATCCGACAGGATTAAAGTTGATTTAGTTACTCAATTTAGTTATTCGCTATTCTGTTGTCTAAGTTTTATGTCAAAATATCTCTAAATTTAGAAATGTCAACCTAAATTTAGACTACGTGTAAATTGATGTCGATTAAAATTAGTTTTTGAGAACACATGAATAGTTCATCACCAACTTTGACGCCGCTGTGGTGGAGTGGTCAGTAACGCTGCCTACACATCGGGCGGTCCGGGTTCGAGTCCTTGTAGAGGCAAATGTTAGTGTGATGAACACGAGCATTTGTTCATGAGTCATGGTTGTTTATATATTTATTTAAGTTTATTTATAAAAATATCTAGATTATTAAGTAAGTATATTTGTCCGTTATCTAGTAGGTATCCATAACACAAGTTCTTAAAGATACTTAATTTGGGCTAGATAATTGGTGTGAGCGTAGAAATATATTATTATTATTATTATTAACTAAGTGATCTGTGTTCATCACGCATAATCAGAGAATCAGCTCTAGTGGGATTAATTAGATTTCGGAAATAAGTAGTAGGGTAGCTACCCTACTACTATACTATCTCCATCTTTCATACAGCTGTATGAAAGATGGAGAATTTTGTATCAGCAGGTTTGATAAGTTCCGTAGTGAGATAAATGTAGGTAGACGGGCTTTTTTTCTATGTAGAAAAACTATCCACGTTTTTTTTTGTTTTCCCTATTACGGGATGGAAAAGGGATATAGCCCATACAGCCATATCTTCAAGCGAGAAAGAAACATTTGATAACACGATGCAAAGCATTACTGAGGGCCTCGACAACATGCATTTCGACACTCGCTCTCGCTATCGCTATATCAAAAAAATAATGGGATTGACATGAGCGATCGAAAAGTCACTTCGATTGCCTGTGTCAATACCATCCATTTTTTGATTTAGCAAGAGCGAATTTGGAAATGCATGTAGTCTAGGCCCTCTGGACCGTCCGGAAGCCTCCTCGTGGCGGACCCTGGTAACGTGATGGGGAAACTTTCTCGGCGGGTGTGTAGCTTTTGATGTCACGTGTGTCCCCTTGATATTCAAAGTCACGTGCACTAAAATCTATATTTTTATGTCAGTATTTTCCGCTAAACACTTACATAATTTTAATTCAAATACATTAGATAAAAAATTAAAATAATAGTTTTTATGCTTTCGTTAAACTCACATACGTTGGTTATACCTTTAACTACTTTCAAATTAATTTTAAAAAGTTTATTATTATAAATTTTCTTAAAAATACCCCTTTCATTCATTCTCCATTCGTTCTTTATTTATATCAATCTACTAAACGGGTAACACTGTTCAATTCAACTAAGACGCGCTAGTCCTGTCAAAAAAGAAAGATTAAATTAGGTTAGACGTGACAACAGAATAGCAAATGATTAAAACTGAATTAAAATTAGATTTTTTTTAGGTTAGTTTAGTTTAGAGAGTGGCACAACAGAATTGGCACCAATATCTGTCGATATCGCGCTAAATTAAATCGGACCGGCTGTGAGCGCTGTGAGTGGTCATAGCGCTTTTATCGTTCAACGGAACGTAGCAATAGTCTGTCAGTGAAATTAAAGCATAACCTAAAAATAAATTAAACTAAACTTTGTTTTTACTTGCACCAGCATAGCATTTCGTATGTTAAATATTCTCTCAAGGAAAATGTCGCAGGGTATTACTGTTAAATTAATGAATAATGCGGAAATAGCAGAGAAAAAACTAATCGAATTAAAGACCAAGGTATGACTAAAACAATAATTCTTTCAGCCCGCATTTATATAATGATGTAATTGCTTTATTTTTTTATAAAGTGTCGATGCTAATAAGGTGTACAAAATATAAAGATAAAGAAATAATAACGTTGTTCATAAGTTGTTAATTTATATACACGTATTACCATAAAACTTGATGATTTATTGATCTATTGACTTTTAGTTGGAGGTTATCAAAAAATTTAAAATAGAAGAAAAAATTAAGCAACTCACTCATGAGAATGGAATTTTGGCATCCAAAGTAGAAAATGCAAAATCAGAATTAATTCGACTTGAAACATTAAATGGTAAGAAACAATATGCACTGCCTGGTAAAGCTTTTGATCCTACGTTATCAAACGCTGTAGAACAATTATTACCTATAAAAAGTAGTGTGCAAGATGCCCCAATCAACAAAAAAGAAAAAGCTGACCAGGCTAAGAAGAACAAAGATAAACCTCAGACAAATGATATTGTTGATGTGCGAAAACTAGACTTCAGAATTGGCAAAATAATAGATATCAATAAACATCCAGATGCGGATTCTTTGTATGTTGAAAAAATAGACTGTGGTGAAGAGAAACCTCGCACTGTGGTGTCTGGTCTAGTTAATCATGTTCCTATTGATGAGATGAGAGACAGACTTGTCATGGTGCTGTGTAACCTGAAGCCAGTAAAGGTAAATTTACTTAAATGTATACGAAAGTACAAAAAGAATTGAAATACTTGATAGTAGCTTTAGGTAACAGATTTCTATAAATTATATTATTGTGTTAGCTGTGTACCAAATACTCATTTAAATATTTATAAGTTATAAAGTATGGAGCTTAAAGTATATACATGCTCACAATACCATATGGAGTTGTGCAGAGCTTTAGGTAACTTTTGGTTAAACATAAAACAACACCTGGGGTACCTATCACTTTTACAAAGTTTACCCATCGAATTAAATTTAATTTGACCGAAAACGGTTGACCAATGCCTCTTTTGATATACGGTTTGCCATATATTTAGATCATCAAAATGTCATTTGACATAAGTATCATTTTACCCAAATAAGTTTCACCGATTTTCAAAATAACACTACTATTTGCCCAAGTTTCTTTTTTCATTTGCCAGTATGATGATTTATTTGCCATGCTTTCACTTCATCAAAATAACTTTTTGACAAATATATTTGGTGACATCTACGTAATATGTAAGTAGGTACCTACATATTCATCAACTACTACCAATGTGCTGGTAAGATATTTATTTATTCGACAAACACGCGATTTTTAAACCTAAAAGTGTCTTGCTAATCCGTAGTCCGCAGACAATGTGAGGAGAATATATTCATGTATGTCACGCATATGTTTTTCACATGATTACACCATTCCTTAAATATTCTTTACTAAAAACAACCTTAATTTTCTAAAATTAAAATAAAATTAGATATACTTTTTTACCTGTATTTACTGATAATATTAAAAAAAAGATTCTTTGTAGGTATCACATGATTAATGGAGGGCCCCTTAGGTTAAGTTGATACTGTGACCATACATAATTTTGCACTTGATTGCAAAATTCAACAACAAAAATCATGCAATATGCAGTTGCATGCTTGCAAAATTACATAATTATTTAATACTTTAAGAACCATCACACACTGAAGGCATAGCACGGCAAGCTTTGGCATGCTGCAAAATACTAATGTTGAGGGAGGGATCCTTCAGAAAAAAATCTTTATACCCACGCTTAGGAACTTTCCAATAGGGATTGGTGACAAATAATACAGTGGTGTAATGAATGTTCAGAAAGATAATACTTCGAACTAATGTTTTTCGACCGACCATGTATGGTGAAAAGTTTTACGACAAAATGAAACTTCGGAGCAATGAAAAAAAAATGTAATATGTCAACTGATATAGTGGCAAATGTTATTTCGACGAAGTAAAAAGGAAACAAAATTAGTCATAACAATTTTGGTTAAATGCAATATGGTCTAAAAATTTTCTAATTTATGATGGGTACCCACACACCTGGCATTATAGACCATACTATACCCAAAATAGTGACAGGTTGCCAGACTATTGCCTACATAAAAGGACCACAAATCCAATTTAAGTTTATTGGGTTTGTGGCCCTTCAGTGAACTAACCAACAAAAGCCAACAATCAGGACAGATGGTCGTTATTACATAATTATAAACTGAGTATATTGTGCAAGGTGAGGAGAGTTATTATTTCCATCAGTAACAATAGGGTTTGAAGTTGAAGTAAATAAATATTCAGAACTTCTTTTACTTACAATTGTATAAGATACTTATCTTATGACCTGTCTTTTGTTGATTAGATGAGAGGGGTGTCCTCTGAAGCAATGGTTATGTGTGCATCATCACCTGAGAAGATAGAGGTATTAATACCGCCAAGTAACGCAGTTCCAGGAGACTTAGTTACCTGTGAGGGATATGTTCGTGAACCAGAAGCACAACTCAACCCCAAGAAAAAAATATTTGAAACCTGTGCACCAGATCTGAAGACTAACAATGAAAAGTTAGCATGTTATAAAGGCAGTCCTTTAGTTGTTACTGGGAAAGGTCCTGTTGTTGCATCAACATTAAAAAATGTTAATGTAAAATAACACTATGAAGTTATTTATTTATTTTTATTAAAAATATGTTGAATAGAAATAAAAGATATTCTAAGCAATGTCAACAATTTATTTATTACACATCTAATTTAATATGAATCTTCTATAAACAACAATTTCCATATATTTTAATGCAGAAATTTGATTTCTATTTCTGAAATAGAAAAATAGATGAATGTGACAATGCAACATCAACATAGAGACCACAGCAAGCATAACAAAATATGAGTTACTTTGTGGTCCTGTTCACAGCTCATGCTAATTACATAATTATTGATGAATATTCTCAGATTATCGTTTGTGATTATTTATCTACAATATTTATATAGTGAGTTTAGAAAATTCTACATTAATACATATTTACTAAGTGTTAGTGAGGCAGTATGAAAATATTTCTTTAGTATTAAACAACAATTATTTGGGCAAGCTCTGTCCAATGATAATGAACATATTATACCACATTATTATGCTTTAATAATTATTCACAATCACATTTTAATATTGTGTTATATTCTACCATTAACAGTTACATTTCCTATAATACCAAAGTTTGGGGCAAAGTCATAAAAGGAGTTAACTTCCTCATTTTACTTTTATAGGTATTCATAATTTAAAACTTATATATATAAGCAGTTGCAACTATATTAACCATCTCTATCAAAGTATTAATTTTGTACTATAATGAAAATAGTTGAGTTATAAAAGAGAAGGGTAAGTATACATAACAACCATAACTACTTTGCATCCTTCTATAATAATTATGCAGATTAAATTCATTTGGTGCAAGTTTTACTAATCATTAATTTGCTTAGGCATACACATGAATTGTTCTTCTTTTTGAAATTATTTAATCTATATAGAGAAAACGGTAGATCTTAGGAAATATATACACATCTACACCTCGCACATAACATACACAAATATATATTGGCAGCAGTTTCAAGAGTCCATATAAACTACTATTTACTGTAATATGATTATGTTGTAGTGAACTACTGAATAGTATATGGTGTATATATTTATTAAAGTATTAAATAGAAAGTGGACGTTTTTATGCAATTAGGTAATCTTTCATTTTAATTTGCACCAGATATGTTGTATCATGTATGTTTATACAGAGCGATCCGTAAATATTTGATTAGAAAAATATTTATGTAGTCTACTGCTGCTAGTGTATAATTATTTTTAATTACTAATTTTACATTAAATATCAATTCCTTTGTTGATTCGTGTGTAGTCAATAAAATTGGTTGGCCATGGAGATGATAAGTAATTAATTTGTTATACCATATCTCAATGAAATTTTAACCTTTAATAATAATAATAACATTTGTTAAATAAAACTGTTATTACAGCATCAAATATTATAATTACACAATCAGATTGTGTAAGTCAATTGGCGAATCTAAAAATAATCTTTAGTTATAATTATGCAACAGGATTAATGATCAGATAAAAAGTAACCAACTCTTGTACTTATATTTATTACATAAAGATTGGCTCACCCAGTTTTACTATACCAGTTCATTCATACATACTTTTAAAATATGAACACATGAGTGTGCTAACACAGGAATATTGTTTTATTTAATTTTAGGGCAACACCATTTTGCACTAAACAAAAATGGCTACCACAAATCGTCAAATTTCCTCATTAGAGGTTTGCAACCGTCTGTAGACCATTTTAAACCTGCCGAAATTATAATTCTTTAATTCGTGTGATCATATCAGAAATGATGAGAACCGCAGGAGAACTAAGGTCACAAAGGGATAGCCGACAGAATTGCTAACTTTAAGTGGCAGAGTGGGCAGGGCACATTGCGAGTAGGTAGGACTGAAAGACGTTGGGGCGGAAAGGTTCTTGAATGGTGACCGCGTACCGGGAGAAGTAGCGTTGGTAGGCCCCCCACAATGTGGACCAACGATCTGGTAAAGGTCGCGGGAAGCCGCTGGATGCGGGCAGCGTAGGACCGATCAGGTTAGAAATCCTTGGGGAGGCCTATGCCCAACAGTAGGCGTCTCTTGGTTGACATGACGACTTCAATTAATGGAACATAACGTTTTATGTGATACAATACAACACTACTTCCGACAATGACAAACCTTGTATTTTAATTCTTTAGTCAGCAGACTAAAGCACATAAGTAATATGGGCTCCATATGTGCTTTAGTCTACCGACCAAAGTATTAATTGAAATCCAATCAATTTATCAATTAAAGCCGTCATTATGTTTCTGTTAAACACTCAAATTTTTAAGAGCTAAGCTTTTTAATACTAAGTTTATATTCGGTACGGTTTTGCTTTCGGAGCGGTTGAAAGATAACAATCGTTCCAGAGGAGGGTTGGTGACAGGCTGGCTGCCGGCCGTAAAACGCTAATGGCAAATCCTTTTAACACTGCACCCACCACAAATAATATTGGGAGCAGAGTAGGAGAAAGATTAGAAACGGTTTAAACAGTTGCAAACTTGTAAAATTCATTTCAAAATATAGTCAATAAATAATTTTCTAAATCTTTGGTCATCGTATTATTTCAAATTATTATAATCCATTTCACAATCACTTTGGTTGGGTAATAGAAAGAAATATATCAACCCAAAAAATGGCACCTAAGATAAATGTACGTACTAAAATTACATATTACTTAAAAGCTATAAATTAATTTCGAACGACATAAAACACCTTATTCTATAACAATATTAAGCACAATAAAATTATTATTATGATCTGATACATATTTATTATAAATAATAATTTTAATAGAAGTCACTAATTATAATTTCATTTGCGTGAACAAGTTAGGCCTTATGGATATGAAATCAATTGATTTGGAAAAATAGATATGATTTGTGGGACATTGACATAGTTAATTATTCATTTTAAAACACAGATTTTTTTTCCCAATGAACCTCTGAAGAGTTATTACGAAAGCAGGTTCTAAAATATTAATGAAAATAAATAAAAAAAATTAAAGCAAAAAAGTTTAGAGACCCATAATTAATACGAAAGGCATGCAATATCTGGAAAAGAATACGACAATAATAACTCTTCAAGGATCCATATGTAATACAGTGATTTCTCTAATACGTTTTCTTACACTACTTAAACTTATTTAATATTAGATTAGATGCTAATAGATACTGTTGTACAAAAATATAAACAACATCTCATGTGAAGAGAATAATGTAAATAAAATAGACAAAGATTGACAATACTTAAAAATACAGGTATAGGGAAGATTTAATACTGTATTTATAAAAATAAAGGTATTCAAATAAAAATAGATTATGTTGCGAGAAGCAATCTTTTGTGACAAATGTAAAAAAATATATTGCACTTTAAAATATGTAAAAAGAGACCCATCATTAAAAGTTTATTAAAATCTAATGGCACAGATAGACTAAAAAAAGTAATAAAGGTGGGTGGGCAAGCAACAAATGCTTAAAAATAATGTTCGCTTAAAAAGTACATTTTTGAAGGAAGACAACTTTCACAATTGTATAAATTTTAATTAGTATTCGTATTTGTCTTACATTCAAAATTTAAAACGCATATGGAATGTTTTGCAGGCAATTTGTTCATAAAATGCAGGTTCCGTAAAATAATAATTGAATGAATAAATTAATTCATTGACACCCCCCATACACACTTACGAATCCGACCTCTTCGGAAAGGTTTAAAGTACTTTAAAAAGCACGATCCAGATTGTTATAAAGTGTTGTGACTTACAACGTTCTTTTTGGAACCTTTTCCATTTAATTATGCATTTACAAACTCTTACCAAGTTATTCTCGTTCTTGGCTTGAATGAATGTTCTGGCAGAGTCGTTTCGGATACAACTGTCTAGAGCTGTGTAGGCGGGAAACGTCGTTGTGGTTTGCTTCTGCGTTGTGCAAGCGTCGATTGTGATACAGGACCGAGTATTTGCGGTGTCAGAGGAGACGCAGTCATTGCCTGCAAAAATAGTTATTTGTTCAACAAGTGAGCAAAGTTCTTTTTTGCTGCGAGTGCCGGCCGATATTAAATCACGAACCAGCGAAGTATTCTAAATTCATAAATAGAATATCGAGCGTATTGATTGATTTAAAGGCACGAGACAAAAAAAAATGCTCTCCTGTGAAACATACAATTTTTCACATCTTCAGCGAGAAAATTGTTATAGGTGAGAAAAACAAGAAAATATTTTCATACATGTATATTACGGTAAAATTTAGTTTTAAAAATAAAAGTAAAATTACTGCCATTGTGGGTTGAAAGTTACAGTCTTGTTTGGAGCTCGCGGCAAAAAGCGTTTTTGCTTTGAGATTTTACGAAGCAAACAAGGTCTTTTGGTGCTGTAAATATTATTCAGGATTATTACTACACATCAGATTGGCACTGTCAAAATTCCTCTAATGTATGCTCGTGCCTTTTAAAACAACAAAAAATCTCGTGTGAAAGATACAATTTTAAACCTGTCCAGCCAGAAAATTGTTAACAGTGAGAAAAACAATAAAATATTTAAATACATGTTTATTACGCTAAAATTTAGAATCAAAAATAAAAGTAGGATTAAAATTACTGCCATACGTTACAGTCTTGTACGGGGCTCGCAGCAAAGACCGTTTTTGCTTCGAGATTTAACCAAGCAAAAGAGCTGATTTGTTGCTGGAGAGGTGAAAATAGCTATTATCAACAAAGATACGTTATACGCTCACAAAACAGGAAAAAAAATATGACCCGAAATGCTGTAGCAAAACAATTTTACACTTCTATTATTTTACTTAAATTTCACTACATTGACAAAAATTTAAAAGGGATGGCATATTTAATACAAAAAAGACAGCTCGTGTTTGTCATTGCGTGACATTACCATAGCAACACGGGTCTGTTTTGATGTGCAATTTCGGCGCCCGTAAGGCGTAACTACCTCTTTTTATGTTAAAATACAGGGTGTAAAAGACATGAACAGTCAAACGAGAACCATGTATTCTGCTCACCATCATAATATTTTTCTTCCTATAGACTATACCTGGGAAATTGATAGTTACGATTTTATTGAAGGTCAAAGTCAAAATTTTTTTTTAATTTTTTTATGAAAATGTATTCTATGCGTTATTTCTTAATTATTGTCCAAAGAAACATCATAATTTTTTTTAGTATTTCATAACAAAAAATGGCTTCAAAACGTTCGCGTTCAATGTAGCTCACTCGATGCACACGGACACTAACGAACGGGGCCGCCGTCTGGCAAAATTATCGCGGTTTTGCGAGTTGCGTGCGAGTTGAGCCCTTTACATTGCGCGGTACAATTTACAATTTTTGTTAACACCAAAAAAATGAAAATCATTTCCCAGCAATATTTATTTTTGAAATATGTCTTATTTTGATGTATAGAATACGTGGTTCTCGTTTGACTGTTCATGTCTTTTACACCCAGTATAATTGGCTATCATTCCACTGACCTGGAAAGTGAGATCAACGGCTCGTCTCAAGTCAGCTGCAGGTGGCGGTGCCTCAGCATCTATGGGCTCCACCACGTTCTGTGTGGTGGTTTGTCCCGGCTGCAGCCATGGTTCTCGCAACAAGTCCGCCGCGCGAGGACGTAGCGAAGGCTCTAGTTGGAGCATCCGCCTGATACACCCACGGGCTTCACCCGACACACCGCGCCAAATGCCGCTCGATAACTCTACCTGTGATACGTTAGGGGCCGTACATTAATCATGTGACGTTAGGTTTAGACTAACCCCCCCCCCCCCCCCCCCTTACATACAAAGAATCTTATAGAAAATTAAGGTTGTTTTTAATGGCTTAAATAGAATATTAAAGAAATGGTGTAATGTAGTAACATGAAATATATTTGTCCTCGGACCACGGATTAGCAAGTCGCTTTTCGGTTTAAAAATCGCGCGTTTGAAGAATAAATAAATAGACGTGATATCTTACTACACCCCCTTATGATATTTCGTGATTTTTGCCGCACCCCTCCCCCCCTTTCGGAGCCTCACGTGAATAATGGACGACCCCTTATATCACCATCATAACAGCCCTAATAATTCGACACAAGGCCTCTCCTTGTCACCGAAGGAGGTTTAGGCAGTAGTCCAATGCGGATTAGTGGACGGAGTACAAGGTGATCAATACCCCTTTGCTGATCCATTAGTCGCCTACAACACCCATTGGACGATATGGGGTGATGCTATTCTACTGTTTGGCATCACATGGCTTCTGATACGGTTTAATTTATCAATATTCTTTCTGTGGGTGTTTGGTACATGGTATAACGGGTCATACTTATTACTATAAATACTATAGTGATATCAGAAAAATTAAAACGCAACACATGTCCCAGCTTCCTTATGACTGACATTTAATATTAAGTGACTGCCATAGATTTATAATTACTGAAGTTTATAGATTGGCAATGAATCAACTAGGGTAAGATATTTTTTTCTTTTTTGTGTTTGGCAACTTTAGTTACGAGTATGATTGAAATTGATACAAAAAAAACGAAAGACATGGTTAAATTCGTCGTGGTCAAACAGTCCTGTGTAGCTCAGTTGGAAGAGCAGTCGCCCGGATAGCGAAAGATCGCAGGTTCAAGTCCCGTCTCAGAACTTATCCATGACAGGAATTTTTTCCATGTTTTTCGTTTTCTATTTAATTTGGTATCAATTTCAATCACAGCATTTATAAGGTAATGGCTTCCCACCGTGTTGTTTACCGTTCTTATTATACAAAGATAATACAGAATCTTGAATTAAGATATTAATGCACCAACCTTTCCGGATTCGATCCTCGCTAAAATAGCTTCAGGCGTATCGTCTCCTGTTGAGGCAAATGGTGTACGGCCAGACAGCATTATGTAGGCTAAAACACCTACAGACAAAGATATAATAAATTTCCAAATTATTCAAACATATTGATAAACCCTTTTCAAAATATATTTTCCACATTCTAAATAGTTTATAAATTTTCAAATCTATTTTCAAATATGCCTGAAACATACCTAAACCACAGATAAAATAATATTGGCTAAACCAAAGTAAATAGTGGAAAGTAATTACTCGGTAAAGTACCTACTGTGTAGGAATGATCTAGAGGCGTGTACGATATGGTCAGGATCAAAGTATATTATTATCAGTGATCGGAATTGGGTGAGTATATTTACCTACAGTTTGTAGAACAGAGGTAAAAATCGGAGACATCCTTAAAACTATTTTTTTATCTGGGTGACCTAAAATCAAAATAAATGTAAATAAAGCATTGGTTGATTCTCCTCCTCCTGCGGGATCAAAAAAAGATGTATTTAAGTTTCGATATGTAAGTAATTTTACCAGTAATTTACTGGAATTTTAGTTACGTAGATTCTAACATCAAATTAACTTAGTAGAAAGTAGTAAGTAAAAGAAATAAACATAGTCTGAACCAGAGAACAAATAAAAGAGGTTTGAAGTCGTAAGACAGCGGGGCGTGCGCGCTGCTGGTTATGAGTAAACACTTATATTCGATCCGAAATTTCGAGGAGGAAATATATTAAAAAAAATAACTTTAAAACACCGTCTTGTGCTATTTTAACTGGCATGAAGCAAAGTAAGACTCATAATCTTACTAAATAACCTTTTATTTAAAATTAAAATAATTAAATAAAAAGAAATGTCTATTTCTTTTCACCAGTAAGTACAAAATATACTGTTCAATTGAAAAAATATTATGTCGCGTGTGGCGACACTGGCTCTGGTATTAACATCGCTTGATACGACTTCTAACCTATCTGTTCTGTGGTCTGAACCATGAAAAAATTGCACTCCTGTTTTAAGCAGTCGTGTCAAAACGAAAACCTTTTATAATGTAAATATTAATAATTAGATGTTTAAATTCACGTAATTAAAGATCCGGTAAAAAAAATATTATAAGGAAGTCTCCGATGTATATCTCTGTTCTACAAACTGTGGGTAAATATATATACTCACCCAATTCCGATCACTGATTATTATATATAGGCTGATTGACAATGATTTATATAATTTAAAAGATTGTTTAGTTCACTATATTATAACAGCCACACAGAATTGAAACAACCCAGTGTACGGACTTACCTAAACTCCATATGTCGCAAGCTGCATCATACCCCGCCCTTTTTAGAACTTCGGGCGCAACAAAGTTGGCTGTGTAACATGGCGTCATCAGCAGACCATTCTCTGCCCGAAGTTGTTTCGCGAGACCGAAATCCACCAAACGGATATCTTCAGGTCTCTTCTCTGACGTCGCGAACAAGATGTTCGATGGCTTGATATCCCTGGTAGAATTTGGTTATTAATATGACTTAGCTTATTATTATTACCATTATATAGAGGATATCACATAAATTTTTATTCAACAAAATATTTAGATAAACAGATTTTGTTTTATGATTGGTCCTTCGACCCGGATGTATACTTTTTCCCTTGGTGTATAGCGACAAAAAGAGTTAATTGAATTACTTATGAATAAAATTCAAATTCTTTATTGCATGTCACAGACAATATAAGTTGATAATCTTAAGGCTAAGTACATGTGACGCATTGGAGCAAGGAGTTGCAATGAATCTTTGAATATTTGAACTGCAGCACTATTTTCGCGGAAATAACACTAAATAAAGTGAATATTCTCACCTATGTACGACTGTGTGCCTGTGTAAGTAGTGTACCGCTTGTAGCACGTTCCTCAGTATGGGTGCCGCCTCGTGTTCCGGCAAGTACCGGCGCTGAGTGATGTGTTCCAACAACTCGCCGCCGCGACACAGCTCCGTCACGGCTAGTATGCGACCGCCTTCTTCGTAAACGCCACGGAGGGTTATTATGTGGGGGTGTTGGCTGTATCTAATAGAAAAAAAAATATTTTTTTAACACGAAATAATTTAGTAACAAAAAACAAGATACGAAGCTAAATCATGATAAAGCCGTCAAAAGTTAGATAGCATCATTATTGTGACTCAATGGGGAGTGATTGCCATTATGATGGCAATTTGTAGGTTTCAATAATAGACTTATGGACGATTAACAGTTATCGACACGATTTTGTCATTATTACTTAGGAATATAATTATCTTACATTTAAAAAGATTCTGAACTGCCATAATAAATCAATATGCCCGGTCGACTGTTTTCCTGGCCTGTTTAATGCCTAATATCACCACACCATTTTACCTTAACAGTATTTCAATTTCTTCTCTTGGGTCATACTGCAGTTTGTCCATAATTTTGACTGCATATTGGATCCTGGATGTCTTGTGTTCACATAGCCGGACGACCGAAAATGATCCAGTGCCTAATTCCCCCATTAATCTGGAAGAGTAAAAGGCAATGAATCGAAAATCATTATTATCACGTGGCGAAGGGTAGATAATATTCCGAAGCGTAGTTCGCCAATATCAGAATAAACAGTACGTCAACTATTAGATAGGTATTAAATATGAACTTGGGCAATGACCGCAACAATATAAATTACAACTAAAAGCTATAGGATAATCTCAATTATCCTGTATAGTTTAAAGTTTAATTTTCCATGCCTAATGTGTTTTGAGTAAAATAATAGATAATTAAAATCACATTACACAAATAGTAAAATTTAAATAGAAAGGATAAATGAATTGTCTTCCTTGTTAGTCATACAGGGTGAATTTTCCAAGTGGGCTTTTAGGACCAAATCCTAAACTATAAGGAATATCGAAACATGCTCAAAGGAGTCGCGATCCCGATTTTAAAGAAAACAAAAACTGCATCAATGTATTTTTGAAAAATTAATAATCCTAGCCAGGAATCAATCAAACGCAATGATTTTGAAAAAAAAAACACAGCCTGTATTATTACACCATTTTGATAGTGTTGTTAGTAAGGATCGATTTCTGGGAAGTAATGATATACGGGAAACTAATGGAAAAAAGTTAAATTTTAATAAATAATTTCTTATTCCACCTTGGTTGAAGCGATAATCAAAGCGATGATCATTATTTTTTCCAAAAATCCAAAGATGCAGTTTTTATTTTCATCAAAATCGGGCTCGCGACTCCTTTGAGCATTTTTCGATATTTCTTATAGTTTGGATTTAGCCCTGAAGGCCCACTTGAAAAATTTGTCCTGTATATTGCTAAGGACTGTCTGTTGTCGTACCTATATGTTATCATCAAATAATACCTAATACTCTTTACATAATAAAAATAAGCGTTGTGACGTCATTGGTATTTCAATAGAGGATATAAAGGGGGTTTTGTAACAGCAATTAAGTTATAAACAAACCTGTATTCATCAAAAAAGTTGTTCCTATTAACAAATCCGGACCAGAAATCTTCCGCTGATGTCTTGTTGTTTTGCGTCACGTGATTTTGATTCTGATTCGTGATTGTCTTGTTATCGTCTTCGGTCAATAAACATGGCGCAACGAAGCTAAATCCTCTGCAATTAAAATGAACCAATCATATTAAATCACAGCAATATCTTGCACTTTACGTTTATTTACATAATTCAATATTTAATTCGTTCCATACAATAACAGCACTTAGTAGTATACATTGTGGAATGGAATGAAAAACGAAAAAATGTTCACTTATTAATTGAAAAGGACATTAGAACATAGAACTATAAAAAGAATTGGATATTTTCATTATGATTTTATTATCTTTAAGATACAATTGTAATTATTAAAGATAAAGTGATGGCCCAAAGCTGTATTTTGAAAAAAAAGATTGAAGACATATATTGATATTGCTTGCATTATTAAACCCAGTTCCTCTTTATGGACTAAAGTTACTTAGTCGTGGTTTTAAACTGCTAACTCTGTCTTCTGACAGATTCAGTTTAAACTATTACCACAGATAATATAACAACTAACTTTAGTCGATGTTTTATAATAAGGGGGAATGCGTTTATAGCAGATTACGTTACAGATTTTGTAAAAACTACTGTATATATCTGCGTTAATAAGACGCCGTCTTGGTGGAGTGGTCAGTATAGCTGCCTACACATCAAGCGGTCCGGGTTCGAATCCTGGTAGCGACAAATGTGTGTGTGACGAACACGAATATTTGTTGACGACTCATGGTTGTTTATACATATATTAATTAATGTATATATATAAAAATGTCAAAAAAATATTACGTATATAAAACATTATCCGTTATCCATGTCCATAAAACGAGTTCTTAATGATACTTAATTTGGGCTAGATAATTGCTGTGAGCGTAGACATCTATTATTACCATTTACTAATATAAATCAAATTGTTTACACGTACAAGTGTCAGTAATGAGTTTAAATAGAGAAATCACGATCCTATTTTTAAAAGGCGGCGTGTCATTAACTTATCTTCGTTTTGGTAACGAGTAGCATTAATAACATATTGTGAATATTTTGAAAAATAATATATAATACATAACAACGAAGTAGTAAGAGCTCGCCAGAATAATTTACTTAAACAACTAAAAAGAATTGTTACCAATAATATCGAATTCACAAAATTTGTAAAACAACCTATAAAACATTGAGTTATTATTCAGTTTATCTTTACAAGTTCCATAACACATATCTTATCATGATTATGTCAGTTTACAACACCTACGATTCCTTAAAGGAAAATCTTTCTTTATACTCAGGCAACCGAAATTTATTCCCAAAATACTGGGAAACAGATGAATACAGACCGACCGACATCAAGTTTAAAATAAATAAGTTACTATTATGCGACTAAAAGACTAATCTAATTATCTCAAGACGTAAAGTTCGGCATAATTTTTCTGCTTCTGTTCATTGTTACTCCTACATAAAATTGAAAATCGTGTTACGAAGATGTTCTATAAGTGCACGCTCAAAGTATAAGTGAAGGAATACATTACCTAATAGATAAAAGCGTCAGGTGCGCCACATATTCGCTTATCATTGTTACAGGTTAAACAAAAATATATTACTATCTATACACACACAGTTTATTTAACAACAAGGTACCTCGTAATTTCCTGACAAATCGTATGGCAAATTTACATTGATTTAGGTACTTACTACTTTAGAAAATTGTTTTTGATAGCATCTATTTGAATACATTAAGAAGCTGTCCTTGGGAACTTCAATACTATAGAGAGAAAAATATGGCGTTAAAACTAGTCAATAGCTAGTTGTATACGTAACATGATTATGGCTAGAAGTTTTTATTTATTGAAAAAAAAACAGCTTCCATATGAATGTGGCCTCTAATCTTGGAAAGATCCAAGGCTAGACTTGAAATCTTTACACAGCCTTTTCGTAAGCATTTTTTCTTTCTTTCCTTGCACTAGTTAGAGACAACGCGAAATAAAATATAAAAATTGGAAATTGTGTTCTATATGTACGTTTGAATAAAGTTCTCAATCCAAGTACCCTAATAAATTATATTAGGCTAGATATATATAGGAAATTGTAGATCGAAAATGTGAAAGAGAAAGAGCATAATAACGCCTATATTAGTGCGAGATAGATATACGAGACCATTTCATTCTGGTATGGTATACGCACGGTCTAGGCCCGTCAGTCACGTAGAAAAGACAGCAACTGTCAGATTACAGTAATATTTTTCACGCACATATGCGCATTACTCACACATTGTTGATGTTTTTTGGTCTAGCCCTTATCGATTCATTGCCAATACATAAACGTCAGTAATTATTAAATGTGTCGGTGGCGTAGTGAAAGCGTTGGTGGTCGTATTAAGGGCGTTGTCTCCCACCCGGGAGGCACCGGTTCGAACCCCGCCACGTACCATAGTGTTTTCAAATTTTGAATTCATATGTACGTTTAATCGACGCTTTAACTGTGAAGGAAAACATCTGCACACACCTATGAAGAAATTCTTAGGTTATGTGTGAAGTCGACCTACTCGCAATTGGCCAGCGTGGTTGACTAAGGCCTAATCGGCCCTAATGTGAGGTGGGCTCGAGCCCCTCGGTGGGGACATTATATGAGCTGTTAATGATGATGATGAATTATTAAATCTATGGCGGAAAATTAAAGGGTGGCCATTTTAGCTGGTATCGTATAAAGTAAGCGACTTGATGTGAGTTTTAAATGCTTTGCACGAGAACATTGTTCCCAAATTAGACAGTTAACACTGCAAGATCTTATTTGATAAGATCTTGCATCTTTAAAAGATCTTACGACAATCTTATCTTGTAAATCATGAATACCAAGATCATGATGCATAAGCAATATTGAACCGTAAACACGAAAGCAAAGTGCTAGCGACCTTGCTCATAGTCAGTGAAAACACACACAAAACAAAAACCAACTATACCAATTAATTTTTCTTAACTGCAAATTTCAATACGCTACTTTTTCTCATATAACTTTCAATAATAACATTTCATTGTTTACCTTTTGGTTCCCGCTCGGTAGATATCTACCGCGAGACAATTAAACCCTGTCTGGATATTATTAATCATCCTCAGAATACATATAAGTTATGTCACTTTTTTATTATTGAGACCTCTTTTCAAGATTTTAATAAATACCTACACTAAAATGCACACTTTTCAAAATGTTCTCATAAGTTAGTCTAATTAATTTATTAGTCTAATTTCAGACGCATATTTTTCCAAAATTCAATATCTCTCTTATTGTTAACGCGTGATGATAGTTCAAAGATCGGTACAAATTGCATGTTGTCACTTCTCGCCCCTTATAGCTTTACCTGAATAACTCGTGAGCGTTGGCCGACGCCGGTACACCAGGCGAATCTCTCGGTGTACGACAAGTAAATTCGGAATCGAAATAAAATGCATCGTCTGCTCTCGAAACTGCGGGCCGGAACGGCGGTACGACCTGCAACAATCAAAGGATATTCGGATATACTTAGTCGAGATGTTACAGCGAAAATCTAGATAGGTAAGTACTTATCTAGATTTTCGCTATGGCAATAGTGTAAGGTTTTGCTAGCTTAGACAATGGTCCGACCGGAAACAAGTAACGAGTAGAACTAGAAGCTAGAAACGAGTAACGAATAGAACTTGAAGTTATAAACGAGTAACGAATAGAACTTGAAGCTATAAACGAGTAACGAATAGAACTTGAAGCTATAAACGAGTAACGAGTAGAACTAGAAGCTAGAAACGAGTAGAACTATAAGCTAGAAACGAGTAACGAGTAGAACTAGAAGCTATAAACGAGTAACGAGTAGAACTAGAAGCTAGAAACGAGTAGAACTATAAGCTAGAAACGAGTAACGAGTAGAACTAGAAGCTAGAAACGAGTAACGAGTAGAACTAGAAGCTAGAAACGAGTTAGCGAGCGAGCAGCGGGAAACGAGTATGTAGTTACGATAGTTTTGTAGCTGGGCTATAAGCGAGTGTGCGAGTGCGATGGACGATTACTCGCAGCGACAGTAGAGAAATGACCGCTATTTGGCCTCTCAGCAAGTGCTCTAATTCAGAACATTGAAGCATCACATTTAACCTTTTGGTCCCCGCTCGGTAGATATCTACCGCGAGACAATTAAAAACAATAGTGTCTGGATTTTATTAATGATTCACAGATTAACTAATACCTAATCTCCATTTTATTTAGTATGCTATTCCATTATAGTATCCATAACACAAGTACTTAATGATACCTACTTGATCAGGACAAGAAAGACTATAGGAAAATTAATAAAAAATAATTTTTATAACAAAGTATAATTTCTCTCTTTTCTCTAGCGCCTTAAAATGCATATCGTAGAAGCCGCATTCACCATTACGACACGTGAGAAACCATACTAACGCAACGGTTGTCTAATCCTATTCATAAAAATGATGAATATAATAAAATAAACCTTAAAATCTAAAGGTTTTCTTGTCTAGTTCATAAAGCACTAAACAATTCACTTTGTTATAACATTTCTGGGACAAAATAGAATGGAGCGATAGTAAATAACATACCACAATGAACTGATTGTCATAGTATAACGCGTCACGTATCGTGACGGCAAAGTAAAATTAAATAATATACATAATTAAATGTTATAATCATCACGCAAACCGCAACATGAAAATAATGATAGGGGGTAACTAGTTACATGATTAAAAAAAGTACTAAAATAAATTTTATTCGATTTTAAAACGAAATAAACTAGAAAAATGTTCTCGATACGCCCCCCTCGAAAGTGCTTAGAAGGGCACCGTAGGTTTTTAGTGGGTAGGAACAGCGTCGCTGAGGGTGTCACAGTCCCACAATAGGCCACCGTCTAGCCCATGGTGTAGTGCGGTCTGTAAATGGACTTTCCACCGACAAGAAACAAAAAACACTGATGGGGTACCCTACCCTATAATACAATAATAATGATCACAGATATTCCTAACTGTTATTAGTTATTATATTTAAATATCTAAATATTATTATTAAATTTAGCCCTATGATGCCGGCAGAGTAGAATAGTATCACCCCATATCCTCCAATGGGTGTCTGGAAGGTGACTAATGGATCAGCAAAGGGGTATTGATCACCTTATACTCCGTCCACTAATCCGCATTGGGCAAGCGTGGTGGACTACTGCCTAAACCTCCTTCGATGACAAGGAGAGGCCTTGTGTCCCAGCAGTGCGTCGAATTATACAGGCTGTATGATGATGATATATATTCCTAAAGTTCTAATTCCACTAGAACTATAATACCACTAATTCTATTTTATGGCTATCATCAACTTATATCTCAAGTGAAGAGCACAGTAATTATATTTTAAAATAAAAAATATTAGAAACTATTTGTCGTCCGCGGCTTCGCTTGCGTCAATGTCGGTTAACGCGCCAAAAAGTATCCTATGTCCTTCCCAGGGTCTCAAACTATCTCCATACTAAATTCTATCAAAATCGTTTGTGGTCTAGGCATGAAAGCCTAACAGATGGACAGAGTTTCTTTCGCATTTATAATATTAGTAGGGATAAGTCAGCTAGTGTCATGAATTTAGGACTAGCACTCACCTCTTTCTTTAACAAGGCAACCCAGTCTATACTTGCAAAGAACTCATGGTTCTTAATATCTTCAATTCCATTGGCACCAGCACCTAATCTGTACGAAAATACAAAAAAATTAAATCTTCCAAAAAAAAAACCACATTAACACAGATAAAAATATTGTATTTCAACTTACAACTGTGTTTGAAATATAATTGATAATCATTAACAAACCTGTTTTGTGGATTTCTCTTAAATAAAGCTCTAAGTAATGACTGTGCTTCTTCGCTTAAGTTAGAAGGCATACCCAATTTAGCCTTCAGGATTTGGGTCATGGTTTCATGTCTTGTAGATCCATGGAAAGGTAGGTTCCCTGTTAGCATTTCAAACTAGAAAAACATGAATAAGAATAAATACTTGGAACAAAATATTGTAAATGTTGATCAATAAAATTATACATTGGCATCCTTTTAAAGTAAGACTCTTCCAAAAATTCATAGTGCTTTCTCAAATAATAAAAATCACCCTCGTAAGTAAAAAAATGGAGAAATATTTTTTTAAAAGCTAAATTTTTTTTTGAGGTTGGTCCCAAATACAAGTTTATTGCAAATATTGAGGTTTGGCGCCGACCTTAAAAAAACATTTAGATTTTATTAAACAAATTTTTTATTGCTGCGTTTATAGTTTTGATTTCGAAATAATTAAGTTTTAGCTTTTTAAAATAATAAAGATTACAATATCATTGATGATAATTATACAATAGGCATTATTAGGGATAACCCAAAATTACTTGTCCAATGTTGATCAAATTTAAATGGGACCACATGACAAGCACCAGCTTCTAAACGTTAAAAGAATCTTCAAAATCAGTACACCCATTAAAGAGTTATGAGGTAACACACATAAAAATAAACTGTCGAATTGAGAATGTCCTCTTTTTTTGAAGTTGGTTAAAAATGAGGCAAATCAATCTACCTAAAAAATCAGCTGTTCCATAAATTTTGGTTACATATGTGTTGTACTTTTGTATCATCATCATCAACAGCTCATATAATGCCCCCACGGAGGGGCTTGAGCCTACCCGACATTACAGGCGATAAAGCCTTAGTCAAACACGCTGGCCAAGTGCGGGTTGGTCGACTTCACACATAACCTAAGAAATTCTTCATAGGTGTTTGCAGGTTTCCTCACAATGTTTTCCTTCACCGTAAAAGAGTCGATTAAACCTACATGTGAATTCAAAATTTGAAAACCACATTGGTATGTGGCGGGGTTCAAAACTGGTGCCTCTCAGGTGGGAGACAAGGCCCTTATGCACTAAGCCACTGACGCTTCACTTTTGTATGGAACAGCTGATTTTTTTTGGTCAATCAATTTACCTCATTTTTGGGGTAAGCAATCATAAATAAAGTAGTCTCATTTAAATTAAAAGGTTGCCAATATCTTCCCAGTCACCATGTAGATACCAACCATAAGTACTCCAAAAGACCACCAATCAGCTGCAAAAGTGTGACCTCTCCTATTCACTACTTCTGGAGCCATATATTCAACAGTTCCACAGAAGCTGTAAGCCTTATCACTACTTGGTGGGAGTTTGGACAAACCAAAATCTGTGAGGGCAATATGTCCATCAGCATCTAACAATATATTCTCTGGTTTTAGATCCCTGTATATTATTCCCAATTTATGTACATGTTCCAGAGCTAATGCAAGCTCAGCTAAGTAAAACTTAACATCTTCTTCTGTGAACATTACCTGAAATTACATTGAATCTATACTAATATTATACAGCTGAAGAGTTTGTTTGGTTGGTTGAAAACGCTAATCTCAGGAACTACTGATTCATATTGAAAAAATATTTTTGTTGGATAGTCCATTTATCAAGGAAGGCTATATGTATAGGCTATACTAACATCACACTACAACCAATAGAAGCTGAGCAATAGCATCAATGAAAAATGTTATAAAAACTGAAAATCCATGCAAATGAATTCACTGGCATAGCTACTTTAATATAACTATGAAAATAATGTTTGAAAAAGAACCAGCTAAAAGTTATTAAGTAAGTAAGAGAAGAATCCAAAGATCTTTTTATAGGATAGGTATTGATCTTGCTTTCCATTGTTGAATAAGGTCAGGGTTGTCACAATGAACATGATGCAATATAGTATTTCAAATGTTTACAATGTATAGTAACCATTACACTTGTTTATCATAGTAGTCGCAAAAAAAATCAGATTTAATATTATAAATAAAAATATTTGATTTTGTTACCTCCTTTATAAAACCAACAACCCATAGAAAAAAAGTTATTAAAAATTTGTTTTATGACAGACACATTCAGGAAAAAGTAGGTTACAGCTATAACAATGATATTTATTGTACTTTACCTCTTTACTCAGTCTAGAGAATAAGTCACCACCACGTAGAAAATCTAATATTAAGTATAGTTTCCCTGCAGTTTGAAATGCATAGTGTAACTTAACAATAAATGGGTGCCCCATTTCAACAAGAATATTCCTCTCCATCTTTGTTCTTTCTCTATCTCTCACTTTCAATGTCGCTTTTTTAAGTACCTGTAGGTTTAAGATTGTTAAGATATGATAAAAATATACACTGTGTCGTTAAATAGATATAATATAATACTATTTTAGTGTTTTCAGACAACTGTAAGTACTAACAAAATAATTAAATATTTAGACTGAAATGAAAAACAATAACAAAGACTTACTTTCATTGCATAAAGAGTACCAGTATCTGCACCAGAAACTTTTCTAACTAAGAATACTTTCCCAAAGGAACCTTCGCCAAGTACTTTGAGCAATTCAAATTGAGATGGATCTGCTTTTTCATGACCTTCTTTGACAACATCATGTAGTTCCACTTCGGTCTCATAGTGGATCTCATTTGAGTCATGGCTTTCAGCTGTAGAGGCTTGACGAGACTCAGCAGAGTTCTCTACAACCATTGGAAGACTATTTACTGGCTGTCCTGTGTTGATACGCTAAAAACAAAATAATTATTGGAACAAAAATGAAGTTATGGTTATTTTATTCCATTAGCTAATTTATTAACAAATTTAGATACATTAGATCATGCAAGAGGCAAACGGAATAATTTATGAGTTTAATAATCCCAAGCTATAAACAAAAATATTACTTTTCCAATGCACTAAAAAGTGGGCGTTTAAACAAATTAGATATGTATATTTGAATACGGTAAGACGACACTATTCACTGCTCTTTCCAATAGCACGAATGAGTAATCGTAGTAGGAAAAACCTTTACTATATCTGCTGCATAATTAGCTACGCAAACAAATTGACAAACATACCGTGCCATCTACGGCATTCTGCATTCGCCACGGATCTGAGGAATTCGCCAAAGGCATTGTATTTAACTTCAAGATGTAAACATTCAAAGGGAAACTTAATAAAATTAGTGTAAATTTAATTACACATCACTGTCTATATTCATTTCAGTCACTAAAAGATAGATAGATAAATACTAGTTGATTTGATTTGATTGATACTTGACTTGCTGTCGCGACGCGAGAGGCGATGGTGATTTGACAGATCCGATCCACCAGGCGGCAGGCGGTCCGATTCGTGCAATAGGATTAGCAAGAAGCTTATATTTTACCTATAGAATGGAGTCATTAAACAAATGAAAAAAGTGAGGGCAAAAATTTTGACAACCTTTGACATTTCTAGAGAGGCCCTGTCTCTTTCTAGTAGGGTGCCTGTAACACAAATTAATCACGGACAGTCTTGGACTTCTTTAAGTGAGAGTGCGTTCCAAAACGATTTCAATTTACTCGGGTAGAGTAAATGATAGCTCACTATTGGTCGTTATTAAGAAGCGCTTACACCATTGGTTAGTTTTGTTAAACTATAGTTATTTTACACCAATTAGAAGAAAAAAGCTTAGCTTCACCTGGTTTTGGAACGCACCCTTAATAAAACCAATAAAAGTCTTAGACCATTTAACACGGGACATGGCAAGCGAACGAGTTCCCCTCTGCGAAGGTACATGAACAAACGTTCATGTCAGTTTATAAAAACTAATTCGCCGCCACGACCGACCGCCATTTTGAATTCGTATCTGTCGCTAAGCGGACCTCGTAAAAATTATTGGTTGCGGAGTGTTTTCTTGTAAACGAGGACCAGAAACATTAAAGTTATCTTAAAACGGAGTTGCTTATCACACTGAAGTAACTATCTATTCAAATAAACTACTGTTTCACATAACAATACAATTTTTCATCCACTAATTTTGCGACAGAAACAACGATATAACAACGTTAGGCGAGGCGGTACGCTGGTTATCCGAGCCCGCGAGTGTGCGCTCATAATAGCAATTAAATTTTTTGCAACAGTGTGCCCAAGAGAGTAAATGTGTGCTATGCGTTACTTCACCCCCCGCGAAAAACGGCAGAATGATTTCACTACTAAATCTGCGCTATGCCGCGTCCCGTGTTAAATTGTCTAAGGTAAAAGTAAATACATTATATTTATTTCTTTTATTGATAATAAATACTAATAATTGAATAAAATGTGTTAAGTTTTTAGCAAATTTTCTACTTTTATTTTAAGAAAGATGGCGATACTGGGGAAATCTTCAATTTCTAGAAAGAGACAGGGCCTCTCTAGAAATTTCAAGAAAAGTCGTGTTGTCAAAATTGTTGGCCCTCACTTTTTTAATTTTTCTTATGACTCCAGATCTATCTTCGTGAGGATTAGGATTAGGTAGGAGCCATAGAGTATGTACATACAATAATACCACGGAAAGTTAATACGCACCGAGTAAATTGGATGGTTTGACAGTACAATGTTTATTTATTGTGGACAATATCTGTTTGTTGCAATAGAAAAGTTAGTTACACATTCCAAATAATATTCCTTTGTGAGAATTCTCTTCCTTGAAAATACCTAGTTTACACAATTTAAATAAATAATCTTACATTAGACCTTTTGACTTATATATAACCTCTTCCTTTTTTGAAGTCGGTTAAAAACAGCAATGGATATGTAATTCATTCGGTGATCATCACTTTCAACTGTCAAAAAAATTTAGCGAATACTGAACTTTAGTCCTTCCTCTGAGACTGAACTGAAGGATTTCTACTTTTTTCTATCACTATTGGAGGCACTGTATGACCCATACTGCCAGATGTGGGTTTGTGTGTAGCTAAATGTTACTCATAAAGTTTTGCTTAACCCCTTTTGGGATTTCGAGCGTTATTAGGTAATTAAGTACCTACTAGTCCCTTGCTTAGATAGGTATAAGTAGATAGGATAGATAGTAGTAGCCTACTATATCCTTCCAATCCTACCTCAAATATTAGATCAATCTGCATATTTTCAACTTGACGATGAAACTCCTGGAAGCAATATTTAGTTTCACCCTCACCCAGCGGAATCCATAACCTTCGATATTTTCACTTTTTAGTTTTTTATTTATAACATAACAGCGTGATTTTTAGTTTTTTTAAACTATTATTTTATATTCCACTTTTTAGTGCGAATTATAACCGCCGATGAAAGTACTTACTTAATGACAACGCCATCTAGTGACGTATAGCTGAACTAACATTCCAAACGTTTTATTTATTAGTCCTGGCCTGGCGATTCTAATGAGGATAATGCTGCGAACACATATACACATAGAAGCGTAACTAGGAAGGATTTTTTGTGAAAAAATGACTACCTATTTTAACTTCAACGTTGCTAAGCGGGCATTTATTACGGCTTCATTCAAAAACCTGTTTAACTGTCCAAAAATACTGTCTATATTTCGAGAGCTCGCAAACTAACAAACTCATACTAGGGGTACAGCACGTCGGCTATACAAAACTGTAAAATTCTCCAAACGATTTTCAACCTAAGGTTATTCAATATAAAGTGCATAATCGATTGGGAAAATTTGACAGTTTGTGGTAACCCAACGTGCTGTTGTCTGTACTTACGTGTGAAAACTGAGGTCCATGGTTTTGTTGTGAGCACTGCGAAAATCGAGTCCAAACGAGTCAGTTACATACATACAAACAAACAAACATACAGGTGAAACTAACATAAGCGTGTTAAAAAGAAATCAAAGCCTTTGGATTTGATACAGGTGAATCACCAGACCCCAGAAGAGTGCCTGCCAGTTTTTCAATAACGCATATAAAACATATTATATGTATAAACATGTTTTATATGCGTTCACTGGTATGGATTAATATATGTACTTACGTATTCAGTGGGTAGTAGGTATTTGTCATCCCACCGGCCAAACTACCCGCTAATGTGCTATTATGTTCTACTCTATTCTTAATTAATGGCGTCGCGCGCGTCACATTAAACGTACGCATTTTGCCAATGTCAAGTGCAAATGTAACTAAAGTATCAAAATTGTACGGTTGACTTGGGTTTTATATGGAGTCTCTCAACTCGCTAAAGTTCTAGACAGCCGACATTTTAAATGGTAGTTCGGGTAGTTCTTTGATGTATTATCTGCAGTTTCGTTGACACATTTCATTGTCAAATGCAGCAGATATTATTGTAATCAAATCTTAAATCAAATATTTTTGGATCTTTATTTGCGTAATTAACCAAACACATTATTTCCTATTTACCTACTTATATTAGAATCATGTCAAATTATGGTACAAATGAAACGATATATAAAGGTATAGGTACCTATTAACTAACTAATTACAAATTTCTTACCCATTCTAAAGGATTTTTGCAAAATGTAAAGGTATGTTTTTATTTTACAGATGACACGCGTTACGATAAAGAACCCTATTGCGATGTAGACGACTTGACATCAAAAACTATAGGAGACTTTGGACGTTGGCAGCTACGAATAAGTATTTTAATGGCATTGCTAAAACTACCGATGGCTTGGTACCAATTGAACATAATATTCATGGCTCCACCACAAGATTTCTGGTGCGAAAAACCGGAGAAGCTGTCAAAATATTCCGATGAAGAATGGCGAAAAATGTGTTTGCCTGTTAGTTTCTAAGCTAAAAAAAACCATATTCATTTCTCAGACCAAAATTATTGTCTGAGATTCATTCATAAATTATATTAATATACGATAATTTTCAGCACATCGAGGAACATCCCTGTTTGATATTTGATCCAGATTTATTGACAATTGTACCAAGTATCGACCGTGCTCTTATTCCACTGGTGGAGTGCCCGAAATTCATTTTTAACGACACAGTGTTCAGAAGAACCATTACATCTGAATGGAATTTAGTGTGCTCCAATCATTGGCTTGTCCATGTACGTATGGACCTACTTATCTAATAACTTCGTTAAATGACAAGCCCATGCTCTAGTACCTAAATACAAAATATTCATACCTATTGTATGATTAGCGTAGAAAAGATAAGATAGACTAAAATTCGTGTCTAGGCGTACTTGCATACATCACGGGTTCATAATAGGTTGGGGAAAAAGTTTCTTCGCATTTTTTAAGAAAATTCAAAACATTTTTTAATATAGTTTATTTACATTTAACTAAAGTATGTAGGTACCATTTTGTTCGATAACTTTTTGCCATCTTGTAGGTAGGGACATGATCCCATTGCTATAGAAATTTTGGGACTTCTGGTCAAAATACCGCGACAAGTGGTTTTGGCAGTCCTCTCGTGATGTTAACCTGACACTGCCTAAAGAATTGTGAAGAGACCAAAACAGGTGGAAATCTGAAGGTGCAAGGTCAGGACTATACGGCGGATGCATTAACACCTCCCAGCCAAACTCTCTTAATTTTTGCTGAGTGGCTAAAGATTTGTGAGGTCTAGCGTTATCATGATGAAAAACCACACCCCTTCTGTTGATTAATTCCGGCCGCTTTCTCTCAACTTCTTGCTTTAATCTCATCAGTTGTTCGCAGTAGAGTTCAGAATCGATGGTCCTGCCTGGTGGTAACAGCTCATAATGAATAATGCCCTTCCAATCCCACCACACACACAGCATCACCTTGTTGCGAGTTAACCCGGGTTTCGCCACAGTCTGTGAAGCCTGACCGGCCTTTGACCACGACCTTTTTCGCACGTTCTTATCGTACGTGATCCACTTTTCATCACCAGTTATAAGCTTCTTCAAAAATGGTTCGGTTTCATTACGTCGTAATAAAGAATCACAAATGAGTACACGGTTCATTAGGTTTCTTTCAGTGAGCTCGTGAGGTACCCAAATGTCGAGCTTTTTTGTGTACCCAGTTTTTTTCAAATGCGCCAAAACTGTTTTGTGGTCAATTCCCAGTTCTTCAGCTACGTCGTAACTACTGACATGCCGATCTTGCTCCACTTTTTCAAAAATGGCATCCATTTTATCTGTAATAGGGCGACCAGAGCGACGTGCATCTTTGACATCAAAATTTCCGGATTGAAAACGCTTAAACTAAATTTGTGCTACTCTCACAGACACTGCACTAGGTCCATAAACATCGCAAATTTTTTTCGCGGCTTGCGTTGCATTTTTACCTTTTTTGTAGTAAAATTTTAAAATGTATCGAATTTCTTCATTAGATTCACTCATCTTGGCGGTACGAAAAACAAATGAAAATCACACATTTTCCTAATTTGAATTTGGAATTATGTTCCTTAAAATTTAAACTTTCAATGATACCAAAACCAGCCAGATACAAATAGTATAGCCAAAGAGATTTTATTACAAGTTTATACATACTATAATGCGAAAAGACTTTTTCCCCAACCTAATATAAACTTATAGGAAAACATTCTATAAGCTATCGGTAAATAGTAGGTACTGTATTTACGTTTTAGAGCGATTTGGATACTCTTGAATTTAAATAATTATATTATATAATACTTGCGCTTATTTCAGCTTAGTCAAATTGTAATGATGTGGGGGGTGCTACTTGGAGGTATCATTTTCGGTGTTCTTGCCGATAAATATGGACGAAGGATACCGCTTATGGTAGCAATCATAGTACAAAGTGCGGCGAGCTATGTGACAACCGTCATTCCGTGGTACTGGGGATGGCTCTCTGTGTGGTTTATATTAGCGTTATGTTCCGGAGGTTTAGGCATAATATCTTTTGTTATATGCATGGAGGTGAGTTAAGAAAGGTTCTAACAAGTGTTATATAATTCAAGCCCTATTACCTATTTTTAACACGCTTAAATTAGTGTCAGTACCTATGTTTGTATGTAATTGACTCGTTTGGGCTCGATTTTCACCCACTTTAAACGGTCAGATTTCATATAAACTTTATAGACTTATCAAAGACCGATGAAATTACAATAATTCCATAAGAATCTCCCATTATCGTGATTAGAATCGCCAGGACTAATAAATTTAACGTTTGGTGCAAATCAGTTATATGTCACTAGATGGCGTTGTCATTGTTATGTTGGCGGTGTTAACTTTTTTCTTTAATAATATAATTTTCATCGGTGGTTATAATTCGCACTAAAAAGTGGATAATAAAATAATAGTAAACTCAAAACACGCTTTTATATAAATCGGGCTAAAATGTGAAAAATTACCTACTTTTTAGTAAAGAAACTAAATGATGAACGAAAAATATAATTATTATTTGGAGAAAAGTTCAATTAAATTGTACCTATCGAATATTTTCAAAAACTAATGTTAAAGAACTTTTTACTCCAATTTAATATAAAAGTTTTTTTTTAAATTAAAATACAAACCGTAATTTTTATAGTCTGTTAGCGGAAAATGGCGCACTACGATTCCAATATTGTACCAACTACCATTCGGATTTGGTAGTGCCATAATGGCAGTACTCGCATATTTTCTTCGAGATTGGAGAAAACTGGAATTTGCTTTGGCCTCTTTGTCTGCATTGTACATCTTATATTGGTTATGGGTACCAGAATCACCTAGATGGTTGTTGGCGACAGGCCGAGCTGAGGAAGCTCTAGGTAAGACTCATAAATGCACAGTTTCTGCAGCAGTTTTATAAGTAGGTACCTATTATTATTAGTATTTTTTTATACTTAGTTTCTACCAAAGTAGCTCACTCACTCTCAAAGCCGTGTGAGGCCAGCAGAGTAGAATAGCATCACGCCATATCCTCCAATGGGGTCGTAGAAGGCGACTAATGGATCAGCAACGGGGTATTGGTCACCATAAACTCTGTCCGCCAATCCGCATTAGGCAAGCGGGGTGGACTACTGCCTAAACCTCGTGTCCCAGCAGTGGGTCTAAATATATAGGGTGTGATGATGATCTCACTCAACGTTGCTTTTACAGAAGTACTCAGAGAAGCTGCAATACAAAATCGCCGAGAAAGTGATTTTAGAAACACAAAGCAACTTTTGACGAAATGTAAAAGTCAGAACAAGAATGATCCGGGTTTTATAGCATTCTTCAAACTGAAGAATATGCGGCAGAAAACGTTGCTGCTGTCAGCTAACTGGTAGGTAAATACATGTCTAGAATGTTTCACTTTATTATTTAAATTATTATTTTTCAAAAGCGTATTCGGATATTCTTCAGGTTTTGTACCGGACTAGCTTTTTACGCTTTTTCTCAATACCTCGGACTTATGGGAGGGAATATTTTTCTGACGGTAGCTATCAGTGGAATCATCTACGTACCAGGAGGATTTATATGCGTTTTTATAGTCGCAAAAGTGGGACGAAAGACCACAGTTTGGATATTTCAGGTGTTAACAGCTCTATGTTTCGTAATGATTTTGGTCGTACCGAAAGATGTTTTCTCAAATGATTGGCCGCGCCTATTATTTGCTGGTATTGGATTTGGAGGATTGGCAGTAAGTGATTTGTCTATTGATTTTATTGTTTTTCTGGTTTGGTAGGCTTATCTAGTTTTATTATCACAAACAAATCTTGTCGCGAAGACTCTTCGCCTTCCGTTCATAATAACGTAGTGCAGCTAGCCAGACAAATTTAAAACAACCTCTACCACCAACCAAACCTCATTACTTTAAAACGAAAAAAAAAGAAATACCTAGGTAGGTATATTTGGGTGCGAACATAATTATCTAGCAAGACGAAACCCATATTTATTGTGTGATGGACAGGACATTATTTATTCAAAAACTTCACCAGAATGTCTCGGGGTGATTTTTAAATTTGGCAACCCTCGCCTCTTCCTCTCACGAACACGAGAGAAGTGATGAAGTGATATTCGGCAACTCCTATTCGCGGGGATGAGAATAAAATTGTGGAATACTATACAGGTTGAATTTTTCAAGCGGGCCTGCAGGGCCAAATCACTGATTCACTGGACTTTCACAGATAAATACTTGCAATATGTATTACATTTAAACATAAAGAATGTTAGACTAATATCTGAGAAACTCGAAACGCCCGATAACACGTCCACTACTGTAGCTTACACAGACGAAAGAGGAAATTTCGATAAGAATATACCATTATCCTGATTAGAATCGCCAGGACTAATAAATTAAACGTTTGGAATGTTAGTTCAGTTATATTTCACTAGATGGCGTTGTCATTGTTAAGAATTTTTTTACTAATTTAAGTACTTTCATCGGCTGTTATAATTCGGTCTAAAAAGTGGATAATAAAATAATAGTTTAAAAAAAAACTAAAAAACACGCTTTTATATTAAATCGGACTAAAAAGTGAAAATTAACTTTTTATTAAAACTAAACGATGAACGAAAAGTATAATTATTATTTAGAGAAAAGCGTGGGTTGCTCAATCTAATTGTACCGATCGAATATTTTCAAGAACTAATGTTATTATGCGTGTTTTTAATTAACACGCTTACATTAGTTTCACCTGTATGTTTGTCAGTAACTTTTTGGGCTCAATTTTGACCCACTTTAAACGGTCAGATTTCATTCAAACTTATCCCATATACCTTATCCCAATATCCTGATAAGAATCGCCAGCACCAATAAATTAAACGTTTGGAATGTTAGTTCAGCTATACGTCGCTAGATGGCGTTGTCCTTGTTAAGATTTTTTAAAATAATAGATATAGTAGGTACTACTTTCATCGGCGGTTATAAAATCAGTTATAAGCACTAAAAAGTGGATAATAAAATAATAGTTTTGAAAAAACAAAAATGCTTTTATACATATTAAATCGGACTAAAAAGTGAAAAATACTTTTTAGTATAGAACCTAAATGATAAAAGAAAATTATAATTATTATGCCTATATATAAAACCTATGTCCTTTCCTAACGTCTAATCAATAGGTATACCAAATTTGTTCAAAATTGATCTAGTTAGTAGTTTTGGAGTTTATTCGTTACAAACATACAAATATTTCCTCTTAATGATATTAGATTATGACCATGTTACCTATTACTATTAAAAACATATCGATATCAGCGCCTTTACCGGTGGTTAATAATCGTAAAATAGTTGTTATTTTACGATATGAATTCTAATGTTTGACTATTTATCATGAAATCGCCGTGCGTTTAGTTCATAACGTCAAACGCTGATTATTCTTTGATCTGGCCAGACTGTGCGCAGCGGGTTATTTTCTATTTCATAAAATGGTCGGCCACATCATGAAGTGCTTCAATTCTAAGATCTTGCCGCGAAAGATCTAGTCCAAATTAAGTATAATTTGCAACTTGTGTTATGGATAATTTACCGCTAGATACAATTTAATGACATGCCTGCACTACAGTCATCATACACTTGGTAATATATTTTTATAATAGATATTAATTAGGTAGGTAGGTACAGACAACAGCGGCCACCGGACGATTGAGGCGATTCGTCCGGTGTTGGGAGGAGTAGGTAGGGCGCCAGCGGGGTAGCCTCACCTACCGCCTGGTACAGGTACTGACCGGACATGGGTGCTTCGGTCACTACCTGTACCGTCAGGGGATTACCTAGTACCCTAGCGTAATCCCCCACAGGCGCGTCGCCCGGTTCACTGTTGTACCGGGCCAGCCCGGGGGCGCTTTGGTGAAATGGCGCACGTACAGTGCGTCGATCCCTAAGCGCCCCCATGAGGGCTTAGGAGGGTACCGGTGGGGTTTAGCAGGTAGTACTGGCGCTGTTCCGCGTCGGTGATCCCTGCACACGTCGCACGCCTGGCCAGCGTGCGGTATGGCCAGTAAATTGGTTCTCCATCGTCAAAAAAAAAAATGATAAAAAAAAGGTACAGACAACAGCAGATAAACCTACTCATAACTTATCAAACTCCAAATTGATTTTCAACCTTAAGCGCGTGTATAATAATAACGCAAAATCGATTGAGACACTTTGTTGGTAGCCCGATGTACTGTTGACTATACCAAGACTGTTATTTACCTGTAGTGTAAGTTTTTTTGTTTAAAATACGCAACTATTGTAGTTGGGTTAAGAGCTCGATTTGTATAGGAAACGTAAATAGCGCCCCTAGCGGAAAGAAGCGCAAATCATGTTTCTCATACAAATTGAGTTCTTAACGCAACTACAATGGTAACGTTGTTTAAACGAATAACCTTACCCTATGAGCTCCTGTGTTACCTATGGTAGTAACTATTGTGAAAAAAATACCCCCCATTATTTTGTTTACCAGGGATCTGTGCCAGCATTATATCTGTATTCTGGAGAGCTATTCCCAACACTGGGCAGGAATGCGGGCGTAGGTGGCGTCACGATATTCGCTCGTATCGCAGCTATGGTAGCACCAACTGTGGTGGATTTGGACAACATATTACCAGACCTGCCTATGATGTTATTGGCTGTTGTTGGGTTTGCTCAACTATTTCTGATTGTGCCGCTGCCTGAAACCAAGGGCTATCCATTGCCCGATACGATAGAACAAGCTGAACACTTCACAAAGTAGGTGCTTGTGTGAATTTTTCTTAGCTATAAAATGGTATTTAAATATTTACTGGGGCTTAGACAAGTGGCAATCGTTTCATAACGATATCGAAATTCGTCATCAATGATGACGAATTTGATGATGACTCATCATAGACCATATTTCTTGGTTATCTACAGCGTCTTTTAGCTTGCACTACCTACTTACTTAGAGCTACGATTGGCCGCGTCAATAAGGTTGTAGGCCGCGTCTTAAGTCGATCCCATACATTTTGTTCTTAGCGAACTTCGTTATCGTTTCTATTTGTTACTTACGAGCTCTGACATACGTAATGCGCTTGAGAGAATATGTGCACCTGTCTACGATATGTGCACATACGTATGTATATACCACAGATATCAATCTAAGGAGATCGGTCGAATCGCCAAGTTCATAGGAAGATCGAGTGTCGCGATCAGCGGCCGTACTACATAACATGGTTCTAGTTGAGCATGCCGTAATGTACACTATTCATTGCGCGCGTCTTAAGGACTGCGAAGCGATGAAAGTTAAAGCACAGCCACAAAGGAGATCGGTCAAATCGCTGAGTTACGTATTGACTTGACTTTATCGGAAGGCGAAGTGGCGGAAATGTATGCCCACATACACTTGTCGCAAGTTAAACGCCGGCTTGGCCTATCTCCTTGTATTATTAAATCTGTGGTATATACCTACAATTTACGATAATTATTTATTATTTACCTCTATCTATAGATAAATACATAATAGTAAGCAAATAAAGTTTTAAAGGTTTATCTACCTGATAGTATATACCTAGAGTACCTACATACATTCGTAGCATCACCGGACGAATGCGTCCTGGATGGGCCCCCTCTAAACCAGTGGTCTAATCTAAACCTAATAGTTATACTAGTGAGTTTTCATGTAAATTTTGCGATTTTGTTCATCAAGAGGAAGAGAGTATTTTTGCAATCTTGGTAGTTTTCTTGTTAAATAAAAATTAATAGATAAAAAAGTATACATAGTTTTTGAATAGAGATAGGTATTACTTATTGACTAAGTAGACATCATTAATAGTTTTACTTTCAGAAAAATATTGGGAAAGGACCATCACGATGAACGGCAAACAAAATTAGATCACACGTGAAGTAAAAAACGTTGAATATAAATAAATCTACACAACATCGTAGTCTAAAATCTTCAATATTGAATACGGTATAGTATAGTTAATTTTAGCTTACTGAATATATTATTTTTGTGCATATTTATAGAGAAATATTTCAACAATTAATGTAAATCCGTCGAAGGTTTATTTTATCTAAGTAAATCAACACGCAACATAAATAAATGCATATTTATTTCAAATATTTTTAATGAGTTCAGAATATACAGAAATGCCCAAACTCTAAATACATACAATCTACTATATTAATGTAATAGATAATATACTTAATTATATAATATAAAGAGCAATGACTTTTGTTCGCATTCATTGCACAAATATTTGTCATTCATTCGCAGTTCCCAGGATTCGACCCCGAGTTCCAAGCAACTCGGGGTCGAATCCAAGTGTCTGTGTACCTAGGTAGCGAAAACCAGTACCTATACGCAAAACATTCAACTTTATTTGAATACATGTCACACACACGACAAAAATATTTGATTATTACCTTTTTGCACCTAGGTAACTTTTTTGTTTGCGAGGAGGTCAAATGTAAGTTACGCATCGTCCCTGCGGGATGCTGTCAACGGCAGGGGATATATGGGACTCGAGGTAAAGTCGTTTCCTCCCTACCTACTAAACATCCTCCCCGGGTATAACGGGACGGCTCAGGCTCTGCACAACACAGGGCCGTCACCAGCGCTATGTACCTATCTACGGGTAAGGTTATTGGCCTTATCGCGTATTACCCAAATCCACTTGCCCAAATCCAAAAAGCTTCAGTTCCGTTTTTATAGCAATTTGACAGCTGTCAAAACGTAAGGGAATGTTAACGCTTTGTCTCTACGTTCGTAAATAACGATTCAAGGGCAGTTTCTCCAGAGTTCTTGTTGTAATAGTCGAGTTGAGACTATATTTTTAACTCGACCTAACCGTACAATTTATTGTTAGTTACCCACTAGATACATTTTTCACTTGACTTTGAACAAAATGCGTAATCCCGAGAAAGCCATGAATTAAGAAATGCTTTAAGGTCGTAGCACACATATCAGCTCGGAAAGAGAACGCCTCTTCTTTTACTGTTAACGATACGGAACGGCGGCTACGGAACGTAACACATTGATAAAAAGTGGAGATACGGTTCCGTTCCCTCCCTTTTCGAGCCATATCAGCTCGAACGGATCATTTTCACAGATGATGTACCTATTTCTGTTGCCGCTATAACAACAAATACTAATAAACAGAATAAAATAAATATTTAAGGGTGCTCCCATGCTACAAACGTGATTTATTTTGCTTATTTTTGCTCGATATTGATAACGGCAACAGGTATAACGCTTGAAATATTCACAGAATATTTAGTTTTCACTTTTTACACATCTCGTCTCCTCTCAGCTTCAGTGGATACTATAATATGTGGCATACTTCTTCTATATCTCATCTTCAGTGAAACACAAGTTTACTTCATGTACGCTGTTTATTGAATGTTCTCATAAAAACTTATTATAAATTACAACTAATATTAATAGATACGTCAGCATAACGTGACTTACGTTTCCATGCGAAACTCTGTTAATATTATTTTATATCGCATATTTGCTGAATTGGCAACATACTTCATCTCCCCCGAAAAAGATGGATCTTATACCCCTTCCACAAAGGGGAAAAATGTAGTAGGTAACGTAAGTTCGCTATATGACATTTTTTTTTTTCATAAATTCTAATACAATAACTTGATCAAGAAAATAAAATTAATTGTTAAACAAATTTGTATTATTTTTATGAACTATAATCTCTATGTTATTTTTCAAAATTTTTACATTTGGAGATAAGTCTTCTAACACTTCAAAAGGTCCTTGATATACATTATCTAATTTATGACCTGATTGATTTTTTAACAATATAAAATCTCCTTTTTTATACTCTAAAGAATTTTTATTTTTATCGTACATTATTTTTCTTAAGTGCTTACTCTCTAATAGATTATTTTTCGCATCTAAGTGAGCCTTTTGTAATCGGTATCTTAATTCAAGAGGATAATCGCCAAAATTATACAATGGTTCAACAGATTTTTGCAAATTATTTGGTAAGTTACACAATTTTCCAAAAACAAGTTCATGTGGGGTATATTTTGTCTCTGTATGTACTGTTGTGTTAAATGAAAAACACAAAAATGGAAGCCAATCACTCCAATTACTTTTATTATTTTCACATTGAATCCTGAGATAAGCACCCAAGTGTTTATGACTGTTTTCAAGGGATCCTAAAGTTTCGTGGTGGTAAGGAGTCGAATTTAGTTTGTTTATACCTAATAACTTACAGGTCTCTGTCATAACAGATGACATAAACTCTTTACCTTTGTCGGTAATAATTTCACTAGGAATTCCATAGCGTAATACAAAATTGTTTACAAAAGAACTAGTCACTGTAACTGTATCCTTTGTTTGTAAAGGATAAGCTTCTATAAATTTACTTAGGTCACACTGGACAGTTAAAATATATTTGTTATTATAATTATCTAAATCTAAAGGGCCCATAATATCTAAACTTACGCGTTGAAAAGCTGTATCAGCAGTTGTGGTTATAACCATTGGTTCTTTAATTTTTTTGTTTGGATATTTGTGTAATTGACAACTTTTACACTTTTTGACGTAATTGTTTACGTCATTACTAATGCCTGGCCAGAAATAATAATTTTTGATGTTATTTAACATCCTATTAGCACCAGCGTGTCCGCTAGTGGGCAGTAAGTGAAAGTCATTCAAAATAACTTTTTTTTCATCCTCGTCATATATTTTCATTACATCTCTAGTAATTAGAAACCGCGGTGCACCTAATTTCTTTGTCTCGCGCAATAACTCTTTCATAAAATATTCATTTTTCTTATTTTTAATTACTAGTAATTCTTTTATATCGATCTTTTTACATAGTTGTTCTAAATCCCTCGCTAACACCTTGAAGGTCGATGACGATCGGGTATTTAGAAATATCGCTGACTGTGACGGTACAAAACAACAATGCTTAGCGCTCAAGTTAATATTGTCGACATATTCTAAACATTTCTTATTAAAATTATCAGTCATAATAAGTTCTATAATGTCATTTGGTCGTTTAAGAATTTCCACAGCTCCAGGTTGATCAGACCTGTGGCTGGTGGACGGTTGTATGGTCTGTCTATAATCAGTTTCCATAGTCTCGTTATCTAACTTCCTACGTTGCGCTCTTGTCAGTACGCTTACGACATTTTCACGCATTTCTTTCAATTCTTTACACGTCATTGGAAGTCGACTTAACGCATCTGCAGCTGCATTATCTCGACCTCTAATATACTCTACCTCAAAGTCGTACTCCTCTAAGTATAAACGAAATTTTATTAACCTGCTCGATGGGTCATTTAAACTAAACAAATATACTAGTGGTTTGTGGTCGGTACAAATTTTAAACTTCTTTCCGTATAGATAAGGTCTAAAATGACGGACGGCCCAAACTATTGCTAATAATTCAAGCTCGATTACGGGGTACCTACTCTCAGCGGGTTTTAAGTTACGGCTCGCGTATGCTACAACTTTTCCATTATTGTTCATTAAAATGGCTCCGATACCTTGTTTACTCGCATCTGTTTGTAATTTAAAAATATTATTTTCGGAAAAATCTGGATATTGAAGTACAGGTGGATTAATTAGGGTATTTTTTAAGTTATCAAAAGCTTTTTGACATTCCGACGTCCATTCGAACTTTACACCTTTTCTACATAAAATATTTAATGGATAAACAATGTTGGCAAATAGCGGAATAAATCTCCTATAATAATTAGCAAATGCTACGAAACGTTTTATTTCGTCAGCTGAAGTAGGTGTTGGAAAGTTTTTTACTGATTCTATTTTTCCTGGATCTGGAAAAATACCATCTGATGTAATTTTATGGCCTAAGTAAACTATTTCGCGTCTCAAAAATTCACATTTCATCGGATTTAATTTGAGATTAACTTTCCTTAATTGATTTAGTACGCAAATTAAATTTTGATTATGATTGTCTAAGCTATTTCCTATGACTACGCAATCGTCAAGGTAAATAAAACATTTTTTATAATTTAATCCTGCCATTGCTAATGTCATGAGTCTGGAGAAAACACTGGGACTTGTCTTAAGACCCATAGGACAACGTTTCATTTGATACTGTTTACCTACTGAAAACGCTGTACATTGACGTGAATTTTGGTCCAAAGAAAGTTGATACATCTTATTAATACTAAAAGAAGTATATTGTCGCGACTTTTCATTTAAATTTAATTGATAATAAGATTGTGACAAATCTAATTTCGAAAAATAAATGCTCCCAGATAGCGAATCTAATATTTCGGTGATATTAGGCAGTGGGAATTTGTCGTCTTGAATTCTGTTATTTAAATGGCGATAGTCAATTACTAATCTCCATTTTTTCTCATTTGATTTATCAGCTTTTTTTGGGACCAATAAAACAGGACTGGACCATTCCGATACAGTCTCCTCAATAATGTCATTATTAAGCATTTCTTGTATTTGCTTATCGACTTCTTGTTTCAATGAGTGTGGAATTCTATAAGGCTTAGTGTACACTGGTGCCACATTATCTTTCAAAGTAATTGAATGTTCCATTAAATTGGTTACTGTTAATTTATCGCCGGGCAAATGAAACACGTCGGCGTATTTCGCGCATATTTTTTCTATCTCTATTGTTTCCTCCTTATTCAAATAAGTTAAATCCAGCAAATCAAACAGTGTTTTTACACGTTGTGTTGATTTGTTTTCTTCATCAAAATGGCAAACTTCGTAATTATGTAATGGGTAAATATCTAAGTTAGATAAGTCCAAAGTAACTTCTTTATCTTTGGTATTTAAGATTCGGACAGGAATATAACCGTTTTTTTGTTTTACTATAATTCCTGCAATAAAGACTCCGTCTTGTATTTCCTTTGCTAGTGTAACGCTATCCCCGTTTGCACTGCATGGAATGTATTTAATCATTTCACAACGCGGTGGAATTACGTGTGTGAATGAGTCATCACAATTTATATTAATGGATATTGTTTGATTATCTTTTGATAATTGCAAACATTTCGTTTTGTAATCAATTACTGCATTATACATTTTGAAAAAATTTTCACCTAAAATTCCATCGGCTTCACATGATAGATTTTTAAAAACGTGAAACTTTTGGGTAAAAATTATATTACTAAACTCTAAATCTAAGTAAATATAACCTTCTGAAACTAATTTACCACTTACTCCTTTTATAGTTAATTTATCATGACAAAGCTTATCTATATAGCTAGTATTGCTTAGCCATTCGTATTTTAAAACACAGAGGCTAGCTCCGCTATCAACTAACAAGTTAATTTTACTATCACTTATACTCATAGTCACTACGCTATTCATATTATAATTAAAAATAAAATGCTCATTTAATTTAGGAACGAAAAAACTCGGCTTTATCAGGTGCATTGTTATTATCATTGCGCTCTGATGTTACGTCATCATGTTGTGTATGCTGCACTCGAGAGAAATTTTGCCTCAGTGCATTATTCCTGTAACCTGGCCTTGACCATGATGAGCGTGCTAACCATGTACCTCGATTGTGACCGCGTGTCAATCTATTATGATACGTCATGGGTTTCGAATTGCCTTGTGAATTATTAGTCGGGTACAAGTTACTCTGATTATTTCTGTAGAAATTATTTTGTCTATTTGTATTTACATATTTATTAGCGTTCGTGAAACGTTTATTATATGCATTGTATGAATTGACATTATAAGAACGTCTTAATTTCATAACCTGGTCTTCGCTGGGCGACATTGTTTGTTCATCCACAGCGGACCGTATGGCGTCTGGAAGAGACTCAAACTGACGCGAGGCTATTATTGTGCTAAGACGGGTATCAGACAGGCCATCGGCAAAACGCTTTATAGCAGTTTTTTCATTCAGGGGACGTAATACCTCGTATTTACTATCGTCTCCGTCTGCCTGTGCAATGGTCAAATTAACAAATAATTGTTCTAGGTCTTTGCCGAAATTTTCTATTGACCTATGGCCTTGTTTTGATGTAAATAACTGACTTTGAAGCGATACAGGTGATTTTTTCTGAATTAAAAATTTACGCATATCCGATATTAATGTATCTACATCTTGGTAACTTGATTTTAAGCGAAGCTTAGAGCTAGCTGATAATCTAGTTTTTAGAACAAATTGAATTAGTTGAGTGTGTGAGTCATTGTTGATCATGGTTTGATATAACTGAATTCCATCAATAAGCTGTAAAGTGACACTTTCAGGGCCAGTCATGACGGGCAGCAGTGCAATTGCTGTTTTTAAATCAAAAGAAGACATTTTTACGGCTTCTTTTTTCTCTTTGGAAAATAAACTAATAATTTTATTGTATAAGCTATTTATATCATTAATTGTAGTGTTAATTTCCGTTTGACATTCGGCGCTTATCTCACCAGTCTCAATTTTTCCCTTTATACTAGACAAAATATACTCCAATTTATTATACAAAAAATTACATTCTTGATATTTTAACTGGGCTTGTTCGGAACTTTCTCTTCGAAGGGGGCCTATTTTTACTAAATAGTTTTTTATTTCTTTTAGCCCATTAAAAATATTAATTAGCTCACGTAGTGGCATAACTTCTAAAATTAATACATTATCTAAGGTAGTTATTTAAAAGTAAATTATGAATTAAGCATTATTAGGAAAGATTCTTTTAACAAATTATTAATTAAATTTGACTTACTTAGGTATTTCTAAAATGTACCACGTGGTTTTTGATGTAGGGCATGGCATGGTCGCGCCGCGTGGTCCGCTCGTGTCGCCGCGTGGAGGCCGGGTCCTATTTCTTGTGCGCTGCGCAGAACCGCATGCCGCGATGGGTCACGTGTGCTGCTGCTCCTGGCCGTGGGTAGGGCTGCGGGGTGGGCCGGGCTATACCCTGGACTCCGATCCTATGCTCGTGGGCCGGGCTATACCCTGGACACCGGTCCTCTGCTTACTGGACTGCTACTCTTCTATATATAGTATAATATGCGGGGTACTTTCTCCTAGTTATAGGTCCTGGCGAGAGATTGTGCTGATGGTGACGGCATTTAGCTCTTTCCTTAGGGCTTTGATGGCGGACTTACGACATTTTTTGTATGCGTAAAAAATGACGCTTGCGGATATGATGACCACGAGGGCAATCAACAAAATTTCGGAAGTGCCGCTTCTGGTGGCTCCCTGTTGACTTACTGCGGCGTTTGCTTCCCCATTAGCATTTTGTGCTATTACGACTTCCTCCTTTGAATAACTCTTCCCCATGATTTTTTTCGTTGGTCCTCCTATTCATCTATTGCTTGAGTCTTCAAATCTTATCTGTTTTTTCTTCTAGTTTTTCCAATCTTCGGTAATGCAAATCTTCTTTCTTCTTAGTAGATTATTTTTCTTCTTAGATTCTTCTGGCTAAGGGTCGCCATATAATATGTGGCATACTTCTTCTATATCTCATCTTCAGTGAAACACAAGTTTACTTCATGTACGCTGTTTATTGAATGTTCTCATAAAAACTTATTATAAATTACAACTAATATTAATAGATACGTCAGCATAACGTGACTTACGTTTCCATGCGAAACTCTGTTAATATTATTTTATATCGCATATTTGCTGAATTGGCAACATACTTCAATACCACCGAGCGGAGATATATCATATTTGTATTGCGCGATCGAACTAGCGGAGATGTGAGCTGTGCCTTGCAAGCTGGCGCCGGCAAGCGAAGTACGCATCCCGCGCTCAGCTTTGGTGGATACACCTTTGTTGAAAAATATCTCTTCTAATCTCCGCTTCCGCACGTTTCCGCATTGGAGTCCGTGCCTGGGGGCTTCCATACAACAGACATGATTTTTGCCGTTGTACGGAATACTTCGTGCGTGAGTCCGACTCGCACTTGGCCGGTTTTTTTCCCCACTAATATGCATTAATCAATTATTTTTCGAATGAAGACGACGATTACTTAGGAAACAGACGACACCGATACCGATTTCCCGGATATGTGTGAATACGGGTGTCGGATGGTACGTCGCTGACGGGAATTCTGAAACGGGCAACTCGGAACTCGGATAGCCTTGAGAAGGAAATGTGTCAACAGAACAGCCCTTAAGTGTGCTACGATGTAATAAAACCCCAGGAAAGACATGAGTACCTAGGTACATAAGTGCCTTTTGCTCGATTAGAGCATCAAGCAGCTTGAGCAAGGAAATCTTTCGAACGTGCTTAATTTCAAATACCTCCCGCCTGGGAATGCTTTAAAAACACTATCTATTTTCTGATATAATAAGATTAGTTTTGTTGCGCAAAAACAGCGGCAGTTATTAGTCAGATTGATTTCAGTCTTTGCATAAAATTTACAGTTACCGAGTCACGTATTGACGCTGACTGACAACAGTGAAAATTATTCATAACTCACTTAAATAATAAACGGGTATTATTTCTTTAACAGGAAACGGAGGGAAATGCGTACTTTCGGATTATGATTGAGAAGACTTCTTTAAAAATAAATTTTGGATTATATTATAAATAAGGCCCGTACTGAGAACGCTCCATTAGAGCGCGGATTTAAGAGAGTATTTACACGTACAAACAAACACAATAACAACGACAACATGAGAGCCAATTTGTATGGAAATGAATAGTTTAATTCACATAGATCACATCTTGCCATCGAGCGAACCGTATAGATAGCGTGTACCGATCACTTCACAACAAACTGGCCACCTTGCAAAAATAAACAACAACGACAACATTTTGTAACCACAATGCAACTGCAAAATGCTGCAGCGTCGTATTCATACAGCGCTATTGCTCAACTACTTTTTATCGCTGCGATCGATGTGGCGTGATGGGTGATACGGAATGATATTAAATATAATATCATTGGTGCTACGTGTGAATACTCACTTAGTATTTGCTATTTAAAATAACTCTTTTATTAACTTTAGATACACAATGCCGTAAATGTCATCTTTGGCCAACAGCATCGAAAAAATTAGGTAACAAAACTATGTAAATCTTAAGAATAGTCTTACCTTATATTGGTAAGTAGTTTACTTATTTATTATATTCCCTTATGATTTTGCAACACGGAGTTAATTATGTGCCTATGTAGTCTAATAATAATATGTGATAGTAAATTGAATTTAAAAAGTTCTAAGAAAAACTATTTTCCTATTCCAGTAAAGTGAATATCATGGAATCTGCACAGTATTCAGTACCTATATACATTATGATATATTCTGGACCAGACTGAGAGTTTATATCAATATCCACTGGACTGTTTTTAAATTTTATTAAGATTTAACCACTTGTTCCTATTTGATAACCCAGTTTGATAATTGGTATTATATATGGAAAAGTAATTCTTCCTAACGAAACCGGTTATCAAAATGGGACTATTTTTTTCTTCATAGAGAACTGTTATTTTATTTGGTTTTCTATGAGGAAGAAAGACTTATCTTCCTATCTTACCTGATTATCAAAATAGACTTTGTTTTTCTTGTAAAAAAATAAGTAGGTTAGTAAATGTACTTTAAATTAAATCTTTTTATTACATCAATTCTATATCTTAAATTAAATGAATAGTCACCACATCAGTATTAATATAGCAACCAACAGCACATTTTCCTAAATAAATGAAAGATTTAAGTAGAAATACATTTTATTGATAAGTTTTCTACAAGGAAAATTAAAATCCTATTGATAACCGGATTATCTAAAAAGAATTATCTTTCCTTGTATAAAACCAGTAATCAAACTTCTTGTCAACGAGTAAGTGCGCATTCACAAAGCAGTCCATTTCACAGGTTCGTTTTATGATATGCATTTTTATTTAGCGACGGCGTATGTAGTTGAATGAGGAAGTTCACACACACAACTGTATTCCAGATAGGTGCGGTGAGGTATCCTCCAGTAGCTAAGTATCCGTTAAAAACGATCCTGTAAATACGGACTTACTGTGTGGACACACCCTAACAAGGGGATTTAACTTAGGTTAGCATTAGCTACAAACATTTGGTGCTGAAGTATTGACGCAATCCAATATTAATGTAGATTACATGTATACATTAGAGTGCTACAGATGGCTGCGGGTCCCAATAGACAAAACTTTTCACATTTTACTATCTAAGTATACCAACCATTCCAGTGTTGGTGTTTAAAGTTTGACAGTTTATCATAGCCTGACATGCAGTCATCTGTACATAACTTACAGCTATCAATACATTTTACAGTTTTTATTTTACCATAGAAAAATTAAGTCTGAACATGAGATCTAGAAACAATGTTTGTTTATATACATAAATTAATTTAGTTGTACTATATAAAATGCATTGTAGCCTTTTGAATTACAAACAAAATAACTTAATCATCTTTCTTAACTGTAGTTTTACTTTTTATGTTCTCAATCCTGTGTAATAATGTTGGATGTGAATGATACCAAGCAGAATACAGTTTATCATAAATGGGATAGTCCAAATTGTCTTTCCCTAGCTTAATAAGTGCCGATCTCAATTCATTGGGATAATTTAATGACACTGCAAAATTATCAGCTTCAAACTCGAATTTTCTGGACAAAGCAGTAATAAAGAAAGACAATATAGAATTGTATGGAGCTAGTATCATCTGCAGAACTACAATTAGACCAATAATAACAGGTTCTTGTTCCGGAGGAAAACCAAGGGCCGAATACAGAGTAGAATACTTGAATAATAAACCAAATGCAGTAAAAAGCAGGAATAGGTTTACTTCAGTCAAAGCTATTGACTTGTAAATATGGCTGCAGCTCCAGTGCCCCAGTTCATGTGCAAGGACACCCAATATTTCATTTTCAGTACATCCAGTTGTCTTCTTTTTCTCTTCATCATATTTCTCTAGCAATGTGTCAAATAAGACAATCCTTTTAGCCCCAAAGAGACCACTGAAGTATGCATTACTATGTGCAGACCTTTTAGAACCTTCGACTATGTAAACTTGAGACAGGGGGAAGTTAAGTCTTGATGCTAAGTTTTCAATACCTTGCCTTAGTGACCCTTCTGGTAAAGGAACAAACTTGTCAAACAAGGGAGCTATTACTGATGGGTAAATTGTTAACAGTATTAATGTTGCTAATGTGGTGAATAGCCACAGCCACATTACAAACATTTTGCCACCTAGCATTGTAATGTAAATTGCTGCAGATATAATGGGCAAGGTAATTACAAGGCTTAGCAATAAGGATTTGATTTGATCCTTCACAAAAAATCCTACAGTTTGTTTGTTAAAACCATGCTTTTCTTCAAGTACAAAGATGCCATAAATAGTAAATGGCATGTTAACTACAAAGTTGAATAGAGTTACAAATGTCATGAACACACAGCTTATAAGTATTTCCCTGTCTGGTGTTATATTAAATACTTCTCCTATTTCTTCAGATTTTTGCCACGCTGAGTAAATCCATCTGTTGTAGAGAATTGCAGTAGTTAATATAATACTATAAAATTCTTTGGTTATTTTGAATTTTGATTTATCAATTCCATAAAGTCTTGCTTTTTTGAATGAGTCTTCATTGAGCATCTCTTTCATGTCATCTGGAATGGTGTTGTTTGCGTTGTAGATCTTCAACTGAAATGAATAATGCAACTAATTTAATGACATAATTAATGAGTCTATGTTAACATTAAATTAAACAAGACTTCCTCTATACTACATTTACGAGAAAGTAAAAATGTGATTGATATTATCCACTACTCCCATTTGGTGTCACAAATTGTCTTCAGTCATAAGTCCATGCCCCCATATGGATTCACAAATTAATACATTTTAAATGACGAAATATTGGACTGGATGTGTTAATAGGGATTGGATTTTGGTTTAGACTTATAAGTTGGTAAATTTATTTCAAAAATACAAGTAGATGTGACAGGAAAAAAATTACCCTTGTATGGGGGACTGTGAATGTGTAAAAAGTTGAAATAAATGTATAGAAATGAATTTGTAAGGATTTTGAAAATAATATGAGGTGAGGATGTTGTATTCACGAATTTGTTTTGTAAAAATTGCAGATAGTGAACTACTTACATCATAAAATATAATTAATTACTGACCAATTTATTTGGTATATTGATATACAAAATGTTTACATTCTATCAATATTCTAGTATAATAGTAGCTATCTGTATTGTAAATATCACATTTTTACAACTCATTACTAGGAAGGAAAAAAAAATAGTTTGTATTGTTCATAAGAAGATTATTATTATTTACATACTTGACTTGTAATTATGTATTCTAACCCAATCAACAACAATTGGAGAAACAGGTCATTGAAACATCATAATGTTTCAGGTATAGTTAGGTGTATAATATATTTACACTTTTAGCATAATATGATTTTTAAAATGTTGTCATCATGTAATTTATTAAGAAACTTAAAAATTAAATATATAACAATCATTGAATATAAATCCCCATCAACATATAAGGACAGATGGGCACCCTCCCTTACTGCATCAAAATTAGTGAATATAATAAATAAATGTTATAAAGTACATAGGTAATAAGTATTCATTAGCACGCCATCAACATTTGTATTTTTGTGTGCTCATAGGTAGGGGCTTCACTCTGATTTAGCGAATTTGACCCAGCTTTATTTAAACGAGTCACTTATAATACATATTTTATGCATGCATAGATTTAAGTATACCTGAACTGCCAAGATGTTTGAGAGTGTAACATTTGGTAGTTGATTGGTTTACTGAAGGATTGTTAATTTTTGGGCATGATAGCCTTTATGGGTAGCAGGCAGGATGGCAACCTGTTTCTATTTTGGGGGTATTGTATGGCCCTCATTGCGGGATGTGGCTTTGAGTGTAACCGAATGTTACTTGAAGGTCTGCTCGACTCCTTTTGCGATTGTGAACGTGAATATATATATAAGTAGTTATGTACTATATTTCCGGTCTCCATTGTTTCGCTATGAGTTTAAAATTACTATTATGAAATTGATAATTTGTTAATAACCTATAACCATATTTACCTGACGCAACGATAGATACAATTCCCATAGGTATTCAACCCATGAGAATATTAGTATCAAATACACTACACTATCTTCATTTATTATAGACATTTTAGTTACTGTTTATAACCTTACAAATACGCAAAAAATTATGTGAATAAATTACACTACACTGTTATCTCAAATAAATCAGTTCACAGATTCACAGATTAGAGAGTTTTTTTTTTTTTTTTTTTTTTTTTTAGTTAAATTTTCCCTGTTACAGGACGGCAAAGGGATCTAGCCCATACAGCCAAGTCTTTAGTTTCATCTTGTTTCTTGATTTTTTTGCATTAAAATGTGGGTGCCACACTTTTTAATGCATCTAGGGAGTGCTTGGCGAGAAATGCATGGTACAGACCTCATGATGGTGACTGATGAGAATTGTATAGTGGGATTTCCAACCACTATACAATTCTCAACGCCACATACACAAAACCTTTATTTCAATGATTCCTCATAACTGTTCGTCAACACGGATGCTTATGCAACAAAACGACACCACTTTCACTGCACAAAATCCACTCCGAAGCAATTTTGAATCATCGAAATAAAGATCGACATCCAGACGCCATGATTACCCGCCAAACACTCAGTTTTTTTTTTTTTTTGGTAAAATTTTCCCTATTACGGGACGGCAAAGGGATCTAGCCCATACAGCCAAGTCTTCAGTTTCATCCTTTTTCTTGATTTTTGCATTAAAATGTGGGTGCCACACTTTTTAATGCATCTAGGGAGTGCTTGGCGAGAAATGCATGGTACAGACCTCATGATGGTGACTGATGAGAATTGTATAGTGGGATTTCCAACCACTATACAATTCTCAACGCCACATACACAAAACCTTTATTTCAATGATTCCTCATAACTGTTCGTCAACACGGATGCATATGCAACGAAACGACACCACTTTCACTGCACAAAATCCACTCCGAAGCAATTTTGAATTATCGAAATAAAGATCGACATCCAGACGCCATTGTTTCCCGCCAAACACTCCGATTAGAGCGTAGACACAGAAAACTATAGACTGCTGGACATTCTTTATTTCACTTACACTAGAAAAGGATGCTCATATACGCGTAGCTGATGAAAAAAAGAGACAAAGTGAATCATTTTTTGTCCCTCACTGCGTGGCCGGTTTTTTCAAGGCCAGCAACTCAGTTGCTAAACAAACTTTGACGTTTCTTGCGGGTGACAAACTAATTATTACGTTTTTGGTTTGTTTCTTCAAATATGAATAACTGTTTTGTGCTATTTATGTGCCTGAAGGTGGTTATGTACAGAGTGCATCTTTAGAAAATGGTGCGGTGCAGCATAATAGGATGTAAAAGTGATAGTGCGAGAAAAATTAGTGAGTTGTCTTTTCATTCGTAAGTAGCCATTATTCCCGACTATTTTACTTATTTATCATCGTTAAATATCCTAATTTTAGTTTATTTTTAACAAATGATATCAAGACTCATCATGTTTTTGATAAATACGTGAGATTTTAAATATTTTTGTTAACATAACCTCTCAAGTCAGTACTGCTAGTTTTTTGGTAAAAATTTCCCTAAAATAAGGCAATATTCTTAATTGTCAATTTAAGGGTATCTTGTATTGTCATTTTTAGATTTCTTGGTGATCCTGAGCTGAGTAGTTTGTGGATTGCGGCTACCAAAAGAACAGATTGGATCCCAAAACCTAGTTCAAAAATATGTAGTGAACACTTTGATAAAAAACTACTACGGAAGAAAGGGAATAGACATATCTCAATCCTGACGCTGTTCTTAATATGGTAATAATGTATTCAGTTAAAAATAACTTAATGATTTCTTAACAATTAATATACAATTTAAGAATAAACGCAGTAACCGGTAGGGTTACTCAGTTTATGCTTAAGTTGTTTGTCCATCCTCAATCACAGTTCAAAACAATTCGCTATTTATTTATAAAGTATATTGTTAAAGAAAATATCTATCACCTTACAGATTTTGCACATCCCAATATTGTTCAGCCGATGGAAGTGGAAAATTGTGAAATCATGTGTCATGAAAGCCCAATTACAGATTGTGTAAGCAATGAAATTTTACACACATTAAATTTGTCTCATAATTATTTTTAATGTTTATATACATTTTATTTTTTACCAGAATGAATCTGATGTTATCAGTTGCACAGCAAGCACATCTGTGTCATCAATGGTGAAAAAAGGTTTGAGTGTTTTAAATACTCAAAATTCACCAGGAGCAGTTAATATTGTAAGTAATCTCTTCATTCACAAAAATATGATCACTATTTTTCTCTACAAATAAATATACATATTAATGTATTTTAATTTTTAGATGGACGAATCTTATGTAACAAGTATTACAGCAAGCAACATCTGTATCTTCGATGGTGAAAAAAGATTCAAGTGCTTTAAATACTCAAAATACACCTGGAGCAGTTAAGACTGTAAGAAATCTTATCATTCACATACAAATGTTCAGTATTTTTCTTCTCAAACAAATATACATGCTCCTAATCTGTTGTTGATGATGATTAGATAATAAATTTATACTCAGCAATAATAATTGTTATCAAGTAAGTTTCATGGAACTAATCAATATTTTGATTTTTAGAGTTCATCTCCTGACTATACCCTGCGAACATTAAAAAGGAAATGGAAAACTGAACAAACAACATCTGAGCAACTTTTGTTAATAAAATACTAATTATAAAAAAAAAACTCGACTGCATGAAATTACCACTCAAAAGTGTACCACTCAAAAGTTACAAACATACACTCAAATAACATAACCCTCCTTCGGGGGTAGTTGGGTAAAAATATCATATACTGCTTTTCCACCCTGCAGTTTCAAAGGAGTAAAATGTTTCACTCAATTATAATGTAGCATTCTAATGGTGAAAGAATTTTTGAAAAAGAAACAATACTTTGTGTTTATTCGTTACAAACATACAAAAAATAAAATATTTCCAGCATCTAAAATCGTGTAATATTTTGTAATAAATACATATCTAATTTGGCAATGTCTTAGGCTAAGCAAAAAGGGATAACTTATAAATTACTTATTTTGTATGAAAAGTTACTTGTGAGTGTTTGTAAATTGTAATTAGTTAATATAATTAAAATATCCTATTATATTTTAGATTGTTTTTATTTTATTACCAACAATACTCCTTTACTATACGGGCAGTTTTAAAGAGACAGCCTTTTCATTATTACTTTCTCGTACGTAGTAAACAGGAAGTCTTGTAATCGTCAAAAAATTCGACCTCGAGATTTTGACGGATTTACACGTTTTGCACCTCCCTGAGTCCAAAAATACCGTTTTTGAAATTGTTGTCTGTGCGTTAGCACGATAACTCGAGTATGCTTTAACTTATTGCATCCAAATTTAACATACGTGTATGACATTAAAATATAAGGTTTCTATCAATTTTTGAGCCATCGATCACAAAAGTTAAGCAACCAAGTTCGCGGTCGGTACTCGGATGTGTGATCAAAATTTAACATGCATGTATGACATCAAAATATAAGGTTTCTATCAACTTTTGAGTCGTTTTCGGTATAGCTACGAGAAAGTCAAGGGGAGATCACTTCCGATTTTTTGTACAATTATTTGTAGTTTTTCCTTTCTTCTATGTTTATTTCCATGTTCACAGGCGAATACTTAGCAGAATTAGGTATTCCTTTGAAAAATGCATGTTATCTTGAAGTAAATATATAAATCAGTACCTACCATTACTTACATTACTAAATATTTAATTTATCCGCACGCATTCAATTCATAAGATTTATCCCCGATGTTTGGAAACTAGGTATGTATTTGTCATGTCAGTTCTAACAATGGATTATAAAAAGTTTCCTAGTAATATTTTTAACATGTAACTACCTACTAAGTATTAGCATGTCAGTTTTTTGTATACAAAAAGGGAACAGAGAGTATTGGGTAAGTTTATCCTTACCTGGCAACTCTAAATCTAGTATGTACTTTTTTTTCTGTCCCTTTCAGCGACACGCTTATTAGCTGTCTTAAGCAGCGTCCCCACTAGAGCCGCGCGGCTTTATGGGGCCGCGCGGCCCGGCCTCGCGAGGCTTATTTGTTTTATTGCAACGCGTCCTCACTATAAAGAGCCTCGCGGCCCGCCATGCGCAGCTGTTTTCGAGATGTACGAAGAAGAAGACGTGACTTAGAAGATTGTGAATCTTCTTATCGACTTGACCTTTGTCTACTTCAAGAATTGTAGCAATCTCTATCAGCGCATTGTTTCTTTTGTTTTTATTTTTAACCGACTTCAAAAAAAGAGGAGGTTCTCTATTCGACTGAATGTTTTTTCTTTGTATGTATGTTTCGCGATTACTCCGTCAATTATGAATCGATTTTGGTGATTCTTTTTTCCTTAGGAAGGTCATACTTCAGAGGTGGTCCCGTATAAATTATACTGAAATTGGATGAGTATTTTTTTGTTGAAATGGTAATTTCATTGGGGATTAAATAATGATATCATCCACGAACACAAAAATAATGACAATTTTTTTTGAACTTGCTATTACCTAATATGTAATAGTGAAATTTCAGTTAGTAGGTCCAATAGTCAACACAAAATCTATGACAAATTATTTTGAACTTAAGTTAAATAACTAGGTTCTCTTCAAGTTTTAATGCTTCATAGTTCATTAAAACTATACCATTCATGAATGTGGGCATTTGTAATGAGCTATGGGGCTGATACGTTATATTATTTGTTAACCGACTTAAAAAAAAGAGGAAGTTCTCTATTCGTCTGTTTTTTGTGTGTTTGTTACCTGATTACTCCGTCAATTATGAGTATTATGACTCGATTTTAATGATTCTATTTTTAGGTACGTCACGATCAGAGATGGCCCGTATAAATTGTATCTATATAAATTCGACTCTTTTTGAACAAATCATTAATAACAAAAAAAAACGTTTTAGTTAAAGTTTCCGTTAAGTTTAAATGAGCGCTTAGTAGGCCTATTCATTTTCAATAAAATATACTTAATTTCCACTTAGATTTTATAAAAATAAAAACAAAAGAAACGATGCGCTGATCGAGATCGCTACAATTCTAGAAGTAGGCAAAGGTCAAGTTGATAAGAAGATCCATAATCACACAGCCATTAATTATCACATAAAATCACATTACCCATTATAGGCGCTTCTATGGAAATACAGTCAGCCAAGGTAGGCGCTTAACATATTTAGATTGTAGCGATCTCGATTAGCGCATCGTTTCTTTTGTTTTTATTTGTATTAAAATAATTCCGACAGTCCCATAATAAAGGCGCTCTCTGTATAAATCAATTAATAAAAGAGTATTATCGTCGGTCCACTCCATTTTGACGCGAAAGACACACAACTCGATGTAGCGGCTGTCACTAGCGCACTGATCGGCCGCGCGGCCCGTCCTCACCTCCCAGAGCCGCGCGGCTTTCTTTGAAGTAGACCGACAACCGCCGGGTCACGCGAGGCCGGCCGCGCGGCTCCGTATGGCCGCGCGGCTCAGGCCTCGCTCACGTACACACTCACGAGGCTCGGCCGCGCGGCCGGGCCTCATGGAGCCGCGCGGCCCTAGTGGGGACGCTGCTTTAGGATTCTCTGTCTACGGATTAGAGAGTATATGTCTAAAGACACAGATTAGAAAAAAATATGTTTTTTTTTTGTTTTTTTTTTTTGGTAAAATTTTCCCTGTTACGGGACGGCAAAGGAATCTAGCCCATACAGCCAAGTCTTTAGTTTCATCTTCTTTCTTGATTTTTGCGTTAAAATGTGGGTGCCACACTTTTTAATGCATCTAGGGAGTGCTTGGCGAGAAATGCATGGTACAGACCTCATGATGGTGACTGATGAGAATTGTATAGTGGGATTTCCAACCACTGACAATTCTCAACGCCACATACACAAAACCTTTATTTCAATGATTCCTTATAATAACTGTTCGTCAACACGGATGCTTATGCAACAAAACGACACCACTTTCACTGCACAAAATCCACTCCGAAGCAATTTTGAATTATCGAAATAAAGATCGACATCTAGACACCATGATTACCCGCCAAACACACCTTTTGTTTTTTTTTTTTTGGTAAAATTTTCCCTGTTACGGGACGGCAAAGGGATCTAGCCCATACAGCCAAGTCTTCAGTTTCATCTTCTTTCTTGATTTTTGCATTAAAATGTGGGTGCCACACTTTTTAATGCATCTAGGGAGTGCTTGGCGAGAAATGCATGGTACAGACCTCATGATGGTGACTGATGAGAATTGTAAAGTGGGATTTCCAACCACTATACAATTCTCAACGCCACATACACAAAACCTTTATTTCAATGATTCCTCATAACTGTTCGTCAACACGGATGCTTATGCAACAAAACGACACCACTTTCACTGCACAAAATCCACTCCGAAGCAATTTTGAATTATCGAAATAAAGATCGACATCCAGACGCCATGATTTCCCGCCAAACACCTTTTTTTTGTTAAATTTTCCCTGTTACGGGACGGCAAAGGGATCTAGCCCATACAGCCAAGTCTTTAGTTTCATCTTATTTCTTGATTTTTGCATTAAAATGTGGGTGCCACACTTTTTAATGCATCTAGGGAGTGCTTGGCGAGAAATGCATGGTACAGACCTCATGATGGTGACTGATAAGAATTGTATAGTGGGATTTCCAACCACTATACAATTCTCAACGCCACATACACAAAACCTTTATTTCAATGATTCCTCATAACTGATCGTCAACACGGATGCTTATGCAACAAAACGACACCACTTTCACTGCACAAAATCGACTCCGAAGCAATTTTGAATTATCGAAATAAAGATCGACATCCAGACGCCATGATTTCCCGCCAAACACCCAGTTTTTTTTTGTTTCTTTTGTCCTTTTGTCCCTAACGGGACGGGCAAAGGATATCAAGTCCATACAGCCCTGTCTGTATTTATGTCTTCTTTCTTGATGTTTGCATTAAAATATGGGTGTCGCACATTTTAATGCATATAGGGAGTGCTTGGCGAGAAATGCATGGTACAGACCTCATGACTGTGATTGATGAGAAAACACAGAATCCACTCCGAAGCAATTTTGAAATATCGAAATAAAGATCTACATCCAACGAGAAGGTATCTACACTCACGCGACCTTCTCACTTGCGTTCTCGACCGTCATGCGAAATGGACGACTGACAGTGCAGCGGCTTTGGTATTTACAGTAAACCACAGCAGTTTGTATGATCGAAAAAGCGAAGGAGTGATATTATTAAAATTAGTACAACCTAACATTATAATTATATCATCCGTTTCTACTAGGATATTGGTTGTTTTAATGTTAGCAATGAGCTGTTTTAGAATATTTTATAGAGGATACCAAATTAAATAGAATAGAAAAAAACCTGGGATGGACTGGATAAGTGCTGAGACGGGACTTAAACCTGAACGAATTGCTATGAATTTCGTTCTTAACTAAATACCAAAAAAAAATTAGAAGCAAAATCAATGTTTTAAAAAGAAGATTTAAAGCATGAGTGTAGATAAAATTAATTATTTAGACAGGCCCTGTTTCAAAGCTCAGATTAATAAAATAATAAATGCAAAGCACACATGGAAATTACTTCCTACATCGCAGTGAGGCCGAACGAGAACAAACGAGAATGTGATACGATTCTCTTTTCTCGCCCGAGAAACCCTTTGACGCGGGCCAAAAAACCGACACCGAGCCGAGAACAGACGAGCCCGAGAACGAGAACGCGAGAAACTAATCACATTCACACTTCTCGGGTGTTCTCGGCGAGAGTGTGGAGGGCTCATACATTTTTCCCTATACTTATAATGCTCTTTGCCTACAACCTTCTTGAGCTTCATGCTACGTATCTTAGATTAGATACCTACGAAACGAACCAATCACAGAGCTCTATTCAATGCCATTGCATTGAATAGATCTCTGTAATTGGTTCGTTTCATATCCAAGAGTCGAGAGATCTCATAGTAATGTTTGGTGAATACGGGTGTTAGACAATGAGAAATGATAACTTCAAGAAGCGAAGACGAATAAATTAACTATACTAATAAATTATAGTATACTAGCTTTTGCCCGCGACTTCGTCCGCGTGGAATAATTACTGTAGGTAGCATTTTTTTGTATAGGTACTTATTATGCAAAAAACACACATACAAACTGCAGTGCACTACAGTAAATGGCATTTTTACAATCTACCATTTTATGTTTCTCCATCCTTTGCTACTTACTCGCAACCTTTCATCCCCACATGGGTCAATATTTCAAAAACGCTAGAACAATATTTGCGTTTCAGGGTTTTATCTTCGGTAATGAGGAATCGCATAAAAATTTTCATCTCATATTTCAACCCCTTCATTCCCTTTTTCACAAAAAAGGTAAGTAGCTTTTATTCCATTTCGAGGTTTCGTCTATTTTTGTACCAAATTTCAATAAATTCGGATCAGGTGTTAGGCGTGAAAGCGATTAAGCTAAAAAGTCACGTCCACCATCTTGGATCTCAAAATGGATGTTTTAATCGGAGTCAGAATCCCCAAAAATCTCGAAAATGATACCCATATCGATTTTACATTAAATAGTCGCAACCGCCATCTTGGATCTCGAAATAGATGTCGTATTCGGAATCGGGGCCCCCTAAAACCACGAAAATGACACCCATATTGACATTTTGTCAAAAAGTCGCGTCTGCCATCTTGGATCTCGAAATAGATGTTTTATTCGTAATCCGGACCCCCAAAAACCGCGAAAACGATACCCATATTGGCATTATGTTAAAAATTCGCGTCCGCCATCTTGGATCTCAAAATCGATGTTTTATTCGGAGTCAGAACCCCCAAAAATCTCGAAAATGATACCCATATCGATTTTACATTAAATAGTCTCAACCGCCATCTTGGATCTCGAAATAGATGTCATATTCGGAATCGGGACCCCAGAAAACCACGAAAATGACACCCATATTGACATTTTGTCAAAAAGTCGCGTCCGCCATCTTGGATCTAATCGGGACCTCCGAAAACCACAAAAGTGATACCCATATCGATATTATATTAAAAAGTCACAACCGTCATCTTGGATTGGAGCTTTATTTCTTATCAAGTGTCTAAATTCAAAGTTTCATGGTTTTATCTTTAACCATGACGAACCTTCATACAAATTTTCATCCCCAATTTCATCCCCACACGGGTCTAAATTTCAAAAATCCTAGAACTAATATTTCTTTCTTTCTTATTAAGTCCCTAATTTCAAAGTATCATGGTTTTATCTTTAACAATGACGAAGTCCCATACAAACTTTCATCCACTATTTCACCCCCATACAGGTCAAAATTTAAAAAATCTTAGAACAAATATTTCTTTTTGTCTTATTAAGTGCCTAAATTCAAAGTTTCATGGTTCTATCTTCAAAAATGACGAACTTCCATACAAACTTTCATCTCCTTTTTCAACCCATACAACCTTTTTTTCGCGATAAAAAGTAGCCTATGTCCTTCCCCGAGATCTAATCTATATTTATACTAATTTTCATCAAAATCGGTTCAGTGGTTTAGACGTGAAAGCTTAACAGACAGACAGACAGACAGACAGACAGACAGAGTTACTTTCGCATTTATAATATTATTAGTATAATTAGTATATTAGTATATTAGTATTAGTATATATTAGTATATTAGTATATTAGTATATTAGTATTAGTATATTAGTAAGGACTATACTAATGTTAGTATAGTATACTATAATACTCGTTTGGGCTCGATTTTGACCCAATTTAAACGGTCAGATTTCATTTAAACTTTATAGACTTTTCAAAGATCGATGGCATTACAATAATTCGAATAATATCCCATTATCCTGATTAGAATCGCCAGGACTAAGTAATAAATTTGATACGTTCTGAATGCTAGTTCAGCTATACGTCACTAGATGGCGTTGTCATTAAGTAAATACTTTCATCGGCGGTTATAATTCGCACTAAAAAGTGTAAAATAAAATAATACTTTAAAAGAACTAAAAAACACGCTTTTATGTTAAATAAAAAACTAAAAAGTGAAAAATAACTTTTTAGTATTAGAACCTAAATGATGAACGAAAAGTATAATTATTATTAAGAGAAAAGCATGGGGTACTCAATTTAATTGTACCGAACATTTTCAAGAACAAATGTTATTGAGCACCCCACGCTTTTCTCTATAATAATTATACTTTTCGTTCATTAGGTTCTATACTAAAAAGTTATTTTTATTAAAGAACCTAAAAGTATTTAACATAAAAGCGTGTTTTTTTAGTTTTTTGTTTTTGGAATTATATCTACGTCTGTGCGTTAGCACGAAAACTCGAGTATGCTTTAAATTATTGCAACCAAATTTAACATGCATGTATGACATCAAAATATAAGGTTTCTATCAACTTTTGAGTCGTTTCCGGTATACGAGAAAGTCAAGGGGAGACCATTCCCGATTTTATGTCTACCAAATAGGTGAAGTAATTTACTCTATACTATACATATATACAACCACACAACACTTTAATAACAAAACAAGACATTTCAATTAGGACTGAGATTGCCTGCTGGCAGAGCATTACAGGGGTTTCTATCCCGTCGATTTATACGACCTACAAATTCTTATATAAATAAGCAACGCATGATTTTCTTTGTCACTTTTTACGCAACTCTAACGACAAGCGCTCAACATGAATTTGTTTATGAGATACATTCTTTGTGTTGTTGGATTTTTGTTATCAATCACTGTTAGCTGTTTTGCTGAAGAAACATGTGAAACAATGCCTACGGAAATACATGTCACTAAAGGTATTGATACCGAACTTTTGCTTCTTATTTTATACATGTACTATCTATAACTATAATTATAAAGTGGCTGTTCTTGTCTTGATCATTTGCTAGAATCCTTATCCTATGGAAGTTTATTATATTGATTACAATTATAACGCCACACACAGTTGATTTGCGCTTTGCATAGTGCCTAGACTCTTCTAATTCCAAATTTGTATCAAGAGAGAAAAAGAGAGTTGTACGAGTGGTCCCTAAACGTTTTAGTAGCAATCTAAGTATATGCACTCTGAAATTTGGGATCTCCTCCCAATTACTTAATATTTTTGCTTCCTGGTTACCTCAGACCAATAAAAAAGTTTGGTTAGGTACTTACGTATATTTTTTAAAGTGAGAGGGAACGATTAAATTTTGAATCTTGGGCATAATTACGCTATATATTTTCAGAGGAATTCGATGATATGGGCAGGTTAATAAGGTCCTGTAGCGGCGAAGTGAACGTCAACAAGTGTGAGGGTATGTGCAGTAGCCAAGTTCAACCTTCCGTCTCAACTGCCACTGGATTCTTAAAGGTATTTAAAGTTCAGCCTGGTCATTCGTAATTGTGTACTGATATTTATTAGCAGGGAATCATACTCGTCATACACTTGAGCAATAAGTCGTTGCCTATATAGAGTATTGCACTTAGCAGCTTTGAGCCGTTCGTGGTGGTGTAACATCACAATAATTCATAATCATGTGCCCAGCACTAAGATGTAGTATCTCATGATGAATCTTAAGTATTTTGTGTATTTTTTTAAAATTTCTCAGGCGATTATGAATGAGTGTTTTGGAAAATGACGTAACGGTCAATTTCTAAGCATAATTAACTACCTACGTGCAGCTGTTGCCCGCGACTTCGGTCGTGTGAAAATTTTGACGTGTCAAATATATCCCACGGGAAGTGTTATTTTTTCTGGGATATGTGCTATTCTAGACTATAGTCTATTTCTGTACTAAACAGCCTGATCCGTGCAGCCGTCCATTACAAACATCGATTCAAACTTGCGCATATTATATTATTAGTAACTAAAATGTTTTTTTTTTATCCTTCTATCGTCAGGAATGCTTCTGTTGCCGTGAGAATTTTCTCCGTGAGCGTCTCGTCTCTCTTACTCACTGCTACGACCCTGATGGAGTAAGACTAGAAGACGAAGAACGTGCTGTTATGGAAATTCGCTTGAGAGAACCCATTGACTGCAAATGCTACAAATGTGGCGATTTTAGCCGATAGTGAAAAATGCTCGATTTTTTGAAATGTTGGTTTTAAAAGCGATACAGATGCTACTATGTTATTATAAGAATAATCTAATATGTATTGTATTTATCTGAATGATTTTTGTTATTTAATGTATACAATGATGTTTTGATCAAGGCCTTTATGATGTTTGAAATTAAATTAATTTGTTTCTTATAATTATTATTTGAAAGTCAGTATCTAAGCTTCAGAACCTATTTAATACCTATCGCACAGATTTCATTTATTTTTTGTTGTAGACAAAATCTTTATAATCGTTAGGAACTGAAACTGAATCTTCTGATGTCTTCAGTCTTCTTATGTGACAAGGAGAAAGTCTATCTATTAAAGGTATAACAGAATCTCACAGATTATCGAAAGCTGTTGCTCTGTGCAAAATCCTAAAATGAATATGAAAATTTATAGGAAGTATAATCACGTATTTAGGTTTTGTAGTCTTGTCGATTCGACATAGAAATTTCACTACTCGGAATGGGTCCAGCCCGGCGGCGGCCCGTGTTTTTTCAAGTCTAGTCTCTTTGGCGGGAAAAAACTGAGCTATCATTGGTTGAAGTCGAAAATAGGCGGAACTACAATCATAGTTTGACAAAGGCTCCAACCAATCCCTACACGCACACGCACACGCAGTCTTCAGTCACGGTAATGTTATAACATTACCGTGCTTCAGTGTTGCTAAAATAGAAGAAAAAAAATCCGGAGTGGTCTCCCCTTGACTTTCTCGCATTCCGGTAAGGACAGAAAGAAAAAAGAAAAGGTTGATAGAAAATTTACATTTTGATGTCATACATTCATGTTAAATTTTGATCACCCATCCGAGTACCGACCACGCACTTAATTGCTTAACTTTCGTGATCGACAGCTCAAAATTTGATAGAAGCCTTATATTTCGATGTCATACACGTATGTTGAATTTGGTTGCAATAAGTTAAAGCATGCTCGAGTTATCGTGCTAACGCACAGACACACACACAGACATAATTCCAAAAAAAATAATTTTAGACTCAGGGAGGTCCAAAACGTGTAAATCCGTCAAAATCTCGAGGTCGATTTTTTTTACGAATACAAGACTTCCTCTATACTACGTACGAGAAAGTAATAATATAAAGCTTATAGAGACGAACATATTTCTCTCTTTAAAGCTCTCTATAGTTTTATAGTTTTTACACGTTTAATGTGTTAATACACAATTTTGTTGCAATGACAGAACATTTAATCGAATTAGTTCGTTGTGAACCTTGTTTGTATGATAATACTAATCATCCAGACTATTCGAAAAAGACATTTAAAGAGGTATTATGCTATGTATAAAAATTGCCAAGGAATTTTATTTAGTTTTAATATTAGTTTAACAATCTGAATTTTGTTATATTTTGAACACGTCTATTCTTTGTAAGTACCAGCTAGAACGCGAGTGCGTGCATATATTATCTAATAACTATGTGGCAGCATTTTTATAAACAGAATTTTTATTTCTCCGTTTTTAGTTCTGAAGGCGGTTTTTTTAAATAATTTAATTTTTTGTTTTTTAGTGTTTTAAGTATATACATTTTCAGGAAACTATCTCGTTATCTTTTAGACCCACAAGTGATAACATTACGATATCATCGATGTCAATTAAATATTATTATTAGGGATAACTCAGAAATAATAAAATGTAAATAAGACCAAATGACAAGCACCAGCTTCCAAAGGTTGAAAGAATCTTAAAAATCGGTCCATCCAGTAAAGAGTTTTGAGGTAACAAACATTAAAAAAACAAGGACAAAACGCCAAAGGCATGGCATGGCGGCATGGTGAGACTCTTTTTCAAAAAGGGCGATAGGGCCCAATTGAAGAACTATAGACCCATCACGCTCCTGAGTCTTTATATGCTGTTTTCGAGCGTTATAACGAATCGTCTCGCGGGCAGGTTTGACGACTTCTAGCCTCCCAAACAAGCTGGATTCTGAAAAGGCTTCAGTACTATAGATCACATACGTATGTATGTGCTGCGGCAGGTTATACAGAAGACCGAAGACTATAATCTGCCATTATGCTTAGCGTTTGTGGACTATGAGAAAGCCTTCGATTCTGTCGAGACCTGGGCCGTGCTGCAGTCACTCCGGAGGTGCCACATAGACTATCGATACATCCAGTGTTGCGGTCACTGTACGAAAACGCCACTATGTCAGTCCGCCTTCAGGACCAGAATTCAAAACCCATACAGCTCCAGCGAGGCGTGAGACAGGGTGATGTTATATCGCCGAAACTGTTCACGTTGGAGGACGCGTTTAAGCTTCTGGACTGGAGAGGACTTGGCATCAACATCTCCTTCGCTTTGCACATGATATCGTAGTAATGGCTGAGACCTTGGAAGACCTGGGCACAATGCTCGACGATCTCTGTAGAGTCTCCAAACAAGTGGGTCTTAAAATGAACATGGATAAGACGAAAGTCATGTCGAATTTCCATGTCGCATCCACTCCTGTAAAGGTTCGAAGCTCTACACTGGAAGTTGTCCACGATTATGTTTACCTGGGACAAACAGTCCAACTGGGTAAGTCCAACTTCCAGAAAGAGGTCAATCGACGAATCCAACTCGGCTGGGCAGCGTTCGGGAAGCTACGCGCATATTCTTGGCCCATCTACCGAGGTGTCTTAAGACTAAAGTCTTTAATTCGGGCCTCATAAGAAGGCTTAAGGTCACCCAAAGGGCAATGGAGAGGGCTATGATCAGAGTTTCTCTGCGTGATCATATCAGAAATGATGAGATCCGCAGGAGAACCAAGGTCAGCGACATAGCCCAAAGAATTGCAAACCTTAAGTGGCAGTGGGCAGGGCACATTGAGAGGAGGACTGACGGCCGCTGGGGCGGAAAGGTCCTCGAGTGGCGACCACGTACCGGGAAACGCAGTGTTGGTAGGCCCCCCACAAGGTGGACTGACGATCTAGTAAAGATCGCGGGAAACCGCTGGATGCAGGCAGCGCAGGGCCGACCGGTTTGGAGATCCATGGGGGAGGCCTATGTCCAACAGTGGGCGTCTCTCGGCTGAAATGATGATGATGATGATGATGGAACATTAACAAAAACATACAGTCAAATTGATAACCTCCTCCTTTTTGAAGTTGGTTGAAAAATAGTTTTGACTAAGAATGTCAGTCAAAACTACTTTGACTGGGAATAGACGAGATGAAAGCTCTTTGCATTTCATGGATTCACCGTGCGGGTGCCAGGTCCATCGCACTGCCGAGAGGGGAACCATAAGCAGTGCCGGGACATGTGACCACGAGTGTATGGTTAGGGAGTCCACCTTGTGGTGCAATGACAATTCAGTACCCAGGCTTCTCTCTCTGCTTGCCTAGCCATATTTGATACGATTCCACGAGAGCTGCATAACGTATATAGGGTATGGATTTAGCTGGTATTCCCTCTCGCGCCTACCTCGATCGCGTACAAATTCAGTAATTATTTATCACAAGTATTTAATTTTGAACAAAATTGTTCATGACTTAATTTGATTTCAATGAATATCTTAAGAGATATCATAGTTTGAAATAAACGGAAAATAATAAATTTTGATTTGCAGAGCTTTCGTTGCGTGCGCTGCGTAAACGGTTAAAGTTACGCAAAAATCATGTATTACGGAATTATTCACCTTTAAAAGTTCTAAAAACAAGTTACAGACAGCATTTATCTATCTCATAAGGTTGACTCGCTATAACCTATTTTTGTTCATAAAATTATTAAAATAAATGCATTAGATGCGAAGGTATTGTTGTAAACATCTATACTGAGTGGCTTTATTGTTTGGTTGAACCTCAGACTAATAAACTTTTTTATTGGTCTGAAGGTTGAACGCGCTTATCTATCTTAGAAACTACTGATCCCGTCAGATTCGGACGCCTTAGAGACTCTAATAGGTTCAGAGACTCCTTCGAGGGAGATGCTCACCGGTCAGGAATCCTCTCTGGAGTGATTCGACCTTAAAGCTTGAGGACCCAACGAGGTCCTCTCCTTTACTAAAAGCCCTGGTGACTCAAAGAAGGTCATCAGAGACATCCTACAAAAATAGTAAAAAAAAAGTGCCATAGATTTTATCAAACCTGTCCGAAAATTATTTGAATTTTAAATTATTAAGAACGAGATATACGTTTGTTGTTGAGCCCCCTTAAATATCAATTTTATTTTAATTTAATTATTTATTTTTAAAGTGAATAATATAAGTAACTAAATATTTTGTGAATATTTCAAGCATCTATCTGTTTCCGATAAGAAAATCGACCAAAAAAAATCACGTTTATGTTATGGGAGCCCCTTGAATATTTATTTTATTCTATTTATTAGTATTTGTTGTTATAGCGGCACCAGTAGGCCTATTCGCTAACTTTTTTTGACAGTTGAAAGTGATCATCACTGAGTGAATTACGTATCCATTGCTGTTTTACGCAACACGCTATAATGACAATTGTCGTGTAAACCAGCAATGGATGTGTAATTCACTCGGTGATCATCACTTTCAACTGTCAAAAAAAGTTAGGGAATAGGCCTACAGAAATACGTCGTCTGAGAAAATTTCAACTGTCTAACTATCATGGTTAATGATATACAGCCTGGTGACAGATGGACAGACGGACGGACGGACGGACAGCGGAGTCTTAGTAATAGGATCCCTTTTTACCCTTTGGGTACAGAATTCTAAAAAGGAGAACTACTGATTCAAATTGAAAAATTCTTTGATTGTCTATTTATCGAGGAACACTATAGGCCAGGGCTTCCCAAACTTATTTTCATAGTGTCGCCCTTAGGAATTTTCGAGCTCTCCTCCCGTTGTAGTAACAGCCAAGTTAAGTACCTACAAAAAAAAACATAGCTTTTTTGTAATTATTTATGCGTTAACGAATGCGCAAATATTTTAAAATTATACTCTTTATTGCATTTGTAAAAACATGTTACAAAATTTAAAAATACAATTGTTAGCAAAGGCGAACTTATCTCTAAAAGAGATCTCTTCCAGTCAACCCATGAATGCGTTTCAATATTTATGTAGGGGACAATGAAATGCAATATAAAGGTAAAAAAAAAAGATATTATAGACAAGATAATAATAAAAAACATACTTAAATAAAATACATACATATGACTATACATATACATACACACATTACATATTACCTATATGCATACATACACACATTACATATTACAAATACATATAATAAAAATATATATCAATTATAGATTTTTTGTAATAAGTGCTTCTTCAGTCTTATTTTGAAAGTAGTGGCAGACGGACTATCTTGGATTACGGCTGGTAGACCGTTCCATCGCAAAGCAGCTTGAAAAGAGAAGGAGTGAAGGTGAAAATTGGTGTTGCCCTTCGGGAGCTCAAGCATTTTAGTAACGCAAGTCCGCCTAGAGCGAGTGGGAGGTGGAGAGAGTTGGAATCGGGATCGAAGGTAGGAAGGAGCATTAGGATCATTCAGTATTTTATAGAGATTGGAAAGGAGATGCACATTACGCCGATCTCGAATCGGAAGCTACTCTAACTCTCTACGAAATGCAGAAACGTGATCGTATTTTCGCAGGCCATAAATAAATCGTATGGCCAGATTCTGTAGACGTTCTAGTTTGTTGAGTAGTTCCTCAGTTACATCCAAATAGCATATATCAGCGTCGTCAAGAATAGGAAGTAAAAGAGATTGCGCTAGCATAATTTTGGTTTTAAAAGGGAGAAAGTATTGAAGTCGCTTGAGAGAGTGATAGGAGAAATGCATACGCCTACTAACTTCATTAACTTGAGACACCCAAGACATATTACAATCTATTATAAGACCAAGATTTTTCACTCTATCCATGTAGGCAATAGCAGTACCATTGTAAAAAAGTGGAGGTAACGAGTTGATGTCAAGTTTGTTTCTTAATCTGCTACTACCAACAATAATCGCTTGTGACTTAACAGGGTTAACTATCAAGCCAAAAGATTTTGCCCATGTCAGAATGGAAGATAAATCACTATTTAAGGCAGCAATACCATCATTGATCTCGTTCAACCCCGAGTGCCTATAGATCTGCAGATCGTCAGCATACAGATGGAATGAAGAAGATATAGCATTAGAAATTTTATTTATGAAAACTGAAAATAAAAGAGGAGAAAGTACGCTACCTTGGGGCACACCAGTAGTAAGAGCGCACCAATCAGATCTAGTGTCGTCCATTTTTACACATTGCTGGCGGCCAATTAAGTAAGATTGAAACCATTGAATAGTCGGAAGTGAGATGTTAGCCGAGCGAAGAGTACCAAGGAGTATGTCGAAGTCTACAGAGTTGAAGGCGCTACTGAAATCAAGAAGACATAGAACTGTGAGTTTAGTTTTGTCCATAGCTGATCGGATGTCTTCTGTGACATTCAGTAAGGCACCAACTGTACTGTGAGATGGTCGAAAACCAGATTGGAGAGGACACAGCAGGGAATAGGTTGAGAGAAAGGAGTATAATTGGTGATGTACGACAGATTCAAGGACCTTTGATAGGAGTGGTAAGATAGAGATAGGGCGATAATCTGCTAAGGATGACGGGTTTGGGGATTTAGGCAAGGGAATAACGTAGGCTTTCTTCCACGACGTTGGGAAAACATTATTTGTCAGCGAAAAATTAATAATGTGAGTGATAACATTGATGATGTCATCCAATATCGGAAGAACCATGTCGAGACTAAGGGCATCACTTCCGATGGCCTTAGTGCTAATACCCTTGATAATCTTCGCAACGGCATCCTCTGAAACAGGACTAAGAGTGAAAGACGGACAGTCGGGCGGAACAAGACTTGCTAAATAAGAGAGTGAAGCTGTTTTAGAAGGCATATCGAGAATAATTGGTGAATTGGAAAAATGAGTATTTAAAGTGTTCAGATCCACGGTATCTTGACATGAAACCGTGGGCTTAATTAATAAAGTAGACTAAAAAATTTTTACCATAAAAACATAAGTAGCACCGACAAATTTCGATGGCGAAAGCAAAGCTACCGGGAGGTAGCGTAGTGGTTGACGCAGCCGGCCCGGATTGCGGAAGATACTGTGTTCGATTCTTCGTCCGCCCTGGACAGTCGATTTTTTTCAGTGTATTTTCTTATTTTAAAAACAGAGTTTCTCAAAACCGGGCTCAAGTTTTGAAATCGTGACTTTTATATCTCTACATTTATTTTCGTTCGACTAGCTCGCATAGCTAGCTAGACAGCCATTCTATGTGGATCGTCTCACGACGCCCGCCCCTGGTATAGAACCGCGACACCCCAGGGCGTCGCGAAGCGCAGTTTGGGAAACCCTGATATAGGCCTATATACCTCCATAACATCACTCTACGACTAATAGGAGTTGAGCATCAATGAAAAATGTTGCAAAAACGGGAAATATACGCGGACGAAGTCGCGGGCACAGCTAGTCAACAATGAAAGAACAGGACACATAGTAAAAATATAATGTAGTAACGCAGAGTTAATCACTGTCGGCACAGTTGGAGCATCATGTAATAGCTCTGTTCTCGTGTACCTTAAATGAATTTCGTTGTTGCCCTGCAAGTGGGCTGACTCGTCCAATTCACACGATACTATAAAAGCTGAAACGCTTCAATGTTTAATCACTCAATTCAAAGGGGTGGTTGTGTAGGGGTCTCTGTCGAACGGCTAATATATCCTGGATAAAATAATGATAACTCACAAAATTCTGTTTGGTATTTTAGTAATTTCCATGTGCCATGTTCAAAAAAAGCTAACAAACGCTCAAGACTTTCAAATAATGTCATCAGGTAAGTACCTAGTACAAAATTTCATTAAGTAAGAAAAAATACGCAAGTCTATAATATTTGATTTCAAGAACATTATTTTTTCTAGGACAAGAGTGTCAAATGACTCCGGTTATTCATGTTCTTCGCCACCCTGGATGTAAACCGAAGGCAATACCTTCATTTGCGTGCATAGGCAAATGCACAAGTTACGTACAGGTAGCTATATAAATTACTGGTAGTTTTGTAATAGGATATTTATTAAATGAACGAGAGAAGCTTCATGAAATAAGTACAATATTTTTCATGGACGGACAGTAACCTATTTAGTAAATAGTAAATAATGGTCTGCTCCGTGTTATTTACACTGAGTCTCTTCCATGTAAGTACCTAACTATCTCCATAACTTGGTATAGGTAGGTACGGACGAATTTAAGACTACCCAAAACTGTAAAAAATCTCTAATTGATTTTCAGCCTTAAATGAGTGTTTCTATTCTATTCTCAGATCAATAAAAAAGTCCATAAAGCAAGAAACTCAATAAAGCGCAAAATCGATTGGGAAAATTTGACAGTTTGTGGTAGCCTGATGTGCTCTTATCAGTACCTGTTAGCGACGCGCTCAATAATAATTAAAATTTCTGTTATTTTTTAGTTAAGGATTTAATTTAAGGTATACACAAAATGTTTGTAATTAGTATGCAATAAATGAGGGTAAGTAGCTCGGTGTTACTGCGACAGTTAAAACCAGCGTATAGAACGCGCGACCTTCAGTTTGCCCTCAGACCGTTTCACAGCGACACCGCGTTACTACTCGACCTAGAAAGTCACGTGTGTTCGTATTTTAATTAATCCAACCCCAGCCACCCTCTACAGCTGGTCCTTCGAGCCGGATTTGTTGGATTAACCAAAGAAACCGCGATAAAATGGTACTTACGCGTAGTGGTAAAAAGTTAGTGTCCGCGAAAGTTTACGAAACCATGCAAACAAATCCTAGAGGCAGTGTAAAATCTGAACCCGTTAAGTTAGTGTTCGAACAAACGGGACCTGAACTGTGCCCGCCGTTACCACAGTCGTCAGCTGCTCTGCATGCTGCGGTGTCGCGGCTGCCGCTACTTGAGCCTGTCGCGCTGCAGCCGCCCACGGCACCCACCACGTCAAAGGTGCCCCCACAAAATGCACCACGGGATCAGCCCACGTCATCATGTTCTACCACCTCATCCTTAATGGCTCGACGAAAAAGGTTGGAACTTGAGGCCGCTAAAGAAAAGGCTAGGATTAAGATGGAATTAATCGACAGAAAGCTAGAAGCAGATCTAGCTGATCTAGAAGAAGAATACAGTCCACCAGAAGGAAAACGTGAGAGTGTTCAAGCTCATACCGACGTCGAGAAGTGGTTGGATAACAGTCACCATGAGATGGAGAAGGAGCAGTTAGTCACAAATGGTAAAACTCCCGACGAGCTGTCCCCGCAGAATGGCACCATCGACACGCTGGTGAACGCTCTGAAACAATTTACTTCCACTTCCACTAAAAATGAAAGCAACCCACAGCTTCTAACTCGTTTGAGCGTACCTAAGGAGCTACCGGAGTTTTCTGGCGATCCAATGGAATGGCTTAATTTTAAGCAAGCCTATGAGGAGTCAACTTCAATATGCAGTTTCACCGACAAGGAGAACCTCTGGCGCCTACGTAAGTGTCTCCGAGGAGCAGCCAAGGAGACCGTGTCAGCACTGTTGCTTTGTGCAACATCATCCAGCGATGTAATGGCTACGCTGGAGCTAAGGTTTGGCAACCCTGAATTTATATTGCATAAAATCACTCAAGATATAAAAAAGTTGCAGTCATTACCATTGGATTACCAGTGTGAGATAGTACCCTTTTCTATCAAAATACATAATTACGTAACAGTTGTGCGCGCAGTCGGCCGTGACGAATATTTGAGAGGTGTTCATTTATCAAACGTTATACTTTCGAAGTTGCCCCCTGTATTGATCTCTAAATGGGCAGATTACAGTTACCCACGGCTAAATGATCTAAATAATAAATCTAGAATAGATATAATTTCTGAATTTTTACGCGAAGAGGCGCTAAAGATATCTATTACATCGAACATAAATATGATGCATAATGTTACGCGCGGCTACAGTCAACATAACAAATATAAACAACAGGATTTCAATATAAAAAATTCTCACACTGTGTTAGTGCAATACCCCGAAGACAGTAATGATAATTGTATGTTTTGCAATAGAAATAAACACGAGTTACCTAGATGCAAGCTATTTCTAAAGGCGTTACGTAAAGATCGATGGCGTCACGTCAAACGTCACGGGCTATGCTACAAATGCTTACTATCCCAGCACGACAGGGAGTCGTGTCCCGCGCCTACCTGCGACAAGCAGCAGTGCGGCGGGGCGCACCACAGACTGCTACATAACCCTCCGCGCAGAGATGATAACCGGCCTTCGTCGTCGGTTCAGGAGATGGAACCCCCACCGTCAACCCCATCAGTGGAGATAGTGACGCATATAAGGGTAGCGGATAAAGTGATGCTAAAAGTAGTCCCGGTCCTTATTCACGGGCCCAATGGTGTATTTAGTGCGAGTGCGTTATTAGATGACGGGTCAACAGTGTCGTTGATAAGTGCGCGTCTAGCGGCCCTCGCGGGGCTGCGCGGTCATTCGGCTACCATGCGTGTACGCGGTGCATGGAATGATAATGTACTAGAATGTAATTCCACTATTGTTAATGTCCAATTGTCTAGTTTGCAATGTAGCAACAATATGTATACAGTTAGCATGAGAAGTGTAAAAGAATTAAATTTACCAATACAGAATTTACCTCTCAGTATATGTAACGATTATAATCATTTGAAAAATGTTGAATTATATTGCAATAATGTAAGTAAGCCTGAAATATTGATAGGAATGGATAACTATTCATTATTGGTTCCTTTAGAAATATGTGTGGGTAATATTGATGAGCCGTCAGCTACTAAAACCCCCATGGGCTGGAGCGTGCACGGCGTAGTTCGCGGGCTGCACCCGAGTGATGCTGCCGATGCTGCCGGGCCCTCTCCGCACGCCGCCAGTCTGCTCATCGCGCAGGAAAACGAGCCCGGCCCCGACCGGGCCTTGCGTGACCTTCACGAGGAAGTGCGTCGCTCCTTTTCCATTGACGCGTTGGGTGTGTCAGGTAAGCCACGACAGAAAAGGTGCGAGATGCGCGCAGTCGACATGCTAGAAAACAACTCAAGGCTCGTTGACGGCAGGTGGCATGTCGGCCTACCGTGGAAAAATCCACTCTGTAAGTTACCAAATAATTATCTATGTGCTATTTCACGTTTCCATGGAGTAGAAAAGAAAATGTCTGCGAGTGACGACTACGCTTGTAAGTACAAAGACCGTATTAACCATTTACTTAGTAATAATTTCGCCATGTTACTGGAGAACACTAACCCGTCTGTAAGGACATGGTACTTACCTCATTTCGGGGTTGATAATCCCAACAAAAAGAAATTGCGGTTAGTGTTCGACGCAGCGGCTAAGGTGAATGGTGTATCACTGAACGACCACTTGCTGACGGGGCCAGACTTACTTAATTCTTTATTTGGAATCATGCTTCGTTTTAGGGAAAACCGTATAGGAGTTACAGGGGATATAAAAGATATGTTTTTACAAATTAAAATTAAGCCCGAAGATCAAGATTCCTTACGATTTTTGTGGAGGGATCAGCCTTCGGATGACATTAAAACCTACGCGATGTCATCATTAATCTTTGGTGCTAATTGTTCTCCCTTTATCGCACAGTTCATAAAGAATAAGAACGCGCTAAGGCATGAGTCATCACCGGCCGCTGTCGCTGCGATTTGTAAGCAGCACTACATGGATGACTATATAGATAGTTTACCGGACGAAGCCACCGCTATAGATATGGTTAGGAATATTATTAATATTCACAAGCAAGGTGGTTTTGAGATACGCAATTGGACGAGTAACAGCTCAGCGGTGTTGAACAGTGTGCCAAAAGAGACCTTAGGAGATACTGCCGTAAGGTTCAAAATGGGTCAACAGCATCAAGGTGAACGAACGCTTGGAATGATTTGGTTTCCAGACGAAGATGAGCTCGGGTTTGACGTTTCGTTCAAACGCATTCCTGGTAGAATAATGCACTACAAAGAAAAACCAACTAAAAGATTAATGCTCGCCGTTGTCATGTCGATTTTTGATGTATTTGGTTTTTTAACACCTTTCACCGTGCAAGGGAAAATAATGTTGCAAGACACATGGAAGGACAACGTTAACTGGGACGATGTGATATCGGAACGCATTTATTTAAAATGGTGTAATTGGTTACAATTATTAAAAGAAATTAAAAACATTCGCATTCCGCGTTGTTATCTAAGAACAATAGATAATTCAAGGACGGGCACGTCGCCTACGACGATGGAGGCGGCGCAGAGGCTACGAGACCCCACTACCGAAGAAGATGACGTCATGCTACGCGCTACGAGCCACGCTACGGTTATTGCGACTGCTACTTCAGGTGAAATAAATTATAGTAATTTACAATTACATTTATTTAGTGACGCGTCTTCGAAAGCCATGTGTGCAGTTGCATATTGGCGATGGATATGGAATGGAACTGTATATATTGCATTTATAGCGAGCAAAAGTAGGGTCGCACCTGTAAAGCCTGTAACAATTCCTAGGTTGGAACTGCAAGCAGCGTTGTTGGCGGCTAGATTGGCAGACACTATAACTAACGAGCATAAGATTGAAACCGGAGAACGTTATTTTTGGTGCGACTCAACAACTGTTTTGCAATGGATTTATAACGACGCGCGGAACTATGGGACGTTCGTAGCAAACCGGTTAGGTGAGATAGATGAACTGACGCGTGTCAAGGAATGGCGGTACGTACCTACAAAGTTAAACATCGCTGATATTGGCACGAGAGAAATTAGCGATATCGCGATATTAACAGGTGATTGGTTCAAGGGGCCTTCGTTTCTATACGGGTGTAAATCTACTTGGCCGCGTCGAGATATTATTTTATCTAATGAGGAAGATTTGGAATGTATAAATTTAGTTCAAGGTGAAACTACTTACTTACCCGTTCCAGACGCAAGTAGATTTTCTTCTTGGTTACGGTTGTTAAGGGCTGCAGCTATGGTTTTAAAATTCATTAATAAATGTAGAAGATTAAAAGGTACAGGTGTTTTAGCGGACATGGAAAAGGCCGAGCGCTTGTTAATAAAGCAGGCACAGACAGATTCCTTTGCTGCAGACATTGCTGTTATAAAAAAGGGACGATGCGTCGAGCGCACCAGTAGACTTCTTACCTTATCTCCTTTCCTCGACGACCATGGAGTGCTCCGCTGTGGTGGCCGCATTAATGCTGCACCTAGAATATCACCTGAAACTAAAGAACCAATAATTTTAGACGGAAAACATCAAGTCGCTCGCCTCATAGCCAAGTACTACCATGAGAAAGCTGCACATGGGAACCAGGAATTAGTCGTAAATAACCTAAAACAGAAATACTGGATAATTAAGCTGTGACCTACCGTTAAGAGCGTGGCATCCAGATGTATGAGTTGTCGAATAAGAAAATCGAAGCCAGAGATACCTAGAATGGGCGACCTTCCTGCAGCGCGTGTGGCTCACCACCAGCGACCATTCACTCATTGTGGTGTTGATTTGTTTGGACCGATGAGTGTGACAGTAGGACGCCGGCATGAAAAAAGATATGGCGTACTTTTTACTTGCCTAACGGTACGTGCAATACACTTGGAGATAGTGCATTCTGTTACTACCGATTCTTTGATCATGGCCCTACGGCGTATGGCAGCGAGGCGGGGTTGGCCACGACATCTGTGGTCCGACAACGGAACTAACCTGCGTGGTGCCCATACAGAACTCAGGAAATCAATCCAAGAGATAAGCGAAGAAGACCTACGCATTGAAGCAGCCAATAACGCAGCTGACTGGACTTTTATACCTCCTGCAAGCCCACACTGGGGTGGGGCTTGGGAAAGGCTAATAAGAAGCGTTAAGACGTCGCTGAAAATTATATTAAAAGAACGTGCGCCTAAAGACGAAGTTCTCAATACTTTAATGTTAGAAGTTGAGAATATAGTTAACAGTCGACCCCTGTCGCACGTGTCAGTGGAATCTAACAGTGAGGAAACACTAACCCCTAATCATTTCCTTTTAGGCACTTCCTCCAGCTTACCAACACCTGGTGAGTTCGATGACTCTGCTCTATACCTTCGCAAGCTATGGCGTCAATCTCAAAGGTTAGCAGATATGTTTTGGAAGCGCTGGGTCAATGAGATTCTCCCTGACCTTGTACCGAGACGAAAATGGAACCAGGAGGGAAACACACTTAAGGTAGGTGACTTGGTTCTGATCGTGGACCCAGGAGCACCGCGCAACGTATGGCAAAAGGCAGTCGTACAGGAAGTATTCCCTGGAGCCGATGGTCGGGTGAGATTAGTCGAGGTGAGAACTAAGACAGGCGTGTTGAGGCGATCCGCAGCGCGCGTAGCTAGAATTCCGTTGGTTGAGTAGTGCTGAAGCAGCACTGGGGTGGGGAGTGTTAGCGACGCGCTCAATAATAATTAAAATTTCTGTTATTTTTTAGTTAAGGATTTAATTTAAGGTATACACAAAATGTTTGTAATTAGTATGCAATAAATGAGGGTAAGTAGCTCGGTGTTACTGCGACAGTTAAAACCAGCGTATAGAACGCGCGACCTTCAGTTTGCCCTCAGACCGTTTCACAGCGACACCGCGTTACTACTCGACCTAGAAAGTCACGTGTGTTCGTATTTTAATTAATCCAACCCCAGCCACCCTCTACAGTACCCATCTACCCTATAGGTACTCTATTATCTACTAGGTAATGAATTAGGAATAATTCGTTGATATTTACCTAATGTTTTTAATGTCTATAGCATAATACCTAGATGACTTTATTAATTTATCAAACATAATTCAATGTGAAGATACTGATAGAAATACTAAAAATAATATAATATTTCTATAATGTTAGGTTTCTGGCAGTAAAATATGGCAAATGGAGCGCACCTGCAACTGCTGTCAAGAATCTGGGGAAAGAGAAGCTACGGTTGTTCTATTTTGTCCCAAAGCTAAGTCTGAAGAAAAAAGATTTTTAAAGGTGAGCATGGCTGATTTTCATGGTGTCTAATTTTGAAGCGTAGGGCTGATCTCAGTTGCCAAACTTTTTATCTACTCACTTACATACTATACTATATCGAATTTGCTTCGGATGCAAGGAGCTTAAATGTTCGGATGTATGTACCGAGATTATTGATCACATTCACAGGTATCTTAAATGACGTTATATTTATCGCTGACTACACATCCAAGAATTTTATAGCGTTTAGGTTATTTCTTAATTATTTTGGTTCACAGGTTTCCACGAAAGCACCATTGGAATGCATGTGCCGACCATGTGGCACTATTGATGAAAGTTCTATTGTCCCGCAAGAAATTGCAGGATATTCGGAAGAAGGTCCACTACATAATCATTTTAGGAAAACATTGTAAACCAATTGCTTGTTGACCACTGTTTGTTAATGAAACTGATTAGAAAATAAAAAGGCCTTGATCATTATTTTTAGAGATGTTTTATTATGATTCTGAGCAATAAGCAAGTATTCGATGACATAGTAAGTACCTAAGGTAGTCAATGAAATATTAATGTTCCAATAAAGTCAAATCATGCAGTCACATTCTTTAACGTTCTTGTATCTAGATTCCGGAATTTTACTAGGTACCAATATTGCACTGTCAAGCATCTATTTTTGTATACGTAGTACCCATGAAGCTTTAGAGAAACGATATACTACTATAAACATATATATTTATTTATTTATTTATTTATTTAATATAGGTACACAGACAGATTACAATCAAAGCAAGATTAAAAACTAATGATAAAATCACTTTGTACTAGATTGTAATCCTAACTTAGTGTACACAACATGCTCAATAAGACTTGAGGCTTAAAAAAAAAAAGAAAAAATTGGATGGTACAAAGAACTAAAAATTAGATATTACAATTAAAATATAAGAAAATCAAATCAGTTACACAATACAAATAAAACTTAAAAATGAAACAGTTTACCAAAATTTGTCAAATTGGGGAGCAGGGTAAGTTTCTTCTTTCAGGCAGTCTGATATTGCCCTTTTATAATTTGGAAAATTGCACTTGAATATGTCAATATCTATGCCACTGCTTATCAACTCATTATACGAGCGACACATCCTAACAATAGGGTTATAGTATGATGTATTGTTTCTATGCGCTTGAATCGCAAAAGTCTTGGGATTAACACAGCGTTGTCTGTGTCGCGTATTAAAACTGAGTGAAGTCAACAAACTCGGGGAATCTATCAACGAGTGCACTATTTTGTGAAGATAAAGAAGATCATATCTTTTACGTCGAGTTTGTAGGGGAATCACACCAAACTTGGACAGCCTGTCGTTATAACCCTGCAGTGAGCGACCATAGCCAAATTTCCAAGAGATATATCTCAGACATCTCTTCTGCACCTTTTCGATATTACCTATGTGTACTTTATAGTTAGGGGACCAGATTGGACAACAGTATTCCAAGATACTCCTGACTAAACTATAGTACAAAGACAGTATGCTATGCGACCTTTTGAAGTCTCTGGTTGACCTAATTATGAAACCCAGTATTTGATTCCCTTTTCCTATTATATAATCATAATGAGAGCGGAAGGTCAACTCCTCATCAAAGAAAACGCCTAGGTCTTTGACAATCTCTTTACGCTGCAGTTTCTTATTCTCTATATAATATGATGTGTGAATTTTATTTTTTTTGCGGGTGAATGAAATGAGACAGCATTTCTCTACATTGAGATTCATCACATTGGAAGCGCACCAGTCAGAAATCACATTAAGATCACCCTGAAGTAACTTATGCTGTCCCGTGTCCTTGATTTCCGTAAATATCTTCAAATCGTCTGCATATAGTAGAGAATTGCATGATAAGCGATCGATTAAGTCGTTTATAAATATAATGAATAAAAGAGGTCCCAAATGTGATCCCTGCGGCACCCCTGAGGATACACTAATAGATGAAGAAGAGTAACCACCAACACTTACAAGTTGAGATCGATTATTCAAATAGGATGTTATCCACCTCAACAGACAACCGTGAATACCGTAATGGGCAAGTTTCAAACATAGTAAGTAATGGTCCACCCTATCAAAAGCCTTGCTAAAATCCAAGTAAACAGCATCCACCTGACCACCAGCAGCAAAGACCTGACATAGGTAGTTCTTAAATTCTAATAAATTAGTAAGGGTGGATCTCTTTTTAACGAAACCATGCTGTCTGCTTGATATGAAATTGTGTAAATGTTTGTATAAAGGAACATACACCAGAGACTCAAATAGCTTAGCAAGACACGAGAGAATACTGATCGGACGATAGTTGGAACAAAGTGTCTTATCACCAGATTTAAATATCGGAATAATATGCGCAGTTTTCCAACGTGTGGGAAATATACCGGCTTCTATAGATTTATTGAAAAGAATAGTGAGTGGAAAAGATAGTTCTTCACAACAGTTTTTAACAAATCTAGGTGGAATGTCATCGGGGCCAGGACCCTTTCGTGTATCCAAATTTTTAATCTCCAAAATAACATCCCCTCGGGTGATTGTATAATTACTTTTTGTGTTTTCAATAAGAATAATACAACACTGTATTTGATTCTCCACGTTTAATGTATCACACCAAATCAGTTATACAGAGGTTACTGTTTATGACAATAATATAAAGTCGCTCCAAAAACCGTGTCACATTGACAGACACATCTAGTGTTGCTAGATACAATAAAAACCAATACTTAACATTTCTTCCCTTTTTAAAGTTGTGAATAACTGGTATTTACATACTTCTATAACAATTTAAAAGTTGTTCATTCAAAGATCTAATCTTATTGGAGCTTTAATAATCCTGGTTGACTTTCGTAATAAAGTTTTTTCTACATTTCTAGTTTGATTATGATCCTCCTGATTGTCAACCTCCACTCCTTCCCTTCTATCATTCCCATTAGTTTCATCCCTAGATGCAACTTCCCCGTCACTCTCAGTATTTCTATTCGCTGTTTCCCAATGCCAATATTCATTATTTCTTTGTGGTACATTTGCCTGTTCATTAATATTATTATTAAAACACTTTCTTAGTGAACTAGCATGAAAAACTTTTTCTACTCCTTTTACCATAACTAAATACCTTATTGAAGACAAACATTTAGATACAATACCTTTGACCCATAATTTTTTATCAAAACTTTTACACCAAACTACTTCACCTAACCTAAACAAGGGGTCAATAATGTTACAATTTGGTTTCTCAAGCGGTTTTACCAATCGATCAAAGGGTGTTCTAGGTTTATGTTGTAAAATATATTCATTTGGTGATTTACCTGTACAATTTGGGGTATTTCTATACATGAACAAAAACTTTTGCAAACTTAGTTCCTTAGATAAACTTGAATCTGTACTTTCCAACCGAGATAGTCCATTTTTTATTGTTTGTACCATTCTTTCGGCTAATCCATTGGACTGTGGGTGATACGGAGGACTTTTAGAAACTTTAATACCATTACTACTTAAAAATTGTATGAATTCTTAAAGGTAAAAGGTGGTCCATTATCACTCACCAATTCAGTGGGTAAGCCAACTAAGGCAAAAGTAACACATAATTTCTCAATAACCTGAAATGCTGAAGTACCCTTCATTATATGAATATCTATCCACTTTGAAATTGAATCAACAATTAACAAATAATTTGTACTATTTCTCACAAAAAAATCAATATGTATTCTTTCAAAGTTGTACTCAGTTTTTGGCCATGAAAATGTAGAACAGCTGTTTGTGTAATTTCTAGTGGCTTGACATATATCACACTGAGCTATAAACCGTTCTATGTCATCGTTGATGCCTGGCCACCAACAATAATTTCTTAACAACATTTTAGTTTGAACTATCCCACTATGGGAATCATGAAAAATACTTAAAACTTTGGACCTCATTTCAAATGGTACTATTACCCTGTTTCCCCATAAAATACAATGTTGATCTACTGTTAATTCTGATCTCTTGGAAAAATATGGCTTTAATATTTTATCCTTGATGTATGTTGGCCATCCGTGCACCACATATTTATAAACTTTATTTAACAAAGAGTCATTTTGTGTGCTTAATGAAATTTCTTCAAATGATAAAGGACATTGTTCTTGATTAAATTTAAAATAATTAATGCAATCAGTCACATTTGTAAGATCAGGCAACGGCAATCTCGACAATGCATCAGCATTGCCAAGAAGTTTACCTTTTCTGTACATTATCTGGTATTGGTACCCTGATAACAGTAGGGCCCATCTTTGAAGTCTACAGTTAGCTGTGATCGGGATTTTTTTCAAAGGATCAAATATAAATTTTAGTGGTTGGTGGTCAGTAACCAAAATGAATGTTCTACCATAGATAAATTTATGAAACCTTTGCACAGCAAATATAATAGCTAGCGCTTCCTTCTCAACTTGTGAATAGTTCTTTTGTGCATTATTTAAGGTACTTGAGGCAAAATAAATAGGTTCTCCATCAATTTTGTGACTTAACACAGCGCCTACTCCATAATCACTAGCGTCCGTTGTAACAAAAATTTCTTTATTACTATCAAAATGAACTAATAATTGACTACTTGATATTAATTCCTTACTTCTTATAAATGCCTTATTACATTGATCTGACCATATGAACTTTTTATTATTTTTTAGGAGATTATATAATGGTACTAAGTTTTCTGATAGTCTAGGCACAAATTTTCCATAATAATTTAATAATCCTAAATATGATTGTAACTGACTTACTGACTGTGGAGTTGGTGCTTCAACAATAGCCTTAATTTTTTCTGGTAATGGTTTTATACCATTTTTCACAATAATATGTCCTAAAAATTTTACTTCATTGCAGAAAAACTGACATTTTTCTACATTTACTTTAACATTATACTCTCTTAACCGTTGTAATACTTCTAACACAGTATTGTAACAATTTGTTATACCACAATTATAGAGAATCAAGTCATCGATATAACATTTTACATTTTTTAACCCCTTAAGGATTTGATCCATGACATATTGAAATACAGATGGTCCACTAGAAATACCAAACTGTAGTCTTGTTGGCTGAAAGAGTCCGATGTGTGTATTAATGGTTAAATATTCTTTTGAGTGTTCGTCTAATAACAGTTGTTGGTACGCACCTGACAAATCGAGAACACAAAATGTATCTGCTCCCGCCAACTCATTAAATATATCCTCTGGTACAGGCAATGGATAATGCTCAGCATCCAAGATTTTGTTTACTGTCACCTTATAGTCAACACATATTCTAATTTGATTATCATTTTTTTTTACTACCACTATGGGACTAGCCCAATCGCTATGTTGAACTTTTTTCAGTATTCCAGCTTTTTCTAAATTTAATAATTCTTTTTCAACCTCTTCTTTTTTTGCATATGGTATTGAATATGCTTTGTGGAAAATTGGAACTGCACCATCTTTTAATTTAAGTTTAGCCTTCATATTATGTATGTGTGAAGACCTATCCCTACTAAATACATCCTTATAATTTTCTTGTACTAACTTTATTAATGCCTTCTCATTTTCAATATTCTTTATTAACTTTTCATGCATACTATTTACTCTCAAATGTTTTACAAAGCTCTTTTTCCAATTTGGGAATAAAATAGCTAACCAATCTCTTCCTAGAAGAGGTGAAAAATACTTATCACTTTTAATTATAATTAGTTCTAAATACTTATAATTATTTTCTACCCTGACTTGAATTGAAATTTTCCCAAATACAGGTAAATAGTCTCCAGATACGGTTTTCAATTTTGCTGAACATTCTTTCACCTGAATTTTTTTAAAATATTTACTAAAATCACTTTCATGGATTACAGTTTTACATGCTCCAGTATCAATCTGCATTTTCATTCTTGCTGATCCTAGTCACAATTCCATACAAACAGGATCCTCCTCAATGTTCATGATACTACCTAAAATCACCTCACTATCCTCTTCATTGTTATTACATGATTGCACATTATGTACTCTTGTTTTATGGTTGTCCTTCTTGTTTTGTGAATTGTTAAATCTGCATTTTAAGGCTATATGACCAACCCTCTTACAAACAAAGCATGTTAATGTTTTCTTAAAGCACAAGTCTGATCTATGTTGACCTCCACAGCGAGAACATTCCAGTCTTCCTATTTTACTAATTATAGTATTTGATACCTGTGGTTGCATATTTTGCACACCCTGTTCTGCATTTTCATAGTTAACAGCAATTTGAACTGCCTTTTCGAATGTCATTGATTCTTCCACCAAAAGCCTTTTGATGATGCCTTCATTTTTAATTCCGCATACAAACTTATCTCTAAGAGCCTGATTTAAAAATAGGCCGAAGTCACATGTGTTTGCTTTAACCTTTAATTGCAGCACATACTCATGGATGGATTGCGTCTCTTTTTGGTTACATTTGTTGAACTCATAGCGTTCCGCTATAACAGATTTTTTTGTCACGTAGTGATTTTCTAATACTACGATCAATTTTTCGTATGTAACCTCGCACGGTTTGGTCGGTGCTATTAGATTTTTTAAAGTTTCATATGCTTCCGCTCCAACCAATGTTAAAAATAATGGCACTTTTTTTTCTTCTTTGACTTCATTTACCGTGAAAAACTGATCCATCCGTTCCATGTACGTGGTAAAATCTGTCGTAGATTTATAAGGTTCTATAGATCCAATCATGATTATATATTTGTTGTTATCCACTTTCTCTCGTCGCCAATTTTGTGTTTTCAATAAGAATAATACAACACTGTATTTGATTCTCCACGTTTAATGTATCACACCAAATCAGTTATACAGAGGTTACTGTTTATGACAATAATATAAAGTCGCTCCAAAAACCGTGTCACATTGACAGACACATCTAGTGTTGCTAGATACAATAACAACCAATACTTAACATTACTTAAGGAAAGATTAAGAGATACAGGCAAGTTCAAGATCACTAAATCATAAGAACGAGATGGAGAAGGCCCATTGTACACTGATCCAAAATACTCGGCAAACATTTCGCATATAACTTGACCACTTGAACTTGTCTTATTATCAAAGGTCATATTGTGAGGCAATGTGGAGCCTTCCTTCCTGTTCTTGACATAACGCCAGAATACCTTAGGATCATCAGGCAAACTATCTTCAACTGTGGATAAATAAGTTTTATAGCAATCAGACATAAGACGTTTACACCTTCTTCTAAGTGTGGAAAAAGCATCATAATCTCGTGGATTCGCAAACTTTTTATAACGTTTATGGTATTTATTCTTTTCCTTTTTGGTTGTTGTATGCAACCGGTGTACTTGAATTAGTGTGTGGACCAGGTGTTGGTAAATAAATAAGTCTTACTTACAGTTCACACGTATAATGACGGCACACACAATTAATACACAATTCAGAAGGAGAAGAATTCACGCGCACAAGCACAGATAGTCAGAAGAAGAAAGTTAGGCACATACAAAAAGGCAGAAAGAAAGTAACAGGCTAATAACTAGAGAGATTACAGTAGCACGTAATATGAAAAGCTTAGCAAGGCATCAAGCGCTCCGCGTCGTAGCAGTGATTCGCATCGACTAGTTGATCGCGCGGCGGCCGGGTGCTCCGGCGCACCGCGCGGACTGGTTTTGTGAACAATAGGCCTCGTCGGGCTAGTGCGAGGGTCGTGTCGATAATCGATATCGAGTCATCGACTAACCAGTACTCATATTATGATATATTAATATTATAATTATTATTGTAAATAAGTATGTAGATATAATAGAAATGTATATAGTTTTATATTAATTAGTATACAGGGTGTGGCGTAAATAGTGGTCCAAAGCCAAGGGTTCGGCGTACTAGGTATTCAACTATAACATACCACTATTTTTACCCAATTTTACCCAAGGGTTTATAGAAAAACATATTTAAACCTTTTTTATACTTTTTTTTACCCTTTTTCATAAAAATAGATGCAGTTTTCACAATAAACGTTCTTTTCTTATTCCGTTTTCTGTTTCTTACTGCTGGATACATTAGCTATCTTAAAAAAATACTATCTTTGATGTAAATTTTAAGATTTTAATGCAAAAATAGCTTATTCTTAATTTTTAACCCAAACTTTAACTTATCATGGATAATCAGACGCGATTTTTGCAAAAAAAATGTACTACACGCTTAGTGCCCATAAACTTTAAAACATGCCTACTAAATAACGATTTCAAAATGGTATTACAATAGTGGATCCTAATAATAAAAAAAAAGTTATTCGTAATAAAGAAGAAGTTCATCAAAATACTATGGAAATTTTGTTACGTTAATATTCATGTGAAATGTTTTAAGCACTCATAAAATGTGATTTAAGTTACTAACTGACTTTGTAAAACATATCTCAGGTAAAAAAAAGGTCAATTGGTACCTCTACTTACTATTAATAAAAGCTCAAGCTCAAGCTCAAGCTTATGCTCTTAGTGTTCGAGAGCACCTCAACTCAAATTATCCTAATAGATGGATAGGGCGCTTAGGTCCAATATTGTGGCCACCACGCTCACCAGACCTAAATCCACTGGATTTCTTTTATTGGGGTTGTCTAAAAGAAAAGGTGTATAAAGAAGAAATAACGAGTTTCGAGCAACTGAGGACTAGAATCCAGACAGCAGCACGAGAAATCGAAGAAAGCGGGTTTGCTCGTCAAATCAAAAGATCATTTATCCGTCGATGCAGAGCGTGTATAGCTGCGCATGGAGGACACTTTGAACATTTGGTGTAATTTGTTAACATTATGTCAAAAACATTGATTGTTATTAATGTAACTACATTTATTGCTATTTTCGGCTTTATTTCACAAATTATTAATGGTTGTTTAAAATTGTTATGTACTCTTACTATTTCTAAATGTAGCAATTAATTAAGTATTAGCGATAAGTAAAGTATTCTTTAAAGTAACATCATAAATATTATACAACACGATCCTATTAATGTGTAATGCTAAGCGTATCGACGACTCTGGTGTACGGTAAAACTTGAATAAGTTTATGTTTACAACTAATTTAAGAAATCACTACTGTAATGTTTTATTTGAATAAATAAATAAATAAATAAAAATAATGACATCGCCATTATGTTTTTTATTTATTATTTCAATTAAGTTAGGTCTCAATCACTACAACTTGGTTGTTATTTTCGAATTAAATAGCCATAACTATTGCTAGGTTTACTAAATAAAAATTTTATTTAGTAAACCTAGCAATATTGTAGCATTTTAAAATGTGTATCTTGTAAGGATATTTTTGAATGCATTGCCATTGCCAGTATAGTACATTTTTTTCAAATAATGCTTTAATATTAACGTAACTAAATTTCCATAGTATTTTGATGAACTTCTTCTTTATTACGAATAACTTTTTTTTTATTATTAGGATCCACTATTGTAATACCATTTTGAAATCGGTATTTAGTAGGCATGTTTTAAAGTTTATGGGCACTAAGCGTGTGGTACATTTTTTTTGCAAAAATCGCGTCTGATTATCCATGATAAGTTAAAGTTTGGGTTAAAAATTAAAAATAAGCTATTTTTGCATTAAAATCTTAAAATTTACATCAAAGATAGTATTTTTTTAAGATAGCTAATGTATCCAGCAGTAAGAAACAGAAAACGGAATAAGAAAAGAACGTTTATTGTGAAAACTGCATCTATTTTTATGAAAAAGGGTAAAAAAAATTTATAAAAAAGGTTTAAATATGTTTTTCTATAAACCCTTGGGTAAAATTGGGTAAAAATAGTGGTATGTTATAGTTGAATACCTAGTACGCCGAACCCTTGGCTTTGGACCACTATTTACGCCACACCCTGTATAAGTGTAAATAGTTATAGTAATATATTTATATTATAAATAATGAAATAAATGTGTAGATTATATAGAAGTAGCCTACACCACCCCCCTCCAGAGACCGTCAAGGGCGATAAAAATCTGGAAATTTAACTCGCCGCCCCGAACGTGTAACATATTCTTTCTGGACTTCTGGTTGGGGTTCCGGTTCGATATGGTCAGACAGTATAAAGGCTGGTTTCACGCGGTCTATTGATACTGTGACCTGTTTCCCTTTGTATAATATTTTAAATATTTTATCATCCCTGTCTAAAACTTTATAAGGGCCTGAATATGCTGGCTGAAGCGAACCACGTGATGCGTCTTCGCGAAGGAACACGTGATCACTGGTTGCTAGTTCTTTGTAAACAAACGCCTTAGGTTTACAGTGGCGTGAAGCTGGTATGGGTCGTAATCGCGCAGCAATACATTTTAGGCGAGCAGAAAATTCAGTTGGGTCAGTTGTACCCCCCTCGACAGGATCGAAAAACTCCCCTGGCAATCTTAACGGTTCTCCGTAAACCAATTCAGCACATGAACTTTGTAAATCCTCTTTGAAGGCGGTTCGTATCCCTAAGAGAACCCACGGCAGAGACTCTGTCCATCTGTCATTACCGTGGCAGACTATAGCGGCCTTAAGTTGGCGGTGGAAACGTTCCACCAAGCCATTGCATGCTGGATGGTATGCCGTAGTCCGCTTGTGCTCAAAACCGGCAGTTTTTGACAGGCATTCAAATAAAGCCGACTCGAACTGACGTCCGCGGTCGGTTGTAATGTCTGTTGGGCAGCCAAAACGAGCAATCCACGTTGATACTAGTGCCTTAGCCACGGTTTCAGCGGTAATGTCTTGTATCGGTACCGCTTCCGGCCATCGAGTAAATCGATCTACGGCCGTCAGGCAGTACCGATAACCCTGAGAAAGTGGCAGAGGTCCAATCAGGTCTATATGGATTTGCTTGAAGCGAGTACGGGGTAAAGTGAACGTACGCAGGGGTGCAGTGACGTGACGGGTAACCTTAGCTTTCTGGCATTGTAAGCAAGCACGTGCCCACTCCCTGCAATTTTTCCTTATCCCAGGCCAAACAAATCGCTCTGCTATAAGCTTGGCAGATGCATTAGGGCCTGGATGACTAAGGGAGTGCAAACTATCAAAAACCTGTCTGCGATAAAATTTAGGGACGAAGGGCCTGGACTTCGGTGTACTGACGTCGCAGTACAGGGGAATACGACTTCCAGGAACACTTAACTTCTCTAAACGTAGAGATGAGCCTTGCTCCAGTAATTGTTGGAGTTCGGGGTCCGTTGGTTGACCTTGGGCAAGAGTCTCGAGGCTGACCGGCGCTCCCAGTTCTTCGATTCGCGACAAGGTATCCGCAACTATGTTATCCTTGCCGGATATATGACGGATATCGGTCGTGAACTGGGAAATAAAATCTAGATGCCTATACTGCCTAGGCGAACAGTTTCTCTTCCTCTCATGGAATGCGAAACTGATCGGCTTATGGTCAGTATAGACGATAAAGTGCCGGGCTTCGAGCATATGCCTAAAATATTTTATCCCTTCATAAATTGCGAGTAGCTCTCGGTCGTAAGGCGAATATTTGGCCTGGGAAGGACTGAGCTTTCGCGAAAAGAAGGCTAAAGGTTGCCACGCACCGTCTTGGTACTGTTGGAGGACTGCACCGATTGCCTTATCAGAGGCGTCTGTCACCAAGGCAAGATTGGCGGTACAGTCGGGGTGAGCAAGTAAGGCAGCGTTAGCGAGGCTGTCTTTACACGCAATAAAAGCTGCAAGGGCATCTCCTGTTAGGCTAACTGGATGCGGGCCCTTAAGCGAACCTGTTAGTAACGCATGCAAGGGTGCCTGGATTTCTGCTGCACGAGGAAGAAATCTCCTATAAAAATTCAGCATGCCCAAGAATGCTTTGAGCTGGCGCACAGTTGTTGGGGTCGGGAAGTCTTTTATAACCTGAACCTTACAGTCTAACGGCTTGGAACCTTTTTCTGAGATGGAGTAACCCAAAAAAGTCACCTCTGGGGCACCGAAAACGCATTTTGCCGTATTCACTAACATGCCGTAGTCCCTCAGCTTGGTGAAAATTTGACGGAGGTGCTGTTCATGGCTCTGCTCGTCTTTCGAGAAGACCAGGATGTCATCAAGGTAGCAGTAGGTGAAATCGAGGCCTCTGGTGATCTCATCCATAAACCTTTGGAAGGTCTGACCCGCATTTCGAAGTCCGAAGGTCATAAAAGGAAATTCATACAAACCGAACGGTGTTGTGATGGCGGTCTTCGGAATGTCGTCTTCGCTGACAGGTATCTGATTATAGGCCTTCAATAAATCAAGGGTGCTGAAGACTTTGCAACCAATAAGATTGTGAGCAAAGTCATGGATGTGCTTAATCGGATATCTGTCAGGTATTGTTCGGGCGTTGAGCATACGGTAGTCTCCGCAAGGACGCCAACCGTTGTCCTTTTTTGGGGCTAGATGAAGAGGTGAAGCCCAAGGACTCTGCGAAGGACGAGCTGTGCCATTAGCGATCATGGCATGAAATTCCTGTTGGGCAATCTTTAATTTGTCAGGAGCCAACCGACGAGGTGTACAAGAAACTGGCGGGCCTGGTATCGTGCGAATGTGGTGGACAGTGTGGTGTGTAATGTTGCGATGAGTACCAGTTGGTCGGGTTATCTCGGGAAATTCATCAAGAATTTTATGGTACCGAGATTCACCAGTCAACACTTTAACTGAAGCAATGTTACGACACTTAACTAATTTAGCTACAGCTGATACAGAGGTTGTGCTATCTAATAAGCGTTTGTTTCGGCAATCTACAATTAGGTAGTAGTAATTTAAAAAATCTACGCCTATGATTGGCTTAGTCACATCGGCCACTACAAAACGCCAACTAAATACTCTACGTAAGCCAAAATCTAAATTAAAGTGTACATAACCGTAAGTAGAGATACTCGAACCAGTCGCCGCACACAAGTTGTAGTCCGTCTTAGCACGTCGATCGCGAAGAAGGGACCGGGGGAAGACACAGAGGTCGCTTCCAGTATCGACAAGGAACTGCGCCTTCGAAGCTCGGTCAGTGATAAACAGGCGACCAGAAGATGTTGTAGGGCAGTCAGCAGTCGCCATTATCGACCGCCCCTGGCGTTTCCCGAGTTGTAGTCGCAGGGGGTCACGCATTTGCTGGCTTTGTCTCCAAACTTGCTATGATACCAGCAAAGCGGAAACTTCCTATAATTCGACTGCGAGCGCTTCGACCTGGATGCCGATCTAGGGTGAGGGGATCTTCTAGACCGTGTGTGAGATCTACTGCTTCTTTCTGAGGCAAGTTTCTGAAATTGCCTGCGTAGCTCGGCGACTTCTCTGGTTAAAATGTCCAATGCTGAACCAGGACTGGCTTGACTCGTAGAAGCCACGCATGGTGAAGGTGAGGCCAGCTCCTGGATACGATCAGCCAAGTCTGCCAAATCGTCGATGGAGGATGTTGATGGTTGGCCTGCAAGCACCGTTTGGATCCCGTGTGAAAGACGGCTCACCCAGATGGTTCTCAAAAAGTCATCGGGAACGTTGACACCTGCGAGACTTTTGAGGTGGCGGAGAAATTGTGAGGGCTTTCGATCCCCAAGCTCCTCGTGCATTAACAGCTGCTTGAGCTTCTTTTCTTTTGACGCTGTCAGCCTTTTAATAAGCTCTGTTTTCAGTTTCTGGTATTTGTCAGATACCGGTGGGCTGATGATTAAGTCCTTCACTTCTCTAGAAAATTGGTTATCTAGCTGACTAATCACGTAGTGGAATTTGGTGGAGTCGCTAATAATTCCTGATATTGCGAATTGCCCCTCCACTTGCGCAAACCAAATTTCAGGCTCTTCTGGCCAAAATGGTGGTAGACGTGTGCCAACTTTAAAAATATCGATATTTTTTATCGACTCGCCGTCCGCACTACTATTCGACCTATTTGTCGACAAGGGCATAGCAGCTCCATGTGCGTCTTGGAATTCCTTATCCATTGCTCAAAACGGGGTCACCACTTTGGTTGTTGTATGCAACCGATGTACTTGAATTAGTGTGTGGACCAGGTGTTGGTAAATAAATAAGTCTTACTTACAGTTCACACGTATAATGACGGCACACACAATTAATACACAATTCAGAAGGAGAAGAATTCACGCGCACAAGCACAGATAGTCAGAAGAAGAAAGTTAGGCACATACAAAAAGGCAGAAAGAAAGTAACAGGCTAATAACTAGAGAGATTACAGTAGCACGTAATATGAAAAGCTTAGCAAGGCATCAAGCGCTCCGCGTCGTAGCAGTGATTCGCATCGACTAGTTGATCGCGCGGCGGCCGGGTGCTCCGGCGCACCGCGCGGACTGGTTTTGTGAACAATAGGCCTCGTCGGGCTAGTGCGAGGGTCGTGTCGATAATCGATATCGAGTCATCGACTAACCAGAGGCTTTAGACGACATGCATTTCGACAATCGCTATCGCTATCGCTAAGTAAAAAAATGTATGGGATTGACATAAGCAATCGATTACTTTTCGATTGCTTATGTCAATCCCATACATTTTTTGACTTAGCGATAGCGAGAGCGATTGTCGAAATGCATGTTGTCTAAAGCCTCTGTACTCATATTATGATATATTAATATTATAATTATTATTGTAAATAAGTATGTAGATATAATAGAAATGTATATAGTTTTATATTAATTAGTATATAAGTGTAAATAGTTATAGTAATATATTTATATTATAAATAATGAAATAAATGTGTAGATTATATAGAAGTAGCCTACACCTTTATGCAGCGAATTAAAGCTTGATTGTACCAGACGGGATAGCTGTTAGAGTAATTTTTACTGAGAGGTGTGTGCTTCGATATAAGGTCATTGATTTTAGTATAAAATACCTCAACGTTCATGTTTAAATCAACCGATGAAAACAAACTGTCCCAATCAATACGGCCTAATTCGGATTTTAGATTGATGTAATCACATTTGTTAAAGTTATACTTTTTATTGAATTTTGATTTAATTGGGTTTTCGGCAACGGGCTTCATAATACTTATGGAATATGCTACATGATGATTGTCTACATGACATAAAGGTTCGTCTTCCGTTACCGTAACGGACGATGCTGGTAAGGTGGTAAAAACAAGGTCCAGATAGCGATTGTTTCTGTTAGGAATATTGTTACATTGAATAAGATTACAAGTGTGCATTGTTTCGAATAGAAATGTTGCCTTACGATCCCTTGGATTCAATGCAGTAAGATTAGTAGAATCCACCTGTCTAATCCAGGTCATATTAGGAGTATTAAAATCTCCCAATACCAAGAAACAGTCCCCAAAACCTGAATCAAGTATCACCCTCTGAGTATTTACATGAAAAGCAGTGACATCTTCAAGTGGCAAATCAGGCGGTAGATAGCAAAGACAGATATTAAAAACAGGTTCACTAGGTTTATGTGACGATAGAGTAATAGGTAGCACCCCACGCTTTTCTCTAAATAATAATTTTACCTAGGTACTTTTCGTTCGTTTCTACACTAAAACGTTATTTTTCACTTAGTTCGATTTAATATAAAAGCGTGTTTTTTAGTTTTTTTAAACTACCAACCAATGGGAAAGAAAACGCAAAACTTTTTTACAGAGGGCGCTGTGTGTTTGTTACCTGTCAAAGTCTGTTGTGAACAACAACATCAGTGATTTAAACACAGTTTACTTAAAAATTAATGTTTTTAAAATTATTGTATGTATGTAACATTAAATGTCTTTTGAAATAATTATATGTCACTTGTGTGCTGAACATTTTTTTTTCTATTTCATTCTAAAAATATTAATCTATACTAATAATAAAGCTGAAGAGTTTGTTTGTTTGTTTGTTTGTTTGTTTGGTTGAACCCTAAGATCTCAGCAACTACTGACTCAAATTGAAAAATTCTTTTTTCGTTGGATAGTCCATTTATCTAGGAAGGCTATAGGCTATATAACATCACGGTACGTCCAATAGGAGCTGAGCATTAATGAAGAATGTTGCAAAAACGGGAGAAAAATATTTCATTTCAAAGCTTTCCCTGCGTGCGCTGCGTAAACGGTTAAAGTTACGGAAAAATTATGTATGACAGAATTATTCTCCATTAAATTTTCTAAAAAAAAGTCCGCGATAGCATATGTTTATCTTTTATGGTTGGCTCACTATAACCTTTCTTTTCGGTAATCAAATTTTTTTTTATCAAAAGTTTATCTGCGATTGTGTTTTTGTATGCATGATATTATTCCTTATCAAAATAAATACATTATTTATCACAAGCATTTAATTTTGAACAAAATTGTTAATGACCTCATTTGATTTCAATGAATATCTTAAGAGATATCATAGTTTGAAATAAACGGAAAGTAATAAATTTTTATTTTCAGAGCTTTTGATGCGTGCGCTGGGTAAACGGTTAAAGTTACGCAAAAATCATGTATCACGGAATTATTTTCCTTTAAAAGTTCTAAAAAAAAGTTCCAGAGAGCATTTATCTATCTCTTAAAGTTGACTCGCTATAACCTATTTTAGTTAATAAAATTTGTTCTAAAATAATGCATTAGATGCGAAGGTATTTTTGTAAAAATCATATTATTCCTTATCAAAATTTATACTTTATTCATCACAAGTATTTAATTTTGTACAAAATTGTTCTTTACATCATTAGATTTCAATGAATATCTTCAGAGATATTACAGTTTTAACATAACTCCGCAGCTAAATAATGATCAAGTACTACGCACGCATCTATACTGAGTTGTTTTTTTGTTTAGTTGAACACGCTTATCTTAGGAACTACTGATCCCGTCAGATTCGGACGCATTAGAGACTAAAAGGTTCAGAGACTCCTCCGAGGGAGATGCTCACCGGTCAGGAATCCTCTTTGGAGTGATTCGACCTTAAAGCTTGAGGACCCATCGAGGTCCTCTCCTTTACTAAAAGCCCTGGTGACTTCAAGAAGGTCATCAGAGATAGCCTGCAAAAAAAAACCACCTAGAAGGAGTCGAACGCGCGAACGAAGGGTTCCGTGCCATAGATTTTATCAAAAATCTCCAAAAATTATTTGAAATTTAAATTAAATATTTTGTTAATATTTCAAGTTTCTACCTGTTATTATCGTTAGTAAGACCGAGAAATAAAACACGTTTGTTGTTGTATATTAAAAGTGAATAATATAACTAAATATTCTGTGAATACTTCAAGCGTCTATCTGTTGCCGTTATCAAAATCGACCAAAAAAAAGTCACGCTTATTTTATGGGAGCCCCTTCAATATTTATTTTATTCTATTTATTAGTATTTATTTTATTCTATTTATGAGTCTTAGTAATAGGATCCCGCTTTACCCTTTGGGTACAGAATCCTACAAAGGGGAACTACTGATCTGAAAAATTCTATGATTGTCTATTTATCGAGGAACACTATAGGCCAGAGCTTCCCAAACTTATTTTCATAGTGACGCCCTTAGGAATTTTCTAATTTACTTTTAATTTTCTAATTTTCTAATTACGAGCCCTCCCCCCGTTATAGTAACAGCCAAGTTAAGTACATACATACAAAAACAAAAACATAGCTTTTTTTGAATTATTTAGGCGTTAACGAATGCGCAAATATTTTAAAATTAGAAAGACTGAAAAAAAATACCATAAAAACATAAAGTAGCACAGACAAATTTCGACGGCGAAAGCAATGTCCCGGTAGCGTAAGATGCTTATTCGATTTTTTCGCCCGCGCTGGACGGTCGATTTTTTTCAGTGTATTTTCTTATTTTAAAAACAGAGCATCTCAAAACCGGGTTCAAGTTTAGAAATCGCGACTTACATTTCTTTGTCTACATTTATTTTCGTTCGACTAGCTCGCTAAGCTAGCTAGACAGCCATTCTATGTGGATCGTCTCACGACGCCCGCCCCCGGGATAGAACCGCGACACCCCAGGGCGTCGCGACGCACAGTTTAGGAAACCGTGATATAGGCTTATATACCTCCATAACATCACTCTACGACTATTAGGAGTTGAGCATCAATGAAAAATGTTGCAAAAACGGGAAATCCACGCGGACGAAGTCGCGCGGGCACAGCTAGTATAGGTATAAATGTGTTTACTGGAACACACCTGTTTGTCTGGAAGTAGTTTCAAAATCAGATTCTTTGAAATGCTTGTTGTATGTTCTGGAGTACTTAGTAGCTTTAAAATTTACCCTTCTCAAAGCCTTTTCCCACTTTTTCCTGAGAAACAAATCTGTAGAAAACTAGTGTGTACCGGTTTCTACGCACTGGAAAGCTACACATTGTCCCATATTTCTGTTTATCTAGAAATACTAAGAAATCCCTATGAAATGTACTGAGTTTGACACATCCTTTGGAACAAACACTGAGCGCCACCTAGGAGAAACTAGTTGACAGTTGTCTTCCCCATTATTTTATTATCCACTTTTTAGTGCGAATTATAACCATCGATGAAAGTACCTACTTAAATTATTAAAAAATCTTAACACCCAACGCCCGCCAACTTAATGACAACGCCATCTAGTGATGTATAGCTGAACTAACATACCAAACGTTTAATTCATTAGTCTGGCGATTCTCATCAGGATAATGGGACATTCTTATCGAATTATTGCAATGTCGTCGGTCTTTGATAAGTCTATAAAGTTTAAATGAAATCTGACCGTTTAAAGTGGGTCGAAATCGAGCCCAACCGAGTCAGTTACATACATACAAACAAACATACAGGTTAAACCTAATTTAAGCGTGTTAAAAATTAATTATACTTTTCGTTCATCATTTAGTTTTTATACTAAAAAGTTATTTTTCACTTTTTAGTCCGATTTAACATTAAAGCGTGTTTTATTTTAGTTCTTTTAAACAATTATTTTATTTTCCACTTTTTAGTGCGCCGATAATATTAAATTATATATATTATTAAAAAAAAAACTAATGCAACTACGCCAACTTAACAATGACAACGCCATCTAGTGACGTATTATAATTGAACTAACATTCCAAATGTTTAATTATAATAATTCTGGCGATTATAATCAGGATATTGGAATATCTTATCGAATTATCGTAATGTCATCGGTCTTTGATAAGTCTATAAAGTTTAAATTAAATCTGACCGTTTAAAGTGGATCAAAATTGCGTACAAATTAGTCGGTTACATACAAACATGCAGGTGAAGCTTAAATAAACTCCCGTAGTTACTGGCGTCTGGCCAAAGCCGTGCAAAGCAATATCTGCTAGCACTCGCTACCACTCCTGAGATGTCCAGATGTAATACACAGCCACCGTCACTACCTCATTGTGGCTCGTACGCACAGACTATTTAGAGATATGCTCGTGCGGAACTGTAATCACTCGACGTCCGTCGCTAGTAGATATTCGCTAACTTTTTTTGAGAGATGAAAGTGATCATCACCGAGTGAATTACATAACCATTGCTGTTTTACACGACACGCTATTATGACTCTTGTCGTGTAAAAACAGCAATGGATTTGTAATTCACTCGGTGTTATCACTTTCAACTGTCAAAAAAGTTCGAAGAGTCGAATAGGCTACTCCAATAACAACAATAAACTTTTTTATTGGTCTGAGATAGGCTATTACAAAATGTGCAGCGAAGTTGTCTCCCGTACTCACGCGCCTATACCAGATCTCATACTGTTCTGGACATATGCCGGAAGCTTGGAAGGCTAATGTGCAGTCTATACCTAAAAAAGGGGAGCGCTCAGACCAGGCCAATTATCGGCCAGTAGGTCACCTCAGTACCTACTGTTCATAGTTATGGAGAGGATCCTGAACAACCACCTGATCAGGTACCACACTCTGATCAACGATCAACGGGTGACCTTCTAGCGTACATGACGCATGTATGGGGTGAAGCCATGAAGCTATGGACAAGCGTGGCGAGTCACTGACTGTCAGCCTTAATAGATATCGCCACAGCTTTTGATAGGGTCTGGTCTAGAACTCTTCTCTCCAAGCTTCCGTTGTATGGTCTGCCTATTCAGCTCTGTACCTGGGTGGCCTGACTTCCTGTATGAGCGTAAAATTTGTATCCTCTTTGACGGATGCAGTACGCGGTTTATGTCCCCTACATTGTTTCTCCTGCACGTCAGCGACATGATTCCTTTTGGAAACATCCATTGCTATGCAGACGACGTACAGTGCATTCGGGCTATTTCGGACACGCAAAGGCTGGACGAGCGGAAACCGTGGAGAGTGGAGAGTTGTGAGCAAGAAATTTAAAGGTAAAACTGGAAGCCACTCAACCAATAAAAAAGTGAAGACAACTTCTTTGACCCTAAGTAACCTTTAGATTTTTCTGTTTTCTACCTGTCTCTTTTTATATCTCGCCCTAAATCTAAGACAAAAGTAATATGATGACGTACGTATGTATGACGTATTAGACGGTTACGTGACACGTGCTCTATATAGTGGTTCCAAAGAGGCAAATAGGAAATAAGAAGTTTCAAGGTCAAATTTTTTGTGTTAAATTTTTCTTCGAGTTGGGGCTTCCATTTCTACCTATCATGGTCGTAAGAATAATCTTGTCATTGAACTCAACTGGGAGCTGGCTGAGCCTTGTTTCTAAATGGGGTACAGCCTCCGAGTACGGCTCTCTTTCTTGATTGTATGATACTTGTTAGCTTAGATTGTATAATCTAAGTTTGTTCGTCACTCATTCTAAAATATAAACCACTTGCTATTCTTCTTTATTATTTTATTATTCTTTTTCTTTTTTTTTTTTGGTTAAATTTTCCCTCAAATTTTCCCTGTTACGGGACGGCAAAGGGATCTAGCCCATACAGCCAAGTCATCAGTTTCATCTTTCTTGATTTTTGCATTAAATTGTGGGTGCCACACTTTTTAATGCATCTAGGGAGTGCTTGGAGAGAAATATATAGTACAGACCTCATGATGGTGACTGATGAGAATTGTATAGTGGGATTTCCAACCACTATACAATTGATGTGACCGATAGGTTTGAAAATTACAATAAAACACACATTAAATAAGAGCTATGGTTATGTACATTGCAATAGTTTTTGTTTCATTAAAATCGATGCAGTATTTCCAAAGTTATTAACGCCTAAAGTTACGGTCGCTATTTAATTTTTCAAGTACGCGCACTCTAAGTAGGTGACGTCACACATCGACAGCCGACACGGCAGCCGCTCGCTCGCTATACTAGTCGCAGGTCATTCAAAGTTGCTCTGCGTTTTGTGTCGTACATACCTACTGCGATCTGTGTAACTTGACTTTTATTGTATAATAGCCTTTGAATTACAATAATGGAGAAAGGATTTCAACAAGATCAACCAGATAATAATTTACCAAAGGCAGACACACAGTTTGTCACTCAATATTTTTCCGAAAATAGTGATTATATAGCAACGGAAATGCGAGGACTCAAACTGAAACAAGTAAAGTAGGTATTCTTTTCATCTAGCATTTTTGCAACATAGATAAGTGAACCTACTTATACTTACTGGGTATAGGCACGGAAGGTATGAAAAGCTCTAGTCGTGTAAGGTACCTACCTACCTAACCTAAATGCAGTAACAAGTGATGCTGAACATTTATGTTACTGTGTGCATGTTATAAAGGCCGAATTTAGATAAAAGTAAATATTTGTACTTACATAGATAATAAATACCTACCTATGTAGATAATATTAGGCATGTAGTGCAGTGGCGCAAAATATTTTTGCCAATGAGTGCATTTTTACTTTCTGATATACGTAGTATAGAGGAAGTCTTGTAATCGTAAAAAAATTCGACCCTGAGATTTTGACGGACTTACACGTTTTGGACCTCCCTGACTCCAAAAATATTTTTTTTGTAATTTTAGTCTGTGTGTCTGTATGTCTGTGCGTTAGCACGATAACTCGAGCATGCTTTAACTTATTGCAACCAAATTTAATAAGCGTGTATGACATCAAAATACTGGGTGTAAAAGACATGAGCAGTCAAAAGAAAACCACGTATTCTATACATCAAAATAAGACATATTTCAAAAAAAAATATTGCTGGGAAATGATTTTTATTATTTGGTGTTACAAAAAATTGCAAATTGTACCGCGCAATGTAAAGGGCTCAACTCGCACGGAACTCGCAAAACCGCGATAATTTTGCTTGACGGTGGCCCCGTTCGTTAGTGTCCGTGCGCATCAAGTGAGCTACATTGAACGCTAACGTTTTGAAGCCATTTTTTGTTATTAAATACTAAAAAAAATTATAATGTTGCTTTGGACAATAATTAAGAAATAACGTATAGAATACGTTATCATAAAAAAATTAAAAAAAAAATTATGACTTTGACCTTCAATAAAATCGTAACTATCAATTTCCCAGGTATAGTCTAAAGGAAGAAAAATGTTATGACGGTGAGCAGAATACATGGTTCTCGTTTGACTGCTCATGTCTTTTACACCCTGTATAAGGTTTCTATCAACTTTTGAACCGTCGATCACGAAAGTTAAGCAACCAAGTGCGCGGTCGGTACTCGGATGGGTGACCAAATTTTTTTAAAATAAACCTTGTAAGTCGTATTTTATAGTAAAAGGAAGTAGGTAGGTACATACATAGGTAGGTATGTAATTTATTGGTCATGAACTCATCTCGGATTTTTAGGATTTTAGGTATTTTTTCATACTAAAATCTGTGAGAAGGTTATACATATACATACATACATGCCATAATACGGGCTTTTGGTCTGCATGTCGGTTTTTAAATAGGTACAATCATGGAACTATAAATATATATATGGAAAGTAAGCATCTGGACAAGAAATACATTGAATAGTCCATATTGTAATATTTAGTGCGCTGCTGTGGCGCAATAAAGAAACCAAACACCCAGCGGGTGAAGCCGCGGGCGGCCGCTAGTTTATTTATAAACTTGGGTACCTATTTTCCTACCTTCATTTTACCGTCAAGAAAAGTCAAATTACTTAATCATACATAGGTACCTATGTAGTATAAAGAGTGACAAAATGAAGATATTGCACCAAAAACCTCATAATACAACTTAGTTATTGGGTATTTCCTAGTAGGTAATAGGTACCCCAAAGCTTAGAATATCTAATTACATAATATCTTACTTAGATCTAAATGGTCTTCACAAAAAATCCAACGGTCTTAGGGTCAATTGGATCTGCCCGTTTCATAACATTCATCCACATTTTACGCCTTTTGGCATCCAATGGCACTTGAAAAAATAGTTTTGTAGGCGTTTTAATGGTTGAATTTGTACACATAGGTACTACACAATATTATTATATGGCATAATGTTGATTCACACCTGAGAGCCACATAAAATTAAAGACAAGCGCGCGCACCAGTTGCACAGAGCTAAAGAAGTACGCGGCCGCGAGTACCACTGCCAGTTCTGTCGATGTGTGACGTCATCAGCTTTCCGCGACTCGATTTAAAAATCCGGACGGCGCGGCAACTTTGAACGCTTATATCTCGGTCACTTTTTAAGATATCAAAAAAATAAAAACACTGTCGTATTTGTCTAGTGACCTATATTCTGGGTATATCGTTAACAAAAATCGATGGTCAGATTGATTCTCAACGCCACATACACAAAACCTTTATTTCAATGATTCCTCATAACTGTTCGTCAACACGGATGCTTATGCAACAAAACGACACCACTTTCACTGCACAAAATCCACTCCGAAGCAATTTTGAATTATCGAAATAAAGATCGACATCCAGACGCCATGATTACCCGCCAAACACCCTTTTTCTTTTTTTTTTTTTTTTTTTTTGGTTGAATTTTCCCTGTTACGGGACGGCAAAGGGATCTAGCCCATACAGCCAAGTCTTTAGTTTCATCTTCTTTCTTGATTTTTGCATTAAAATGTGGGTGCCACACATTTTAATGCATCTCGAGAGTGCTTGGCGAGAAATGGATGGTACAGACCTCATGATGGTGACTGATGAGAATTGTATAGTGGGATTTCCAACCACTATACAATTCTCAACGCCACATACACAAAACCTTTATTTCAATGATTCCTCATAACTGTTCGTCAACACGGATGCTTATGCAACAAAACGACACCACTTTCACTGCACAAAATCCACTCCGAAGCAATTTTGAATTATCGAAATAAAGATCGACATCCAGACGCCATGATTACCCGCCAAACACCCTTTTTCTTTTTTTTTTTTTTTTTTTTTTGGTTGAATTTTCCCTGTTACGGGACGGCAAAGGGATCTAGCCCATACAGCCAAGTCTTTAGTTTCATCTTCTTTCTTGATTTTTGCATTAAAATGTGGGTGCCACACATTTTAATGCATCTCGAGAGTGCTTGGCGAGAAATGGATGGTACAGACCTCATGATGGTGACTGATGAGAATTGTATAGTGGGATTTCCAACCACTATACAATTCTCAACGCCACATACACAAAACCTTTATTTCAATGATTCCTCATAACTGTTCGTCAACACGGATGCTTATGCAACAAAACGACACCACTTTCACTGCACAAAATCCACTCCGAAGCAATTTTTAATTATCGAAATAAAGATCGACATCCTGACGCCATTGTTTCCCGCCAAACACCTTTTTCTTTTTTATAAATGGCGATCGCGACATATGAATATTACGCATTCCGCCAATGTCGAGTTAAAATATGTATATAGTAACAGATAATAACAATTGTACGGTAGATTGAGTTAAAAATAGAGTATTCAACGCGTGTTTTTACAACAAGAACTCGGGAGAAACTCCTCGGTATTATGATCACTACCTTAGTTTAAAAAAAATTGGTTGGTCTGTAAAGTCGGTTTACTGACGATAGTTGAACGTGACAACGTCTTAAGAAAATACTGATGGAATGGTAGCATTTTTCAAAAGAAAAATTTAATTTCATTTGTTTTGCCGGCCTTACATGGAACGCCTCAGAGCGAGGTAACGCCGCATGGGTCATGTTTTTTCGTGCGTGCAGCCGGCTCTATCGAAATATAAGACGTTGTCACGTCAAAAAAAACTACGAGTTTTTCCCGAGTTGTTGTTGTAAAAACACGTGTAGAGAGACTCCATTTATGTAGGACAATTTTTGTTACTTTAGTTACATTTTCACTTGACATCCGCAAAATGCGTACGTTTGGTGTATCGCTACGCCATTAATTAAGAATATAATAGAAAAAAGCTACGGAGTGTTTGGCGCTCAGTCAGACCAATGATGTTTGGTAGGAAACCATGGTGTGTGGATGTTGATCTAACAATAATTTTAATAATTCAAAATTGCTTCGGAGTGGATTTTGTGTAGTGAAAGTGATGTCGTTTTATTGTATAAGTATCCGGGTTGACGATCAATTATGAGAAATCATTGAAATAAAGGTTTCGTGGTGTGTATGACATTGAGAATTTTATAGTGGGATTTCCACCACATCAGTCACCATCATAAGGTCTGTACCATGCATTTCTCGCCAAGCACTTCCTAGATGCATTAAAATGTGTGACACCCACATTTTATTGCAAAAATCAAGAAAGAAGATACAAAACTGAAGACTTGGCTGTATGAGCTAGATCCCTTTGAAAAGAAAAAAAACCGCTACTGTCAACGTCAACTGCTGTCATTGTCAAATTCATTGTTTTGTTTGTGTACTGTGCCCTTGTTCTTGATTATTATTTATAATATTTATTATACTAATTACAGTAAAAGTAAAATAAGAATTTAACTAAAATGAGTCGCCGCAAACGTGCGAAGGTAATTACATACTCTAGAGATAATAATTTCAAGTTTTTTGTTTCGTTTGATACTTAGGTTATGTTTTGATAAAATAGGTGGAGAACCGCGAATTAGATGAAAAACTTAAGCAGGATGATTCTGAATCTGACCAGTCTGAAAAGAGTAAGGTTACTTCTGCAAGCCCAACCTCTCTTGGTGGCCGCCGGGAATCATCCTCTAGCCGAACAGCCGATGTCAAGGATACGAAAAAGGAAGAGAAAGTAGTTATTGAAGAAACCAAAAGTGATGATATTGAAGAGATAAACTATAAAGAAATGCTCAACAGGTTAGGTTTAGCTTTCATCAACAACATATTCTTTTAAGTATAATAAATGCCATGTTGCAAAAACACCCATTTCAATTCTTTTTTCAAATACTTAGGTATATAAATACCTGTATGTTTTAATTTTTGTAGTTTGGAAGGTGCTGCTTTTCAATCAAGACTACCCTTCGACAAGATGTCTTCATTGGAAGCAGAATGTTTTTCTGACTTACAAGGAGCTTCTAGTCATGCTTTCATTCAAATCAGAAACCGTATACTCAAGATTTGGTTTGAAGACCCTAAGAAACAGATTACACAGGAATATTCTGTTCAGAAAATGGAAGTAAGTAAAAATAATAACTAGCTATCTTCGTATTTCGACTCCATCAGGAGGAATGGGGTCCTTTGCTTGACATTTTTATTAAAAAAAAATATAAATGCTTAACTTTGGCTTAACTTCAGAAATTTTATTACTCATATGATATGACAGGTAATTTGTAATAAAAATATATTTAAGTAAGTATTTACAATTTCAGCCTCCTTATAATGGTGATCCAGCACTAGTTATGAGAACACATGCATTTCTTGAAAGACATGGTTTTATAAACTATGGCATCTATGAAAGAATAACACCCATACCAACTCCCTCCAAGGGCAAGCAAAGACCTAAAGTTATTATCATTGGAGCTGGTAAGATTTTCTGTCACTATTTAAATAAAAAAAAAAAAAATTCATTAGGCATTATAATTTTTAAAGTTTTATGCTTGTTGACTTTTTGTCCATATTAAGAGCCAAGTATGTTTATCTATTTGATATTATAGCATTAGGTCATGTTGTTTTTTTTTGTTGGGAAAATAAGACCAGTGAAACTAATTGTAATCTCCATAAATTTTCCCAAATAGATATAAAAGCATAAATATTACAGTTAAATGTTACAGTTCTAGAGCAGACCATTTGTCTCTGTGGCTGAGTAAAGAAAGACCGCAAAACTGGACAAGTACAAGATTGACTCTTTATGGCTGGTAGTTAAAGATATCATTATTGTAAATTTAATTACAGGTGTGTCAGGATTAGCAGCAGCTCGTCAGTTGCAGTCATTTGGATGTGAGGTTGTCCTTTTGGAAGGAAGAGATCGAGTTGGTGGGAGAATTGTGACTTATAGAAAGGGACCTTATGTAGCTGACTTAGGTAAAAGTATTGAATTATTCTACATTTATGTCAAAAATAAGATTTACGATAGGAGTAGTTTTTATTATACTGTCCTATATCTTAGTTTTAATATTTTTAAAAATTGATAACTCAATGTTTTTTCATTCTAGGTGCTATGGTCGTCACAGGTTTGGGTGGAAATCCCGTCACAACTTTATCAGTTCAAATGAATATGGAATTGCATAAAATCAAGCAAAAATGTCCACTGTATGAAGCAACTGGAAATCAAGTTCCAAAGCACAAGGATGAAATGGTATGTGAAATTAAACCAATCATAATTATAGTTGGCTTCCTCTACTCCTCTAAATCACTATATTCACAAAAGAAAGTACAATGCACATGTAGACAATTCTCACAGACACAATATGTCATAACAATTCAAATATGAGTGCCATGCTAGTACTTAGAGCTTGCGTTCTGCAGTCTGTTTTCTTCTTACGCTATTTATCCAAAATATTACAGTAACAAAATTATTAATTCAAATGTACCTTGTAATAAAAAATAAATGTCAATATACAGTAGAAACTCGTTTATCCGGCCCTCAGTTATACGGATTCGCGATTATCCGGACTACCAACCGCGACCAATTTATATGTCAAATCGAATTTATGCAAGCATGAACGTGTAGGAACTTGCATATCCCGCCCGCGCCGTGTGGAATCGCTGCCCCGCGCGTTTCGTTATTGTTTTAGTTAGTTTGCATGAAACAGAAGAAAATATAGACATGGAAAATAATACCGGACCAACTCATGATGTAGCATTTCATGCTCTAGAAACAACCCTCAAACATAAAGTTTCAAAGGAGAAGCTAAGGGTCACTCGCACATAATAACTGACAAATATACATAATAAACTAGTTATTTTATAAATAAAATTACATAAATATAAAAACAACACAAGTGTTCATGTTCATCACACAAATATTTGCTACTACCAGGATCTGAAAACAGACCACCCGGTGTGCAGGCAGCATTACTGACCACTCTACGAACTATGACAAACATTAGAATTTATTCCGAGAATTTATTCATAAAGTTTAAAATGAAAATGAAAATGTTTATTTTCTTTAAAACTTACAATACTATAATGATGCACATTGTTTTAAAAAAAAGTTATGTTAAAATTGTGTTAACCCTTTCCGTGCCAGATACGAAATAACTCTTAGTGTGATGTTATAACTAAGTGCCGACTACTAATATATTCGTATATTTTGTTGGGCCTGCTATAGAAAAAAATATTTATTTGAACTACAAGCATAGTATAAGGAGACAAGCAAGTTGACTTCATAGAAACGCACCGAGCGCGGTTTATGTGTGTGTGCGCTAGGTAGCAACGCGTCGCCGGGGCGTGGCCGCACGCACTCATTGAAAATTTAATAGAACCACAGATAATATAATACTATGATAGAACTAACGAATACCCTAGTAAAGGCTGCGCCGTACGTAACGCTGCTCACCACCGTCTCTTTCGTCGAAAGAGAATATCTTTAACACTATAACAAGTTGTATCGTACCTTCTTGATATCAAAGATTTATTTTAAATGAATTTGTGATTCAGAAAAGATTAGTATATAGCAATTTTTAAGTTCTTTTTTAATATGCAAGTCAATATAAAATTAATTATAAAAACGCTAATATTTCCAAAATGGTGCATGGGAGCCAAAAAATAAGTAACGAAAATTTCGATCCCCTAAGGTAGAAAAAACGGTAAAGTGCGAGTTGGACATTTTTTAAAATATTAATTATGAAACAATACATTATGGAGCCCTGATACCACAGATATATTAAATCTGTGCCTGATACTGTGATTTGTGTGAGGCGTCGGTGGCATAGTGAATTTGATTCATATGTACGTTTAATCGACGCTTTTACGGTGAAGTAAAACATCGTGAGGAAACCTGCACACACCTATGAAGAAATTCTTTTAAAACAATCAACTACACACAGCGCTGAAGTTTATGAACATAATGGGCAAAAAATACTTTGTTTATTTTCGAATCCAAGTCGACATAGTCTAAGTGACTTATATTCTACTATGCCAGATACGTTTAATCTCGTAGCTGATCATATTGTATGACGGCATGCAGTGCAAAAATATTGAAATATTCATGCGCTAAAAGGGTTATTTTATCTCATTTCAGGTGGAGCGTGAATTCAATCGCCTATTGGATGCTACTTCCTATCTGTCGCACCAAGTGGATTTCAATTATTACAATGACACACCTGTTTCTCTCGGACAAGCACTTGAATGGGTTATTAAACTTCAACAAAAGAACGTCAAGCACAAGCAGGTAATTATGATAGTTTGCAACAGCATGTAAGTCAAATATGAGAGTATAAACTTAAACAGTGTGAGCTGTACTAAGTTATGATATCACATTCAAAACATCCATATCTCTGTCTCATTCTGTCATATGTTCTATATAAAAATCTTGTATCACGGTGTTTGTGGCCGCACTACTCGGAAACGGCTCGACCGCATTTAATGATTTTTTTTGTGTATATTTGGTATGTACGAGAATAAGTTGTAAAGTATATTTCATACCACCAAAAATATATATATATGGCCAACAAGTGACAATGTTTATGTTGCTAGTATGCGATTAATATTAGAAGCGACAGTCACTACATTCATGGTACATGAAAGCTATCGTTGATATGAAAACATATTCAATTTTTATGATAGAGACATTAATAAATGATATGACAAAAATACGAACTTCAAGTATATTTTCTTTCAGATCAGTCTATGAATTTCTTCTATGGTCTTTCTTTTCACCTTCTTTGTCATAAAAATAAACTTCGCTACCTAATTCCTTCACCACAAGACTATTTTTAGTGATTTTGTAAGTTAAAAATACATATATTTTTTCAGATACAACACTTGAAAGCTGTTATAACACTACAGGAAAAACTGAAAATGAATATAAACAAGTGAGTTGATCGATTTTCATTCTCTTGCCATGGATTCTGTATTTATTTATTAATTTAACAAACTAATTTTCTTAATGCGTAAAATTTTAGAAATAATACACAAAACCACAAAATCGAGTCGATCGATCAAATTTGTCTAGGTAGGCATAACGGTCTAGTCACTCGAAGTTGGAACAGTCTGAACTGAGGTAGTACCTTCACCTTACAGAAGACCACAGTCAAATAACACTACATTTTTGTGGTATTGTGTTTCTGTTGGTGAGTAAAGTTGCCAGAGCTCCACAGGGATCAAACGGTAATACACAATAATGTTTTGTGGGATCCAACGCCAAAAATATTAAACTGGGATCCAACGAAAATAAATCGGGCTAGGTGACTAGTTCGTAGAGCGCAAGTATGACGTCAGGGTTGCAAGCGTCTATAGCAAAAAAATTAATTAAGAGTTATGTATCCCGAATTACTGTTCGGTGATGACCGGTTCGACGGTCGTCTATACTGGTTTTATAACTAACGGTTATGACGATTTTCACTAGTTCTTAAAAAAACATGAACCTACTTATAATAAGTTATCTCGTATTGAAGTACGGTCGCCGAGCACAGATAATTTCGTACAATGATCTTTCAGTCTACTGGCAGTTGTGTTAAACAATTTTACTGATGGTCAAATTTATAAAATTATGTATAGTTTAATATTTTCAATTACCTACATTCTGTATTATTAGCATGATTCTCAATATTATGCGGAGCTCGGACTTGTGATCAACTAGCCGTAGCTATTACCGATGCAAAGAGGCATTTGGTGTTCATATTTACTGATAAACGCCTCAGCGAGCTGAGGCTAATCTCCAGAGCCTTGACCACCGAAGGCGTGTAGCTTGCTTCTCGGTCTTTTATCGGTTGCATTTCGGAGAGTGTGCGGAGGTTCTTCATAATTTGATCCCCTCAGCCCCCTTCCACCACCGGACGACCAGACGAGGGGAAAGGCTTTCACCCTTACGTCGTGGATATACCTCTCATCCGCACGAAGCGCTTTGCTTTCTCTTTCATTATGCGCACAGCTAAGGAGTGGGACTCGTTGTCACGGTCTGTTCTCCCGGATCAATATAATCTGAACAAGCCTCTTCTAGGCGAGTGTGTACCATCTTAGGCCTTATCTTCGTATCACATCAGGCCAAACGCTTAGTCTATCAAACATAAAAAATAAGACATAAAATGCTTACTTTACTTAGTGATTAATTTCAAATTCTCGAAATGAAATTAAACTCTGATTAATAAGTAATATTTTAGAGAATTCAAACTCGCAACTTTTATCGAACAGGTGCTCACATTAGTCAAAGGCAAAGTCAAAATTTCTTTATTCATTTAGGTACAATTTGTACACTTATGAAAGTCAATTTTGATGCCATCGGTTCAAGAGTCTACCAGGAGGCCTTGTTCTGAGAAGAACCGGCAAGAAACTCAACAAGTTTTATCCTCCCTTTACAGTTTTCATAGTATTGATTTGGAAAGAGTCATAATTCACATTGTCAAGTCTTTAATAATTAATCATAATAATATAATAAAATAAAGACTCATTATTAAACTTACAATAAATAAATACAGGGTGTAAAAGACATGAGCAGTCAAACGAGAACCATGTATTCTGCTCACCGTCATAACATTTTTCTTCCTTTAGACTATACCTGGGAAATTGATAGTTACGATTTTATTGAAGGTCAAAGTCATAATTTTTTTTTTTATTTTTTTATGAAAACGTATTCTATACGTTATTTCTTAATCATTGTCCAAAGAAACATTATCATTTTTTTTAGTATTTCATAACAAAAAATGGTTTCAAAACGTTAGCGTTCAATGTAGCTCACTCGATGCGCACGGACACTAACGAACGGGGCTGCCGTCAAGCAAAATTATCGCGGTTTTGCGAGTTGCGTGCGAGTTGAGCCCTTTACATGGCGCGGTACAATTTGCAATTTTTTGTAACACCAAAAAATAAAAATCATTTCCCAGCAATATTTTTTTTGAAATATGTCTTATTTTGATGTATAGAATACGTGGTTTTCGTTTGACTGCTCATGTCTTTTACACCCAGTATATATAAAAAATGTGATTTAAGACATCTTTCCTTACTATATTGTCTAGTACTAGATTAAAATGGAAAATCGAGCACATTTGGATGTGTCCACACATTTTTGTCGTCTATATATTCCTGAACTTTATAATACGCTAACCACAGTCTATAGATGTATTTACACTATTTATATTATTACAATACTATGTCCAAAAGGTTTAGAATCTCTAAAAGGGGTGATCGCTATACCTGTGTGAGCGTGACAGCAATAGCGCAGGAGCGAGAAGGATGCGTAACGTGTGTCAATGTACGAAATTATCTCTGTTCGGCGACCGTACTTCAGTCAGACTGATATTGCTAAAAGGATGTTTCGGTAAATGGTAAATCGACGCTGCAAAACCTCATCATTTATTTTGTACTTATTCACAGTATCTTGTTCTTTATAGAATGGCTGATATCCAAGAACTTTTAAAATCAATGAAGACAGAAAAAGAGGCGTTGCTTGTTGAGCGAGAGAAAGGTGCGACGGGGGATGCAAGCATCTTACAAGAGTTCAATTTGAGACGGCTCAACAGAGAAATGAATCAACTCTGTAACGAGTATAGCGCTCTGATCACTCAAAATACTAGTATCGAAGATAAACTGACTCAAATTGAGACTAATCCACCAAGGTTAGTTTGTTTTGGATTTACTAGATGTTTCTATAAACACGGCCTAATAGTAAGGAAATTTTGAGTTTGCAGCGTGCACGCTGTTAGTTTTTAACCGACTTCAAAAAGGAGGGAGGTTCTCAATTTAGTTGATATGGTTTTTTTTATGTACGTACGCCGATTACGCCGTGATGTCTGATCCGATTTAGGTGATAAATTTTTTGGTTCGATGCAAAATAGTTGCCATTTGGTCCCATACACACTAAAAAGCAAAAATAAAATATTTATAAATAAAAAAAACCGCTTTCAAAACTAAAAACGCAGAAATAAAAATTTTGTTTATAAAAATCAAAATATTTTTTGAGGCACCTACAACCTCAATATTTGGAATAAACTTGTATTTGTGACTGACCTAAAAACATTTAGATTTTTATATACAAAATTTTTATTTCTCCGTTTTTAGTTTTGAAGGCGGTTTTTTCTATGTTTATTACACAGTTGTGATTAAATATTTAGTTTAATAGGCAAAGAAGACATTTTTCGTCATCCTTTTGAGTACCAACCGCGCACTTTTAACTTTTCTAATTGATTAATCGTTGTGAAGGAGGAGGACGTCTACATCGTCCTCCTTGGGAGTCCCTAGTTGATTGATTATGTTACTTTGTTCGACAGCTCTGTCTACCTTTCGGTACGCGATAGGCAAATCCTGGATTGGCACTTCGCCAATTTGGAGTTCGCGAATGCTACGCCGTTGGGGAACCTCTCGCTGAAGCATTGGGACCAGGACGACGACTTCGAGTTCACTGGGAACCATCTAACAGGTATGTAAAGTTTTAAGATATTTATTTAAACTAACACCACACAAAACCACTAGCATACAGAGAGCGTCTGGAATCGTTGACGAACCAGGCTTTCTGACCAGATAGACACTTAGCCATTGCGTAGTGGCAACTGTGACATCAGTTTGCATCTTCTATCGCTTCTATCATGGAAAGTGTTCTGAAGAGTTTTTCGGACTTATACCTGCCGCCTGTATGCTTGGTTGTCTACAAGAAGTTTATATTTAAAGCTGGAAGCCACACTGCCAATAAAACAGTTTTTTTTTCCCGAGGTTTTTGTTATTTTGTCGGTTTTTGATGGTTTTATTGGACTTAGGGTCTGTTACAACTTGCCTAATGTCTGTGGCCTACATGCGTCTCAGGGCTAATGACTACACCTTATGACTACATGTAGGCCACAAGTTTTACAATGTTCTATTTAGTGTTAACAATGTTATATAGAAGCAGTTCCTCAAGCTGCTTAACAAAACAGTTAGGTTAGTTAGTTAGTTAAACTTAATAAAACAGTTAGGACAACTTTTTGACCGCAGGTAACCTTTAATGTTTCCGGTTCCTCCCTGTCTCTTTCTAACTCTCCCTACAAGTAATATGATGACGTACGTACGTAGAACGTATTAGACGGTCACGTGACATGAATGTTTTCGTTTCCTGCCTGTCTCTTTCTAACTCTTTCCACAAGTAATATGATGACGTACGTACGTATTACGTAATAGACGGTCACGTGATACGTGCTCTAGTGGTTATAAAGCATCGAGCTCATAACCAATAGAGGAGAAATGTCACTTATTTTGTTCTAAAATAATTCCGCCAAACAATTGCAACTACGCGTCATACTAGAGATGGGGATACACAGGCATGCAAATGTTTTTATCGATATCGATACCTATGATTGTGAACAATCTCTAAGTAAATGAATTAATCTTAGTGACTGTAATCGCACCTAATTAATAACTATGTTTTCAGTGCATTTTTCTAGTATTATATTTACGCGTTTGTAAACGCAAAAATAAAATTATTCCATAACTATGTATTCATTTTACTGGGTATGTATTTCGATACGGAATAGAAATAAACATAAGCTTAGCTTATGGGTGAATGCGTCGTATGTTTGTTGTTTCGCGTTGCATCATTCACTTCTACTAAAAAAAAATAGAATTAATGACAAACAAACATTGACATTGTCAGTCAATTAAGTAAACATATAATTAGGAAATAAAAGCGCATTATTGTACAAAGTAATACAGAAAATTATAGATATAAAAATCATTTAAAATACCAGTCAAAGTGCAAAATAGTGAATTAGTTACTTAAAAAAACGAATTAAGTTTCAATCAGTGTTCATAATATTTTTTACAAAGAAATGTTACTTACAACGAAAAAGTAAATAAATCTATTTCCAAGGGATAGCGTGTTATTGAACTGCAAATATCGATACACATTTAGATTTATCTTATTGCAGCATGTTGCAACACTAGTAATATACTGTTTTAGGTGAGATTGACAGTTTGACGTTAGCGCAAAAACGCTAACCTGTTTCGGAGACGGAGGGCGCGTATTACCACTCTATTGGTTATGTGCTCGATGTTAGAAAGAGACAAATGGATAATAAGAAGTTTCGAGGTCAAATTTTTTGTCTTCACTTTTTGTTCCAGTTGTGGCTTCCAGTTTTACCTATAAGTATCTTAGTAGTCTACAACCGAGCGTTTTTCGTGCAATTTTCTAATGCACGAAAATCGCTCGGCAACAGTTGATTCCACAATCTTGTGGAATTTACTGTTGCCAGCGGTGTTTCCGAACCAATACGACCTCGAAATCTTCAAAACAAAGGGGATGATGCTTACGCATTTGCGATTGCTCTGGTGTTGCTAATGTCCATGGGCGGCGGTAATCACTACCCATCAGGTGAACCGTCTGCTCGAAACTCCCCACTCTCCCCTTTCCCATAAAAAATAAAGACCAGTTAGGTGAAGGGAAAGTTGCCTTTAATATTATTGTAGAGCGTATATTTTAATCTAGCAAGAAGAGAAAACTCTTATAGTATTCCATGGATTCAACGTGCGGGTGCCGAGTCCATAGTGTTGCACAGAGGCGAGCTAGGACCAGTGCTTCGGACTTGTCACCCAGTGTAGGTTTAATTATTTGTATTTAAAAGTACTTAAACAGTATTCAAAGATTTAAAAAAAAATACATGCCTTATCTGGGAATCGAATCAAATAATTATTCTCTCAGATAATTATATTAGGGACAATCTCTCGGATGACAATATAAGCACAGTATGTATCAAAATACTATGAGTACCTTGATTTGACAATCCGACGTTTGCTTGTGACCACGGCTGCAACAACGCAGCCGAAACGTGGAGTCAAGGTACTCATAGTATACATTCCTACATAGCATTTGGTTACCTACTATGTTTATATTGTGCGTGTAATATACCCTATATAATTATCCGAGTAAACAATGCAACGCGAAAGCTTCTAAAATATTATCAAATAAAATCTTTTACTTTTATGATGCCAACTAAATGCGTAAATTTATTTATTATTTATTCGTAAAAATATACACACATTAACAAGCTATAGACAGTGTATCAAAACCATTTTAGCTTTTTCTTTACATTGCCTTTCGTCATCTACCTACACACATTTTATTTTTGTTTAAATGATATGGAATAAATAACATTCTCTTCTTGACGCATAGTCGTGGGACGCACGTACTAATATTCTAAATGCAAAAGGTTGTATGGATGGATGGATGTATGTTTGTTACCCTTTCATGCAAAAACTACTTAATGGATTTAATTGAACTTTACAATAATAAACCCGGACTGCTGAGATAATTAAGAGTGTGCCATCTGTCGTGGTCGTTGGCTTTTGAATGTATTTTATATAATTATTACACGCTATAATTTATATTAATCCTGCGCAGGCGAAGTCGCGGGCAGAAGTTATTTAATATAATTGATGGATAAGAGTTAGCAATAAAGAAATATGAACAGTGTTAACAAGAGGTACAACTTTATTGCTGCCTTTTTTATGTCAAGAGGTTGGCACACAAACATACGGGCTGTCTGGTGGTCATAGATTCTGGTGGTAATGAGCCATCGTAGCCTATAGACGCTTGCAACACTGATGTGACACTCACGCTGCCAACCCTAGTCTCCTTCCCTACCCCATGGAGCTCTGGAGACTTTACTCACCATCAGAAATACAACACCTCAAAAATGTAGTGTTATTCGACTGTAGTCTTTTGTAAGGTGGATGCACTATCCCAGTTCCGAAGCTCAAAATTCGAGCGGCTATTCCGCTGTATTCTTTTTTTTTGTCGGGGAGGTCAAATGCATTTACGCATCGTCCCTGCGGGGTGGTGCTAACCGCAGGGGATATGTGGGACTCGAGATAAAGGCGTTTCCTCCATACCCACTAAACATCCTCCCCGGGCTGACCTCCAGTGCGCTATTGCGGGACGGCACGGGATCTGCGCACATGAGCACAACTACACCGAGACCTTCCCAACGCTACCCGTCTAGGCACTCCTTGTGCACCAATTGGTAGCCAGCACACAGGGGCTACCGACTAACGTCAGCCCCTGTGGGCCGCTGGCCGACGCCGGCCTTATAGGCCGACGCCGGCCTTATAGGCCGCCTCCTCACCGACGGCTGCTCGACCTGGCGCGTCCTCCAGACTAGGACACCGGGAGCAGCCATCGGACCGCACCCGGGGTCTTCGGGCGTGGGTGTGGCCCTGAAAAAGGCCGTCCGGAACTAGCCGTGGTGCGAAAACAAAAACAACTCGACGATGGCATGTGACTTCGAATGCCAAGGGGATACCCTTGACATCAAAAGCCACACACCCGCCGAGAAAGTTTCTCCACCACGTTACCATGGCCCGCCACGAAGAGGCTTCCGGACGTGAACCCCAAATTCCGCTGTATCCTACGTCGACAAAAGAAAAGGCGGCGTTTACTTTTGGCCAAACACTTTAGATAATATGGAACAGCTAAGGGTTATTTATTATGATATTTCCCTAGGAATTTTTGTGAACTATACTTACATATAATATAAATATATTTTTCAATATCATATCCAAATCAAAACTATAAAAAACTGTAAAGGGAGGAACTTAAACTTGTTGAGATTCTTGCCGGTTCTTCTCGGAACAAGGCCTCCTGGTAGACTGTCAAAATTGACTTTATTGTACCTAAATGAATAAAGAAATTTTGACTTTGACTAGCTACAATTTTGAATTTTTAATATCACCATAGTATTTATATGACTATGTTAGCATGGGTAGGTGCCGGCTTCGTACCCCATGCAAACTTGTCTAGAGAAGCAATAATCTTTTGTTGTGCCTCACTCTTTAATATGGTCGCTCCGTCACATGCCTTGCTCGCTCGCTTGATTCCGTGAGTATTAAGTAATGTAATATCAAATAAATTTATTCAGTTTCACAGACATTAATATATATAAATAAAAAAACAAAAAATACATATGAAAAAGTGGAACCAAAAAGGCCGCCACTCAGCATATGTTGCAGCATGCACAGCACCTGCAACGCTGGTGTTCTGTGAATCAAATGTTACAGCGGGCCGTATCCAGCCGGTTGTTGCCCACATATGCCTTATTATATACTCTGGCTAATAGATAGGCGAAGAGAGTGTGAACGTTATGTACGGACTCCTCATACGGAAGATAGGGCGCGAAAACATCTACCACCGCCACATCCTCCCCGTTATCTGACAAGGAGAACTCATCGGCCGCGGATGTGCACAAAACCTTCCACGACCCCGTCGGTGCTTGCCCCTCTAATGGAGTAGTAGGCCTGGGCTACCTTCCCGAGGAGTGGAGCAGGTGAACCACCCCTAAGGCTCCTCCTCCTTGTTTTATGTACCTTCCCCTCCCCTTCGGTTAGGTGTCCTTTGAGACACGGTTGGATGGCGTGATCAATTGGGACGCGGCTGGTCCATGCGTGGAGTGAGCCCAGAGGGCGGCAAATGTCGGTGTGCTAAACCCCGGGTCCTAAGCCCACCCCCTGGGAAGTCTCGCTTCCTTGGATGAGGAGTCTGCGTGCTCGTAGTTTGGCGACCTGCAAGGTTGCATTCGGGGAAATCTCTGAAAAAGTTTCCAAATGCGTCTAGTTATATTATTATAGGCAAATTATAGGTCAGTTATATCAATATAGTGTAGGTTATTAGTTCTATTAGTATAGAGTTTAGCTGTTGTTATCAGCTTGCACAAAACTTGTCTGAAAAAATTCAAATATTTATCACTGAGAAAACTGCTTCAAAATAGCTCATAGTTCTAATTTATCGCCCGTAAAGTAACTATTGTAGTTGCGTTAAGAGCAAAAAATTGAGCTCGCTACGTTTTTTATACGAAAAAACTTACACTACGGGTACAGAACACATAAAACGTGAACTAATAGTCAATAGAAGAAGACGTATTTACGTGCGTGTGCGTCACCAGGGTTGAAATTAATCACAGAGAGTTCCAATCTCAGATAAAATTTCAAAAATATTTAAATTTATTCATGGTATTCGCAAAAAATATACATTATTTAGATTAAAATAAAGTGAAATATGATTTTTTAAGCTAACATCAGAAGATGAGCACAATTCGTCGTACATTTCCAATGTTGTCGAATAGCCTATATACTCAGCCTATATAACATCAATTCATGAAATCGCGCTTATCTCGTATCTACCAAATTCATAAAGATAAAACTACTAATTAGACTCGCGACTTCCACATAATAAGAATCAAACGTACCCTATAATCAGTCGTGGCATTTGAACGCAAATGGAACGCGTGTTCAGTTCAGTCATCAATCATTAGCCAATAGAGGTGACGACATACATGATCGATGACAAAACGTTATTGGTATCAGAGTGATCCATTACATCTTGTTTCTTAGAGCATAAGGGAGTCTCAATATTTTGATGCCGTAGTTTTCATGAATTAGAATTTTAGCAAACGCACGATATAACATGTAAGGTTTAAGGCAAAAATATTTTAAGAAATTCGTCCTTGCTCCGAACTCCGTGGATATCAATCGTGATTTGCGAATAAGGTTGTGGCTGCCACCGTTTTTGCCTAAGGGCTCGACTTGTTATGTATGAGGAATTTTCGAGTTAGTGGCCGGTTGTGATCTTTTGCAACGGATGGCAGTCTTCTGCCTCGAGCGTCGCTTCGTGTCAATAATTACTATCATTTCTTGCCACAAATTTCCAACTCCTACCGTCGATAAATTACCTACTGACTTCTGTGAATTGCCGTAATGAGCGTTGCATAAAACGTAAAACCTTCACTTAGCTACTTTACACTCGTGTAAAATTAATTTGTCGCAGTTTAACTGATTTTTCTAAAATATGAAGAATATTGTCGCAGTTTTATTGTTTTTTTTCTGGAATATGAAGAATTTAAAGAACTCGTAGAAGTACAAAAAGAGGTTCTTCCTGATATGGGATCACGGAGGAACTTATCACTAACTGTTAAAACTACAATATAATAGTACTTGTAAGATGAGATCAAGCTAGGCTGACTATGATGACGGATATAACCAGTAAGGCAAATGGCTGACAGTATTCTATTAGTTATGTAGGTGCTGTTTTTATGTTGCAATCCCACTTATAAGAGATTTTCGCTAAAAGGTCTTCGCAAAGGTCTATAATGATGACAGCACTATATAACCAATACTTACTTACCAGGACTTATTAACCAGGAATGTGTTGAAGTTTTTTTTTAAACTCTGGCATGTTTTTGTAAATAGTGTTGCGATTGACACTTTACGATTACAAGAGTAATGGGTTCTCAGTGTGTGCAATTTTTCAAATTGTGACTTATTAGATAACATCCACAGGATATTTAAGTTGACGCTAACGGATATAAAACATCTTGCATTCGAATTTACTTCGAGTTTATGTAGTCGGTTAGGCACAAAAAGTGAAGAGTTGAAACTGTTGCGTTGTTATTCAGTCAGAAGATATGTATCGCGACATCGCCGAGACGCCTCTTTTGTACATTCGGGTCCGAGCAGTGCGTGTGTTGTCGGCCATATTTCTCGCTGTTCGCTCAGTGTTCGCGGCGTGGGTAGTTGAAAAATGACATCTTGATTGTTGTGCGTTATTCTACTCATGAGAATGTCGAGTTGGAGTCGTCGCGTGCACCGCCATTGTGGTGCCACGCAGCCGCGGGCCCTACAAATTGAACGATTGTTAACCGTTCCATGAAAATGCTGCTATCGTGACTTGTCACGGAATTATTGTATTTACGGAACCGTCGTATTTTGTTAGAATACAGTACTTTATGTGTAAGACTGTAGATTTCTCGCATCATTCTCGATCTTGGTATATCGGATGAGTTTACTGTATTCAATTATTTTTAAGGATAAGCAATATTCTCTCATTTCTCTTCCATTGATTTTCATAGAATTTTGAAAATTTCTATAAAATCGCAAATAGAAGTTTTGTATATAAAATCAATCAATTACTTGATAATTCCGCGACTTGTTCGTTAATTCTAATTCCGTGCATAATTATTGCTGTAATTATTTGAATTCATCACGGTGGATTCCGCTTCGTACGAAGCGGAATCCACCGTGATGAATATATATCATAAATAAAAAGTAACCAAGGTCCGGTCGGGATAAATTATATGCTGTTTTGCTGTTTACTAACGACAACTGTCATCTGAAACAAGTCCCTGAGGTGGCGTATAGGGCCAAACGATCGTTCTCTAGGCGGGGTCGCGGCGGCAACAAGTTTTTGATAACGCCATGCGTGGCGCGAAGCTGTAATGAATGTGATACAACCTCGGCTTTTCTCATTTATCACGCGCTCTATGAATAAAATATCTAGACGCGCTGCCTTTAGGATAGTCTAGTCGTGCCGAGAACATAGCAGCATGCTGCGATAGCAATCTCAAAATCCAGTAATGGTTCTTCTCTTTGTAGATATTCGTACTTTGTTCCGTTTTGTCCGGTGTGAAACATTGTTGGCAGATATTCCATGGAATCCTGTAGCTTAAAACTCGAATCAATTTGCGTCAATCTACGTTCTACTTTTGTTTAGAATTATGGGTAATTTATATTTTTCCTCTGTACATACCCTACTTATGCTGGTTGTTGGTGTCGTATTTGGTTGTCTCCTGAGTCACGAGTGCTCACGAGGACATCAATCGCGGCGGTGGAGCATGCGGAGGCGTCGGGGGCGTGGATGAATAAGCAATGAGCCGACGAATGGCTCTATTAACCCGCCATTGTTCCCTTGCGATCGTTGCAGTTGCGCAAGCGACACGTATTGTTCGCGTCTCGAGGCTTTCACTACGGGCCGATGACGTCACTAACGCTTACGACCTAAATGCTTTCGGTGTTAGATGTAGTGCAATTTGCTTCTATCGAGCTCATAGTACACGAAACACTTGGGATTATACAGCAAACTTCGCAAATACAGCGGAAACGAAGTCGTTTTACTTTTTCTTTCTTAATCCAGAACGGGAAGCTCTTGGGTCTTCATCTCACTCTTATCCGTTAGTAGCCAGAGCGTCAGATTATGTTCTTATCCGATCACGGTTACAAGTGCGAATGCTAAGACACGTTCACATACGTCGCGCTAGTACAGAGATGGGTATGCCGGGTCCTTAATGATGTTTTGAAATCATTACGAAATTGTAAGCTGTGGAGTTTCTTTCGCCATTTCTTCTCCGTCTCAAAATAATAATTAAAATAATTATTTCGTCCCGAAATGGTGGTAGGGCTTTTGATGATCTAAAAGTACTTAGCAAAGTCTATTTATGGAATAATTTTATTTTTGCGTTTACAAACGCGTAAATTATAATACTAGAAAAATGCACTGAAAAAAATCTACTTGCCCGCCTGAGGCAAGTCGATTTTTCAGTGCATTTTCTAGTAAAGTCTATTTAAATAAAGAGCTTTTTCTTGATCATTTTCTTTCACACCTCTCCTTCCACAACACAAAGCACTCGAGCCGAGGTCTGTGAGATCGCTCCCTTGCGGATCGAATGCCCTAGAGACTAATCGGTAGAGGGGCTCCCCCGCGGGAGATGCTCGCCGATTAGATCTTCTAGGGCAGGAGTTCCCAACCCTTTACCCTATGCGCCTCACCCAACATTATGCTAAAATACTATGCCCCCCCTAGGGTCCAAAATAGGGGTCCACGTCCGGAAGCCGCCTCGTGACGGCACCCTGGTAACGTGGTGGGGAAACTTTCTCGCGGGTGCGTGGCTTTTGATGTCAAGTGTGTCCCCTTGGCATTGGAAGTCACATGCCATCGTCGAGTTGTTTTTGTTTTCCCACCACGGCTAGTTTCGGACGGCCCTTTTCAGGGCTATGACCGCGCCCGGGAGCAGCCGGTGCGGTCCGATTATTGCTCCCGGTGTCGTCGTCAGGAGGACGCGCCAGGTCGAGCAGCCGTCGGTGGAGGAGTGGCTGCCGTCAGTCGAAAACAATCAATCAAAAAGTTAGTAAAAAAAACTTGATGTTTTCTGTACTTTCTTATGTTGATATTTATCTGGCGGAAAATTGGCGCAATGAATCAAATCTGAGGCAACAAGCCTTCACCGTTATTTCGTGGTTGGTCCACCAGAATGAAATGTCCAGGGGAGTACAAATTTGTGCTCGTTGGTTGTTTGTAGGCCTAGTTTTAAGTCCGCCTGTCTAAACCACCACTACCAACCAAAGTTGGCAATAATTGAATTAATATATTAAGGTTAAATGCAACTATTTAATATAGAAAAGAACTATTTTTCTTGTTTATTGCTTCGAAATGTGGTATGTGGTTCAGCATCAGGGTAGACCATAAATAAGAGTTACCGAGTGTAGAAGTAGTTCATCGCGATAGGGGCACTCAACAGTGTTTTGCTAGGTTTCCCGTCGCGTCGACGATTTATGTAGTGCGACAGTGCTGGGCCCGGCGGCACTTTGTGTTTCTAATTGACAAGTGTTCGGAAGCGATCGGGTGTCACGCGTCTAATGAGTGCACGGTACTTTATTGGGATCTACTGTTTTTATGACGCAAATAAGCTGTTAAAACATTCTGACTTAGCTTATTTATAACATACGGGCTTTAGTCCCATTTGGAATAATTTAATGCAAACCTTTTCAGAGTAGAAGCTGATTTGTAATTGGGAAATCAACACTCTCCATGCATTTTTAAAAGTAATATTAAATAAGGTTAAGTTGTATTCGAAAATGAAAGAGATATTTATACAAATATTCAAACTACCTTAACATAATCGTGTGTTACATCTATGTAACTAGTAATTTAGCTGTACACCGTAGGAATGTTTGAAATCTCTACCGGTTCTGTTGACAACAACGATAACGAAGGTGCTACAGGTAAACATAGTAAACAATGTTCTCTCGCAGCGATATCATCGAAATATATCCAACTAGGTACCTATTGATATTTCCTATTGGTCCCACGTAGAATAACGATATTCTTGTTCTATTTGCTTGCATTTGAAACGGACTAATATAAATGTGTAGTAATAACCCGAGCATCGATATGTAAGCGAAGTTCCCTTATTGGTAGTCGAAAGATAACTTGTTTTTGATAATTGTGTTAATCTGGTTCCATGCAATATGGGCCCTCTGGGCTCATGGTTGGTATAATATAATTTACTCCGTGTACAGTAGTGGTTTTATTACCAACAATTGGCCATTATCGGGGCGCATTTGCACGTTCAGCCGTCATTCCGTTTAATATATTGTTTCTTGTAAGCTATCTATCTGTAATTTCTTTATTTATTGCAGTCATAGTATGACAGTAGGTAAATAGTGTAAACAGTGGTAAAGTTGGCTTCGAGTTGTTTAAATCAAGTTTTTTTTAATGTACGCTATCTCTCTGACAAATCAAGTAACACAGAGCACGAGGCAATTGAAAATAAATTTAATTTTAGCTCAGTAATCATATTCATTCAAAATTTGATTATTCCGTGCTAGTTCGGATTGGACCTCCGCTTAAACTTTCCTTTCATAGTAAAAGTTGTAATCCTCTTTGTGAATCCTAATTGAATATACTGTTATGCTAATACTCTGATTTCCCATCTTATTTCGTTAATAGAGGTCTGTGGTAAACCAATTAAAGGGAACGTTTGTGGATTACTCAACTTTTGGTACACGAATAGTTGGTGGGTTCAGCTCGTGCCTACACGGGAAATTAAACGTTTATCTAATCCTTTATGGAAATAGTGCGTCGAAAGCCTATTGTCATTCGAATACGTTATAATTAAACAGAGAGCGGAGAAGATGTTTGATATAATTCGGTTTAATATTGAGACTGGTAATGCGGCATGGTAAATAATATTTACCAGAAACGACGTTAAATGTCACGTTTATTAGGTACCTAGATTAATCTCAGATATTGGCATAGTTGCGAGAAACTGGTACCTATTTACCTACCTAATTTCTTTAATTTTATGAAAGGGGCCAACTTTATATCGCTAAATAAATAAAACAACACATAGGTGACACAAAATTAGCAGTCTTTAGTGCATTTTGCTAGTGAAAATTGAAATATAGTAATATTTTTTTTTAAAAGTCTGCAATGATTCGTGACATTCCCAGTGCGCATATATATACCCTATACTGCTCCTATGCTACTTAAATTGGAATTGAAATGAATATAAATAAATTTTGTTAAATATCAATGTTAATATACTAATTTTAAAATACATTACCTATATATAACGCGTCCTCGTGAAGGGCTTCAGTCGTGTAATTGATTTTTGCATTTCGTTAGTGATAGATAGGGTGCGTTTTTAAACAAATAAACACGAGGGTTATGTCCTCGCTCTGTGATCCCACAAGCACTGAAATGTCCTAGATGAGTTTATTAGAAAGAAAAATGGTTTATTTGAAAATTTCAGTAAATTTTCTCGCTCCCCTTATTTCTTTATTTTAATTTTTCCCTTGTTTCATTTGTTGTGTAAGGGCACATTATACCTTTTAATAGCTCTCTACTTTGTTCACTACTACTAAGGTAACAAATTGAACTTTTGTTTGATTAAACGCTCAGCACTTAATTGACAATGAAGGTGCTATACGATTAACTCATTAGCTAATTACATATTGCTTCGGATTAATATCGTGAACTTTAGAAAATGTAGCATTAAATTACCATTTAAAGTGCCGGCTGTGTTGAGTGGGGTCTTGTAAAAGAATTTTGACCAAACGTTTTGAACGTGACACAACCTGCTTACATTGAAGAGGTACATTGGAACAAAGTTGGCATTTATATAAATTTTTTATAAGAACGTAAGATTTTCTTTAACGAAATCCGTTTAGCCGTTTGAATAAGAAGGTCGGGAAGTTACTCCAGAAGACTGCAGTGCAATATCATATAGTTTCATTTGATGTATATGCGTAACTGACGAAGTTTACCATATATCCTGAAGTAAAAATCGCCTATAAAATGCATTGTAAATAAAACTGCAATATCACGACTCGCATAAATGTTTAAATTCGTTTCATATTTACAATCCATGAAAAGGCTCTTAATGAAACTGAAAAGATGGGCTTGTTAATTTTTTAAATACTTAAATCGCGTAAAAGCAAATATCCTGATAAACAATGTCAATAAAATTTTATATCATTCACCTATACACATTCTTAAAGAACACTGATTTTTTAACTAAGTAGTAACGTACTACTTACTTTTTCTTTTTACAATTATTCCATTCGTTTTGGGTTGGGTATAGAAAAACTCAACCTATTTCCAAACTGCTACCTACTTAGCATGCAGATTTCAGTCTAAGCTTTAACGACTAAACAATTTGGACGTAGACAGATCTGCCCGCACCCAAATTAATTTCGCGTCAATATCTGAGGCAAGTTTACCTAATACGGACCCGGCTGGACATTACACCCTTAAAGCCGCGCTGTTGTATTGTTATTTACCGAGGGGTTGTGTTACAAATGCTTATACTGCGGTACTGCATGTCTCCCTTTATTACGCCTCTGGATGGCTTAACATTCCGGCCGCGGACTCGGTCGCCTCTAATGGTGGCGTATTGCGGTTTTATTAACGTTGTTGCTGTCTATACTACATTCCACAACATCTTGTACTGCATACACTGGGGTATTTATTACCTTTGTATATTTTACACTGGTTTATATTATTCCCTTAGTGAAGTTGAATGATATGAGGTTCGTAAAAGTATCTGAATAAGACGCATTAAGTATATTATAATAGTAGTAGGTAGAGTATAGAGAAGCCCATCTAGTTAGCTATCGCCTTCTAACGTCTGTCTTAATAACAATGGTGTTAAAAAGCAAAATTTTACTCCATCAGTTAGTGATAAGATAGGCAGTCCTTTAGTGGCCGAAGATTCTGTACGAAGCTTACTTCTTTCTTCATCAACAACAGCTCATATAATGTCCCCACCGAGGGGCTCGAGCCTACCCCACATTAGGGGTGATTAGGCCTTATTCAACCACGCTGGCCAAGTTCGGGTTGGTCGACTTCACACACAACCTAAAAATTTCTTCATAGGCGTGTGCAGGTTTCCTCACGATGTTTTCCTTCACCGTAAAAGCATCGATTAACGTTCATATGAATTCAAAATTTGAAAACACATTGGTACGTGGCGGGGATCGAACCAGTGGCCCCCGAGTGGGAGACGACGCTCTTACGCACTACGCCACGGACGCTTCTTTCTTCAGCCTTATCATAATTTAACATTAGGTGAGATGAAGACCAAGAGCTTCCCTGTCAAATATTAAAATACCTTCATATATAGAGCTACATAGTTATGAAAGGATATCTGTATTCACATTATTTACTTTCCTAAATCAAGTTTGAAATCGAATTTAGTCGTGCTCTAAATGATAACATAATCTGACTTGGAGAACGTTTATCTCTCAGTTGGTATCTTACTTATTGCTTCGATCATTATGTCTTTCTACAATTGAAATCGATAATTTCATGTCAATTTCATACCTACTACTATATCTAGTTTAAAGGAAGTGAGACATTATTGATCCGGAATTACTGTTTTAACCGGGCCAAATTACGTCATATGTAGCAAGGGGTAGGCACAGTATAACATATTTATACATTTGCTTATACCAGGGATCTATCCAACGTGGCTGGGTGCATGCAGTCAGTGCAGCGTGAATTACGGAAATCCATTTCAGTGTTGCTAGCACTCGTTGGTTTAATTCCCTTTTTTGTTCACTGGATGTACAGTAAAAATAAATTGTCGCTGAATCCAAAATAAATCTCGCATCATCGTATACTTATCAATGAAATGTTACTCTTAAATCGCCCAGAAACTGACCTAATTTCGAACCATTGATATTAATTATAATCATTTCGTAACTACTTATGCAAGTCCGTAAATCTCTAGTATCTACACTTTATGCAGAATTGATTGGTTAAAACAACTTCTTGGCTATTGGCGTATCATTTATTAGTTGTTAATTGGTATCGGCGTGCTGGTCACGTCTACCGGATTGTGTCGATTCGTAGATTTGCATGCGAGTATCGTTTAATAGGCGATTTATGTATGGGCAGCCATGTACCAGATGCCGTTCACAGTTAGGTCGTGCTGAAAACGGTCCAGATGTTACTGGGGACGCAAAATGAAACACGTTAGCGCTTCGGCTGACGTCAGTTCCCTTTTTTGTTGCGCCGTCTGTGGATAGCCATTTATCAACTTTTTATGAAAACGCTTGTTTTAATTTATGCTTATACTTCCGAGCTGTACTATCTCCGACCTCATTTGCAACCACAGCTTTGTTGCTGTTTACAGAGCACAGCGCGAACAAGCTGTTCCCTGCACTTTAGAACGACGCTTTATGTCGCACTAAATGAATGTTTACGATAATGTATTCTTTCCTACAAGGTTTTATGTAAACAGAATACCTTTTGTTTTGCTACCATTTACTCTAAACATTGACTATAGCCGTTTTCAGTGACCTCTTGGAATGTGGTGTGATATCTAACTAAACCATACTAAGAGCTCCGTCTGTATAATTGCAAATTTACTATCAATAATTTGTGATGTTAAGCTTAAAGCTTTGTGGAATAAAGTCTGTAATTGTCTGGGGTAGATGTGTACAAACGTATACTATCAGTATGTGACTAATTTTCTTTTGATTGCGAACGGACAAGTCATTCGTCCATTTGTCGGCACATTTTAAAGGTTCACAGTGCAATTACAACTGATGCTTGTCTGGGCTCGCATCTGATAAGAGAACTAAAAAACTGCCTGCAAACTTACTTTTAATTAAATTCAACATTTTTACCTCATACTTCCAAGCTGGCGATAAAATCGCAAGTGAGCTGCTAAAACGATTCTTAATCTTATTACAAACATTAATTAGAAGTCGTTTGCCTTTCTAGTATGTTTTGTTGTATTTGAACCTTTTTGTAGAGTTAATCAAATGTACATGTTCATACATTTAGAATTTTTATTTTATCATTAAAAAAGTTCCAACTGGTTTATTTGTGGATGGAGTGGATAAAAATTAAAGGCAATTATTATCGTAGCATAAAAAGCCTTGTAGTACTAAATTCTTATTCCTGTGTTGCCAACCCTCTAAAATTCCAACATACTGCTTCCTCTACAAGCTGTGTCATCTTTACTCGCAAGTCTCGTCTTTAGTTAGAAGTAGTGTTATAAGGGTTTGATTGCCTCATTCGGTCGTTAAATTATATAGCGCTTTTTTGTTGGTACTTCTAATGGCTGTAGCAAAATGTTAAATATCAAACACAGGTGTAGTCCGTCGAGCTAGTTCTCAGAGACACCAACTCTGTGGGAGCAAACCGCTCGCCACAGGACAAATTTCGCTTATATTAAATTTGCTCTGAGTAAATTTCTCTTCAACTGTGCGGCCGTTGCACTTTCAAGTGGTAAAGTTTTAATCTCGTATCCAGCTTGCGGATACCGTATACCTTGTGTCTCACGCCACGCTCCCTCGAAATTCGTTTTAATTATGCTTTTAAAAGTTTTCATTCGCAGCCTGTATTATTGTTAATAGTGCGACACAGAAGGAAGTTATTTATAATAATTATAAACTCTTTATTGCGCTCATATAATAGGATGATATAAAAAAGCTCAAATATATACTTATTTACGAAAAGTATTGTATGCTCAAGTACCTACCTCAGTGGTGATGTTTGTTACTTCATAATTATTAAGGATTATTATTAATGTACAGGTTACTGCAAGTTTTAGGACGGCAATATTAAAAAAAATGTTGAATGGTTAATCCAGAATAATTGAATCCCCGTTAATAATAACGGGGATTAAATTATTTTTTGACGGGAGGTCAAACGCATTTACGCATCATCCCTGCGGGGTGGTGCCAACCGCAGGGAATATGAGGACTCGAGGTAAAGCCGTTCCCTCCATACCCACTAAACATCCTCTCCGGCCTGACCTTCAGTGCGCTATTACGGGACGGCTCGGGATCTGCGCACGTGAGCGCAACATCACCGAGACTGTCCCAACGCTGACCGTCTAGGCAGTCCTTGCACAAATTGGTGGCTAGCAGCCCACAGGGGCTACCGACTAACGCCAGCCCCTTTGGGCCGCTGGCCGACGCCGGCCTTATAGGCCGGCCATCCAGGATAGGAAAAGGGCCTACCTTTTCCCACCCGTCCTCCGCCTAAGCTGGGTGGGGACCCTGAAAAGGTCCGTCCGGAACTAGCCGTGGTGGGAAAACAAAAACTCGACAATGGCAAATGTGACTTCGAATGCCAAGGGGACACACTTGACATCAAAAGCCACACACCTACCGAGAGGCTTCCGAACGTGGACCCCAATGGTATACTATATATACTTACACATAAAAATAAATAAAATAATGTTAAATGTTCCATTGGCCGCAACAAACGTGATTATAAGTCCTTTATGAAAAACTCCAATGCAGACAGATGATCTGAAAATAGAGACTTTTATTAAGATAAAGGGTAATATGTAATTTTGGAACGATCATCACCCGTGAACAATAAGTAAATTAAAAAGACATTTATACCTGTAAATCTAGACTAACGTTCACAACAAATTAGTATGTAAATTATTACTAATTTGTTGTGAAAGTTAGTCGTTTATTCGTACGTTTAATCGACGCTTTTACGGTGAAGGAAAACATCGTGAGAAACCTGCACACACCTATGAAGAAATTCTTAGGTTGTGTGTGAAGTCGACCAACCCACACTTGGCCAGCGTGGTTGACTAAGGCCTAATCGCCCCTAATGTGGGGTAGGCTATAAGCCCCTCGGTGGGGACATTATATGAGCTGTTGATGTTAGTCGTTAAAACGATCTTGAAACCATCCGAAATTCGTAAATTTTAGTCTATTTAAAAAAATCTTCTAAATAGATTTTACTAAAATAAAAAGTGACATAGCTCGGAAACTACTTTAAAACTATATTCATCTTGGAGATAATTTCAATAATTTAATATTATTATGAGATTAAGTAAGATCTTAAAGAAAAATAAATAGTTTTTATTCGTTTTTTGTGTGTTTTCTGAGTGTGAGAGTAAGCAGGCGCGATATGATTCACTCAGTATGGCCAAAGTCACCAGTCCTTATCCTTTGCTGCTAACTGCATAGAATTTATTAGTCATTTTACTTGTCAATGAAGCTCGTGCTGTAAAAGCGAGTTTCACTACGCTCCTTCAAGCACTGAGTATTTAGTGTTTGTCTTAAAGACAACAATGTCCTACACTTGTTATGACGATGTCCTACACTTGTTATGGCGACAGATTTTGATAAGGTAATGATAAATGGTCATTAAACAGGTGCAGTTATAACAAGTCTTATCACCAATCACACCGGACACAACCTGGGGATCGAAACCTTGCCGGAGCTCGCCAAACTTGACAAAGAAAGGATCGAACGTTTACGATAAATTCAACGCCAAAAATATTAAACTGGGATTTAAAAGTGGGATCCAACGAAAATAATTGAAGATGAACGGCTAACTGCCCGAACGTTGTCTTTTCTCGGACAATGTTGAATACTCCTTTTGATGGTAGTCAAACAGGTACACTTACGACAAGCCTTACCATACCGTACACAACCCGGAGATCAAAACCGGGAAAGAGCTCGCCAAACTTGACAGAGAAAGGATCGAACGTTTACGGCAACTTGAAGATGAACGACTAACTGCTGAACATTGTCTTTCCTCGGCAATTGTTAAAGACTACTTTTGATATACAACATGTAAATTAAATAACCAACACCCTGAATACAGGTGGTTTGGGATCGGCTTCTGAGTTGATTTCAATTATATTCTTTTTAAAAAAAAAAACTTAAAATAAAAAACAAAAAGTACCCAGAAAATATTGTACAACATTTTTACCCAAAAATGTTTGTTTTTTTTTCTCAATAAAATCTTTTTAAAAAAAAAATTGAAATCAACTCAGAAGCCGATCCTAAACCACCTGTATTCAGGGTGTTGGTTATTTAATTTACCTACATATTGTATATTCTTAGTCATGATTTTGATATATGCCATTGACGTATGGTTTTTTAAAGGAGGATCAAGGAGGACCATTAAAAGTTATTACTTAAAGAGTTTCATAAGAAGTGAGCCTCTACATGTTTTAACTGTATCCATGATCTAGTGGTTCGCTCACCGGAATAGGCCAGGGTTCGAACCCCAGAGGAGCAATAAAAGTCACGAACTGTCAAATGTGGGTATATAGGTATTTGGGTATATTAATCGTGACCACAATTTGTGCTCGATTTAGTTTGTGGTGTGACATTTCTCGAAATCCCCTTGGCTAGCCACCTTATCAAAACCTGTAGCCTCAATAATAGTGTTAACAGCATTGTAGTGCACAGTTGATGTTAAGATAACCAGTCCTTCTATGGTTAAGGGTTCCGGATAAAGCTCGATTCCATCTTATAACTTATCGTCACTTACCATCAGGTGAAATGAAGGCCAAGAGCTTCCCTGTCAAGAATTAAAAAAAACGGATATCTTGCGTCATTAACGCGTTCTACCGTTTATGCCAAATGTCGACCTAGAAGGTGCTTCTTCACGCCTCAAGGAAGAGTAAAGGTGTCTTGCACTTTAGTTTATCATCAGGTGAGATAGAGAATTTCATCATCATCATCATACCAGCCTTTATGATTCGACTTATTGCTGGGACACAAGGCCTACTGCCTAAACCTCCTTCGATGACAGGGAGCAGGGAGCTGACACCACGCTTGCCCAATGCGGATTGGGGACGGAGTATAAGGTGGTCAATACCCCTTTGCTGATCTATTAGTCGCCTTCTACGACACCCGTTGGAGGATATAGGGTGAGGCTATTCTACTCTGCCGGCATCACACGGCTTGACAGAGTAATTTACTAGACCTCTTTATAAAAAACTAAACTTTATCGTTGAAAGAGATTCGTAGTAATTACATAGCGACAGCGTTATCCCATCCCATACACCCAATGTAACATCGCTAATAAATAGAGTACTTTAATTAGTGGAAAATTAGAAGCTCAGAAGCTAACAGATACTGATCTAATGTGTATTCCTTTATATGGGTTCATCCAAAATACAACTGAGATATAGATAGGCATATTTCAAAGTTATCCGGCTAATGTGGGCTGTGGTGCTTTTAATATCATGTTATTTTTCATGGAGTTTATTTTGTTATCCGCTTAAGTGATATAATAATTAGATTACAAAAAACTCAATTAGTCTGTATTATGCCAGTTTCCAGTATAAGGCTATGCTTATACTGGAAACTCAGTTCTAAAATCAACGTGTCAAAATTAATTAATCCGGAAATCTCACACACTTTAGTAGAATATATTTTCTTTTATCTTCTATAGTAGGTACTACCTGTATCTATTTAAGTTCTGGTGAAATCCAAAACTGTATTGGAATTCTATTTGTTGAGACTGAAATAGCATTAGAATGCAAATGGGAAGGTGAACCCGATCTTTAATCAGAGAAGTTCATTTTCGACATTCGAAAAACAAATATTAGATTTGTTACGTTGCAGTATATTATGTTTTTATTATATCCGTATATTTTTCTTAGAAGTACCTCAAATGTACGTCGTCGTCGTAATAATCATATTTGTTGCGCTATGGTTAAAGCAAAGGAACCTTTGGTTTAGATCTGCTTGCCAACTTATGAGCTGTTTTCTGACTATTGTAAAATGGTAATAAAAAACAAATAGTTGTTTATAGCTTTCGCTCCCGTAAATTGGGATAGCAAGTAATTAGCAGCTCTTTCTACTCAAAAATTACACCCGAATGTAAATGGATTTAGAAAGGGAATCGTACGAGGATCCATATGTGAATACCAGTCTAAACATGGGCCCGTTTCGACGTATGCTACGTCATTCCAGACTGGACTCCTAAAAGCGAGCACTTAACCACGGCGTAATTCCGGTAAAAGGTTTGGCGGTCGCGCCTTCCATTCTCTTCTAAATGTTTATTTAAGCGAAAAACTTCGACGCTCATTAACTGGATTGGCGGTTAATGAAACGAGCGCGACTTAGACTAATATAGGCCGGGGTGCCACTAGTGCCTGATAATATCACACATTATTTTCACATCTCAGTTCAAGTGCGACTTATTAACCTGTTTTTCGAGTCGAGGCGTCAAAGTTACGATGCTCAAGTAGATAAACTTAGAGTTTTATTGGAGCGTAGAATGATGCGCGGAATCAAGCAGCGTAAAATGTATGAATTGGGCAGTCATTGATAGTAATATGTACTTCTATTAAATTATGCGTTTCTTATTTTTTTCCACGCTGTGAATAGTATTTATAGATCTTATAATAACTTTTCCGATATAATTTTCTTGCCATGATTTGAAAAATTTGAAAATATACCCAATGAAAAGACAGCCTATAAAATAAGAAACGAAAAACTAGAACAAATTCGTTAGTTAGTCTCACAGTTAAATTATGAATAAACAATTTATTTTCATTATTTCCTAGCGGTCGCCCGCGGCTTCACTCGCGTCAATATAGGTATCTCGCCATTCATGCCCTTTCCAGGGTATCAAACTATCTACATACTAAATTTCATCATAATCGGTTCGGTGGTTTAGGCGTGAAAGCGTAACAAACAGACTCACTTTCGCAAGAGTTGAATTCTGAAAAAAAAAACTGAAATACTTGGTTACTCATTTATCGATAAGGTCCTACTGTGAAGTTTCGAATAAAATAATCTAACTAATCATGTTTCTCCACACAAAATTTGGACCCCGTTTCACCACCATATGGGATGAATTTTGAAAAATCCATTCTTAGTGAACTTACGTGCCAAATTTGGAATCTCTAGACCCAGCTGTTTGGGCTGTGCGTAAATATATCAATCAGTCATTCAGTTTCTTCTTTTATATATTTTGATTGGTGGCAAGATTTAATTTGATCGTTACATACAAATATTTCTGATGGAATGCGGAGCATAACAGTCAAAGCCGCGAACAGGAGTCAGTGGATTCCGAGATTACCATGGCCATACATTTTGACAGAATTCTCAAGAATTTATTTTCCTACGAAGACTAGAATAGTTATATGGATTATAAACTTTGCATTATTTTATAGCTTTTGTAGCTTCTACAGAAAATCTTTTAAGGCATATTTCCTAGCTATAACCTGGCCATAATATGTCATGGCAGCAGTCGTATAGTCCTTAAACGGAAATATCCTTGTTACTTACAATTTGCTATAACCAGCCGAATAATTACAGCTTTAAAGTAAAGTGCTGTAGTTTATGAGGCAATATTTTTGTTACTGTTGCCGTTGGCATTCATAGTCCATTGTGTTGCTATAATAACTAATTTTACTTTTGTGTCTGATGTCTGTCAACGCGTCTAATTGTAAGTAACTTCAGTTCCGACTGTCGTTAAATCTTATTATCAATTTATATGAAAATATACTATATTATTTTATTTCCAAGGGGATTGGGGGTATAATCATTTCCATGCATTATTGGATTCCATTTCTTCTCCATCTCAGCATAATAATAATTATTTAAGTGAAATACATAATTATTTCGTCCTGAAACGTTGATAGGGCTTTTGACGATTTAAAACTACTTGGCAAAGTTCATTTATATAAGGAGCCTTTTTTATTTTATTTAATTTCATTTTACACTATACCCATGACATAAAAACGGACATATATTATACGCTATTATGTTATTCCTTTTTTCTTCGATTCTGGGATTACACTGGTAACATCCAGAATCATAAGATTTCTGCTGAGCAAGCTTCTCTGAGTTCCAAACTATGTACAGAATGCGGCCCTTACATTTTGCACACTAACTTCCTTTGGCGCCTTCTATTTATTATATTTCTGGCATTCATGGTAGGGATCTCGCTAGTGATACTTGGTGCTAGAGCTTACACTTGCTTCCTTGATACAATGGTAGATTTGAGGTATTTCAAAACGATGTTTGTATTCAAGATGTATAGGTTTCCCACACACTGGCTGCTGTCGAAAGTTAGCAGTCGTTTTCGAGGAGGGTTGGTGTTTGGCAGACGTCCTGCCGGAAAAATCTAATGCCCGCACATATAGCAGTGCTGTCATATAAAGTCGAAGTTCAAACTCTAACTTAACAAAATTTAGGTATTCAAATCATCAGCCCGATGTTGATATGGAGTAAAAGTATTCAGAGAGTATTTTATGGCGTTCATTGCTTTCTTATTGTGTTTAGTGTTTTATGTATTTAACTTTGGGGTAGTCAAAACTTTAACTTCATCATCTTGTTTTATCTCCACCCGATTCGGGAGATACGATTACGGAACCGTAAAAGAGTACGACTGTTGAGCTGTTATTATGTTTTTACAAGGACAGAACATCGTCAAAGTTCGATAAAGAAACAACTAATTATTGCCAAGTTTGATCATGCTAGCTTCAATTTGTGAAGTAGCCATAGTTCACAAATTAATCTTTAATAAATCAGAATAACTTGTTTAAATTAACTTTTTTTGAACTATATTTTATTCGACAACGAAAGCAATAAACAAAGCGGTGTGTGCTCTGCAATGAAGAATGGACTTTATCTAATGAGGGGTCTCATTAAAGGCCTTTTATCTGGCCGCGGTTTTCCTGCCATATTCAATCGTGGCGCTGGGCGGCTTCCGTTGCGGCGCCCGCCCTGGGGCTTGTGCCGTTTTTGCATTTTAACACCTCAGATAATGAGGTCCTGAATCGTGTACTTAGCGAGACCATTTCGAGAATGCAACCACAGAGGTAGGTATAATTTCATTGTAGTAGAATTTTCGAAGCTTATTTTCACATTAGGTAAATTTGTATCGTGAAATAAAATCTCCTATGTACCTTAATGCGAAATTGGTTTAGTCGAAGCAGAATCATCGCTGAATTTTTTACCTGATGATGTTTATGCAGTAACATTGAAAGATGTACCTAAAATGGTTTTTACGTTACGAAAATACGCGGCTGCTAGATTTTCTATTATGAAAATGAACCAAATAAATTCCTTATTGATTATTGTAGGTAATTAACTGTTTCGACAGGATCTAGTCTAAAGTTAAGTACAGTTTTATATGTATCGTAAGTAATTATGCGTGCCTTTTTTCTTTTGATTTTTTAAAATGTTTTTGAATAAAAATTCAAAACCATTTTTATATATCTTTTAATTATTGCCAGAAAAATTCAAATGTAATAATAAAGGTACTAACGTTTCCACACAGTTCTAAAATATGTAGTGTTAGCAGAAATGAAGAATGAATCGTTGCGAATCATGACGTCACCACAACGCCGCCATAAAAGCAATCGCTAGTTCGCTCTCAGCCCATTTGCTTGTCGGACGTTGAAGAGCGAGGTCGGTTGGAAAGGTATACGCCGTAATGGCGGTGACGGCTCGGTTGAGTCAGTCGTGTTCCGACCGCCGGACCGAGCGGACGTCTGCCACCACAGTGTATAGTGAATCATAGAGTGACTTAGTGTTATAGCACAACCCTCTCCCGACATTCCGGAGGACACCACAGTGGTGATCGATGTGATTTGCATTGAGTCATTTATTTCATCCTTATTATTCGGTTATTGTGTAAAGAGTGGTTTTCTGTGCATTTACTTGTTATTTATGGTGAAAATCTAATTGAAAGTAAAATTGTTTATTTATCGTATTTTATTCCAGTCCTGATTCCTAAAAGTAGCAATAAAAGCGCTTTGGGCACGTTTATTATCCGAGGGCCAAGTGCTCTGTTATATACCAAATCTCGGTCCTGCTGTGGACCTTCATAAACATCTTGAGAATTTGTCGTCTTCATGGCGCACACAATTAGGTGTAATAAAACGCCAACCCTCTGCTTTTATGAGTCCTGTCTTTGTTTCCGACTCATATTAATTTTGTTTTTATTTTCAACCTATCTAGTGGGATTGTATGAAAACATATTGCCAGACGAGTGAGTTTCAGTATCTATAATATGTTTTGTTTTCATTGGTAACACATTTACTTAATGAGTTTGGAGCGCGGTCTTTGTCTGTCTGATAAAAGTTGTACGGTCTTACTTAAGACGTTAAAGGAGAATATAGGGGTTGGAAGCAATGTGTAACCCATTTGTACTTGTTTATCAGGGAGATAAGTGTCTGAGAGTGTGCGGCGTCGTCCGGCGGTCGTCTCCACTCATTAGTTCGTAGAAAAGATAGCGCTCGGAGATCCTCCTTTAATTGCTAAACTATCCGTGCCCGGAGTGATTTACTGACGCTATTGTACACCTAATAGAACCATTTCCTGTTTTTCTGCTTCATCTTCGTAGATTTGGTAAACCAACCCTAAGCATAATTATACTATTAATCTTTCTTCTTGAGAAGATAACGGTACGCGGTGCACATTGTAAATAATTTTGATAAGCAAAATTATATTTTGATAATTTTTTGTCAACTTATTATGAAACTATTAAGTTAAAACATTTTAAGTCTACTTTGCAAGCACATTTTTCTCTAATTTTATGTCATACTTCTGAATCAATTTTGTATATTTTCTTGTGAAATATTGAAACTGTAATCCTTTTATGTAAGAGATAATAATATATCACGGACTATCTATAGTAGTATGCGTGTAGGAGCGACATGGGTTTCGACTTAAGGTATAAGTCGCAGTGAGGAAAGAATGGCATTATAAGGGCGTCTAACCACTGAGTGTGGTAAGCGCATTATTGCAAAGCGCGTTGGGTGTCGGGTAGTTGGTGGTGAGGATGCGACGCTTCTCGAATGTACAATGTTCCCTAAGCTCTCGGGCGGATGTATTCACGGAATAAGTGCTTTTCTAGTCGAAATGAACACCGCTCTTTGAGCCTTATTTGGAAAAAGCGGCCCACTTTCCTCCTAGGGAATTACCATACGAGTGGGTTATGTCGGGTACGGGCAAGCGTTATAAAGATGTAGATTTCTGAAGTGCTTCTTAAGACGATTTCCTTCAGTCACTTAAGCCATCAAAGCCATTTCGGTTATTTTATGGAGTGTCATATACTTATCGAGTGTTTGAGATTGTTTTTATTACCCCGGGTCATTGTGGGAGCAATGTCTTCATGATTGTTGGATGAATTTATTAAGGAGAACAGTGAGCGTGATTAAAGTGTTCATAAGTTACATCTGTTGGGATCAGTTAATGTGCATGTTCTGGTTGACGGCGAGGAACGCCCAGCTATGCAAATCTCATTGTCTCTAATGCGTGGCGGCCCCGTCGTCGCCGCGCCCCCGTGTACGGTGCTGCCTACGCCGCGAATGACAATCTGGCACTATGAATATTTACAGCGCAACAACATGATACCTACCTATCTGATGTCTATCGCTTTGACCTTTATGAAATCTGATATACCGATCTAATAATAAAGTCATATGTTGTCGATCAACGTGAGGCAATAAGCTGTTATATCGTATGTATCATGATAATCTATCTAAAGTACTTCCATAAAGTTCATCAATTCTGATTCATCTTTATAATGATGTGCGTTAAAACTTTGGTATCCAATTCTCGAGACGTATTGCTTTTAAACTGTTTTTATATTTTTTTGTTGGATAAGATTCCTTCTTGTTTCTAATATCAACAAAGATTTATTACTGGTTCAGAAATGTTGATCATACAATTTCAAAAGTATTGCTCTCGTCTTACACATACCTATAGACGTGACATTTCGTGAGTACAACTTTCTCTGGGCTTACATAACTTGTGATTGACGGTTTTGCCATCGCGCAATGTGCTCTATCGCCTATTCAATGAGCTTTTCCGTGTTAAAAGATCGCGAGATATTGAGACGTCACGATTGATGCTTATGCCACATTTGAATGTTGGGACATAATTTATTCATTTATCATTAACGCCATATTGATATTACAATGATCACTGTGAGGTATTGAGGTGCTTTTAAAATGTTGGGTTTGATAAGTGATATGTTTAGTCTACCTACGCAAAGAAGTCAGGAAAAATACCTGCTTTAAATTGAGTTGTAAAATGTACCCTCGTCCTAAATGAAAAGATCATAAACTGAAGTTCTAGAGTGGTCATAACAGTCGGGATGGTTGTCGTCGCTACGGACAGACATATCGTTGACATGTATACGGTTATTAGCTGGCAAACTTGTAAATTTTCTCACAAAGCTACATAAGAGATCTTTATCTGGGTACCTACGCACGATAACGCCACGAAATGGTGAGAAGCGACGTGCGTCAGTCCCTATTATTGTAGCCACACTCAATTTTACGACCACCTATTTGCCATTTACGACTGATTTAAAATCTTTGTTTGCATATAACACGTCTTGTCGTTTTAATTCGATTACCTTATTCATATAATATCTATTGAATGTTAATCGAATTTTCGCGTTCGTTAAACAATTGTGACAGCTAACAAGATCGCGTCGATAAACAGATTATTATCTCGCTAATAATGATATTTTTAGAATTAACCGAAGCGCGAGGCTTGACAAATGAATAATAACTCTTCACTCATTTTGGTTTTCAGTGTAATAGTGCAGTTTATGATATGAGATATCTAATATTTATATTTGCGGTGAACACCTACAGCCTAATGGTAGCAATAACTGTAAATGTAATCTCATTACACTGCTGCAACATTCTATTTCCCCGGCTCGTAATGAGAATTTATTCTGTCCTCCACAATCATAAAGCACGCAAAGCTGCGCTTGAACTTAATACTTAGAGCTATTTGGCTTTTAATATTTCCACTGAAGGTACACGGTGTATATTTCAATATTATGTAGATCAAATTGTACTCGTAGGTAAATGCAATTATTATTATTATGATTCAGAAGCAAAAGATCAAATTTATAACTTGTTTATTAATAACTCATGCATATCCGATGTCTGAATTTTGCATAATGGCAGTGAAGGAATATGCGTGTTGGTTGCCAATTTATCCCTGCAGGCGAATGGACGAAACCACAAATTCTAGTGGATAGATCGCCTTAGGTAACGCTTATGCATTTAATTGGATCAGGATCAGAAGCAATTTCTTAGAATTGCGACAAATATTGAACAAAATGATTACGGTTCTACTCTATTTTCCGTTGTTTTATAAAACTTTCTACTGTGTTGGTTAGTGGATTATATTTCCGAAGCGCGCGAAAAATCGAGTTGAAAATATTTCGGTCACCCATCTGAGTACTACCGTACGTTATTGTTCCGCCATCAACATCATCACACAATTTAGTCAATATATCTAAATAATATCTACTTGTTACATAGTTATATGTATACGGAATCAGTTTATGAAAAAGTCAGTGCGTCTACTCTGTGCAGTCATAAGTCCCTAGACATACCAAGCTGTGCATAACAGTCACCTGACCTCTGTGCTATCTCGTGTGTGCAACCTCCGAATATTAATAGCCCTAATATTTCTCTGACTGTACCGACCGACGACACGAAACTTGCTTGACGCTTGGATTAATATGGCCCGGAACTTTAAAGAAGAGTCTACTAACTGCTATTTGTTAATAGATAATAGCCTGTCATATGCATATTTGAGATTATGGATGTTTCACGCTGAGTTTTATATTATTATTTTGAACAACATTGGTGGAAAAAGGAATATGGTTAACCAAAAGATAAATTCGTCGAAAGGTGTCTCCCGCGGGGGAGTCATTATCGTCTAGCTAAGGTCTTCCCAGCAGAGACCCGGAGACGGATCGAAAGGAGAGAGAAAAAGAGACATGAAGAAGCACCTTACATGTCGGCAAAGCGAGAGTGGCTATTATGAGCAGCGCGTATACTCTTTTGCAGTTGTTAACTTCGCTTTTAAATAGTCGTATGCTACACATTTTTTTAATAAAAAAAATTGGGTAAAGGCTAGTATCGACCTTAAAAAAATATAAATACATAGTGTCTGTCTCTGACTTATATTATATTACTTCTTTTAGAAATAAATATTACAAACTGACGCTGGCACTTGTAGTCGCAGATTGTAATAGGAATGTGCGGTGGTCCGATGCATCTCCGGCACCTGCGACGCACGCGCCGTATTCCTGCCCATAATGAATACGAGTTAATTAAGCGACATTAGCTAGAACACAGCCGCCTCCACACGACGAGAGATCCTGCTCGCGATATCTAAGTGAACCTAACTCGTTAACAATCTCCATCCCCAATACTTAAGGTAATTTGGGATTAAGTTCTCTTGTTGGGTTCACTTCAAACTCATTACGTATGTTTGCAAAATATACGACGTTGGCTTTGATGTGGAAAGTTGTTAACTTCAGTGCATAGATTGGAATCTCAATCTTAAAGTTTATCTCGCTATTGTTTTCAACGTAGATTAGAAAATTCTTTAGCATCATATAATCAAACAATATACAAAATTTATTAATGTTCTTAACTTTAAGTATCTTGTAAACCCGTAGATTTTCTGTGTTATAATTGAATCCTATAACTGAAATAAATTTGAGGATTCTTCTATGGAAAATTAGAGACGATAGATAGTACTTTAAAATTTAGAGAGAAACATGTACCTAATTTAATTATAATAAACTATATTACACGAAGACAAGAAGATTACCATGGTCAATTTGTCTTTTATTTTTATTTTTTAAAAGTAATGGACTTACACCAATTTTCCCTTGTCCTGGTGTAGTTGGTATTCCCAACGCCACCAAAACTAGAATTTACTATGCTGGAAAAAGTCACACGTAACATCGAGCCAGGAGTAAGTAGATAATTCTGATTTCTACTTAGTGTCAAAAAAAAATATTAATAAAACTCATACAATACACAGAAAGTTTACCAGAGAATACAATATTATTTAGATGCCCCACTATTTTACACATTAATGTGTCATACGCTTAGATAATTTCTTAGAATACAGATTGTATAAGATAAGTGTGAGACAACGCACATCGCTGTGTTCTCTTTCTTCACTAACTGTATTCGATATCTAAGAATGAGGTATAATGTAATCGTTGTAAATGCTTTTTATTTGTTTATGGTTCAAGACGAGAGGTTTTTAGACTACTGCATCGCTTTGTGGCCAGTTTCCCGTGAAAACATGGAGAAACTTTGTAATAATAGCAGTTAAACTGTATAGCGGTACAGATAAACTACGTTGTAGCGTGTCTGAAGGTGAATGATTTAATTATTGAACTATCCAAGTCGTTAGTCGCTAGATGTCCTCGTACAATCGATCTGATTCACGTGTCGAATTCAGAGATCAATTGCTTCTTTCTACGTCAATTGGATGCACGTTTGCTCGGTTCTAGATTCCCGTACTGTGTCCGGAATAACCATGGCATAAGTCAAGGAACTAAATGCGCGGTTGATACGCGGATGGGTGACCAACATTTTTGCTACGCGATTTTCCTCCATATTTCTTAATGCACGTTAATCTGGTGCTAAATATGGCATATATATAAAACAAAACAATTAACGCACATATGTTAATTGTAAACTTCTGACGCCAAAAGAGGAAATCAAAATGCTCGACTCCACTCGGTGCTAATGGCCATAAAAATAACAATAGATCCATAATACATATACGATTAACAGTAACGACTAAGGGTTTTTCGGCGAATGGTAGTTCAGTATACTACAGTTGAGCAAAAAGAATGAACATAGGCATAATATTATCTACGTACCTATTTATTTTATTAAATAGATGAGGTAACAAGTTTTGCTATACATTCCTTGCGTCCCGACATTTAACACTTGGTTCATTTCTCAGTAAGCAGTATTATAATGATGCATTGTTTCAGGTGAGTGGGCGGTACTCGTGTGCGATAGCGATGCGACCAACGATACACTTTTGAGGTGTGATGAAGCAATCCTTCGTGAGTTATGTGACTTTACAAATGTTATTGAATCCATTTTCTAGATTAAGCTTCTAGATAGCTTGTCAGAATTTATTTCATACGTATAAATTCTATTCTTAACATCTTCAAATATTATCTTCAAACATACTTAACGAGATACAGTGTAAATATGTTCCATAAATATTGGTTTGTTTATGATGCCAACGAGTTTTCGATTTTGTCAATTTACACAGGCGCTAAATTTTCATCAGCAACAAGGGATCGCTTGAGGGAATATCGTCCTCAGCTGAATTATGTAAGCTCGTGCTTTGATATGATAAGGGGAGCGATCGGAGCCAGTACTCTCATTGTGTTGGCCATAATCTTGCGTATCGCGTAGGACTCGTGTCGGAATGCGAGTTTATTTTAATATTTAATAACTCCCGGGCGGGCGAAGATACCGTCTGCTTGGAGGCGATTCGCTGCTCGTTTCTCCACTGTTATCGTTCTGCTTTTGTGTCACGCTTTCGCTCTTATTCGTTTTTCTTAATCAGGACGAAGATCAGAGCAGCGGTGGGTAATAGTTTCAAATCGAACCAATGGGCCTCTAAAGGTCTATCTATAAACAAACATAAAATTAAGGATAAAGTTTTAACGCTTTACCCAGAAAATTGTGTTTGACATGTTATTATTGTTAATCTACTGCGGAATCTAGTTTATTTGACCGGCTTTTGTTTACTTCGCAAATAAATTGTACACATAATTACGGGGCATCACGAGTGCGCGCCGAAGCTTAGGAGAGCACTATCAGTTTCTTTGAGCTGTTAAATTTGACGCCTCGCTACATAAATTTCTAGAGAGAGCGCCGTGCGCACGTGACGTGCAAATAAAAATACTAATTCAAGCGGGAATTTATCGTCTAATTGTTTCAAATTTATGATTTCGCGGGCACATTGTTGTGAGGAGATAGCTGCATAGCCGCAACCGCTCCGTATAAAACAGCTATACGAATACTAGAACTACTTAGACATAGCATCGTGACCGCCATATTTATTGGGCAAATTTTTCCAGAGCTCGTATTACTCTACATTATGTAACACTCTGAAAATTTAGGTTTATTGAATCTTCCTGCTTTATTTGATCATATTATGGAGTTCAGTTGTTTTGTATTGAATGTGAATGGTTACATTTTCTTTGTGTAGATAATGTTGGATCTGGTCATCTGTCAACCACGGTCTATAGATCAGACATATCTGACTCAACCCTCCTTGGGAATCCTGAAGTGGTTTAGTCGCCACCGCACGAGTGCCCCTTTAGGCCAATAGTCTGAACAGTATTTAGAATCTCCCTCGGTCGTCTTTAACGACATGCACTGTATGAGAAGGGGTACTCATCATAACAGCTTTTATAATTCGACCCACTGCTGGGACACATGTCCTCTCCTTGTCATTAGGCAGTAGTCAGATCAATACCCCTTCGCTGATCCATTAGTCACCGTCTACGACACACATATGGGGTGATGTTATTCTACTTTCCCAGCATCACATGGCTCGAGAAGGGCAAAATCCGTCCATAGATAAGTCACTGAATACCGATACAGTTGCCTATCCTAGTACTTTGGTAGGTACTGGAGATGTAGTAAAAGAACCCTTAACGCAATAAACCATTATCTAACCCTTTTCACACATCCAAATTACAGTACTTCCTTATTTTTTTCCTTTTTTATACTATGAGATGACAAACAAGCTTGCGGCCCTCTGGTTACTGTCGCCTATAGACACTTGCAATATTAAGGGTATAACACTGCAATTGCGTTGCCATCCTGGGGCACCATCACTTGTATGAATTAAAGTTGAATAGAATTACTTACTCGATAAATTAATCATAAAATAAATCTGAGTTCCTATTAGTTCTGTGAACCTCCTTCGCTGTGAATAATTTATTTATCAACGTGAAATGTCGATATACGAGTACAACCTATGGCTCTCAACTTTGTAATAAGTATGTTTATGCAGTTGACGAAGTAAGTTGGCGCTTGGAGCGAGAAGCCATTATCGGTACAACTTGATGAAGTATGTGGCGCTTCACAACTCCCTTTGCCTTCTATAAACTTAGTTACATTCGTTACTCGATATAATTTACACTGAGTAGCTAAATATTGCCCAAAGAGTAAGCAAAGTAAAAATCGATGCTTTCTTTTAGCATCAAGTAACTAACATAACTGCATTTTGCGGTTCTGTTACTATTGTAATTAAGATAATATCATTTTATTACATTGGTATCTCTCACAATATTTCAGAACGCGTGCTATAATTTATTAAGCGAGCTTTTATCGTAATGATGGTCGCGGTAGACGGAAATAGGTCAGGCACGAATGAACCGAATCAGCCGAATAGTACTTTTTAATCTCGCGCATTTACTCTGTTCTCCTGGATTCTTATTTTCTTGTTTTGGATTTGATGTTCTCTTTTTTACGCGAATCCTCGTGATTGACGTAACAGATAAAAGGCGTGTCCACAGTGCGGCTTTACAATTTGGGCGCTTTTTGAATCTCCGCCAACGATATATTTGCTGTCAGAGTTAGTATCGATGTCCCGACTTTGTTGATATCGACGGAAGGAATAGCTTGGCTCTAATATTTTTTACTGCCGCCTCCGGGATTGATTAAACGTAAAGAATTTAATGTAGCGTACAACGCAATCCTCTATACTGATCGCGAAACAAGCCCAGGGTAAAGCCTTTATTGAGTGTTTATGAAAGTAAAATATTTTGGGAATCTCGTTTATTGCTTTTCTGACCGTTCGCTTGCCGATTTTATCCGCGTTTATCTATGCCTGTTCGCATTTTCTGAATCGTTAATTAAAATTTTATTTCCGTTCGTCGGGAGGCAGACTACTTTGTCAATTTGGAACTGTGACATTATTCAATGTGCTGCAAAATGTAATTTTAATTTTAGGTAGGCGACTGAGTATTAATTCTGAACCGTTCGATAACTATCTGTTGAAATTAGTCTATTGAAATATGTGACTGCCATATCGAACATGGGTTGACATTTAGAAATAACAGAATGCACAACAGTTTTAGTTTGTAAATTCGTTTGCATTTATAAACGTTGTTGGCTTTGTTGTGACTATTACAGCGTAAATTATAGATCTTAGCATACGTAACGTGTTTTTATCCGGACGGAACGGGACGGGAACGGAACGGAACGGGACGGGAATATTCGTTCATAGAAAATGCACATCAATTCCCCATACCGTCCCGTCCGTGTTTCTCGGCGCGTGTATTTTGTTGATATATTATTTTTAAATGCAACGATGTCACGAAATCGTCATGTCCCGTTCCATCCAAAAGAAAATCGGGAGTGGTCTCCCTTGACTTTCTCGTATACCAGAAACGACTCAAAAGTTGATAGAAAGCTTATATTTTTATGTCATGCATGTATGTTAAATTTTGGTCACCCATCCGAGTACCGACCGCGCACTTAGTCGCTTAACTTTTGTGATGAACGACTCAAAAGTTGATAGAAACCTTATTTTTATAAGTCATACATGCATCTTAAATTTGGTTGCAATAAGTTAAAGCATACTCGAGTTATCGTGCTAAAGCACAGACACACAGACACACACATAATTCCAAAAACGGTATTTTTGGACTCAGGGCGGTCCAAAACGCGTAAGTCCGTCAAAATCTCGAGGGCGAATTTTTTGACGATTACAAGACTTCCTCTATACTACGTATACGAGAAAGTAATAAACAAGTATGCTAAGACCTTATATCACGTCAGATCGTTTTATTATTTCTATGGACATTTAAAAAATATCTCCGTAGTGTTTCAAATATGCAAATATTGATTTTTTTTTTGGAAAATGTTGTAGTTTATTTACTAAATCTTAATGGTGATAGCCACTGCCTAATATTGAGTACGTGTTCAATCTGATATTATTTTCATTATTAAATGTGAAAATATTTATGTGCCGGATGTATGTATTTTGCTCTCTGTTAATGTATTCCCTTTTCACCAAAATACCTAAGTAGTAGTAATAACATAACCGTCACAGGGACAACAGGCTTTGTAATTCGACCCACTGCTGGGACACAAGGCCTCTCCTTGTCATCGAAAGAGCTTTATATAGGCAGTAGGACCGACGGAGCGTAATGTGATCAATACTCCTTTGCTGGTCACCACCCATTGTGGATATGGGGTGATTCTACTCTGCCGGACGGAATCACATCATGGCGAATCGTCTCCGTAAATTTTTGTCTAATATTTAAAAAAAGAACTCTTTCTTCTCTAATTACCAGAATTCGAACTTGAGACCTCTTGATATTCACAAATACGCGCCATTACGATTACGACCCACTCGCATCAAGCTATATTACAATGTAACCATTCTTTTCTGCAAGGCATCCATCCGGCAATGTCTTATTTTAAAAACGGCTACAACTATATATTTTAGAACTTTCACACAATTGAATATATGGCTGTCACACGGTGCTTGGGCTGGGTAAAAACATCACGCTTGTTGGCTACGAAGCCTTCGTGAGATCTGTCAGATAACACTTAAGGGTTAGTGACAAATAAATTGTCAGTCAATCATTCCTTTTGTATAGAATATGCGTACTGCCTTGTAGCGTGTATCGATCTGCTCCTTATTTCTTTTTATATACGACACGGACGATGTCTTCCTTCCTTGTGACGATAATCAAGAGGTTCCACGTCAAGTTAAAAAAAATATACGAACTCTTATGTAAAATACGTAAATAAATACAAATTCAATAACAATATCTATACTTATACTATAACGCTGAAGAGGTTGTTTGTTTGGTTGAACGCGCTAATCTCAGGAACTACCGATTCAAATTGAAAAAATATTTTTTGTTGAATAGTCAATTTATCAAGAAACGTTATGTAGTAACCGATATTAACGCGAACGTAGGCGCGGGCGACTACTAGTTAAATTACAAACATACTTAACGAGATACAGTGTAAATATGTTCCATAAATATTGGTTTGTTTATGATGCCAACGAGTTTTCGATTTTGTCAATTTACACAGGCGCTAAATTTTCATCAGCAACAAGGGATCGCTTGAGGGAATATCGTCCTCAGCTGAATTATGTAAGCTCGTGCTTTGATATGATAAGGGGAGCGATCGGAGCCAGTACTCTCATTGTGTTGGCCATAATCTTGCGTATCGCGTAGGACTCGTGTCGGAATGCGAGTTTATTTTAATATTTAATAACTCCCGGGCGGGCGAAGATACCGTCTGCTTGGAGGCGATTCGCTGCTCGTTTCTCCACTGTTATCGTTCTGCTTTTGTGTCACGCTTTCGCTCTTATTCGTTTTTCTTAATCAGGACGAAGATCAGAGCAGCGGTGGGTAATAGTTTCAAATCGAACCAATGGGCCTCTAAAGGTCTATCTATAAACAAACATAAAATTAAGGATAAAGTTTTAACGCTTTACCCAGAAAATTGTGTTTGACATGTTATTATTGTTAATCTACTGCGGAATCTAGTTTATTTGACCGGCTTTTGTTTACTTCGCAAATAAATTGTACACATAATTACGGGGCATCACGAGTGCGCGCCGAAGCTTAGGAGAGCACTATCAGTTTCTTTGAGCTGTTAAATTTGACGCCTCGCTACATAAATTTCTAGAGAGAGCGCCGTGCGCACGTGACGTGCAAATAAAAATACTAATTCAAGCGGGAATTTATCGTCTAATTGTTTCAAATTTATGATTTCGCGGGCACATTGTTGTGAGGAGATAGCTGCATAGCCGCAACCGCTCCGTATAAAACAGCTATACGAATACTAGAACTACTTAGACATAGCATCGTGACCGCCATATTTATTGGGCAAATTTTTCCAGAGCTCGTATTACTCTACATTATGTAACACTCTGAAAATTTAGGTTTATTGAATCTTCCTGCTTTATTTGATCATATTATGGAGTTCAGTTGTTTTGTATTGAATGTGAATGGTTACATTTTCTTTGTGTAGATAATGTTGGATCTGGTCATCTGTCAACCACGGTCTATAGATCAGACATATCTGACTCAACCCTCCTTGGGAATCCTGAAGTGGTTTAGTCGCCACCGCACGAGTGCCCCTTTAGGCCAATAGTCTGAACAGTATTTAGAATCTCCCTCGGTCGTCTTTAACGACATGCACTGTATGAGAAGGGGTACTCATCATAACAGCTTTTATAATTCGACCCACTGCTGGGACACATGTCCTCTCCTTGTCATTAGGCAGTAGTCAGATCAATACCCCTTCGCTGATCCATTAGTCACCGTCTACGACACACATATGGGGTGATGTTATTCTACTTTCCCAGCATCACATGGCTCGAGAAGGGCAAAATCCGTCCATAGATAAGTCACTGAATACCGATACAGTTGCCTATCCTAGTACTTTGGTAGGTACTGGAGATGTAGTAAAAGAACCCTTAACGCAATAAACCATTATCTAACCCTTTTCACACATCCAAATTACAGTACTTCCTTATTTTTTTCCTTTTTTATACTATGAGATGACAAACAAGCTTGCGGCCCTCTGGTTACTGTCGCCTATAGACACTTGCAATATTAAGGGTATAACACTGCAATTGCGTTGCCATCCTGGGGCACCATCACTTGTATGAATTAAAGTTGAATAGAATTACTTACTCGATAAATTAATCATAAAATAAATCTGAGTTCCTATTAGTTCTGTGAACCTCCTTCGCTGTGAATAATTTATTTATCAACGTGAAATGTCGATATACGAGTACAACCTATGGCTCTCAACTTTGTAATAAGTATGTTTATGCAGTTGACGAAGTAAGTTGGCGCTTGGAGCGAGAAGCCATTATCGGTACAACTTGATGAAGTATGTGGCGCTTCACAACTCCCTTTGCCTTCTATAAACTTAGTTACATTCGTTACTCGATATAATTTACACTGAGTAGCTAAATATTGCCCAAAGAGTAAGCAAAGTAAAAATCGATGCTTTCTTTTAGCATCAAGTAACTAACATAACTGCATTTTGCGGTTCTGTTACTATTGTAATTAAGATAATATCATTTTATTACATTGGTATCTCTCACAATATTTCAGAACGCGTGCTATAATTTATTAAGCGAGCTTTTATCGTAATGATGGTCGCGGTAGACGGAAATAGGTCAGGCACGAATGAACCGAATCAGCCGAATAGTACTTTTTAATCTCGCGCATTTACTCTGTTCTCCTGGATTCTTATTTTCTTGTTTTGGATTTGATGTTCTCTTTTTTACGCGAATCCTCGTGATTGACGTAACAGATAAAAGGCGTGTCCACAGTGCGGCTTTACAATTTGGGCGCTTTTTGAATCTCCGCCAACGATATATTTGCTGTCAGAGTTAGTATCGATGTCCCGACTTTGTTGATATCGACGGAAGGAATAGCTTGGCTCTAATATTTTTTACTGCCGCCTCCGGGATTGATTAAACGTAAAGAATTTAATGTAGCGTACAACGCAATCCTCTATACTGATCGCGAAACAAGCCCAGGGTAAAGCCTTTATTGAGTGTTTATGAAAGTAAAATATTTTGGGAATCTCGTTTATTGCTTTTCTGACCGTTCGCTTGCCGATTTTATCCGCGTTTATCTATGCCTGTTCGCATTTTCTGAATCGTTAATTAAAATTTTATTTCCGTTCGTCGGGAGGCAGACTACTTTGTCAATTTGGAACTGTGACATTATTCAATGTGCTGCAAAATGTAATTTTAATTTTAGGTAGGCGACTGAGTATTAATTCTGAACCGTTCGATAACTATCTGTTGAAATTAGTCTATTGAAATATGTGACTGCCATATCGAACATGGGTTGACATTTAGAAATAACAGAATGCACAACAGTTTTAGTTTGTAAATTCGTTTGCATTTATAAACGTTGTTGGCTTTGTTGTGACTATTACAGCGTAAATTATAGATCTTAGCATACGTAACGTGTTTTTATCCGGACGGAACGGGACGGGAACGGAACGGAACGGGACGGGAATATTCGTTCATAGAAAATGCACATCAATTCCCCATACCGTCCCGTCCGTGTTTCTCGGCGCGTGTATTTTGTTGATATATTATTTTTAAATGCAACGATGTCACGAAATCGTCATGTCCCGTTCCATCCAAAAGAAAATCGGGAGTGGTCTCCCTTGACTTTCTCGTATACCAGAAACGACTCAAAAGTTGATAGAAAGCTTATATTTTTATGTCATGCATGTATGTTAAATTTTGGTCACCCATCCGAGTACCGACCGCGCACTTAGTCGCTTAACTTTTGTGATGAACGACTCAAAAGTTGATAGAAACCTTATTTTTATAAGTCATACATGCATCTTAAATTTGGTTGCAATAAGTTAAAGCATACTCGAGTTATCGTGCTAAAGCACAGACACACAGACACACACATAATTCCAAAAACGGTATTTTTGGACTCAGGGCGGTCCAAAACGCGTAAGTCCGTCAAAATCTCGAGGGCGAATTTTTTGACGATTACAAGACTTCCTCTATACTACGTATACGAGAAAGTAATAAACAAGTATGCTAAGACCTTATATCACGTCAGATCGTTTTATTATTTCTATGGACATTTAAAAAATATCTCCGTAGTGTTTCAAATATGCAAATATTGATTTTTTTTTTGGAAAATGTTGTAGTTTATTTACTAAATCTTAATGGTGATAGCCACTGCCTAATATTGAGTACGTGTTCAATCTGATATTATTTTCATTATTAAATGTGAAAATATTTATGTGCCGGATGTATGTATTTTGCTCTCTGTTAATGTATTCCCTTTTCACCAAAATACCTAAGTAGTAGTAATAACATAACCGTCACAGGGACAACAGGCTTTGTAATTCGACCCACTGCTGGGACACAAGGCCTCTCCTTGTCATCGAAAGAGCTTTATATAGGCAGTAGGACCGACGGAGCGTAATGTGATCAATACTCCTTTGCTGGTCACCACCCATTGTGGATATGGGGTGATTCTACTCTGCCGGACGGAATCACATCATGGCGAATCGTCTCCGTAAATTTTTGTCTAATATTTAAAAAAAGAACTCTTTCTTCTCTAATTACCAGAATTCGAACTTGAGACCTCTTGATATTCACAAATACGCGCCATTACGATTACGACCCACTCGCATCAAGCTATATTACAATGTAACCATTCTTTTCTGCAAGGCATCCATCCGGCAATGTCTTATTTTAAAAACGGCTACAACTATATATTTTAGAACTTTCACACAATTGAATATATGGCTGTCACACGGTGCTTGGGCTGGGTAAAAACATCACGCTTGTTGGCTACGAAGCCTTCGTGAGATCTGTCAGATAACACTTAAGGGTTAGTGACAAATAAATTGTCAGTCAATCATTCCTTTTGTATAGAATATGCGTACTGCCTTGTAGCGTGTATCGATCTGCTCCTTATTTCTTTTTATATACGACACGGACGATGTCTTCCTTCCTTGTGACGATAATCAAGAGGTTCCACGTCAAGTTAAAAAAAATATACGAACTCTTATGTAAAATACGTAAATAAATACAAATTCAATAACAATATCTATACTTATACTATAACGCTGAAGAGGTTGTTTGTTTGGTTGAACGCGCTAATCTCAGGAACTACCGATTCAAATTGAAAAAATATTTTTTGTTGAATAGTCAATTTATCAAGAAACGTTATGTAGTAACCGATATTAACGCGAACGTAGGCGCGGGCGACTACTAGTTAAATTACAACACCAATCCTAAAACTTCTACGTAGATTATTCTGTGAAAATATTTCCATTCTATTTTATTCTAGATCATGTTTATTCATATATTACTCTGCGTCCAAACGTAGTGTAGGTCCTCATTATATTTATCGCTCTGTTTTTGCGGTCGGAAGTTATCAGACTATTCTTATCCTTTTCGGTTCGTGGTTTATCTTGCCTCATTTATCAGAAGTTTATTGCTGATCTTGTCGTGCAAATTCTTCTTACACATAAGATTTTCTCGAAAGAACACGGTAAGGAATCAAACAGTGAAAATTGTGTCCTATAGCTGTTTTTAATTTATATGGTCTCAACTGCTTTGATTTAGAAATACGTAGGTGGAGTATTTTAATTGCAATTTCATATGCACAAAGCCCTTCATTCGTGTAACACAACAAACGCTGCCTGATGTTATAACTCAATTGTTCAATAATTTAACTGCATTGCATAGATAGATGAATTATTTGTTCATGTGTGTTCTAATTTAGCTTTGCCCCATTTGTATTCTGCTATTGTGATTCAGTTACATGCGTGCTTAAATGAATTATTAAGCAAACTAGAGACAATGATACAACTCTAGACTTTTATATGGATTGGACATAAATTGAAGAGAAATAGTTTCTTATATTACGTACATGCTTGAGAAACGCGCAAAAGCACCTCTTTTGATTGAATCCAATCTTAGGAGCTCTGCACATCGAACGCGCCGCGTTGCACTGCAGAGACGTTGCGGCGACACTCTTACATGCTGAGAAATTTTCAAAACAATCTGAACGTGATTGAAACTAGCGGTCTTACGTAAATCAGAGCTTTGACAACCTTAGCAAGAGTATAATACCTCTGCTCTGTCACTATTTTGGTGTAAATAGCTTTTCAAGGGATTTTTATACGATAAAGGTAGTAAAGAAGAATATTACCTCACTGATAATAATCAACAGGTCAGAAGACCAGGGCATCACTCGCACACTGCCAGCCTTGGTCCTTAGGCACCTACTCCGTGGAGCTCATTTGTAAGTAAAGGCTATAAAGAAACAAACGGATCTTTCTAACAAGGATAAAATGTTAAATGATACATTATTCTTTTCAATTTGCACACGCACCGGCCGACAGGCGACCGTGATCTTGAATCCGTTCGATCATGAAAATATATAGCTTCATTCTGGCGATAGCTATCGGGAAAGCTCCTTAATCGGTTTTCTTTTATATGAAAATAGACTTTTAGATTTATTACGCCATTTTGGTTGGTTTCCAGTTGCGAAAAACGTGATATACGTCTGGCCGGGTTCAAAATTGCACACTAAACAAAAATTCAACGACGCGTCGGTCCATATTTTAGACGGGGCGCCTCTTTCGCGGGCCGTCTGAAATATTGGCTATGAAAGAAAATTGCTTAGGGAAAGTGCGGTTGCGCTGATTTCTTATTTGGTATTCATTGTGCGTTGAAATTGATCGTATCCTGCATTAGGACGACGAGACGCTGAAATGTCTTACGGGAATTGTCTAATTTAATGTAAGCAGTCTAACTCTGTTATTGGTGATAATTTTCGACTTCTTTTTCTGTTTAACCGTAAATGATATAGTTAAGTAACATTTTTATGTTTACGATAACATCTAAAGATCTTTAATTTGAATTTTAAAATATCAAATTCCACGCAATCAGCAAAAGGTAAATGCATTAACATTTGTTTTAGTCCAGTTTCCCGACGCGCCTTGTGCTCAATTGAAATAAATTTAATTTAAGATGTGAGGTGTATGCCGTATGTCTTCATAAAGCGAGTTAATTTGGCAAGCGGTCGCGTTTCGGTGATAAAGCGACACGCATTCTAGCGAGCTCGATGTCCCTGTGCGTGTTCGGTGCGCGCACGCATCGTAAATCTCCGGCAACGAACATGGATGTAGTTTCAGATCCTCCGTCCGAGGGATCTCGCCTTCTACAAAGTTGCGGACTCATTATGACGAATCTTGATTCTAGTTGCGACTAAATATATGTCATACTATTCATAAATAATACAATTGTAATCTATACAACAATGGTTTGTCAAATCAACATCTCGTTATTGCCGTCGTATTGAATACATCTAATTTATTCATTGAGCTCCACTCATTATAAGGATGTTCAACATCATGCCAATGCAATATACGTCATCAAAACTCACGATATGTTAATTGAATTATACTGGTTAGATTTGGCGTAACAAGGCGGTGCTGAGGATGTGCATCAATATTCGTACTCGCCCACGTGTTCCGTGCGTGGGTCGAGACTGGGGCACTTACGACGTAAGATTCTTAAAATTTTCACTCGCCACCTTTCATGTAATCCTTCCCTTACACTTGCGTTATCTTCGTGAACACGTCCGTATTAAGTTACACCAAATCTTAATACGTACTTTGTGCTGGGTCTGACCAAGTTTCGAGAAATCGCATTACTTTCACGTGTAGGTGATAATAGTCTGCGATTTAAATTTAAGTGTGACTCTGAAGGTAAAATTTAAATTGGGTTGTAATTTTGTACAAAGTATATGGCCCTATCTGAAATATTTAGGTTAATTATAAGCCTGGGACCGCGTAATAATCTTACTTTAATTTAAAATTAACGTTGCCATGTGTTACAGATTTTTTTTAACTCTCTCTGGGGATCTTGTTTGGCTCATATTAAAACGAGGTACCGTTTGCCGGGGCGCCTATAAAAATGTTCTAACAGCGGCAGTTAATTTTTGTGGGACCTCGTATATAAGTATTTTTGTAACAAAGTGTGTAAATTTTATTAAGGTAAATATTAGCCTACGTATCCTATCATTTTATGTTCTGGTGTTAGCTGAGTGTTGATATTTTATTTACTTTTCGCCGGGCGGAGTCATGAGACCATTGTGCCCGTAATGAAGCTCGACTCTTTCCCAGATTTTGTCAGTTCAGTAATTAAACACATCTGCTACACGTGCAATTGTATCTCTCCGAGCGCGTTTTCATATTTTCAGTTAAACATTTCATAAGGTTTTTTGTACACCCGGTACCTTCTGTGTTGTTATTCCTGTAGTTTTTTGACGGGTCAGTGATTTTATTCTCGGTGCTTTTCATGTACACACACATATGATATAAAATTTCTGAAATGTGAGTAATTTTTAAATTTGTTGAGTTTAGAGTGTTTTTTTTTTAAACAATACTGGAGTTTCTCCCGTTGTAAAAACACGTGTTGAGAGATTTTAAACTCAATCTACCGTACAATCGTCTGTTATTTTCTATTATTCTTATGCAAGGGGCTGACGCTGTCTCAGAGCACTTCGACCCTATGGGATCTTTTGTGCTTCCCCTCTCCTTATCACCCGTCCCGGCCAACATCGAAAACATTTTGTATGAGTTTTACGATGTTGGCGGGAATAAGGTCTATGAAGTCCTCTGGTTTAGGCTAACCTAGACCCAGGACTTTTAGGCGCCTATTGGCTAGTCGCAGTCACATAGTATGTGCTCCATGCTTTCTTCCTCCTCACCACACATTCACACAATCGTCTGTTACTTTAACTACATTTTCACTTGACATTGGCGAAATGCATAATCTTTATGTGTCGCGATCGCCTTTTATTTAAAAGAAGAAGAAAAAACTTACAATCGTCTACAAATATACCAAGCTTAGCAAATAACTAAGAAAGGAAAGTTCGGCGGCGAGTGTTTGAATGCGCAGCTTCTCGGACGTAGGTGTTATTGTGCTAAGTCTTATCCAGTCACCATTGTGAATTGTATCCTGACAATTCGCTAGAAACATATTTCTTGAGGCGCTTCTAAGCGTTAAATTATGACACATAGTTAAGCGTGAGAGCTTGTTATATTTTTCTTTTTATGTATTTTGCCGGCTTTATTTAGGATCTACTTTCAAATAGATCTCAACTGTTCTATAAAAAACTGCAATACGTACATACGCAACCAGAATGTATGAAACAGCTGTTTTTTTTACGCGATTTCTATGTTGGTCCCATAGCAAAAGTTGTTTGTCTGTAATGTCGGAAGCGTCCCGTAAATTATGATTGGTGATAAAAAAATAAAAGTGTATAAATGCTGTTTTTAACTTGACAGAGAACCTTTTGGCATACACCCCACCTCATATTCTTTATAGTAACTGATTAATTATTGTAAAGCAAGTAGCGTGAAGGTCGTAGCCAGCTTCTGAGGGTTCTGAACCCTCAACCACAGGCATCTGGCTTATTATGTTATCACTAATTTTCGGTACAAACTTTATTCAGATAGTGTTTGCCAGCCATATCGACTTAAAATAAGCTCTATTACCAACCAAACACTGCACAAAATTGTATCTTCCTGGAAATTGAACCATAGAAGTCCGTACTAGTCGGCAAACCACTTAGATTTTCCATCAGATCAGATTTTATTATTAGCATGTGTGTGTACATACGCAACCAGAATGTATGAAACAGCTGTTTTTTTACGCGATTTCTATGTTGGTCCCATAGCAAAAGTTGTTTGTATGTAATGTCGGAAGCGTCCCGTAAATTATGAATGGTGATAAAAATATGAAAGTGTATAAATGCTGTTTTTAACTTGTCAGAGAACCTTTTGGCATACACCCCACCTCATATTCTTTATAGTAACTGATTAATTATTGTAAAGCAAGTAGCGCGAAGGTCGTAGCCAGCTTCTGAGGGTTCTGAACCCTCAACCACAGGCATCTGGCTTATTATGTTATCACTAATTTTCGGTACAAACTTTATTCAGATAGTGTTTGCCAGCCATATCGACTTAAAATAAGCTCTATTACCAACCAAACACTGCACAAAATTGTATCTTCCTGGAAATTGAACCATAGAAGTCCGTACTAGCCGGCAAACCACTTAGATTTTCCATCAGATCAGATTTTATTATTAGCATGTGTCACCTATCATCCATTCCCACTAGATGTAAAATATTTCCTCATTTATTTTAACTACTACAACAGGGCGTCATAACATCCCGATGTCTCCTAGATTTAGAGCTATGAATTGTTTGCGACATATGAATTATGAATAAGCTCCGTTTAATTGCTAGTCTGCGTCATTATTCATGTGTATTCAAACGTTTCTTGTCCGTGCAAGTTGTAATGAATAACACTGCGTCGCGCATGCGTTTCGCGGTGGCCCGTGATCGGTGACCGCGGTCTCCAGGGCCTAGCGACTTCCTAATAACAGTAATTAACTATAGCCGTCCCGTTGGATACGACCAGTTGCTTATGTCATGCCAATGAAACTGTTATCGATATCGATATTCTCCTAACTACAAAAATTGCTTAAGACCTAGTGAATGCAATGTATTTTCTACTCAAGGATGGCAGATAAGGGTATCAATGTTTTGCTTTGTGATAATGGTGATCGCGTTCTGCTTACTATGACCAGCTTGTGAAGCTCCACAAAACTTTACTTATCGATAGAAATACAACACTACGAAAAGGTAGTGTTGTCTGGCTACGTTCTCCTATTTGCAAATTAGCTCCTCTGATTACTTCATAATCCTAAAAGGGGTTAAGCAGAGCCTTATGTAACATTTTGCTATTATTACTTTCTCTTATACACCGTTAATTTTTTATCACCCCGGATAATTTAAGGCCTCGTTCTAATTGGCATAGCTCTCGATGCGTTTTCATAAGTAAATAAGATGTTTTGTTGATTTTATTAATGTTTCTGTGCTCGCGCGATGACTTGCGACCTCAATCAGGACAGTAAAGAAATATTTTATGTTGAGCTCATCGTGTCATCGCATTGTAGCATCGTACAATTGTTTGCCAATTAGGAAGATGCCTAAGGAATGGTTCCTACATTACATACAAACAACTCTTGCTATGGGACCAACAAAGAAATCGCGAAAAAAAATCAGCTGTTCCATACAGCTGATTTTTTATCGCGAGTTTTTTATATGTAGTGAGGAAGCGTCCCCTTTTGATAAAAGTAACGGTGTACCTGTAAGTAATCCTAACTTATTGCGGAGAAGTGTTAATATACATACCTCTGCACTCTATTAAAGGTATGAATCTTTTCGTCGGAATTCCATTACACGTTTTAAATTCCATTTGTATCTAACGATCTCGGGGCATTCCGATAATGATGGTATCATTGTAATGTTAATTATTTATCGACTACACATACCACCACTAGTGGGGAACGGGTGCGTGGATCGGTCCGAATCGACTTGTCGTTGTGGCGCGAACTAGCCGATCGCAATCGGCGCTTGTTAGCCACCATTATGAATGCAAATTAAACAATTATAATACAAGCCGATCTCGTACAACCGCCGCATCTGCGGTACCGATTGCGTGACCATCGTTACCACCGCGAGAAAATTGTTCGCACGCCCAATGAAATGCAATGTTTTCACACACTTTGTATGTGTAGTAAAATGAAGTGCTATTTTAATTTCTTGGCTTGGAGATGTAATTACTCTAGCTTCTTTCTTTTACTTTAAACGGAGTATTTTTATGGGATTGCATGCAAATGTTTTTGCTAAGATTAATATTTTCAATTCACCTATGTGTGAAACCTCTTATTTACAAGTAAAGAAATCGAACTAAACGAAGACATTCGTTTAGCGAAAATAGGTTTAGAAGATGAAGTAACGGGCAATCTCACCCGGTTTTCTTACTGCGTGACGCTGCGGTCTGTTGCGATCGCGCGCGGAATGTCGCCGCAGCGTTCCACTCCTAATGGAGCTTAATCAACTTCCTCGCCTTTCATCCAATCTCGTTAGCGAACTAAATTGACTTTCTTATTACGCGTAGTTTCTCTCGCGTTCACCACACGATCTAAGTTTATAAACCCCTTAATCCGATGTTATAGTTGCAGCCGCCGCACTAAGAGCCGTAACAACTGCATTTGCGTCCAAACAAACACGGTTAGTATTACGTACCTGCAGAACGCTACATATCGAAATGAGTCGAAGTACTTACTGGGTCGGCACTTTGCCGCTTCTAAAGTGGTTTCGTGCCGCGGAGATGGCTCTCTGATGGCTTCCTTCGAAGCTAGTTTGTCTCGTATCGTTCATTAAACGGTTAATAGCTCGGGTTAGAATCTGCAACGACTAGAGCTGACGCCGTGTTTGCGGTATCTTGCTCCAAACTAATTATTACGGTGTTGTTTCGGTAACTTGTCTATATATTTGGCGCAATGCGTAAAGCTGAGTTACATCACAAACTTACGAATGTATGCGTTGTCAAAGTCAGGTTTTGCGCTTGAAATTTATGACACACTAGGGATTACAGATAAAGGGGCAAGGCCGAATCACGGCTTCGTCGTAAGGTTCAGGGGAACAGTTATATGTGTAACCCTTGCGTTGCGGTTTTTGCTTTGGGAAACGCTCTAACCTCTTTCAATAATGGATATACAATAACTGGAGACACGGGTCTGGGCTATTCTCATTATAAATATTAATCTTCAGAAAGCATCAGTAACGGTTGGTTTAAAATATCTAAACTTTCTTTTTTTAAAAGACTTAATTTTGTCTATCACGGTCGTTCAAAATATTTATGGTCCTCTAAAGTTCACCTGCACTAACGGCGTTATAGCAAACACTTATTAACCTAACATAGTTTCGTAAATCAATTATATCAGTCCACAATTACGTAACTTTCCCTAACTTTGAATTTCACCGCTCTCTAATCAACTGTATTTATTAGACGTCATATATTTTATGTCATTTTACAAGCGTCTGGTCATAAACAGTTTTATGGCAGCGCCTAACAAGCGACGTGGCCGCAAATTGAAAGTAACCGCAAAGTCATTTAATTCGCCGTCACGCAATCTCGAGTCCTCTCATTATTGTAGAAATTATCCTTACACAGGCGTATTCATAAACGCAGTGGTTGCATCTGATAGTGGGATTTAATATTTCTTGCGTCACTGCGTGCAATGTTCAGATAATACGTACTTTGATTGTTTTAGTGCTTCCTCTTTGCGGGTGAGGTATTGGATGTCGCGTCAGATAAGCGTTGTTAGTTAACTTTCGCGCGAATCATTGAGTTATGGGGACTGTGAGAAGGAGTGGGCTCCCGCTGAGCTTTGGACCACCCGCGTCCTGCGCACTGCTGCTGGCAGGGTGCTACTCTGATGTGCTTTTGTTACTGAACCTACGAATACATAAATTTATGTGTATTCAACTTTTGAAGTTTATTACTCTAGATTAATATCGGTTGGTCATAGCAACTGTCAAGGAGAGTCCAATTCTCTAAATATATGTTTTTGTTTAAAATAACTTGCATTTACTTAGACTTGCGTAGTCACCCGTTGCTACAGAGACTCGGAGTTTAGTGCCCTAGGCAGACACATAAACCGGATTAAGATATTTTCATTACAACTTAACATCCCCAATAAAGTAATATATTTAAAGTCAAACGCTCAATGGCGGCTACGCTAAAGTTAATTAAGGATAATAATCCTGATTCATTATGCAGTTATAAGTAGCGGTGTATTTCTTGTTTACATTGTGTCCGAACATAGATTTAAACGATACAAGATAGTTATTTTATTATTTTGTAAATTGTTCTCTAACAAGTATTTTCTTTTAGACAGTGTTAACAAAACTAATTACGTTCTTTCGCAGGCACGTTTATTTTGACAGTTATTTCCCAACTCACGGCTCACGTTCTGCAAGAAAATATTACGTCTTATCAGTACTGTGCTCGCTTAGTAATAATTACTGAGAGCCCCTAGCATTAAGTTTACTACCCAAACAGGTATTACATGAAAGATGTACCTAGGTAGACCGTGGATTTAACAACTGGCTACGTGGCCCGGCGAACGGTAAATAGCTCACCGTAGATACGTCACGTAATGTTGACATAATCTCGTTAATGTACTCTGCTGTATCGGCGTATGAGCTTTTACGTTATTATGCAAATTGAAATTTGATACGCTCTCGAGTTTGCGAAGAGACAAGTTGTACCTCAGATGTTAGTGTCGAACGGAAGTGGTTAATTGACCGAATTCACGGAGACATTTTAGATAATCATGTTTGCGTTATGCTCCAAACAATTTTGGTTTTATGATAAGGGCCCTGTTTGTGTCAAGTGCGTTTGCTTGAAACGGCGTAAGGAAATTACCTGGTCACATACTTCCCCACATATTTTAGCATCTCGGGACGGAAATGCAATGCAACATTTTTAATAGCTTTATATGGATAGCGATATGTTCCTTTTAGCCTTTATCTGACAGATAATTAAAACAAAACTGTCAATTAATCTCTCAGATATCCTTTACTCAGAACCTGCAAAACAGGCCCTTAGTCTTAAATTTTTAGTAATCACTATTACTCCAGTCCAGTCAATTAGTGCAAATTAGTCCAGACATTTATGTGCGATTTCCATCATCATAATCATATCATCATAACAGTCTATAATTCGACCCACTGCAGGGAAACAAGGCCTCTCCTTCTCATCGAAGGATGATGATGAAAGTAAGGTTAAGGCAGTATTCCACAACGCTTGCCCAATGCTGATTGGTGGACGGAGTATATGGTGATCAATACCCCTTTGCTGATCCATTAGTCGCCTTCTACGACACCCATTGGATGATATTATTATGATGCTATTCTACTCTGCGGGCATCACACCATGTTTAAATAAAAATACCTAACTTTTCGTAAATAAATGTTGGATTATTGTACATCTACAATCTGTATTACTTAAACTCATCTCATCACATGCCAAATTTCAACTAAGGAGGATTTTTTCGGAAGTCTCTATCAACGAATTGGACTATATCCTAAACTCGCAATGTTGGTTCTCAGATGGTACAAATTTGTGTTTGGTTTAATGTATGGTAGGTATGGCTTGTTATAAGTCCGCCTGACTAGCTAGCATCATTTTATTAAAGTCTTTCGTCCTAACAAAATAGTGTTAACAACATTCTTTTGTTCCATAAGTCAACGATAGACAGTCCCTGAATGGGTTTCGGGTGAAGTTCCTCTTTCAGCTATCACTTTGCAATCCTTTATTTCCTTTTTTTCTTGGGTCATGGGGCGCCGCGGTCGTGCGTTCTGCGTGTCGTAACGACCACCGCTAAGCTACCAAGTGTGCAGTCGGTACTCGGATGGGTGACCGAAATTTTTTAACTCTATTTTTCTCCGTGCTTCGGATGGCACGTTAAGCTAATGGTCCCGGTTGCTGTCGAAATATAGAAGTCATAAAAACAAGTCACGCTAGACGTCAGAAATGGTGACTTGTAAAACTCTGACACCAGGCTAACCCGTATCAGATTAACCAGTCCAAGAAGAAGATCACTTTCCATCAGGTGAGGTGAATAAAATAAGGTTTACCGTCCAAAATATCTGTTATCGATAGCTCTTTTAACGGGAATCAAAGCGAGCTAAACGGGAGAAAGAAAAAGACGACTTACTGACAACAAGAAAAATCCAATATATTTTTAATAACAAACAAAACGTCATACAAATCAATCTATCAAAAGCAGTGATCAAAAGCAAAGAGAATAAAAAGGAAGCCGATTCGCAACAGTATAACAATAATAGTATTGAATCTAAATTCTATAGCTAAAGCATTTATATCTATTCCATATCAACAATTTGTCAATGCGCGTGTGTGTAAGTTATTCTGGAAGCTGAAAAATGTTGGATGCAGGCGGCGACGCGACAAACGAGAGGCCATCAGCGCAACAAACGCCGTGGTGACATATTCCTGCCTAATGAGAGCCCGCTACGGTAATGAGAAAGAATATCCTTACCATTAGCTCGTCGGAGCGTAATTAACTCACTGGATTCCGCGAATACGACCGTTTGTTATTCGCAAATAGGCTAAAGGTAGAGCTGTGATCCTATACTTCGGGTATTCACGCCATCAATCTTCTGCGAAAAAGAAATCTTATTAGCCAGCAAAATATTAATTGAATTTTATTAATTAAATTATTGTTACTGACGTCATCATTCAAAATTAAAAAATGACACATACATACATATTTTATACAGTATTACCGTTACACGTTTTGTGACGAGTCACGCATCGGTCAATTAAGCAAACCCGAGAAAGTAACCTCTAAATTTGAAGGCGTAAAATATGTTATCGTAAAAAAGGAAGCAGTATTAATTTTTTATACCTTCAAAAACTAAGGCCGTAAAACGCGGCGCGTTCGTTGCCGTTGAATAAACTGCAAATGAAAAAATTACGAACTCTCGCGAGCGGGTGGGGTGTTGAAAAAAGTAATGGAAAAAGTTAACAGTCCCTTGTAGAGACAGCCAAATAATTTAATTTCCTTCACAAAACCGAATGCCCCATTCAAGTCAAATAATTATAGGTCACATATGGTGTCTTTTCAATAGAGCTTGGCTTCGTATCGATAATTAATTTTTTGTAGCCTCCTTGAATACACGCATAATGCGTGTCATTGTGTAAAAACGTGGCAGGGAAATATTAAATTCTCACTTTTTCCTGTGGCCTTTATCGCCGTTTTTTTTTAATAAATTACGACTTTATCCATATTTTTAACATGATTAACTTCGCGATCCATGGGGTTGAAAAAGGTTCGTGTAATTATGATAAAGGATTCAAGAATTGTAATTAATTAAATTATGTTAGAAACAGAAATACTACTCATAACCACAGTTATTTTCTTTTGATTTTATATTTTCATTTCCTTATAAACCTTTGCTTGACCTTTTTATAAAAAAATGTAGTCCAATTAGCATAATAATGATGTGTGTCAATATGTGCCATGTTCAAAGCGCCTACATACATTATTATAAATATATGTTTATGTAGCTCATAAATTGCTCCCGTATAGAGACAAATTACAGCAGAGAGCGACATGTTTTGATGTTGCTTTCATGTATAAATTAGAGGCTGGTTTAGTTATTTCATCAGCATCATCGCATATTATTGAGCCGCAGTGATTGTAAATCGCCTCGGCATCAGCTCGTTAGTGTTTTTGATAGATGACGCCCGGTCGTTTGTTGAATTTGTTGTAACACACGCGGCTCGTGTAAAAACACACGGATCGACAACGGGCTACAAATGGACACTCCCCTCGGCGATCTAAGTTAACGAGCCAACATATAAATAAGGCGAGACTAATATTTTATCATTTTAAAATACGTTGCTTTGAATCATTTCACTAGTTATGCGTCGATGTGTACAAATAAGCGATATTGTTCATCGCGTGCAATTTTTAAATGTAAAAGCTTAATGAAGTCGAAATTCGTGCTATGTAATGCAATGTTACATGATCACTTGTACACGTGACTGAAATAAAAATATGTAACAGTACAATAAGACGAGTTGACGTTACTTCTAATGTCATTCATTATTCAATAATCGTGACGTGAAGCTTATAAATTTCACTGTCTCGTTTTACACTTTAGCACTTGGGTACGATGTGAAGCGCCGCCCAATAAGACAACAGCAGACTATTTTGACGAAGGCCGGTCACGTTTCGTCGATACTCATCATGAGAATATTTGTTTTTTATTGTGCGCCTGCCGAGTAAAAATTGAAGAGTAATTTTACGTTTTAACCGGTGCCTGCCCCCTTTCGTCCCGCTCGCCTTGAGTGATGGTTATCATAATTGGAGAGAGGGTAGGTGAGCAGAGCGCCGCCTGAAGATGGCGATGGGCGTGCTCAACGCGAATTATCCAAATGCATACATTGTTTTATGTTAACACTCTCGTCATGTTTTAGTCATTATTTGATTAACTAAGTTTCCTCATTATCTTCAATATGATTCCATTTTCTGGTCCGATTATCTCACATTTCATATCTGCTCGTGTTGGTTCTGCTGGACAACTGTTAATTAAATACATCTAATGTTATCCTGATAGGTGTGTAGCAATTATAAACGAAGTTTCTCGAATCGAGCATCGGCATTACTGTTATCAATGCGCACATGTTACGAGTTACAATGGTAAGATTAATAACGCGGACGTATCGCCACACCGTTATTCGACGGCGACACGAGTGATCATGGACCAACAAGGGCGGAAGAGATGGACCGGATAATAAAGCATCAGCCCGCCGCCTCGTAACTCAATACCGCCGACGTAGAAATTGTTAGGTTGCGCGGGCCCGCGAAGCTCTATGGATGGTAATTGGCGAGTCTCTAATCGACGCATTTCAATAATACGCATGTGTCTAACTTTTGCGCCGACAGTCTCAAGACAGACTGCGCTATGTAATCAGTGTAACATTGAATTTTTTTATTTATAATACGTTATTAACTGGTAATTTTTTTGGTAACTCCTTATTTTTATTTAAATTTGTTTTAGAAAACTTATTTCTTATTAGTAGAGGCCGAACAAAATATAATAACAAACTAGGTAATAATGTTTGGCGTGTGTCTCAGAAACATCACGACGTAGTATAGTGTTAACAAGGAGCTGTTAGAGTTTATCCGTGACCGACACACACGAAGATACTTTACATTCACCACTAACGGAAGTGATCATAAGTCTGCACTTCAGATTCAACATAGGCTCCTATAATTGGTTTTTCATGCATTCAAACTTAGTATTCAAATTGTGTAGTACTGTGGAAAATTTATTTATCACGATACTTATTATTTACCGTGGTCTATTTTAATGTAAAGATTTTCAGTGATTTTGTAAGAAAGGTTCGCAGCGGATAAGCCTCGTGAAAAGTCCAAGTAGAAGACCTCACTGCTGCAATTTCTGTTGTTTATTCTATTCTATTAAACTGTTGATTATGCTAAGCTGGCAACTTATATTATAATACTCTTTTTAAACGGCTTCAAAAAAGGAGGAGGTTCTCAATTCGACTGTATTTTCTTTCTGTGTGTTACCTTATAACTCTTTACCGGCTGTACCAATTTTGAAGATTCTTTCACAGTTCGAAAGCTGGTGCTTGTCATGTGGTCCCATTTAAATTTGATCAACATCTGACTTCAGTCACGAGTAGTTTACAAGTTATCCCTAATATTGCCTATTTAACTGACATCGTTGATATCGTAATCTTATCACTTGTGTGTCTAAAAGATCTCGAGATAATTTCCTGAGAATTTCTACACTTACTTAAAACACTATAAAACAAAAAATAATTATTTTTAAATAAAAAAAACCGCCTTCAAAACTAAACACGGAGAAATTAAAAATCTAAATGTTTTTTCGAGGTCGGTGCCGAGTGCGAGTAAGTGCCAAAATCAATATTCGGAATAAACGTTGTCACTTGTATTTGGGACCGACCTCAAAAAACCATTTCGATTTATAAATAAAATTTTTATTTATCAATTTTTAGTTTTTAAGGGCGGTTTTTTACTAACAAACAATTTTATATTCCATATTGTTATTCTACGGTTTTCTTGAGTGTATTTTGTTACTTTTGTTATATTAGGTTGGGGAAAAAGTCTTTTCGCATTATAGTATGTATAAACTTGTAATAAAATCTCTTTGGCTATACTATTAGTATATGGCTGGTTTTGGTATCATTGAAAGTTTAAATTTTCAAGAACATAATTCCAAATTCAAATTAGGAAAATGTGTGATTTTCATTTGTTTTTCGTACCGTCAAGATGAGTGAATCTAATGAAGAAATTCGATACATTTTAAAATTTTACTACAAAAAAGGTAAAAATGCAACGCAAGCCGCGAAAAAAATTTGCGATGTTTATGGACCTAGTGCAGTGTCTGTGAGAGTAGCACAAATTTGGTTTAAGCGTTTTCAATCCGGAAATTTTGATGTCAAAGATGCACGTCGCTCTGGTCGCCCTATTACAGATAAAATGGATGCCATTTTTGAAAAAGTGGAGCAAGATCGGCATGTCAGTAGTTACGACGTAGCTGAAGAACTGGGAATTGACCACAAAACAGTTTTGGCGCATTTGAAAAAAACTGGGTACACAAAAAAGCTCGACATTTGGGTACCTCACGAGCTCACTGAAAGAAACCTAATGAACCGTGTACTCATTTGTGATTCTTTATTACGACGTAATGAAACCGACCCATTTTTGAAGAAGCTGATAACTGGTGATGAAAAGTGGATCACGTACGACAAGAACGTGTGAAAAAGGTCGTGGTCAAAGGCCGGTCAGGCTTCACAGACTGTGGCGAAACCCGGGTTAACTCGCAACAAGGTGATGCTGTGTGTGTGGTGGGATTGGAAGGGCATTATTCATTATGAGCTGTTACCACCAGGCAGGACCATCGATTCTGAACTCTACTGCGAACAACTGATGAGATTAAAGCAAGAAGTTGAGAGAAAGCGGCCGGAATTAATCAACAGAAGGGGTGTGGTTTTTCATCATGATAACGCATGACCTCACACATCTTTAGCCACTCAGCAAAAATTAAGAGAGTTTGGCTGGGAGGTGTTAATGCATCCGCCGTATAGTCCTGACCTTGCACCTTCAGATTTCCACCTGTTTCGGTCTCTTCAGAATTCTTTAGGCAGTGTCAGGTTAACATCACGAGAGGACTGCCAAAACCACTTGTCGCGGTATTTTGACCAGAAGTCCCAAAATTTCTATAGCAATGGGATCATGTCCCTACCTACAAGATGGCAAAAAGTTATCGAACAAAATGGTACCTACATACTTTAGTTAAATGTAAATAAACTATATTAAAAAATGTTTTGAATTTTCTTAAAAAATGCGAAGAAACTTTTTCCCCAACCTATTATATGAAAGTTCTCAGCAAGGAAAAGCGGCGTTTTATTTCCAAGTATTTTTACATTTTCAACAAAGTGGTGTCAGAAGTGGGATCCCGTTCTCTGGGTTCTTTTTTCCACTACCTTTCAACCCAAATTAAGGAGTTTAGTTACAGCCTTGTTACGTTTAGTTGTCCCTACCAACTTAGCATACACTCCTAAGTTTTTAAATGAGTGTATTTTGTTACTTTTCTGACATATGTGACAGTTGTCGGCAAGGAAAAGCGGCGTTTTATTTTTAGGTATTTTTACATTTTCAACAGTAACACCTAGAGTGTATATAGCTTAAATGTGATTTCTTGTAAATTAAAATCAGTATAGGCTTCCAAAAGGTTCAAGATGTCCATACATCCCAATTTAGTCGTATAAAAAAGTATAAAAAGGAAATGATCTGTACCTCCTGATCCAGATTAAATCGATATTCCTAACACGTTAAGTCCTAATGAATTTAAACTTTATTTACCAGTATCTGTGTATGTATTATTTATGTGTGGAGTTGCCAACACACTGTAACTTCCTAGTTCATTGTTTCATGTAAGGTGTTCGCGGCTTGTTTATAAACAATAGCAATTGCCTTAAGCGTTAGGTTACGCCTGCCCACTGACCATCTACAATATCTTGAATATTAACCTTTATATACGATATATATCTCTCGTCATTGAAACCGTAGATTAAATTATGATTAAGAGATTGGAACGTGTGTGAATTATTTAGTACCTATGATGAAATGATGAAAACAGAAATCTCATTTTGGTATATTATACAGGCTAGGTTATTCAATTGTCAGTTAAGAAGTAATACAATAAAATGCGAAACGACTTGTATTAAACATCGTTTATACTTAAAACATAAAATAAGTCAGACACCTTTTAAAATCAGAATATTTCTGTACTTTTAGTTCATAATTAAAAATTGGTCATGAATCGTCTTTGAAGTCCTCACTAACCAACAATGGTTATCTATACATCTATACCTACATGTAAATAAAATTGGAGTGTCTGTTTGTAATATTGAAATAACCGTTTTTTACTACATGCATATGAATATATATAAGGTATATACACCAAAATAATATTTTTTATAATTTTAATCTGTCTGCCTGTCTGTCTGTTTGTTCCGGCTAATCTCTGAAACGGCTGGACCTATTTTGACGGGACTTTCTTTGGCAGGTAGCTGGTGTAATAAGGAGTAACTTAGGCTACTTTTTTTTTTCTTTTAGTAAATTCTACGCGGATGAAGTCGCGGGCACAGCTAGTATCTTAATATATATAAATTACGTGTCACGTTGTTTGTCAGCGATGGACTCCTAAACTACTTAACCGATTTTAATCAAATTTGTACACCGTGTGCAGTTTAATCCAACTTGAGAGATATGATAGTTTTTATCTTGATAAGTAATCACATTGCTTTTTACTGCAGATACAATGTTATAGGTCAGTATTATGAAATTACCACAGCAACGCGTGGCCGGGACAGCTAGTATGTTATATATTCTAGTAATATGCACCAACGTAATGTATATGCACGTTATAAATAGGTCAATCAATAGAATAATATAAAAAAATCCTTATGGTATCCAAAAATCAGAGATCCGAAGAGAGAGGTCAGATATTTTTACAAGGTAAGAAACAACAACGATTAGGAGAATATTTAAATGATAAGCTTTCTTAGAATATTAAAATCTCATATATTTTTCAAGAGCACTAATAGTTTGGTAAAGACTAAAAGTTAATTACGTAGGCTATTTTACACTTTCCTTTGTCGCTTTAAATTTTTTTTTTGTATTTATTTATGTTATGGGTTTTCTGTGAGCATAAATGTAGACTGAAAAAAAAAACAAAGAAATATACGGGATAGTAGAATTTATAAGGATAATGAAATTAACTAGACGTTATGACCTCTATTAGTTCCGTGTGTAGTATTGCACCAGGAAACGTAACAGTATTTGTTAGTATCAAATGAATGTGGTCATTGTGAATCCGATTATAACTGTTCAATGGCGAGGAGGCGCGGCAATTAGCGGTGCAGGTGGTGAGGTGAATACGACCCTCTGGCCTTCGGGCCTTGGGGAACTGCAGAAAGCAACCCGTACACTGCTATTTACATATTTATTGCCGACACGGTTCCTTAACTAGGACAAAACGACCGGTTGCATATGACAAATGTAAATGGTTCCTATTACTATTCATATTGGTTTTGTAGTGAATTCACTGTGACACATGGCTGATATCAATTTCCCGGCATATTGGACGCGCATGTATTAAAAAGGCTTTGAATTTTTTAAAACCTTTTTTTGTTTATCACAGCTCGTGCGAGAGCATGTGGCAATCGGTAACGCACGCCATGACATTGTTTAATTATACGCACGTCAGCTGTCATCTAAGACTTCATTTAAAGCGTCATCTTGTCACCTGTCCCACACCTGTAGGCTTAGACAAGTGTTTCATAGCGACAAGATATCGAAATACGTCATCATAGGCCATATTCCTTGGTTACCTCCAGTGTCTTAGTTTGTCTTACCAACTTACGTAGAGATGACGATTGGCTACGTGATTTAACGACGTCTTAAGTCAATCCCATAAATTTTGTTCTTATCGATCTTTGTAATCCTTTTAATTTGTTACTTTGTTTACGGGCCCAGATCCTGAAAAATTCCCGATATCGCATGTAAAAAAATGAGCTTCGAAAGATTACCAAAGAAACAAAAATACTACGTCGATAGGTTCTCTAATACTTACTAAACTTTAAACAACATGAATTGTATTACGAAAGTTGTTCAAACGGCTTTACTTCGGAAACTGGCACTGCACAAGGTGTAAGTGCAAATTCATTGTTTCAAAGCTCGCACAAGAAGAAATAATTTTGTCGTCTTATTTGCTTATTTACAAGCGCAACTTTAAAGTTTACAATTCCTGCTTGCTACTCATTTCTTATACAAATATATACAAACAATTCGCAAGCTTCTGTGTTTGGAGAAGTTCTCACATAGCTGCAGAGGAATCCTGATACTGCGAGTGAGTGGAATGGATGCTTCGCTGCTTGAATTTACATAGGTTACTGCTCCCCGCGCCTCTGTGATTACGTAGCATTAATGCTAGACTACGTGAATCTAAAAGTTTGTATTTGTGCAAACTTGCTGTAAACATGGGCAAGATTCATACGTGTTATACCATGTGCTTATCTCATCATATTTCAACTTCTTCGTTTATATGATCTTTACCAATGATAACAAGCCTAACTTTCGCAGAAAAGCTAATAATAACTGAGTTTTATAGATAATTATAATCTTCTTGGTATTTTGTACGCTAGTTATTTGTTGTGGGTGATGTATTTACATACTATACCAAATATTATCATTTGATCATTTTGTTTATTTAATATTTATATATTATAGTAGCGTCAAATCAGTATCAAAACTATCGCGTTGTTGTGTATACTACCTTTATTTTATGTATAATAAAGCAATGCGAGGAAGCTTAATGTAATAACGGGGTATTTGCCGTTTAATTGTTTTTGACTATATTTATTTTTACAATTAAAAAACTTAAAGATTCTTTACTCTCCTTTGTCAATCCATTAGTAATCTTGTGTGGTACTCAACATTTTCAGGAAAACGGGGCATCTCTTTGTAGTTTTCTTAATAATGATAATGAATTAGATTGAAGTGTCTCGTCTGTAATATGTACATTATATCCTAGTTCAGACTCCTCTATTGTAATGTTACATTTGTCATTATTTATCTTGTACTTGCATATTTTTAGAAATAGCACATAACCGGGAGTAATAATAGGTAGTAAAAACGACAATGGAAGGATACGTTTCGTATCATGACTTTATTTTATGGGATCTGCCAAAGCTTACCACTATTTTCACTCACTGCTAGGAACCGACACACGAGGCGATACAATTATTTCAGGACACGTATCGCATTGTGATAATCTAATGCAGAAGCGTTATGACGCATTTATTGTTTGAAATGTGTTTCAATATGTAAGGTCACGTAGGTAATATTGGACGACTGTACGATCGATTTCATCTAATATAATCTATTCAAGACATGATGTTCTATTAATATTTTATTGCATTTTCATATCCCTTTATGTTTGTTTTACGTTCTAGTCTCATATTTAGAAAGTCTACAAATAAAACAAGAAAAAGAAGTTCTAAGCGTACAGACAGAAAGAGCGACTTTGTTTTATACTACCTAAGTATGTATAGATGTGAAAACATCTTTATTCTGATTCAAATTACCGGGAATTAAAAAATAGATAAAACCTTATTTTCCTTGTATGACAATTTATCATCTCTTAATTATAGTTTAATTATTCATACATTCGCGTTATAGTTTTATTACCATGCGAATAACTCTCAATAATCTGTGGTTTTATTGATTTATTACTTAACGTTATTTTACGATTAATTGTATTAAAAATTAAGATCTCCTTTTACGTTTAAAAGGGACGAGGAACGAGCTTTTATGGAATAATTTGGTGTTTAAGTCAAATGGAGGGGTTGTTTGTTTTTATTGTGTTATCCTTTCAGGTTGTGATCTAATCTGGTAGTAATAATATCTATATACCTATATGACTACCTTTAATACAAACATTTACTTCTAATACTAGAAAAATGCACTGAAAAAAATCGACTTGCCTCAGGCGGGACTCGAACCCGCACCTTCCACAATCCGGGTGGACGCGTTGACCAATTTCGCCACCGAGGCACTGCTTTTCGCTGTCGAAATTTGTCAGTGCTTGGTGCTTATGTTTTTATGGTAAACATCGTTTCATCAAATCTTTGAAATTTGCACTTCCAAGACCCGAACGAAATATTTTTGCAAATATTTGACGCCCAGCTAAGATGAAACTACCTTACATTATGAAATAATTTTATTTTTGCGTTAACAAACGCGTAAATATAATACTAGAAAAATGCACTGAAAAAAATCGACTTGCCTCAGGCGGGACTCGAACCCGCACCTTCCACAATCCGGGTGGACGCGTTGACCAATTTCGCCACCGAGGCACTGCTTTTCGCTGTCGAAATTTGTCAGTGCTTGGTGCTTATGTTTTTATGGTAAACATCGTTTCATCAAATCTTTGAAATTTGCACTTCCAAGACCCGAACGAAATATTTTTGCAAATATTTGACGCCCAGCTAAGATGAAACTACCTTACATTATGAAATAATTTTATTTTTGCGTTAACAAACGCGTAAATATAATACTAGAAAATTTTTTTTCAGTGCATTTTTCTAGTATTATATTTACGCGTTTGTTAACGCAAAAATAAAATTATTTCATAATTTACTTCTAATACTAAGCACAGTTTTTACAGTTAATGCGGGGTTTACTACCGTCTAAATGGCAATTCGGCTAGGCCGCAAGTGCCTAAAATCGTAAGCCCCAAAACGCCGTGCGGCGACAAGCCTCATGCGGCGGGGTGACTTCAATCGACTGTAGAGATAAGAGATGAAGCGGATTCCGGATAGCAGTATACTGGTTGTCCGGACAACCTTGAATACGGAGAGCCGGATATCCGTATGCTGAATATCCGGTTGGATATAGCCGATTGGCAACTCTTTATACGAAGGAATCGCACTAACGATCCGGTGGACTCAGGTGAGTACGGGCCCTTTCTTTATGAGTGAAGCTAGTGTTTCATAGTCTTGGAATTTGTATCAATTAAATATCAAACGAAAGACTAGAAGTAATTAGTTTGGTAGAATTTTCAAACATTTTAAATAAAGCCAAAATAATTGAAGGAAATTCAATATTTTCAAAAAATAAAATTGGTTGTTATCTACGCCATTGTTAGGCATGCGTCAGCTTGTCGTGTGACGCAATCAGAAATGAAAGGCTAGAATTAATTCGTTGTGATTCATTCGTCCTCTCGTGTAGCTCAGAGGAAAGGAAGTTTTTCTAACCTTTAGTTCTCTATTTAATTTGGTATAAGTACAGTTCAAACATTTTATACCTACATCGTATGTTTCAAAATAGTTTTTCAAATCTACGATCTGGTCGGATGTTCAACATTTACCACACGTTTACAACACGGATACCGGATAGTTACCGAATATCCGTTTCATTTCTAGTTTAGGTCAGTTGCAGGCGATCGCTCGCCGCATGAGGTATATTTTGCGTTGTGTTGTTCCACGTAAAACACTCGCTTTTCTCAACATATTCTTTGAAAATGAACAAGTCGCATGGGTTTTTTTCCGACCGGTGTAAATACGCGCCTGGTGACATGCCATACAGCTAAAATCGACCCATGTAAACCCCCCATAAGCCGTATTAAACTGTACCTATATTACTATTATTTTACCTTTTTTAAGCAAAAAATACCTACATTTACGTCATCGAGTGGTTCAGGAGACCACTCCGATTACAGAAGATTCCCAAGCAGAAGGTTCAGACTATCCAATAAAATCTAATCGCTACAACCCCTACTATCGCATTGGGAGGGACTGGGAGCACTCATGTATTCAATTCAGCCAAATATAATTTTAACCAACAACAATCGATGCGTAGCTAACTCTTCCACATTATTTTTCTTTGAGTACCGTATGTTTTTATTTTTTATTGAATATGCATAAAGGGCGTACCTACATTTTCGCTATCAACGATTTCTTTCAGTCACCGTGGATAGGAATTTGAAACACAAGTTTAATAGAAAGATGTTACTACAGTGGTGACCAACAAGTATACGGCCACTTGATAGTAAAAGTAGTCATGGATGCTTGTAGCATAGTATGAGTAACAGGTGCGATAATTATCCTGCTCCATGCACCCGCTAGGTGGAGCTTTGAAAACCTCTAGCGTCAACAGGAAAATAACTCTACGATTTTTTTGTTACAGGTACTGCTATTTGACTGTGATCAAGTAAAGTACGGTGCTAGCTATTTACGTCTGTATAATGTTCGTCAGTTTTTATAGATATTTGAAAGTGTGTACTTGAACAGTTATTTTATACTACGAGATGGCTACACTTGCAATATTAAGGGAAAATCTTGAGTCTCCCAACTGTGAAGTATGTTGTGTAGTGGAAGATCTCCAACACTTGTTGATGGATTGTGTCCGGCACCAGGAAGAGAGATGGGCGTTTGTTAGCAAATTTTAAATTATTATGTCAGACATTGGTGTGTTTCACAGCATTCTGGCCCAACCAGTGTCGGAAGAGGCCTGATGGGTCTACCACCTAGTAAAAAGTAGTTCTATGCAGAAAACCAAATATAACATGTAATGAGGTGTATTGAGATGCAACAAGAAGTGCAAATACACGGTACAAGTTACTTTGAATATTCTCTAGCGCACCTCTGACGTTTGAGTCAAGTGCTTGAAAAATAAGGTGCCTCATTGTCAGACCTCGAATAAAAGTAAATTTTCTTTTCAATGGCAACGTTGTTCAGTGTTCGCGGAACATTGTCGCCTCTCGCTGGCCGTCGCCGGGTGCCGGTACATGCCCAGACAGCCCTATTCAAATGTCACAGTGAAATCCGCCCGCGGCCCGCGCCCTCCGCCCGCTCGCCCGCAATGCCTTACGACGACGCTGAAAATGTCACACGCCACACGAAGTAATCAATTTCGTATTTGTACACATTGCCCTGATAGTGCTACTAACAGATTTATCGCATTAATGAGACTTACATTATCATTCCACACAGTATTCGAAGCTAAGGATTCGAAGTAATTCTTTATTGGCGCTTTTCACTGCTTTTATTTCACAGCGGCATGGAGTGTTAAATGATGATTTTCAATATGCAGTAAAAGAAAGCATCAAAGCAATTGCACGGATATAAAATTTTACTAGCTGTAAACTTAATCTTAAAGCAAACAAACTTACAAAAGATTTATATTTATGTTTGATAGTTATAGGACCTATTTTATTTCTCCTGCATCGACATCACTAGACTCCAAATGTCGCTCTAATTGCTTTGCGCGACGTCTCACGATTCCGTCGTATGTTTGTTTAATGTTTATTAGCAGGAAATTGACGTAAGCGTCGAATAAACCGTCTAACTTAGCCCATTTGTACCGTCTACACTCCATTAAGCCGTATAATGAAGCGCTGATATACCTAATTCCTAGTACAAATTTACATTATCGATTTAGGTCTATACGTCGTATTGTATCTATCTTAACAGTACTCGGCTTTACGGTGTGATTTATCAACGTCCAACGATTCTTATTCTCGTCCACGGGACAAGAAATACAGCCTTTAAATGTTTGAAAGATAGGTTCGCAGTTGCTGCCAACCAATTGTCCCTTTTAACCGGCCGGTCTCATTAGCATGGCTAGATCGCTTCGTTCTATCTGCCGCGGATTGATACATTGACGGTAAAGGGCTTTTTAGTGACTCTAGGTTTTCTCGTAATTAGGACCACTCTCTAGACACGACCGCTACCTTTTGATCAATTGGCACGACCCTCTTTTACTTCCATCGTAGATTTGTATTCGGTATCGTATAAGCTTAATAGTTTTCTGAGGATATTCCGTATCGTGTGCTTGTTCATATAAAGCTTCCATACTAAATTCTATACGAAGTCTTACAGATGAGAGGTAAGGCTGGAAACTGGATGCGGGTAATCGCTTACTCGCTATCGCAATTTAACGAGGCACGATTGTTTTTCTCAGTTCTGAATAATATTGAGCTTGAGCGTCCCCTGCTATCTGATGGCGATACTTTCGTTTGCTGTGCGGTACTGTTAGTTGGCTAAGTTACAAATGAACGGTGTGATTATGGGCTCGGATCTAACTTGTTGATAATTTAAATGTTCTCGCGGCCAGCTAGCCGCAGCCTCTGAGATGGCCACGATTACACCCGTGACTTCCCCTTATGGTAAGCCTATATCTGTGGTTTTTGAATAGAATTATGGACGTCGGTTGCAAATGAACTTTCGGTTACATTGTTTGCATAGATTGGCTGCGCTCCCTGATTAAGATTCTGGGAGTTTTGTTGCGGTGCAGATATCTATCACATCAGATATGTACTTACTTAAGTAGTTTATAAATATGAATTTCCAAGCTACAAAGTTATTTCATAAATAAGGTTTATAGATTTGCTTATTCTTCGCCGTGTTGCGGTTTTGCGTGGTTTTAATTGAAAATCTCAATAGTTAAAAGGAAGCTGTGTATTTTTAAATACATTTTTTAAAAGCTTTTCAAAATAGATTAAGTCACCGCTGATTTTAAACCGACATCAAAATAAAAAGGAGGCTATAAATTCGACCCGTATGTATGTATAATATTGTCAGAATCGGTTTTTAGTCGTATGTTAGTCTATTTATATCAGCTTCTAAATTTCATTGAACTGGCAGCTCTTAAACTTATTGTTACTATCAAAAGCGCGAGCAAAATTGTTTTTAGGATGATAAAGAAATAATACTCTCTTTCAATTGAATAGAATTCTTATACATTATATACCATTACAGTTTGCTTCAAAAACTGTATCAAATCTGTTACTAATTTCACAGAAAAGCATAGCTAAGAAAATTAGGATGTTGACGTAAAGTAAACTACTTCTTAAAAAGGGGTTGATTACTAAATATCGACTTTCATTATCTTCAAATGCATTTTTGTCCAGACATTTTTAAAATTAATGCCAAAGTTGAAACTATTTTTACATTTTATTATTAGGGACACATTTTGGCAAGTCAGTAAATACGTGTTTTCTCTGTATCATGTTACAGGAACTGCATAAGGGAACTTACGCTGGAGTGTCTTGTATTATTCAAAAAGATCTTTGCGTCTTAACTAAATCTTCACCACTCCTCTGCTTGACAGAGGGAATGTATAATGCATCTGCGTGACTCAAGCGCTTTGTTGTATTTACCGCCAATCATCTTTTAGTGTATCTAGTTTCGTTCAAGCAAAGCTATAATTAACTGCAATTTTAATGTCGTGCAGATATATAATTTATTTTGGTATTTATAGTTCGCGTGTCACATAATTATAAGTTTGGGAGAGGTAAGGCACAGTGAATTAATTGATTGGATTTTAAGCATCTACGTAAGAAAGGGTCTTACATAATACTTAAGGCGAAAAAAATGGAGCGTAAGATAATTTATAGGATTTTTTTAATACCATAATCAAGATATATGAGTTCCTACAGTCAGCCAACGAGCATGTCTAGACAGGCCTATCGTGAGGGGGACATGGGACGAGAGGAGCGCGGTGGCACCACCAAACTGTCATACAATCTTTTGGTAGACGCTGCTCCACTGTATGTCTGTCTACTGCACGATATCTAGACAAAAGCGGCATTTTCTTCAACCTCAAAGGCGTCGAACCGAAAAGTTTTAGTTGTTTTGTTTACTGAAGGATTGTTAATATTTGGGTTTGGTGTCCCTTTTTGTGTAGACGACAAGATAGCAACCTGACACTATTTTGGGGGTACTGTATGACCCATAGTGCCAGATGTGGCTTTGTGTGTAACCGAATGTTACCTGAAGCTCTGCTCCCCTTTTGGGATAATGAGCGTGATTATATGTTTGTATGTAAGGTAGCGGGTGTTACAATATACTCGTAGGTGGGTATAATAATGTAGATATTGTAAGCGTCTGTTGAGGCAGATCTGAGCCCCTCATGCTCTTACCTGTTGCCGGGCGGATGACTCTTGTATCCTGAGAGCCAGCTTGGAGAGAGTCGGTCGGTGTGCTCCGTGAGAAACGCAATGATCAGGTCTGTTTTTAAAAGCTTTTATTTAACTCGCAATGTATGTATGTATGTTTGTTCGGGTGGAATCCTGCTACCCGATTTTGAAGCAGATATCTTCAACCGATTGAGCTGAAATTTTGTATACACGTTTAGTTTGGATGACAACTCGATAAGCTGTGTGACGTCATTCTAAATCCAATATGGCGGAATAGTTATTTTTAATGCAATTCTACAATATGGTTATCAAATGAAAGGGCTTGCTGAGAATAATTAGATAAATATCCTGACATCACTCTTAATCCAATATGGCGGAGTTTTAGAGTTTTTTATGCTTTCTTAAGTTTGGGTATTAAATGAAAGGGTTCGGTGAGAATAAAAAGGCAGGTTAAAATTTAAAAGAAAAAACGTTTATTTTAAAAAAAAGCTTTTAATTAAATGCTCTGAAAAGAAGAAAATATATTTTCCTTTAAAATTTTAACTACTTATAAACTTATAACCTCATTACACGCAATTTATAGATCATAAAAGCTTATCGCGCGATTTAATTGTGTAAATAAACTAGTACATCTATTTAATTAACTTAACCTGTTAAGTTAAAATTTTTAAAATTTCAGTTTAATTAAATACTTACGCAAACCTCGCGACATTGTGATGATATAAATTGTGTATAATGAAGTTTTAATATAAGTTTATAGTTAAAATTTTAAAGGAAATAATTATTTTCTTCTTTTTAGAGCATTTATATACCAACTTTTTAAGAAAAGGTTTTTTTATGACTGCGTCCTATACCGAATTGTTCCATTTCGATATCACATATCGTGATCTGGTAGAGTTACATGTTTTCCCTTGTAAACAGTAAATGTAGTATATCTACATCAGAGTCTATTGTCTAAATATGTTTAAAAAGACATTAAAATGTTATATATTTAATTCCTTAGGTAAATCTATAGCGTGCAAATGTTGCTATAGTCTGCGATACATCGTGTTTTCGTTAGCAATTTAAATTTATTTTTTCGACATCAACCGTCTGACAGGAAAGATGTTCAGCTGTTGTTCCGTTTTTTGTGCTGTCTAATTATTTTAAACAAATTCTATTAATGTTCCATGTTGGTAATCCAAGCGGCCCGCCCGCCGAGAATTCGATGCGCGCCTCCGCAGCCAAGTTAAACTGCAATGTAAGCGATATGGATCTCACGTTCGCAGACTAAATAGCGGATAAATTAGCTAACCGAGTTAAATTAGTGGAGAGCCTGCTTACAGCCGTTGACTTGCCTTATTAATAATTGCAATTATGCTGCTGATGCACTAATAACCCTCCAAAAGCGCACGTGAAAATGGAGGCTATTAAATTCATCAAAGCAAGCATCCACATTAGAAATAGCGAGCAAAAAACTTTTAAAGTATACTCGTACAAGGCGCGGACGTCCTTGCGGTTAGTCAGTCTGTCTTGTGTTTTCGCAATACCTGTATATATATAGCAAAGTTTGTACTTTTTTTACCTTTTCCATATTATTTTTGGAACCATTTCACAGTATTTATTAGTTTATACCATACGAGCACCTTCTGTTCGCTTTACAAGTAACAGGATATCTACACTGGTCTGCAAACTAAGTATCACACTTTAAATTTTTTTATCAAATTACAATAACTTTATAAGTATACGAGATATACTTTTAAAATAAAAAGGACTCGAAAAAGAGTTTAATTTGTTAAAAATACTTCATAGTCGAGGATCTTTTTTTAAGAAATGGCTAAAATAAACTTTGAAAACAAAAATAGTTCTTTTTCTTTCAATTGTAATATTAAAAGTGTAGTACTTAGTTTTGCAGACCAGTGTATGGCGTAGATTTTGCACATTTCTTTTGAATTAACAGAAAATATATTAATGTTATTTTCTGTTTTACAATTTTGTAGATATTTATTGATTTTAATCTGTAATGTCCTATTATCATATACTTAATTCTTCTAATATTTGCTTCCAATATAAATGTGTACATTATAAACTATGTATACATCACAGATTTACGAAATATAATTTATTCTTCAAAAATTTTATGCGATATGGACATTGGACATTGAACAGCTTGAAATTCTTTATTTTTTTTACAGTATTTTTCTTAATGAACAGAATATTCCCGATAATTGCTTGAAAGTAAGCTAGAAACGTACAACCGCTCATTTTTGATAGAAATGCTGCCTGTTTGCCCTGATGAAGTAGTTCATGTAGCCTCTTATGTCAGTAGAAGTATTTTTTTCGTGGCATTTGATTTGTATCTGCTCAAAGTCGTCGGCGGGCAATCAATTATATGAACAGTCTTTTTCTTGTTATTGACATCAACGTCAGTTAGTGTGAAAGGATTTACGTTGTAGAAAATTGTGGAGCAATTGCAGATGGCACACGTTATTGGATGCCTTTGTTGCCACACTGCATTCATAGTGGATACGTATAAAGAGGACAGTACCTACCGTAAAATCCCTTACACGTGTGTTTGAAATCTTCTTTTTAACAAGTTCATAATTTCCGCTTATTCGACTCCGTAAAAACCGCTTTTAATTCTAAAAATGCGTTTTACGGAGTTTCCGTCATTTTTGTGCTGTTTCTGTAATAATGGTTCAATACATTTTCGTATAAATTCGTTAAAAAAAAACGTCGGTGGCGTAGTGCGTAAGAGCGTCGTCTCCCACCCGGGAGGCACTGGTTCGATCCCCGCCACCTACCAATGTGTTTTCAAATTTAGAATTCATATGTACGTTTAATCGACGCTTTTACTGTGAAGGAAAACATCGTGAGGAAACCTGCACACACCTATGAAGATATTCTTAGGTTGTGTGTGAAGTCGACCAACCCGCACTTGGCCAGCTTGGTTGACTAAGGCCTAATCGCCCCAAATGTGGGGTAGGCTCGAGCCCCTCGGTGGGGACATTATATGAACTGTTGTTGATGATGATAAATTCGTTTATCTTAATTATATTTATACCTTAATTTATTGAAATATATCTTACCTGCTACCGCATAAATAATTTCGTCGTTGATACATCTATATGTTTCATCGCTAGGATAATTCGACTCAGTTTCAGGTGAAATGTTTATAAAATAATAAACACTACAACAGCTTCCCTAACAGGCTAGTGTGCTTTTAGTGTAAAATAAAACTTTATAAACTGTAAGGCTTTCGTGTTGGATGCTCCTCGAGTTTTCTCCCACAGCTCAAGTTTCCTGCTTGCATAAGTGATTCCCAGATCCAGCGAGGGGCGACCTCTCTTAATATTGACATCGGGGCTTGTGTCTACTTAAAGCCACTTTACAATGCCACGTCTTGACGCCCTTTGTGCACTTGTCGTGCGTTTGACTGGTTTGGAATAGTCGCTGCTGCTCTTCGCGGAAGCGAGATCGAGAGGCCGATTGCCGAAGACACGCCGGCGCAAGGTTCAATCTTATGTGAGATCGCTTATTGCGCCACCACCGTGTGGACATTTTCTTAATAGAATATTTAACCATTCTTATCGTCTTTAATGAATGCAAATAAGGTCTACACTTACCAAAATTATTTATTGTAAGCTTTATCTTTTTGTGTTATAGGTATTTATTTAAATATACGATAATGTTTTTTAAAAATGAACGTACAGGCGTACAAAACTTGCACAGATCCCCACGTATTGAATTATTATAACAGGATTTTTTTTACATTGAAAATTCATGATGGATCGTCGCAAAATCTATGATTGATTCGTGCTGTATTATTCGCAGCTTTCATAACCGTGCCTTCCGTCGGTTTTAGCGGTTGCGGCTTCCTGCGCCCCTTCAGTTCCGTGATTGATTGCCTCTTCGCAAACTTCATATGTTTGTGAGATAATTTTGTATTTCAGCCGTAAACAGATTACGTGTGAAAAGAATCATCGCTCTACTCGAGTTCTCTCGACAAAAATTTGCCTTTCATGGTGAGAGCGCGATTTCTGCGCTTCATCACACACTTTCGATAGTAAATTTATAATACTTATATATTTTTCTGTTTTGTATGTTAAGCCAAATGGATATTACAAAATATTTTATTGCTATGAATTTGTTAAGGTTTATTTGATGTCATAATGGCAAACAGCCACGCTCGCAATTTATATTGATTTAAACCCAACTGATACTGTTCACGCAAGAAATGAAAGTGACTGACAGTTGTATCCAAGCAGCAGAATTGATTTACTGTTTGACCTAAATTTGTTGCGCCTTTAGAGATAATATACCTTTATACGTTTAAGATGAATTCCGATGACTCCAGCTGTACTTATATGTTAAACACTCAATGAAATAGTTTTTCAATATAAATTGAGAGTTAATAATAGAGGTAATAAAAATTGGCAGTTACTACATTATTTCGTATGAGCATTTAGCCATTTAGCTTAGTTACACTGTTAGCTGTGGAAGAAATAATAAATCATAGAATAAAAAAAAGCTTAAGCTCAAGGTATATTTAGTGTATGTTCTCGTTGTAATGAGGTACTTGCCATTATTCTGTTTTAAAGGACCAAGGTGCCTGTGTGGCAACGGGCGAGCTTGGCCGGTAGCTCGTTTCAGATCGCCTATCTCACGCTATCGCGATCGCGAGCAAATTGATTTGCGCACGCGCACCCCTGACTGTCAGTTGACAACGCCGACGTTGATTGAATTCTATTTTGCTTGTAGTCTTACGGCCGCATATCTCGAATTGTTTAGACGTTTAGTCAGAGATTTAGACAGTTAACCATAATTTATTAATTTTGTTTATTCGCTTATGTAGGTTTTAGGGCGTAATTTATACTCTAAATAAGAATGGTCAGTTCAAACTATTTTAATCTAACGCTGTAATTTATATCTCTTCGTTTTAAGTATTATTAAAGTATCTAATTTTTGAGATGAATGATTATATTTTATTGTGATTTATGTCGCGCAAAAAAGCGATAATGCTGCTGTGATAAAACAATTTTGATTAAAACTGGGTTGTGTAGGAATGTCTATTATCGTAGGACAGATAACATTTCAATGAATGGTTCATGACGATTTTTTTCTTTATACCTAATAGGTCCGTACCTAATGCAAGGTTTTGAATTTAGTATGTTTTATTTATAAGGTAAGATTTCAAAACTAATTTGTTACGTACCTAGTCAATCATTGGCAACGGAGACGACTCAATAAGCGTAATATATTTTCTGTGATTATAAAATCGTGAGCACACACTCGCACTGCGTGCAGACGAAATTGCGTCACGTTGTTCAGCTGTAGACACGATCTTAATTTCGGAATGTTCGATGTCATAGCCGACAATTACTGTTCTAACGACTTCCCACGGCCGGGCTCCGTGTCCGCGAAACTAGAGTGGCGTAGCGCATGGTGACACATACACCGTTGTGTGGAGCTTAATGTCGGCAATTTAACAATGCTCGCAAGCTACCAGAGTAAAAAGACCTCTCAGTCATCCTGCTATAAAACTAGACTAAACTTTCGGGTATTCACGGCTTTGTTCATGTACCTACATGTTTTTTGCGCGATTGAGGTAAACTTTATTATTCGTTCGTTTCAATGGTAAGTTTTCATTGAAGCAGAATTTCGAAAGTAATAAAATAATCTTACAGAAACTATTTTGTCCATGAGTCTCTAAGATTAGATTTAGACTTTCTTTTACCATGTAGCATTAAATTGTTCATGATTATTAGTGTTTCAAAGAGAATACTTAAGAAAGTATTTCTCTGCTCAGTTATATCAAGCTTAAGTAAAAGTTGGAAACGACTTCTTACTGAAAATGAAGTGGTTCCTTGGGCAGTAATTCAATATAGTACAGACAGCAATTTTTTTACTATGATTACAAGCATGTTCGTGTCAGTTTAAAAGGCGCACCAATTTTTATTTAAAATGCTTGTTAATGTTATGCATCATCCTTTTATATGCATGTTCATTGTCTCTTAAGATAACTTTGTTGTCTTACTACATTGTAATATTTAAAAACAATCAGTGAATGATTCAAGCAGCCGTAAACAACGTGGCCTGACATTAATAGGTCTATTCTCAAAATCAAAAAGCGTTTATGATGAAAAACAAAATACGGACTCTACATTGTTTTTAAATCAACGGATATTTTTGCTCCAAGACCGAATGAAGACCAATAGAGACATAAAGCAACGCTTCAATATTTTGTCGTGTTCTATCTATGAAAGATGGAATGCTTAGCTTAAACAATACAAGAGTTTGATGGGTCTCAACAAATTGGTTACGAGTAATCCTGTGGCGGTTTCGCAACGTTGGCATTTTGGTGAGAGGCTCGCAATCGCGGCGCCTGTCGCACAGCCTCCGGGCTTGTAAGGAATATTTTGATTGCACTCTGTTGCAGTGACGTGTTAATAATTTATTGCGTTTACTAATAGCGTGGAGATAATTTCAGTTCTTTTAAAAGTGGCAATCTTATTGCACGGGAAATGTTTCGAGTTTTCTTTCAATAGTTTTTACTTTACATATGTGAAGGATTTTTATAACATGGCACACTGATCATCACTGAGGTTTTAAACAAATTAATCTTTTTACTTTCTCTTATACGTAGTTAGTACAGAGGAAGTCTTGTAATCGTCAAAAAATTCGACGAGGAGATGTAGACGAATTTACACGTTTTGGACCTTCCTGAGTCCTAAAAATACCGTTTTTGGATTATGCCTGCGTGTGTATCTGTGTCTGTGCGTTAGCACGATAACTCCAATATGCTTTAACTTATTGCAACCAAATTTAACATGCATGTATGACATTAAAATATAAGGTTTCTATCAACTTTAAGTCGTTTCCGGTATACGAGAAAGACAAATGGAGACCACTCCCGATTTTTTGAAGTCAAGTTTAATAGGCAACAAAGTATATGATCCGAAGTATTGTAATCACCACAGACATATCAATCTAAGAAGATCGGTCGAATCGCCGAGTTTATAGGAAGACAGAGTGTCGAGATCAGCGGCCGTACTACATAACATGGTTCTAGTTGAGCATGCCGTAATATACACTATTCGTTGCGCGCGTCTTAAGGACTGCGAAGCGATGAAAGTTAAGCACAGCCGCAAAGGAGATCGGTCGAATCACTGAGTTACGTATTCACTTGACTTTATCGGAAGGCGGAGTGGCGGAAATGTATGCCCACAGGGCATACACTTGTCGCAAGTTAAACGCCGGCTTGGCCCATCTCCTTGTATTATTAAATCTGTGGTAATCACCGTAGCCAATAGACGCGGATCCCTTTCTCATATATAAATCTATCTCAGAAAATTGTGGAAACCATACTCGCTTACAGTCTTACACCATGGTGCACTCACTTTTACTAAATTTTCTGTTTAGTTATAAAAATAGATTTTTATAACAAGTGTATATTTGTGCTCTGGCTTACAATTTGTATTAGGATGGTTAGAAATGCCGTTCACGTATAACTTACACCATTGGGGACAGCGTAGGGTTGTATGGGGCTCCTAGGACATGATGTTAAGGGCAGAGTTTACCCACTAAAACGTTCCGCTGTGCTTCTTCAGTCCCTGGTCTTCTTCTTTTTGAGGGAAGAGCCTTCGCCTTTACCGGATGATGTGACGATAAGGCTAACGATGGACGAAGCTTCATCTGGAACTTGTAGTTGAAGGTTAACACAGTAACGTTGTTAATATTGTTATGATGGCGACAGATTTTGATAAGATAGTGGTTGGTAGCCAGGAGCGCTTGAAAAAAGTCCTACCACCAACCAAACAGAGTACAAATTTGTATACTCCCATGGGGTTCGAACGGCACCTCTGCATCTAATTCCGGTGGACGAACCATTATACCACGGAGTCGGTTCCTTATTCCTTACTGTACTTAAAACTATGGGCGCACTTTTTCTCTTCACAATACAAAGAGAGTAATAATCCTATTGTAGGTACCTACTAATCAAGGGTATATCCTACAAGAATACAGTATAGAATTACAGTATAAAACTTCGTGCTTTACAAATGATAAATATAGATTTTTATTGAGTTCTTGGTATTCGAAAATTATAATTGTCTAATTTGTGGTATTTTACGAACAATTAGTGTGGTGCAAGATTGTAAAGGTAGTTGACCTTAGTTACTAAGCAAATTTAATCACCCGCGATGTTATGTCAGTTAAATACCGAGTCGTATACCAAATCACATTTTCTCAGAACTGTCCTTATGTTTGCTAAATACATACGTGGTGGAAGATTCTGTCCAAACTTAATGACCGACAGCCGCTGTTTTGCTCAAAATTACCTTTATTTTGCTATTATACTAGCTTGTCATCGCCAAATCTATTTATAATGGGCTAATTTTTCCAAATTTTATTGTTCGGCTCGGACATAATAGCACGGGTGTCATTGTTTGATGAACATAATTTGCCACATCAAAAGGACTGAGTCAGTCACTGAGCAGTTGACTAGTAATTTAGGTCGTGCCGTGACTTGATTTGCATGTAGGGCGGTTTGGTTGGGCTCACAAGCGGAGTATTTTATGTGTCTATTCACCGCTTTTACATAAACTCTCTCGGCGAACGAGCTAGATATTTAAGTCTGTCAAGAATGTTGCAAACTAGTAAGACAACTTTGAAGCGTATAGCCATTTACTTTGTGCTGTTTAGTTGTAATTTGATACTTAAATATGTATTTTTTCACAACACAAGACCGATCTTATCTAATAGTTGTAATGATTTCACGGTTAATGCCGCAGCAGTGGTTGCTACTCCGTGAGATAGTGAGAAGTGATTCCGTACGTCAAAACATGCGATTGACAGCGATACATTATATAGGAACTATCGAACGATCGGCGGCCGCCGACGCCGTCCTGGGAGTCGTCATTTTTCACTGTCAGCACTGAGACTAAACGTCCTCGTCATCGCATCGACTAGTGACTGTCAAAAAATGTTAATGTAATTTTCGCCCGCACAAGGGCGCCGGTAAAATATTGTCGGTGGCCAAACCTTTCCGCCCATGTTCATGTTTCGAGGGACACCTTGTTTGCTTTGATATAATTTTGTCTGATAACACGCGCCCCTACATCAATCTTTGTCATTCTATTTTGTTTACATTGGCTTGTTTCACTGTCATGTTTTACAAGAGTTATGATTTTAGTTGCGCGGTTAATACCAGTTGCTGGAACGCACGCTTTTACAACTTAGTCTTTCGCAATCGGCTGTCTGACCGAGAGAACTATTGTTGATCGTGCAGTTTGCTAATCTGGTTCGTTGTGTATCGGTCATGGCACAGGAATCTGTTCCTGCTCATTGTTGGTGTAACAGCAGCGAGCCGATCGCGCGATAAAGCTGGGTATAATCGGGTTAGGCACGCTGTCGTTCACCAGGCTATGTACTAATTGCCATGGTTATGTGTTATGCCCGGCTAACGGCCACTAAAATATCACACGTATTTGCACGCCGCCTATAATTACATGAAATAGATCGACAATAAGATTACCAGTGCTGCTCTGACGGCGGACACCTGTGCTCCATGCGCTCTAGATATCTCACGGGATATAAGCAGAAGCATTTATTAAGTACTAATAAGCTGTTTTATTTTTGTTCAGTTAAAGAATTCGAAAACAAAAGTGGAAGTTGTTTCTCTGTACTCATTCGATTTACGTAAATATCTCTGTTTACTACTAGAGTATCATTCGAATTATCCAGCGAGCGTGATCCGGTGGACCGTGATACAGCAATGTAAATATCTTACATTTTGATCAATAGCCAATTCCAAAGCTTACTTTGAGCCTTGGAGCACTGTAAAATTTACATATACATTACATTTGCTCCAGTTTCTATATTAGAGTTGCGACATTGGCTTATAGGTTTCGTTGGCGATTTACGTCTCCATTTCGATTTAACGCTGATCTTGGCGTACGGGCGCAGTTATTTGAAATATACTGGCACTGTCGCTGCATATTAGATCTTATTTGACGTAAAATTTATATGTTTAAGTAATTGTAAAACTAATTCTTCATGAAGTATTGAAGGTTGATAGGTTTTTTATGCTGGGTACTGCAAATTGTTAAATATAAATATGGTTATTTCGTATTCACGTGCTTTTGTATGGCATGTCGAGTAACATGCACGATCATTGTAACTCACGCGTATAACCAACGTTTGAAAATGAAATTGAAGTCGGTTTGTCTTGACATTTATTCTTGTACTATTATGGATCTCTGTTTCAATCGTTTGCTCTCCCTTTCCGGCGCTTTCAGCATTTAAACTCAATAGTATGTTGAAGAGAGACGTATGATGTTCGAAACGATTGGAAAACGCAAACCAGACCACTCGTGCTATGTAAATTGAGACCTTTTATTTTCTCATGGCTCAGAATGTTATAGGGCTATTGTGGGTCGGTAATCGCAGTGAGAATGCTTCTGCTGGCACGCGTGCTTCGTAAATGCTACCAATAACGATTAATTTTCGAAATAACGTTCCCAATTTTAAAGTTCAGCTATGCATGATTTAAATAGTCCACGATTTCCATGATTCTGTTCATAGCAATTCTGTTTATATTTTCTTACAGATTTATGTTGATACATTGGATATCGAATCTAAAATATGTACAAGTGCATAAGGAATAAATTTTCTGAATTATTCTCATGCGTTTTTGTGAATAATGTTAAGATTAAGTTTTGTGCATTGCATATTTATCAGATGGCTTTTTGATTTTAGAAAATGAAGTCAGAAATTAGGTTTGTTTATCTGCGCTTCTCCGTCAACTTTAAGTGTGTATTGCAAACATTGCATTAATCTCAATTCTGTTTTTCCATTTTGATATCATTATTAATTTAAAGTATTTTGAGAGGACCTCCTCGATTCAATTCTAGAAATGTACGTGTTTGGATTGCAATCTATTATTAAGTGGACCAACGAGCCGCGTGTGCTTCATTCCAATCACCTAAAGCGCATTAGGTCGGGGTCGCAATAGCGCTGAGCCCAGGGGCGGGCCGGCCCCGAGTAGGCATACAACTGATTAAGGCTCACAATCAGTTCTGCAGTTCGGCAGAGCCTGCTCTTTGAATTTACGATGTGCCTGACCGACGGTTATCGCATGCGAATGATCTGCCCACGGCGCACGGCCCGCTCCGCACACATATTTTATTTTATTCTCGCTACTGTGATGTAATGAGCTGATAAATGGGAGAAAACCACCAATTAGTGTCGATGAATTTATTGTTTCTACTTAAAAACGTTGGAGGGCCAAGTACTTAATCTCAAATTGCATTTTTAAATTTGTTACCTTCGGATTTAAATCAACAGTTAGATGAATGCAATTACACGGATTGTCAATTAAGGTATATCTCGATTGAGATTAATGTTCGTGCAGGTAAAACGATTTTTGTTTGGACATTTTTTTTGTATCAGTGAGTTTTAGTATCAGCGTCAACCTGTAACGATCTTAAAACGACCGATAAAATTGATAATTTATCGTGTCCTTTAATAATGTTACCGTGACTATTTAACGAAAAACCAGTTGTGGGTACTCGATGTCAGCCATGGTGTAGCTTGTGGATCATTAAAGTTAATAAAAAGAACACATTTAAATTTCTTATTCAGTTAGATTTAGACGTCATTAATAAGCCTTGAGGCTTGTCAGTTACTTTACTGCACAAAGAATTCCACATCGCTGGCAACCTCTGATGCATGCAAATCTGCTCCACTCGAGTCGGCCGAATGTTCTCCGAGACAATGGGAGGAGAGTTTGCCGTCTACGCCTAACTACGGATTGTAGGAGTATAATAGACGGCGGCCGTTCACTTCTCCGTGGAATCGAATTAGGGCACTAGTCAATTGGGAGCAGTGGGGTGAGCCTTTTGTAATATGACAATGCTCGCTAGATGTGACAACAGTGAAAAGAAATTTGTGTCAATACGAGATAATTCGCAATAAAATAGTGGGAAATTTGGAGAAAATTATCGGTAGCTATGTTTTTAGTTTTTGTACGGTTAAAAGTCGTAAAGCGTGTATCTTTGCTGAAATTCTCTTGCCTTAATGTGCAAGAGATGCAAGAGGTGCATAAATAAATATGCTTGGTATGCATAAAATATTAACTAGTTAAAATATCAACTGTTCTTCGCACTCTTTGGTAGTGCGTGTACTTAACCTATTGTATTTCTGTTGGGTGTATAGCGTGTGAGATTTACGCGTACGGGGTTAATTGTATAGTATCAATAACCTTCAAACACTTTGAAGATATCATTAATACAAACAACTTGTTCTATGGAAGCAAAACTGGAATTAAAAATGTACCGGAAAAAATGCACTGAAAAAAATCTGCATGAAGGGTTCTCTTTACGTTTGAACATTGTCAAGTATTGAGCGAACCCTCCATGTCCCATTAGAACTTGCATCAGTATTACATTCATCTATATCTTTCTAACAATCCTATACGCTGAAGCCGCATCTGGGAAAACCATTTCTGTCATGGAGGCCGTCGATCCCGCCGCATATCTCGCAGCCCATTCGTCAATCGTTACTGCACGAATCTGCCGTTTGCAGAATGAGATGGTACACTAGTCGTAGTTCGACTTCCTCCATAACGATAATGGATGGCCTCTTTGGCCAGATGGTCTGCCGTCTCCTTTTCAGGCAGATCCGCGTGTGCCTTGACCCAAAACAGTGATATTGACTTATTTTGATTCATGGCCCTCTGTATGTTCCCCCTGGCTTCGAGAGTGAAAGAGTGAAGCGAGTCAAGATTGTCAACATCTCCAGAGCTGACCTAGAGTCGCCGTATAAACCGTAGCTCCTTTCACCCTTCTTGAGACATCCGCTTGTGGCATGGCAAATTGCGAGGAGCTCTGCTTGGTACACTGTGTAGTACACGGCGAGGCTTAGTTTAACGGAGCGGGTCTCAGCCTCATTGAAAAGTGGGTGCCGCGTTGTCCATATGAGGACGCGGCACCCACTTTTCCGTCAATCTTGCTGCCATCCTTGAATATTCGCATGGCTAGCAAATTGTACCTTCTAACTCCCTCATCTGAGGCGAGTGTTTCGAACCCCAACTCTCCATACGCCGCTGGAAGTGGCTTTTCGGCGTAGCTTACTTTCGTCTCTATCTGTCTATCGTCTAGTATTCATTACAATCTTCCTTCTCCACAGGGTTCAGAATCGCTCTCAATCGACTTTTATGACAGCTGCGGGATGAATAGGAGTAGTCCTATTTGTGGAAACACAGTAGCCATAAGGCTAGCCTTTAAGGCAACATATAAATTTTACAGAATAACAGTAAATACGTTCAAGAAATTGAAAATTCAGGACAGTAGGCGACAAGCTGGCAACGTGTCACTATTTAAAGGCACTGCAGGGCCCACGCTGCCAGTTGTGGCTTTGTGTGGAACGAAATACCTTCTAAGGCTCTTCTCAACTCTTGGGACGTAGCTGGAGCGTATGTAAGTATGTATGTATGTCTGAAAATCCGCGTCGCATGTGAGTTGAATGACGAGCTATGGAGCAGGGTTACGGGAGCGGGTGCGTGTGACGGGCCCGATTTATCTCGCTTCATTACACGGGCCGCGCCGCTTAATCGGCCGAAAGAGGCGCGCGCCGCGATGCGTTGCGTCCGCGCATTCATGTTGTCGGCGACAGTACTAGCGGACTCAAAATTGTTATGGTTATCCATGGCAGATATATTACACATAAGTTAACGTTTCAGTTAATTTTTATTGTGACAATCAGTGCATTAAGAATGAAACAGGAAGTATATACAACAGAAATATATGGGTATAAGCTAGTGTTTGTATAGCTTTTACCCGCGGCTTCACTCGCGTTGATCTCTAATTAAAAAGCCTCTGTCACTCGCTGATAATGTAGCTTTGTAATGGTGAAAGAATTTTTAAAATCAGTTTAGTGGTTTAGACGTGAAAGCGTAACAAACAAACTTACTTTCGCATTTATAATATGACATATAAAGTTAGGATTCATTACTAACCCTTAAGATAACGTGGATATCTCTACTATCATTTGATCATTATCATCATCATTATCGACGGCAGAGAATGTCTAGGTTAAAAAAATATGATTGAATGATTTCATTCGTCGTAAATCTGCAGTAAAATAATAATTGCTTTTGCTAACAATGGAGTTTGTGTAATAAATTCACGATACAAATTGTTTCGATTATTTCACGTTATTATCTATAACTGTGGTTTTCCATTTCTCTAAGATGGCTAGTCTTTAATTGAGCATCTAAATCGCCGTGCTCTAAACTTAACTATCTGTTTAATTTTCTATTGCCTATTCTCATATAAGTATTTCTTTCGATTTTATATTTTTTATTTCTCAAATTATCTCATGTACTTAGATTTTAAATGGATGAGTTGTCATTAATTGTAGTTGTTATAGTTTTCTAGTTGACTGGTAGAGAATGTCTTATGGAATTTAGTCCGCCATTTGTATTTTTTTTGTGTGCAATAAAATTCAAGTAAAAAAATGTTTTTTCGACATTTTTTACTTCAAAAAGCAAAAAAATGACAAAAAACATCAGTCATCAAAATTTATTAACACTATTGAACAGAACTGTACTGTTGAGTCAGTTTCTTTTAAGATTGGCCCTTTGTTCATGTCACGCAACCGCGTGCCACATCGATCGGATATCGTCCATAATTAAATAACTCCTGCACCCTTAATAAAACCAATTTATTTACTTTTCGTCTCCTTCACCTGAATTAATTAAGATTGATGTGAAATGCTTAATCCTTAACCACTGGTTTTATATCCTTACATAAATGAATGGCTTGATACAAGAGTGAACGACCTACGTTTTAAACGATTACTGTAACCCCCAGTAGTTAAATTTGACGAGCGTACAAAAGACTTCAACGCGCATCTAAATTAGTGTACTGCTGTATTGATAATTAAATATTATAATAATAATATCATTTGTTTTCAATCAACTATGGATCATACACGGATATATTAGTATAGATACAAATTAAATTAATAATAAATTGATGATTACAACATTATTTAGGAATCACGGTATTTAAGAAAACTTTATAAGATAAAAAATTAACCGTGTCATGATCATATCTGTATAATACTCATGTATAGTACTCATATCTGTAACAGTTTTAAATGAGGAAAGTAAATACAGTACTTTTCTTATTCATTGCTTCTAAAGTTTTCACTATTAAAGATTTGCAATCGTTTAAACAAAAATGTAAAATGACTAGGCGAAGGCCTTTTTTCACATACAAATTATGAATCCAGCTACAAAGAAGTTTTCTGTTTTAAATGATAATAGAAAATAATTAAATTTTATTATGCAGCATCATCCAGTTTACTCTTGGCAAATGGCTTTAAATTTCGGTTTTAATTTAAACCCTTCTACGTAGTTTATAGAGAGCTATTAACAATTCTACAAGGATTCTCCCATGTGCTTCGTTTGTGGTTTATTTTTATAATAATATAATTAAAATGAGATAATGATAAGCGATAAGTTGAAAGGTGTTAAAATTGGCCAATTATTATTAAATTCTTTTACCCACGAATATGTTTAATGTACATTATACTCGTTCGTGGTGGGTAGTTGTATAGAACTATATTAGACTACCCAATTTTAAAGAATTTGATTTTAACAGCTTCCAACGTATCGCTTACCTATCATTATATCATTTTAATTATATGTTAAAAAATAAACCACAAAAGAAGCAATATATATTTTATTACTTCCTGATAGTTCTCAAAATCTTCAAGTATCCTTATTAATCCTCGCCCTATCTACTTGAGTCAAACTTTACGAGTGTCATTATGGAGAAAATCTTCCTTTGGCAGGTTCCTTCTAAAAAACCTTTTAAAGATGAACAGTACAATGTTTGTTCTCCAGTGAAGTTTTAAAATATCAAGCATTTAAATCTACGTTAATTATACCCTAATCTAATATGAAACTGCGTTTAAGATTCTGTTTTTAATAAATTATATTAATTCTATTCTTCAATTTGCATATTTAGTCTTTTAAATTAGTTTATACGTCAACTGTGTTTTATTTTGCTATGCCAATATTGTTGTCATGTGAATCCTTGTGAAACTAATTTAACTAAGATAAATGATCTCATTTTACTGATAATTGCTTTAATATTTAAATAGATCTTAATCCACCTAACCATTATACGGTAGACGGTGTCTGTAACGTTTTGTGGATTAGCAATTATGTACGCCAACTTAAGATCACGTCGGCTATGACCAGTCGGGGAAGACAACTTTGTGTTACATTTTTAAATGATAAAACTTACCTTTTTATTGACCAATAAAGACTAATGTTCAACGGGGCTACTGTAATCTAAAGTTTGTCGGTTAGTGGTCTTGAAGTTTTAATAAGATGTGGTCAGGTTGAACGAGCTCGCACTTAAAAGCCTATTAATGATATTGAGCATGGTGCTTTATTTGTTTAGTTTTATTTGTCAAAAATTAGATTATCTCGATTTATTCCGTTAGCAATTCAATTTGATCCATGTTTTGTACTCTGTATCAAGATGGATTAAACAAGGTCAATAGGCAAGTTTTAATGCTAATATTTTTTTAAACTAGAAGCGGATTCATTCTTTTTAAATTCCGTCAGTAAATTTTTGTTGCGTAAAAAAACTTTTTTGTATAAATCATTTGATATTTTATCATTTACTTTTTTTATTACGTTTATTTAACTTTGCAATAATATGGAATCTAAATTATTTTGCTGAATTGCTTGGTAAACCTAAGTTGAGAGCTGGTTGTAATTATGTCTTTACTGTTGAAACAGTAAAATGTTATTTATTGCGTATCTAATTAATCGACATAAGTTTTACGTTACGGACGTAAAACTTATGTTACTTCAAATTTAAGTCTTTTTGGTTAAAATGTTGACACGATGATCACAGACCTCAATGGTTGTTACCATATTTGCCACTTTAAATTAAAAGTATGGATGGATGCAACAATTACCTATCTTTGAATTTGATCGATCGGAAAGGAATGAATGAATGAGTATTAAGATTTCTCTATATTAACATGACTTGTGCTTATGTGTAATGGTAAGAATCGACAAACAAAAACTCTCTCTCTCTCTGTCCCTCCATACTTACCCTACAAGGCAGGTATTTTATTTCTAACAGTCACTTTCATAATAAAAATTTTGGAATTTATGATATTTCCTTATAACAGAGACCGAAGAAAATATTCCATATTATCTACCGTCGTGTACCACTTGCAGGATCGCATTTTTTTCGTTCTTTCTTGTATTGTAAGTAGTATATTTAAAAGTGAAAACACGTTATTTAACTTCGCCAACATTCTGGATTTGATAAAAAGAGGTAATTGTAACGTCGGCGGCCATTTTGTTGGCGGGTGGGGTCAATGTGACCCCGCCTCGCGTTTCCGTTCCAGGACAATTAAATATTTCCCCACCACTGTCTTCCCCTCCAGAAATTCAGTCCTGTTTGCATGTTTTATAGAGCCCTACAAAATGTTGAAAATAATATCGTTGAATAAAAGCAATGACGTTAATTTTACGTTGCTTTGTATTAGTTTGATTCGATGATTGTCTGCTTTGTGATATTTTTTTTTGCAAGAATGTAAAATTGAATTAAATGACACATTTTAAGCCCTCTTCTGTTGCGTAAATTTTCATCGCAATCAAATTGTCGTACATCGTACATTTAGTTAGCTGGAAAATGGCGACGCCATAATTGACGCCTAGTGACAGGTGTTTGTCACGGTTTTATTTCATTTTATTTACCATGGAATGTGTGACAATGAGTAGATAAGTTTCCCGTCCCCATCCCGTGACCACGAACGCTGAAAAGTGTTACGCAACGTCGGGCAATAATAACATCATGTAAAATCTAATTACACGCGAGTTAAATCCGTAAAAGTTGTTTTATTTTTTTGGCTGTAACAGAAGTGCTGAAGAAGCAATTCAATAACAATTCATAGAAGAAAATACACTTCAATTTGAAATTGACGCGAAATAACTATAACGTGTATGTGCAAACTACTTACTTGTTTCCATATTAAGGAATATATCTTATTTGTATTAGGTTTGACTATTCATATTATACAGCGTGTGTTCTGCCATTACATTAATAATAGCTATACGTTAACCCCGGCTACACTAATCCGCTTGTCCTCCATTGGACTACCGACGTGAATCTACTCAGATTCATGTAGGCAGTCTAATTGAGGCTTAAACTCGGGATTTCTGCACTAAAGCAATCCAGTTCTCGCACCGCTAACGTTCGCTTCGAATATAATTCGCACTCATCCTCGTCCATTTGTTAATGGAATAACAAACTATCAAGGTATGAAATACCTACTCCCAAATCTCAATAGAAACAACCATGATAGACTGGGATATATATTTAAGCACACTTTTTGTACGTTTTGTATTTTGTACGTTGAAGCCTCCTGGAGATCGGACTCGGGACTAGAAATGACTTTATACATTCTGGTTATGGGTCTTTTAGTGCCACGATATAGCCGTATAAACCTTCAGTTAACCAACAAATAAAAGCCAAGACCCAGGACAAATGTGATACTCAAAAATATCGCAGTAGTCCGGGTAAATAACGTATTAGAAGTACATATTTTTCCAAAAAGGAAAGTGCGTACCTATAATGACACATGGAATTATTTTTCTTCTTACGTGACCCGTAGAGCTTTTGTTGAATATTTGTAATGTACTGTCACGAAAGATTTTGATGCAATATCGTATGTTTAAATGTATGTAATGTAATGTATCTCATAATATGTCTACATCGTTCTAATTTACCTATATAATATAATATTCATTATTTTTCTTTCAGGTAAAATATTTATAGGACTGTTTTTATTTCACATAGTCACATTACAGTTTATTGACAAATGCATTTACATATGATAACAATTCAACAGTGTTTACAAAGTGACTCAATAATTCTAATAACCCGTTCAATACAATTGGACAATCACTATTGTTAAATTTTAAATTTGCAGGAATTTTCATTGCTTATTCATATCGAGTATGACAACAGTATTGTAGAAAACAACCGAATTACTATAGTTATTGTACATTTGTACTTAAAATGAATGTCGTCTAGACATTCGGAATAATACAACAATGCTTTTGAATACTATATTGTAACTAGCTGTCCCGACCAAGCGTTGCTGTCGTAATTTCATACCACTGTCTATTGAATTTGCCGTAAAAAATGAGAACTACTTATCAATATAAAAACTATCCTATCTCTCAAGCTGGAACAAAACACACATTTAAAAAAAAGTTTAAATCGGACTGTTAGTTTCGGACTTCATCCCGGACAAACATCATCACACGGGAATTATATATAGATATACTGGCCAGTGCACCTTAGTGCAAAAACAAGCATTAAGAGATTCTGTTAGTGACTGTTTCGGTAGATAACAATATTTGGAAATCAGCGTTGTTCACTAAGATAAAACTGCCCGTATGCCATGCTTCTTAGCCACTTTTAAATTATAAAAAAATACCTGTCTTAAGGATTGATTATGAAACTGTAGGTCACAAATTGGTAGGACTTTTTTCAAGTCCGCCTGGCTAGCTACCACCTTATCACAATCTGTCGCCATAATAATAATGTTAACAGCATTATTGTGTTCCCACAATTAATGTTAAGATAGCCAGTCCCTCTGTGGTTGAGGGTACCACGTGGAGCTTGATTCCATCTTCGAACTTTTCGTCACTTACCATCAGGTGAGCTTACCTGTCAAGCATAAAAAATAGTTATTTTCTTCAAATAATATGCGGGTAAGTCTGTCTGTACCTACCGGACTAAGGCCTTTAACTCTACGTCCTAATCTCAGTAGTACCATACTAAAAATCGAGAGTGGTCTCCCCATGACTTTCTCGTATACCGGAAACGACTCAAATGTTGATAGAAACTTTTATATTTTGATGTCATACGTGCATGTAAAATTTTCGGTCACCCATCCGAGTACCGACCGCGCACTTGGTGCTTAACTTTCGTGATCGACGACTCAAAAGTTGATAGAAACTTTATAAGTATTTTGATTTCATACATGCATGTTAAATTTGGTTGCAATAACTTAAAGCATAATCGAGTTATCGTGCTAACGCACAGAACACACACACGGACATAATTCCAAAAACGGTATTTTAGGACTCAAGGATGTCCAAAATGTGCAAATCCGTCAAAATCTCGAGGTCGATTTTTTTGACGATTACAAGACTTCCTCTACGTATACGAGAAAGTAACAATTGGGCAGCCAGCTTGAGTTCAACTCAATAATTATAAATATGTATAAAGATCTAATACACTCACTTGTAATCAACACATCACATGCAGAAGCACCACTCGCAAAAAGTCTCCAACAGTAACTCCGTGCAGACTGGATAGCGCCGAGTAAATATAATATGAACTAACACCATAATTTAATATTCTTTAGAATTTGTATGCTAGTGATATCAACGTAATAAATTAATTAATGTCTTAAGATGTAACATTTTTAAAGCGTCGCAGTACAAATTCACAACGAGATGAAGAAAAAACAAACTCGGGAGACACTGGTTCGATCCCCGCCACGTACCAAAGTGTCAATGTGTTTTCAAATTTTGAATTCATATGTACGTTTAATCGACGCTTTTACGGTGAAGGAAAACATCGTGAGGAAACCTGCATACATCTATGAAGAAATTCTTAGGTTGTGTGTGAAGTCGACTAACCCGCACTTGGCCAGCGTGGTTGACTAAGGCCTAATCGCCCCTAATGTGGGGTAGGCTCGAGCTCCTCGGTAGGGACATTATATGAGCTGATGATGAATATTTAGAAGTATTAAGTTATTGTATGTGTTTTAAAAGAACAAAAGGGAATAATAATAGTAATATATTTCTATGCTCACACCAATTATCTAGCCCAAATTAAGTATTATCACAGATAATATAATATTATACTATATTAAGGACTTGTGTTATGGATACTAGATAACGGACTTTAATTTATAGATATTATTATAAATAATCTTAAATAAATACCTAAACAACCATGACTCGTGAACAAATGTTCGTGTTCATCACACTAACATTTGCTCCTACCAGGGCTCGAACCCGGACCGATTGATGTGCAGGCAGCTTTACTGACCACTCCACCACGACGGCGTCAACATATTACATTTATACCGATCATAAATATGATTAAATATACAATGTAACTATAAAACGATTTTGGAGTACTTCCCCGAAAAATCTCGCATAATAAAATTGGAGTAGCGATCTGTATGGGAGAGAATACACAATATCACTGTTTACCTCAATGAAATTCTTCCATCGCGTTTGCATCGGGGAGTTACTATTGTTATGTTTGCTTACGTGAAGTTACATTCTCCATATAATAAATTAAACGCAAGTGATTAAACCAGCACATGCACCGAGTATTTGTATAACTAAATAACTATCTCTCTTGCTAGATTATGCGAGTGTCTCACAACTCATATTCACAACACAATACTTGTTCTACATGGAGCACAATAGCAAACATATAATTCTGTGCATTAGGGCCGATTTAATTGCATAGCGCCCGGTTGTGATACAAGTACACTGCTTTGATTTAAAGCAAATTGAACTGGGAGATTGGCTCCGAGGGAACGTCTCATTTGACGGTGCAACGCGTCCGATTGTCTCGGCTCCAAGACTTGAATCAGTATTGTCTGGCGAGTTACCGCCGAGTTATTAATACTACCCGCCTGATTGTGTTTCATCTTCACAGTTCTGATGAGTTATTTCATATCGAAGTTTCGCTCTCTCTACTGGCTTTGGTACAGATATGACGTAATAAGTTTTATTGGTTTTTTGAGGCTTATTGGATTTATATTTGTTTTTATGAATGGGATGGCGATTTGAATGTTTTTGTACATGTTTGTATTTTTGAACTAAACACGTTATTTGAGCGCTGTTACAATAGTAAATAAGAGAGCTTTGCAAACCTGCAAATATTTCAGAGCTACAACAGAGACATACGTACAGAGAGTACAATGTTTGTAATTGTAATAAATTACTGACATTCCTCATGTGTAATATGTACACGTGAGTAATAATTTATTATTTGGAAAATTGTTGATTATTGACCAAGTGTTGATTCAGATTATATCCTGCAGCGAGCTGGACTTGTTTTAATTGCAGGCCGTGCGCGCGGTTACCCCGTTGATTTAGAGCAAATTGAATGCTTGAAGCCGCCGGTCCGCGTCCGCATCCCGACGTCTCATTCGTCCCGAACACCAACACCTATCAATTAACTAGCACTCAGATTGAGTAGGCATCTCGTGGGTTTAAACTACTCTAGTACTCGCTAACCAGCCTTGTTATTACGCTAGGAATGCGTTTACAAACTCATTTTAATTAAACTCAAGCGGAAAATATTGTCTGAATATTTCAAGCAATCTCAGTTTCGTGCCGTGGCAATATTCCGTTGATTATGTGATGCGCGAAACGTTCTTAATTGAATTAAGAGAAAATATCCATTGTAACGTTGATCTAATGTAAGCACGCTGATGTTAGTGTGAATTGAATTAATTGTGCGCTGTGTCGGATGTGAGAGATGGTGGCATTGTCGTCTCGGCAGCGTTTCGCGGGTAATTGTGTGTATGAATACTTAATGAATGGCAGATTATTTTGGTACTGTCAGTTTAATGCGATGACAGCACAATGAGGAGTATTCGGTTTGTTGTCGGCTGACGTCCTCTGTGGCCATACACTGTACCCCGTTTATGAAAGCTGCTGTCATGATAGGTTTTTGTGGTCCCCACACACAAGAGGAGATAAAAAACTAATGTTAAGATAACAGTATTCACGAATTAGATTGGATTGTAATAATCTGTTGAATCGAAATTTAAAACTTTATTGCATGGCAGGTTATTGCACCTTTTAATAACATAAATACATTATAATGTCCGTGTCGCTTTAACTCACGATTAAATACACAATGAAGTCGTCGTGATTATCGTCATTGTCGCATTTTTATTTTCGTTTGGAAGAAAACCAGTCAATCAATATGTAGCGCGTTAACTGTAACTAATTGTACAGTATTGCTGCTGCCGAGTCACACAGCAATTTCCGTTTAATTGAATTTAAGAAAATGCCTTGGTAACCGTGTGACTCAGTTCATTGGTTTCAACTCGTTGACGGTAAAAAGCTAATCGTCTAGTTTATCAAAAAGTCGACAGCTATCGCAAACAAATACGTGACTGTAGACTTTTGACACTTTTTGTTCACCTGAGTGTTAAAACTAAAGTTGGCTAGAAAGCGGCTCTTGTTAGTGAACTTTTACTAAACAGCATTTAAATTAAAATTAAAATAAGCGGTTCGGACACTTTACGGTTACATTAAAACAGCAATTGAGAAAAACAACCATTTACTTGTTAGTTTTTTCTCGACTTTATAATCTTATTATTATAATTGACATTATCCTTCTGGATATCAGTGACACATTGACATTTGAATAAAAACTAAATCTAAATATTATAATTGAATTCTGGTCTATGATCGCTCTCGTCAGTTTTAGTAACAAGAACGGGTATATTGACATCTCGTCACGGTTTTTTACGTACACACAAATTTCAGTCGGTACGTTAATTGGTCGGAATTGGAAGCCGGATGACTGGTGTTTTCGGTTCTGCGAAGTGCGCGCGCGACTAATGATAACTTGCGTGGTAATGGCAGTAGATGACGGGAGTGCGCCGCTGCTGAGTCAGCATAGTTGAGCGGTGCCGGCGCCGGCAGGTACTCCTTACCGCTCCTGACACCCTATTACCTAAATTAGGTGCTACGCGATGGCTAAGTACAATTTAAAGAAGGAAATGTCATCTCACACGTTTTAGTTGGTATGAAACATATTTCGATTTAACTAGATTCATGATCGTTCAAAAACTGGCTCTTTTTGAGCCAGTTTTTGCTAGTGTATTGCTAGGCATAACAAAGAGATTAAACCAAATTGGCCTAACTTGCAAATCGGAATGACTGAAATGGCGACAAACAAATTTTCCTCCGTTCATTGTCGCCCAATCGAGGGACTCTCTTTTGTCTACTTTAAATTCCCGGCACGCACGCCTCCTTGTTTGATTGTATTTCAATTAATCCATCCGTTCCGCTCATTCTCTATGGTAATTCATCGCTGGCATTGTTTTATTTTTCGTACAGAGCTCCATTAAAATTCATTCTTCCACTATCAGAGTTGTACACGCCACTGTCGCCTTTATTTAAAAGGTAAACCGTCGACAATTGCGTAAAATATTGAGTGATGTTGAGGATAGTTCTATAATATCGCGGCGGCCGACCCTACGTATCCGGTTGGACCACTCTCGTTTGCACCTTGTCAGCGCTACTGATTCTATCTTCGTCCCTAATTGCTGATATTCCATTAAAGTAATAAATACGGCTCGCCTTCTCACCTTCTTATTAGTGCGAGTTGATTACTGCACTCTGCTGTTTCTATTATGTCATGAGTTGTTAATGTTTGACGAGCGTTTGTTCGGCTCTTTTATTTAACTATCGTGAGATTCAGTGTTTACTTTCACAGGCGTGTAAAGGTGGGCGTCATTAAAACTGAATGAATAATCTCGTGAAGGTGTGAAATTGTTCTAAGTATTCAAGTCTTGATGGACTATATTAAGGAAGATCAGGAAAAGATAACATATACTAAATTCTGTATAGCTAGGGCTGATCACAAGTTACTCTTTGTATTTACAGTTTCTGCAATTTATTCTTTATTATTAGGTTGAGTTTGAGTTTGACATCGTTGGGGGAGGCCTATGTCCACCAGTGGGCGTCTCTGCATCTTTATTATTCAACTACATGATAATCTTATGTAACCTCCTTTGTACTCTAGCGGTTTGTTTACGATCTCATATCCAGGGGTGCCGGGCTCAATCCCCAGGGGGAGCAAATTGGTTCTCGGTTAGGCTTTAAGTACGCTTGGCTCAGCTTACCACAGCATTATTGAGTTCCACGGTTAGTGATGAGATAGCCAGTCCAGCGGTTCGAGTTCCGGATATAGCTCGCCTGTATGTACCTTCGGCCTTATCATCGCCTACTATCAGGTGTGTTGAAGGCCAGTAGATTTTCCTTCAAGTATATAAAAAAAGATTAGATAATAAGGTAATATTTTTGAAAGGCGTTGAGTTCACACCAAGTTGAGTCATGAGCATATTTTCGTGTGCGTACACGTTTGTTCTCACGCAGAGATCAGATTGTCACGAGAGTGGGCTCAGAGGAATGGACCGTAAGCTTTAAGTTATGAGAGGAAAGAGAGGTATGTAATATAATTTTGTTTTAACGAACTTTATACTTTTATGGTGATTGTATACAACAAGGGTGTGACACCACACAATTGTGAATACAACTTGTATTTAAACAAACTATTTTTGGTATTGGCGTAATACGTTCTTCCATTCTTCGCGATTCGCATTCCGAAGCCGACTTTCTCTGCCATATGATCTTACACGAGTTTATCCAGCTCTTATTTGTTCTTCCTCTCCCTCTAAACCCTTTTCTATCTATGCCCTTTAAAATTATTTTAAAGCTATTTCGATTATTTTGCTTTAATATTTTTGAATTTCTCAAGCATCGTAAATTGTAAAAGTTTGTAACTTCGACCAGCATCTGTTTTAAGTAATGCACTAGTAAGTACTTTGATCTCGGCCATCAAACCCGTAGCCGTGGGCTGAGTACGTGTAATGACATGATCGACTCCTGCTGATAACAAAAGATAATCGCAACCTTGACTAGAATAAACCATTTTTTCAGATATGAACAAATGTGTATTGTTATTGAGATGGAGGAATTTATTTGTCTTATATATATCATCATCATCGTTGTGAGATCCTTGTGGGAGACCTTTGTCCAATAGTGGACGCCTAACGGCTGACTAGATGATCAGTGTTGACATTTCCTCATGTTGCCAATTATTGATGTTCATTCTCGAACTCCTTTACACTACTAGACATATTACCTCATTGTAGAGGCATAATAAAATTTGTAAGAGTAGGTATAATCATATTTATAGATATTTAGAAATTTTTAATTGAAGTGATTATTCCATCATTTTGTATCATTTCAAAATATGGGAAAAGCTGCCCTTTTCCCCCATTTTGTTGGTTTCGAGATAATGTAGAAATATAATTTTTTTAAAATCTATTCACAGTGGATTGGTGTTATACTAAACATTGTCTATCAAAAATAAAAAAATGTAGTGATATTATCTATAATTTTGTTACATATGTTTAATTTCATAAAAATATCTAATTGTTTTCCAATTTTGGTAAATGTATCAGTTCTAAGTTCTCACTGCCTTGTGGTTGTAACATGGTTGTAACGAATTCAAACGAATAGCTTTTGGATTACGTGATGTTTTATTTTTTCAACTATCTATTTTGTTCTTAATGAGGAGCCGTCAAATAAATATTTTTTTGCCGTTTTTGTGTTTAGGATCTTAATGAGGTCATTGGATAGTGTAGCACTATAGAATGAGATCATTCTTGTACTCGTAAATTGTTCCTGTGTACTTGAATTCAAATTTCACAATTTGCATTGTAATTTTGGTGTATCGGGGATACGTGATTAAATTAAAGCCATATTTCGTGGTCGACGTGATTGGGAAATTAATTAAATTTAAATTGAAACGTTTTTTCCTCTCATGTGTTGATAAAATTATAATGTTAACTTAAATTAAAACTATTTTTATTCCGTTTGTATCACAGAGTAAGTAGCGTAGCGTGTGTACCGTCGAATCTACACAGCATATATGTATTCACGATACATGCAGAACATACACCTAAATAAAAAAAATACTTATCTATATTACATTAAAGTTAAATTACAACAATACTTCTAACACATTAAGAGTATCTAATACGTCTGCGTTTCACATATATACATAAGTCTGGCATATGCGAAATTGGCATCAGAAAGTACCTAAGTGTGAAATTATTTCACCTTCTTGAAATAGAGTTATATGAATAAATTATATTAAGAATTTTAAAAGTTTTTTTTAGCTATATTATAATTAAAAAGTGTTCCAATAAAACATTGATCACATTTTTTCACGCCCACACCAGTTACCTATCCAGCCCAAAGTAAGTATCTTAAAGAACTTGTGTTATGGATACTAGTTAGCGGACATTTTTAATATACATAATAATTTTAGATTTTGTTAAACTTAAATAAATATAGATAACTCCATATAAACAACCATGACTCGTCCACAAATATTCGTGTCCGTCACACAATTATTTGCCGCTACCAGGATTGAACACGGACCACTTCATGTGTAGGCAGCTATACTGACCACTCCAACACAACAACGGCATCAATACATATTTGATTTTCACAACGGAACAGAAGGTTGGGTGGCAATGATATTATTGGGTAATTTTTTGACTTTTACAATCAGCGCATGTATTTGGGTTCACAATACGCTTTATATGAAATGACTTATTCTAGAATACCGTGTGGTGCTTTATAGCCTTTATTATACTGATTACATGCAATTGCACATCATGGCATTATGACGTGGGCCTTCAGACACGTTCATTGCTGTTTCGGCTCCTGTTTCTTTCTTATAAAGATAGCTACAAATTGGTACATGTAACGCTTAATGCGACCTGTTGTACATCGACAGGGGAATATGCAGTCTACTCGGCAGGCATTTAATGTGGCCCTCGTTTAAGTAAACAAGGTTCCCGTCCGTAGGCACCGCGTCTTGTTTTTATCCGTCTTAGTCCGCCGCTGCACGGTTGTTATCTTGTTATCCTATCTCGGCGAGATTGTGCCTTTTTGTGCAGCTGATGCACTCAATATATGCACATCTTTGTTGCACTCTGAATACCAATTGGTTTCGAGTATTTGCTGTACGTGGGCCCTGAGATACGTCATACGTTCAGTTGTCGCTCACAAAGCAGCCGTGGAAAAATATTTCATGTCACTTTTGCAGTCGGACTTATTTATACCTATTAGATTAGAATTCCGGATATTCGATAATCAATAAAATCATTTAATGTTAGTAAACTATAGAAAAACACATGTTATTAGTGTATATTGCTTGTTGGCAACAAGATACACTTTAAAGTGTTAGTGAATTAGTTTTCCCGGCTTTTAACATTTACGCATCATCCCTGTGGTACGATGCAATTACAGGGGTACGTGGGACTCGGAGGTAAAGGCGTTCCCCCTTCTACCCACTAAATATCCTTTTCGGGCATCCTGCCAAGGCTCACTACAACAGCGACGATCGCAAACGTTCACCGGGCAGCCATCTATGCCTGCCCTTTTAGGCCCAACAGATGCATCATTCGCGTCCGATGCTCGGAATAAATACCGGGCAGCGGTTGCACGGGTCCTGAAAAAGACGTTTTCTCGGGTCCTCCACAGTGGTGCCAGGGGCGACTTAGATAGAACTGAGCACAGTTTAAGCCACTAAGCCGTTTGTATTCCTAAGGCAGCAGCCATACGGAACGCCGGTACTGGTTGAGGAAGCGGCTCAATGGGACATAGCACACCTTCCGGTAAATACCTTATTATTAATTAAAATCACATTGAGTTATTCATAAAAACAGATAAGACCTTTGATTAAAAGAATTTGAATACGGTTTTATTCAAGTTTGTAAGTAAATACCTATGTATATTCGTCGCTTATCTTTATTCCACCAGAGTTTCTATGAAATCCACGAACAGTCATAGTCGTTAAACCCACCAACTGTTAACAACAAATAAGTGTAATTGGATAATGAAAGTCACGTTTTCTCTGAACTGAAATACCTTTCTGGGCCACAATGCAGCTATCTATTATGGCGTTAACTGAGTCAAAGGTCTCCCTGGTTATAACCTTACAACGTTATACTAAAATATTGAACTAAAATTTTAAGATTTAATAATCATCATTTTACGTAATGAAAAAGTTTTAGCTTGAAATTTTAACTCCTTTGAGGGTCACGCAATAATTTCTTCTTTAAATTTACTGTTAATTAGTGAAGTAAACCATAAATTGCTTTTGATGTCTGAAGTCGTAGCCGGTAGAAAGTTGCATTAAAGTCGTTGCCATTCCACATTAAGTTTATAATAAAGAGTCAGGCGAAAGCGGCGGGCTGGGCCCTTTGTGGGGTGCTTGCTAGAAGGACTATAGCCAGGCTCGCCGTTGCGAATAATGTAGAAAATATTTTTCTCTCCACCACCGTTGCTTACGAAACGCCACCAGGCATAGTCGACCATTTTCCGCAAAGTTAAATTCTCATTACTTTTCTTTGAAAGGGAGTTAGCTTTTATAACCGAACGGCGACCGGGGAAGAAAACTCTATTACAATGATGGTTTTTGACAGGGGCGCCCTGTGCACTGCTCCGATCCCTTTCAGCGGGCGTTCTTTTATTCACAAACAATTACAGCGCATTATGGGACATTATGAAATCTGAGCGCGGGCGAACACTGTGAACATTTAATGATAAGGCGAACGGCGGCGGTGGCTTTGCATCGCAAATCTCCCTTTAAGTCGACGTGAGAGCAATGGCTTCGATAATAAAATTAATTATGAAATTTATAGCAGTGGCCCAGCGGCGGCGGTCGTTTCTGACGCGAATACGTTTGTCGTTCGAATGCACCGTCTTAATCGACAATTTACGAATGCCGTTTAGCGGGCGCGGAACGACTCGAACGCCCTATCCGGTCATAAAAGCGGACTCAATTCAAATTACACCATCTCGATACATTATTATTTAATGCTTCAGAGGATTTTAGCCCTTTGTCGTTTATTGAATGCGGATCATCTCTTTAGGGAATACGTGGAAATAATGCGGGCTTATTTTAAAGGTTTCAACGTTTACTTTAAAAGAGCTTTAAACAAACTGAACATATGAAAAAGTACTTTTTAATTACAGGAATATGTCGAGCCTGCTACTTTCCTATAATTGGAACATGGTGTATTCTGAGCCTGGCTAGCTACCAGTATTTTACTTAAGTCTACCGCCAAAGTAACATTCTAATTGTGTTTCTGTACCCTTTTAACGAAGAATGCAGTGCATTTTTCACTTATTCTATTCGTAGTTGCTAAATCCATCTGTATCTTGGCTTGATCTCCGCTTCAGGACGTTTAGTTTCAAAACAATTATTACATGTTGGAAACAAGACAAAAAAAATATGTTTCTGTATGATTAATCTAAATTGTGACTTTCTTTCACCAGTCCCAGGCATCATCCCTGACTCCCATCTCTGCAACACGATAGACCCGGCATTCGCGCGGTGAATCCATGGAACGTGCGTGGATGTGAACATATGGACGGTTGTCTGTCCCCGCATATTCACGTTCCGTGCACTACCCTGATATGTGTGGATCTCAGATCATATACTTAAGTAAAGGTGTGGATAGACCTTAAGAAGAATGCATCAATATTAAACAAGACCTTATCTTATGACGGGACCGTGAGTTTCCTCACGATGCACTTCAACACATCGGGAACTTTTGCGTCTATCAAACAATGATCTCTCCAGAAAAGATTCTAAATACAACCAAAGAAAGTCATAATTTAGATGAATCATACAGAAGCATAAAATTATGGTCTTCCCTCCATCAAGTAATAATTGTTTTGCCAGTCTACATAAAGCTTTGCTAAGATTTTAAAAAGTTGGTGTTTAACAAGTTTGTTTAATTCTTTTTAATTTGTTTTTCATGAAGCACTAATTTTACGGTACCTACTGCGTTATTGGGGTTACAGATAATAGTTTTTGGTTTATTTAACTTTTATAAGTTAACAACTTTCCAATCGGTTATAATTGTTTTAAGATGCTGTTGAAAATGGGTTTTTCACTATTTTTATACTTACTCTACTTTCTTTGTCTAGTCGTAGCATAGTTTATGCTATGATCGTATTGGCAATCACCTGTCTCGATATTAAACGTGAAGTAATTCCAATTCCACATCATGCATTATGATTTAAGCTTTCTTTACAAGAGTTAATTCATTTATACACTGATAACCAATACATCTTCTTTGAAGGCCAAAGGAGAGAATAGTTGGTTATAAGTTTTCTTCTTTCTCGAAGTTTTCATTAAAATATAGGTGTTGCAAATATGGGTGTGTATAAAATATTATTATTTACAAGACATTCTTAGCGGTATGTTGCGGTTTTTCTAAACTCATCAATAGACATCCAGTGTACTTTGCATTTTTATGCACACCCATGTTTTAAATCCTCTAAAAAAGATTCTGAAACAGCTCATTGCCAACATTAAAACAACCAGTCCTTATAACCAATGTATCATCTAAATGGATGATATAGTGTTGTACTAAATTTCATAATATCACTTCACTTTTTGATCATTTTTGCGCAAAGGGCCTTACCACAGATATACCAATCTATGTATGATTAAATCTGTGGGGCTTACTTATCAGACAGCCATTCTTGATGCCTAGTATCTATATGAATTTTCAAAAATCACATTGTCATTCAAGTACTCTTCACTACCACGCCGTAGTAAAAAAAACTTGTAGGTTATTCAAATTACTTGACATTTTTCTTGGATATTAGTTTTTTTTTAATTATTACTTTGTTGTGTTGTTAATAAAAATGAGCGATTGACGATTTGATAACAACCACCAGATGCAGCAAAGGACATTTCCAACCAACTACTACCGGAAGAGTAGAAAATAAAAATAGTGAAGTGCGTTAGCGCTTACCATAAAATAGGCCCTATGCTTGACCCTTCATAATTGTATAATTTCTAAAAGTAAATAAAAAAAATTACGCATTTTCGAATCAAATTGAAATTGACAATGTCAATGATTTAATAAGTAGGTAATGCAACTATTTTTCTCTTAATTATTCTTTTGATTCAAGCATCTCGTTATATTCTAATAATAATGTTAAATTGGACCTCTTAATGGCACCGCGTCGTAATCATCGTATTAACATTATAGGGAATTGACTGATAGCTCGTTCAATGTAGACGCTCTTACTTCATCATTATCTCAAATTGGTGCAATTAATTCCCCACTAAAATCTTCTCGTATTTAATGTAGACTTCTAAGTTTTTATTTATTTTTAGGTTTGAGTGTACTTAATCAATTATAAATAATACACTTGTTTTTTTTCTTTTTTAAGAAGGGATTACTAATGTGGTAGTAAGTGATGAGTCATCGATTTTTATTGCTGATGGACGCTTTTCATTGACTTTATTGTGCTTGTTGCGTCAAACAAGTAATCACCGATTGTAAAAGCCACGCGACAAAAATCGTGTCATTTTCTCTCGATGCTATTTAAAGTAAACTTGAATGAAATAATAAAGTTCCTGCTCGTGCACCATCAACAAGCCCTTGACTGGAAATTATTCAACGTTTGAAGTCGCAATAGTAAAAGCGGGAACTCTTACACTGAAGCTCTTTCAAGAGAATCGGCTCACGTTAGTTATTTCGTATAACGCCGCCGACCGACATTTGCATAACGCATTCGCTAACAAGACACGTTCGACTACAATTGCGTTCGCGAAAGAACCCTACTCAAACAACCCATTTCTATTTTAGCTCGCAACCGCTTGTTTAATGTTCGGCCCGTACAACCGCGTCGGCTAACACTTAACGCTTTTTGCATACGAAAGCGTCCAACGTTTACCTCCCAGTGTCTCTTGTTATTATGCTACTCTGTATTCAGGCCGAGGCAAGTTGAAGGTCGCCCTTGTGGCTGAGATAACGAACAAATAGTTCCTTTCATTCGTTTATATATAGACGCTCTCTATCAACTATTCGAATGTTTACATTTAAGTATCCTGAGTTATTCCATACCTAACAGGCGGGCTCTAATGACCGTGGCATAAACAAACTTTTCAAGCGCATAGAAAGTTGACCTCATCGGGAGGGATGAAGTATTGCGGGCCATCAATCTAGAGCGTCAGTTAAGTCGGGAATTCATCTCCGGCTGGGAATCTGCCGCATGCGTCGTATAAACTGACCCTAGCTGCCTAAATAAAACGTTATGCCGCCACAAAACAGCCCATAAAAGTGTAACTTCGTAAGACGTAAATGCTTAGATAAACGACTGCACTTAATCCGGGAGTTAGAATGTTGACAAGTAATGAAGGCGATCAAATATAAAAAAGGCCGGGCATTTTATTCCATTAATCCACGTCATGTTGAATGTATTTATAACAAAGCTAGCAGTTAATAACTCAAGCATGGCTGTGATCGGGCAACACATAGTGAAACGTCTAATCATTGTGTGGGTCGTCGTAATTGAAGTGGAGATTCCTCTCTATCCTTTTATCTCAATTTATTCATTTCGAGAGCTCCGCTCGCTAATGTTGCTGTGACCGCTTGTCAGTTCCAATAACTAGGTGCAAGCAAATGAGATTGTGCACCTGTTGAGATTGAAACATATTATTAGTGTTATCTGATGCGCCTAAGAGTATCGTCTTAAAATATCCGGCTTTCCTACTGGACAGTGATATTTCTCGTCGCCTGTTTATCGGTCATGTTGTACAATTAATGACAAATTGTCTCTGTTGGGGAGAAATAATTAGTGAGCATCACGGTTGCGTGACTAGCACCGCTGTGATGGATAGCGTGCCGCAGATACGATCGCTGGTTGCCGCCGAATTTCTTGAGAACCTTATTTACTAGCCAGAGGCGCCCGCGCTGCACTATGCCTTGTAAATTATCGAATTATACCGAACTCGACGGTGCGTACCTATGCGTGTTTATTTAATTTTTAAAACATTTGTTCCTATTAGACCTGGACTTCCACCTATTCAACTGTGGGAAACTATGTGAATGCGAACAATCATGATGTTGTTAATTCGTAGGTTCAAATTGTTTGTGGTCACGAATTTAATTTGTAAGTGTTGAGTTGTTAATGTACAAATTGCCGTGTTCTACGTACTTGAAAATGTAATATCATTTGATAGAGCAAAAGGGTACTAGTTATTTGTTCCGCTTAGGTGTAGATATAATTGAAAATCTTGTTGTGGAATAGGTTTATCGTCTTAAGCTATAAAGTATGTAGGTATCAGCTGGATACTGTATCGAGGTCATAAATAAGTAACAGACGTCGTGCACGGTAGCGCTCGCGCCGAACGATCTATACAAATTAAGCAGGCGCCCATTACTCAACTCAAAAGTACTAATTGTATGGCAGGGTTAATGAATCATCCTTACATTCTACATTAAGTCGTTACGTTGGCACCAAAATTTACTAATGCGTAATTATTGTTTATTCCTTTGTTCACGGGCTATCTATAAATGAATTATGCTATAAAATTATGGTACATTAGTAAATTGTGATAATAACATCGTCCAAGACGGTATATACTTTAATAATTAAATATTTTTAATTATTATACTTATATTAATAATATATATATATTAATAATATATTATTATACCGCCATTTGTACATCATTATCATCATCAACAGCTCATATAATGTCCCCACCGAGGGGCTCGAGCCTACCCCACATTAGGGGCGATAAATTCCTTAGTCAACCACGCTGGCCAAGTGCGGGTATTGGTCGACTTCACACACAACCTAAGAATTGCTTCATAGGTGTGTGCAGGTTTCCTCACGATGTTTTGCTTCACCGTAAAAGCGTCGATTAAACGTACATATGAATTCAAAATTTTAAAACACATTGGTACGTGGCGGGGATCGAACCAGTGCCTCCCGAGTAGGAGACGACGCTCTTACGCACTACGCCACCGACGCTTTTTTATTTGTACACTAAGTTTTAACCTTTACCTAAACACTTAATTGGATTTTATTGACGCTCCTTTTAAATATCTGACTGCCATATTGTTTGACATATTGCTATGAACTTTACGACGTTAATTATAAATAACGTTTCATCTCAGTAGCACTAATGCGGTAAATCGTGTTCGTGTGAGCAAATACTCGGTACTACGGATAGTTTTGCAGCGGGCTTGCTCAATAGCTGCACGTATTGTGCTGATTCCCCGAGACCAAAGTGCATCAGATTGCCGGTTACGAACCAAATTATGTATTGCCGTAAACTGGATCAGAGCTTGGACACAAAATAAAGAGAATGTAGAAGACTTAGTGTTCTTGTACACTAGCAGCACGTTGCCAACTTCAAATGCAACTGCAGCCGTTGATGTCAACTTTAAAGATCGCAAAGCAGCATTAATCACGCGGCATGCTACAACTGCGTTGACGGCTGCAGTGTGCTGCAAGAGCGTGTGAGATCTTGGGCACTAATTTGTACATTAAGCCCAAGATAATTATAATGTTAACTTGTACAATGATAATAATGATTTGTTATGAATTAGAAACAGATTTCTATGATAAAAGTAGTTGACGTGGTGACCGACATAATTGTTTCGGTTATAGATATTGAGAATCTATTTATGTTGGAAAAGTTTGGTAAAATAATAATAATATCATTTTTAATGAATAATTTATTAATCATGAATTTACAAATAGTTTTATATAATAATATAATATAATATATAATAATAATAATATATTTCCACGCTCACACCAATTATCTAGCCCGAAGTAAGTATCATTAAGAACTTGTGTTACGGATACTAGATAACGGACATTTTTTTTTTATTAATATACACAATAATTTTAGATATTTTTATAAATAAACTTAAATAAATGTATAAACAACCATGACTCGCAAATAAACATTCGTGTTCGTCACACAAACATTTGCCGCTACCAGGATTCGAACCCGGACCGCTTGATGTGAAGCCAGCTATACTGACCACTCCACCACGACGGCGTCGGCGTCGTAATAATAAAACTTTATTATTACGACGCTTTTGTACAAGCGTTACCGGTAGTCAGAGGCGAGGCGGGGTAGCTCACATAAAACGAACCGCTTCCGCGTGGTAGCGGCATTCTCGTTCGAGCCGTCGTCGCAGTGAACACTACTCTACCTCCTGTCAGTGTAATCTGATTCTGAGTACCTACTTGCTGGATAAAATATAAGTATTCTTTACCTTCGGTAAGAAATAAGACATAATTCTCTCTACCTGTTTCTTTCAGCGTATTTTTGTAAGTATAATCTAACAAGCGCTTAAGCTTGACAAGTTACACACTCAAACAAAACGCACTTGGGTACATTATGTACTATGGTCACCCCAATGGTCGTTTAGATTTTGTATAAATCTTATTGGCATACTTGTTACTAGACGTCCATTTCAGCCGCTCTGTAGTGACTGTAGTTCGCTCGAGTACTGCTTTTGACTATATAACAAGGTTAGGTCTGACTGATCGTGTATGGAGTAGTGCTTTCACCCTTAGAACAGAGTTGCTGCAAAAGTGCAAACCCTCTAAGTGCGCCTTCAATAATGGTCGTTTAGTGCCACGCGACCGCAGCTGCCCCTGTGCCGCGCTACTAAATTGAAGGCGCTCTAACTGTCCTGTATAACAAGGTTGCTTGGTCTCGAAAATATTCTCGATAACAGGCTCCCAAGTTTGGAACACCGTCGGAAATTCACGTGCTTTTTGATACTCAACATGTTAAATTATGAAAAGCGATACACAAGATTCAACTTAATTATTTCATTCCCGTGTCACCATAGGGCTACTATACAGAACGTTAGCTGTCATCAACATGTTGGTAGACTCGTGAACCGATGGCATCAAACTTGACTTTCATAAGTGTACAAATTGTACCTAAATGAATAAAGAAATTTGAGTTTTAGTTTGAGTTATTGATATTTTAGCCACGAAGTGATTTCCTACAAGCTTCATAATATTACCGCTAGGAACGTGAAGAAAAATTATGTTTGACTTTCCTGAACGTCAAAACTTGGGCGTTTTCATGTCCCGAGTAATAAGGGATCTACTGATGCACGACTTGACGAGTTCTATCTTCATTCCTCTGTCCCTATCATGCCGAATCTGTTGCGAATTGCCAACGAAATGCGGTATTAATTTTAGACTAAAAAAAGTAGCTTGATTGTCGATTAAAGTACTGCAAACGTTCGCTTTTATGAGTCGACCTTGTCTAGGTATTAAAATTAAAAAACGTACTAAAGGTTGTACTTCTGGACTTTCTTTATTTAGTGGTGCGACTCTCGCTCAGCCACGTACGAAGTAGACAGCTTGCTCGACTTGTTGATATACCACATTTGGATTCTTATTATTCTTTATTCGCGGTTCCGAATAGTCGTATTTACGTAACACATCTCGCGGAATGTACGGTTTGACGGTCATCGATATGCCCCCAGTTGAGAGACAAATAGGCAATTATGGTCTAACGACTTTTTTGGGATACTTAATCACTATTTCGTCAGTCCTGATTGGTTTTCATTTCACGTGTAATAAATTAGAAATACGTAATTATAAATTAGTTTTTGTCCTCATATAAAAGCAGATTATTTCACAATAATCTTAATGGGAATGGTCAGTAACACCGCTAACATACGGAGAGGTCCCGAGTTTCATCAATTAGATATTCGAGTGACCAATAAAAACGTTCGTTTATTAATCCTGTTAATCGTAATAAAATATTTTTTTTAAATATAACAATAATTAGCGTCTTTATTTGATGAGTTGTGTAGGAATATAAAATTATAAATACCTATTTAGCTTATTAGAGAGAAAGATCAAAACAATAGTAGAACAAGGTCTCCTTATATGTCAATACTTTAAGTTATATAGTGACCTCAGGTGAGTCACGAATCTACACTATAATCAGATAATTGCGAGATATTTTCTATAGCCAATAAATCTATTCTCGCTAACCTTGTCTCACTAAGAAGGAACTGAAAGATATTACTAGTACAACCATTCCCCAGGTACGGTTTCGCCATCTAAAAAGAAAGTAGGGAGTCCACGTAGGTTCTCCTTTCCATATTACATACATACATGTATATAATCACGGTCATAATCCATAAAGGGGTTGAGCAGAGCATAAGGGGTAACATTTGGTTACACACAAAGGGTTTACCCTTGTTTGGTATAACAACGTTTGCTCGAAAATCGTTTCGTCTAATTTTAGTTGCAATAAAGTCATTTCGCATAATTATTCATTTGACCGAATATTTAATTGGTAGAATTTTATTTAGCATAATTATTTATTTGACATAATGTCATTTCACCGAATTTTCATTTGCACTAATTTTATTTAACCTAATGTTTAATTGGTAGAATTTTATTTAGCATAATTATTTATTTGACATAATGTCATTTCACCGAATTTTCAAATGCACTAATTTCATTTAACCTAATGTTTAACTAGACTAATAATGATTTGGTCGAAAGATCGTATCGAGTTCAGTAATAATTCAGTGAAAACGCCCTAAAGTCGCTTCTGGCACTCGCCGGCCGCTGCCGCGGCACGCTCGCTTCGCTCGCTCGGCTCGTGCGCTTTGTTCATGTCAACCTAACTCGCTCGTCGCTTCGCTCGTCGCTAACCTATTGTTCAATTGAACATTCGATGAAATGAAAATTATACCACCTGAATAATACATCAAATGAACATTATACTTTTTAATCAATAGCGCAAATGTTGTTATCGCAAATGAACATTCGATGAAATGAAAATTATACCACCTGAACAATACATCAAATGAACATTATACTTTTTGATCAATAGCGCAAATGTTGTTATCGCAAATGAACATTCGATGAAATGAAAATTATGTCAATCGATATTATACAAAGTGATTATTTTCTTAAACGTTGTTCGAAGAAATGATTTTCGACTAAACGTTGTTATACCAAACAAGGGTGAACCCACACAAAGCCACGTTTGGCAGTACCTATGGGGCGTACACCAAAATAGTGACAGATAATCGCGTGGGACGCCAAACCCAAAAAGTAACAATTCTCCCAAACAAACAACTAAGCCAACGACCAGGACAGATATTATACTCAAAATCTTCTCAGCAATCCGGGTCCTTTCCATACTAGTGCAATATAATCAGATTTAGGTCACAATTATGGCGTTCGACTCTATATAAAGAGTTAATTATCTGTGTGAGCGATCACGGCGAGCGGCAGGAAAAGTTTTTGCTGTTAGTTAGTACCAAAGTTGAATTATTGCATGTCACGCGGCGAGCGACGCTCGATGGGCCCCGAAAGAGTTATTGCAAGTCTTGGTGCATCTCCCGTTTCGCACGCCGGCTCACATTGTTATTAAGTTCAGAGGTCGCTTTGTTTATGATTCGATGCTTTTGAAAGGTAACACGGCGGGCGCGAGTGAAAACATCGCTCCGAAGACGCCGATGACATACAATTGATAGTGTAAATATTGCTCTTAACCTATGTTCCAACTCTTTAGATTTAGGTCTCGAATGTTGTGATTATAACTTGATATTTATAGTATTCTTTTCGTAGTTGATGTTAGATATATTTTGGTCGTTCTATTTAAATCTACTCTCTAACTCTGTAGTTTAAATACGTACCTATTTACGAATGATTTTCTTTAGAGATTAAACTTATTTGTAGTATTTTGAATGAAAAATCAGAAACTGAAACTAACGAAAATAGTAATTGTACTGTGGTGAATATCGAATACCCAGAGCAATTAAATTGTGAGAAATCGCGATTTCTACGTCTTACCTCGGTTTGTTATTATTCCGATATTTCGGCGCAGCTGCATGCGCCATGGACACGGATGAACTAAATGACGATGATGTGTCGTGTCGATGAGTGCAACTGTGCCGAAATATCGGAATAATAACAAAATAGAATTACGTGGCACAAATCCGGTTTTCTCATTATTTAATGTTAGTGACCAACTTAAAACACTAAGGCCCGTATTACAGAATGACACTCAGAAGTCAAACCTGTCTTGAGAATCGTCTGTCACTTTCTATCACGCACAAAGTGATAGAGACGTAGGACGCTCAAGTCGGCGTTCATTCTTGAAACTTATTCTATAATACGAATATGTTACATTACCCACCGCTACACATAGTTTATGGAAAATACTTCGTTTGTCACGAAATCTGCTCTCGGAATTCCTCGTAGCTCAGGGTAAGCATCATTGCGTCATGCACATACCATGAAAGGAAGCATAGTTGTAAAATGGGAATGTCAAAAGGGAATCGTAAGGTCAGCTATGATTGCCTTCTTAATGTCCGACTGCGCGAAAGTATAGTCACGGCATGGCTGCGCAGAGAACTCTAATGTCGGGCGACATGTTGGTGGCACGACAATTCACTTTCGATGTCGGTCGTGCGCCTCTCGACCTACGGACAAAATGCCCGCCATACCTTGAGCATTATCTGGATTATGATCAACGGCCCCTATTGTTAGTTGGTGGTTACCTATTGCACATCGGACCAGCTGTTTGCTTGTTCTCTTGCGTAATCCAGTGTAGTCGACCGGATGATAATTCGCTCGCCCGTTTGAGCTTTCATTAGCGTCGCGATTACTTCGTGCGTGTTTAATTTAATTTTCTTGCTCGAATCAAGTTGTTGAGTAACTCAATAATTAATAGTCTAACTGAAAGGTTCTGTAAGGTGAAGTTTCTGAATTTACTAGGATAGCCATCAAACATGCGCTCTGAAAAATTGTTGCCTTATTGTTCGCAACTTAACCACTGTGATACGTTAGAAGTGAAATTGGTTCATGCTGCACGATCTGAACTACGGAACTGTGTGTTCCTATAACTTCGCCTTAGGTGAGTTAGTAGTTTGCAATTGTTGATTTCAATGACCACGTTGTATCCGGAAAGAATCGTTTGTCTATGCTTTTTCTAGCTATGGCAAGCCGCCGGGAAAATGCAGAATACATTTACACTTTGTCTACTTATTTATTCCTAGCAGGATTACGTGAAGACGGTTTATTTAAATTCGCTATTTTAAGGTAGTACTCGTAGACAAAAGGTGTCTTGTTCTCTGCCAAGTCAGCAGTTCAATAAAGCACCGAGCGAACAGTGTGAGATTCCTAAGTAAGACGATCCTCCAAATGAGTAAGGAGGAGTGCTGCGCCGCGGTCACGCGAACCACCTGACACCGACACCGCCCTTTGTTACACCTCACCTGCGTCGTGAGTCGCCCGGATTCCAGATTTATTCCATGTTGGATGCATTTTATTGCTGTATTGACTAGACGTTGTTTCGTTGGTGCGTACTGTTTAATGCAGGCTTCTTTGTCATGCGTCCAAGTTTCGAGTAACACTTTCAATAGATGCCGAGTGACTTTGGCTTATTCAGAAAACCTGTCACTTGATACTCGCAGATATCTTTGCGTTGACAGTGATTTATAAAGGGCTAGTGTAATGCTTTGTTCAGTCATAATAGTAAGTAGTTCAGTCTTTTTGAGATTCTTGTGAACCCCATTCTCATACTCTGTTCTATACTATTGTTGATATAAAATTAATTCAATTTGACTGATGACAATAGTAACGGTTAGAGCTTTATGCGATTGAATGGGTATTGTTTAGAAAGGAAAAAGAACAACAAGACGTAGATTTTCGACACTATATATCACCGCGTGGCTTTAGTATGGTAGCGTGAGTCACGTGTCACATGTCGAGACTGATGGACACTGGCTCCGCACAAAAGAAATGTCGCTGACACTTGTCTACGTGAGCTTGTTACCTACGCTTTAAATCAGAAATCGAGCTTCTGTTAAGTTTAGTACCGTATACAGAATTGGGTGAATTTATTTATTGTTTATTACTGATACCCACGAAACCATAATTAAAAAGCTAATTTATAATTTATGATCTCACCTGCGGAACGCAATATGAAATTATCAATGATTAAATTGAGTTTTTATTTTAAGTTAAGCCTATTAACATTGTAATTCTTGAGATAATGATGGTCGCCAAGGTGGTCAAATACAATGTTACATAAACCATTAGCTTGTTACCTTGGATGAGTAAAACGATAATAACGAACTCTTAATTATCATTGGCGTTATAATGAAGTTACTGTTATAATTTTATTACAGGTACAATAAGTGGGTCGTAATGTGGAACATTGTAGAGTTCGTCCCACGCGCGCCTCGCAGACGCTTTACACCGTTAACTGTCGTAATTACCGCTTTTGTCTTTGCTGCCGAAAGTGAGATGCGCTTTGTGCTCACCTCACAACTACTGACACTGGCTTTATTATCATTGACGTCCCTCCAGCAAGAATATATGCCTGACGTACGATTTCACTACGAATTCCTCATGGCAGTGCTTTGAATTCCAAGTTTTAAAGCACACGTAGCATGTACCAAGGCAGTAAATATTTTCAATGTATGAATGTACTTATAATTTTAAATTGATCCCGAGCTTAGATTGCTAAGGCAGAAATGGAACGCAAAAAAATAATGTTCGAGTAAAGGCCCGGTAAAACTCAGCGAGCTATTTATCTTAAACTTATCGGAATACGGCGGCTTGCTCGTTTTTCTCTTCCGACCGTAGATACTTTGAACTGTGTGTCGTTTTATTTTGTTTTTAAAAACAATGATTACCGCGTTGTCGGGCGCGCGTCGTGCGAGCGGGATGCGATGATCGTTTTGCATGGAACGAGGTGAAACCATCAATTTGCGCCGAGCCGCGCCAGAGGTAAACGCGTCGATCTCGCTTAAAAGAGCCGAGTGAAGCCCACTTGTGAGGCTGCTCTACACTTTGTGCTGGTTTGTAGTGTGGCTCCTAGTCGCGATGTTAACTCATGTTTCTTTACTCCAACAAGGGTACTGAATTCAATGAACCTTGCATTAAAATATTTTACGATGCTTAGTAACACTTGGGCGTATTTCAGAAATAGTATTTTAGCTGGAATTATGGTTTTTTAGTTTCATCAACAGCTCATATAATGTCTCCATCGAGGGGCTCGAGCCTACCCCATATTAGGGGCGTTATAGGCCTTAGTCAACCACGCTGGCCAAGTGCGGGTTGGTCGACTTCACACACAACCTAATAATTTCTTCATAGGTGTGTGCAGGTTTCCTCACGATGTTTTCCTTCACCGTAAAAACGTCGATGAATTCTAAATTTGATAACGCATTGGTACGTGGCTGGATTCGAACCGGTGCCTCCCGGGTGGAAGACAACGCTCTCACGCACTATGCCGCCGACGTTTTTTTAATTTACAAACCATAAAAAATTTAGCCACAAGAATGCAACTAAGTCATTAACTATAGGGAGTTGACTGCGCAATGTTGCATGCGTTCGGCGTGGTCAGTACAGAGGCGCGATATTCCCAGCGGGCGGTAAGCGGTAACTACAAGGCTTCAGCTCCATTTTTCCCACTTCAACCGCGTTTTTGCATGAACAGCCTTTCGAGCGCGTTTCGTATAAGGAGGCGTATTGGCAAGAAAATTGCTATTTTTACAAACAAGCTCTTGATGGTTCTTGCAAAAAATATGTAGTGCGGCACCGCAACTCGGTAATCAATTCAAACGAGCTTCATTGTTTCACGGAGGAGGAAGGATTCGAATATGCTGATATCGGTAACCGAGCTCGAACTTTCAATGTGAGCTTTTATCGGATCAAACGACTGTTGCTAACAGTTTATGGTCACCCACTATGGGCATTCCGACTTCTACTACTGTTTACGTTTCTACCTTGTTCATGATGACTAAGCTGAGCGGTAATCGTCACGTTTCTAGCAAATTATCTATCCGTGTTTGGAATTACACTGATACGAATTCGTATGGAATGGCAACAATTTATAATAATTTGCTAACAGGTTTGGTCGTCCCGCCAGGCGTGGTCGCGGCTCTTGGGCCGCCGCGTCGCGTCGCCTTGTAATGAGCAACATCTGCGAATCAATGAGGTCGGTGCGCGTTTTATTAAGCGCCGCGATAAATTTGCATCGTCAAACAGCGACCGCGGCGGCGAGGCACGTTCGGCAAATAGAATAAATACGTAGCTCCTCCCGCTTCCATGCCATCCCGACTACCCCCTACTACAAACACAATTTGCTCCTATTTATGTCCTACCATTTGAGAGTGTTGTCGTCGTGTTATTAAGTATTATGATGCGTTCTCTGAAAAGTATAGTATATTAATCACAAGCGTATCTTTTTAAACTTGACTTCGTTTATATTTTTGATTACTTTTTCACAACATTTATCTAAATTGTCCAATAATTGCCTATTGACTTACCTTCTGATCCTTAAAATAAATACTCTCGCTAGCTATGGATTTACCATTTAAAAAAGTCATTACTTCGAGATAGTAAGTATATTTAATTTTAAGGATTAGCTAAACAAGACCCTAAAACAAATCTCAGCACTTCCTGACGCATCATAAAGTATAATGACGTCGTTGGTAAGGTAATTCGCAGTTTAAAAGGACTCCCTGAAAAGGACTTGACAAAGTGGTTAGCCAGCGGCGCCGACGCTCACAGGCGAATTCTCGATTACGCGCGTCGATTTCACAATAATTGCGGACAGCTCCTAAAGCTAGTGTTATGCGAGGGTCAGTAGCCATCGTAAAATTTCACGACCGCTTGTGCCCAGACAGCGCCGAAGGGAACAACTATAGTCATTGGAGAATGTCCAATCGGACAAACTCTGATATCTTTACTGGTCACCTAGCCGATTACGATTTGATGCGGACACTAGCAATGGAAATATAGCTAGGTATCTAACAGTTTGATCTTACGGAGCGTGTCCGCGTTTGCGATAACCTCTGATAAGACCGAACGGTTCACGTGCCGAAATGGTCTTGTTAATAAAGTATATTGGGTCGTACCTATCTTATTACGGAACATTCATACGTGAAAGTCTAATGACCCGAATGCTGTCAGATTTAGAAAAGATAACCGGCTCAATAGTGTCGGGTGGGAGCGGGACGACCGATGAACTCGGAACAACTCGATCCGAATTCGTTGAAGAGTTCAATAAGCCGGGCTTAGCATCGATCTTCGATGGGGCGATTACGAACTACGGCGTTGACGGATGTCAGCTTAACTCGTCTGTCACCCGGCCAGCACAGACACCTACTATATTAATCTCTATTCTCGCCGAGCAACACGTGGATTTACGCGTCGACGAAAGTAATTTATATGCAAATCATTTCAACCTTGAAGGTTTCGTGACTTTAATGCGCCTGACAATCAACTCTTGCTGTGACAGTACTTGCGCTAACTACAGCTTGTATCGACGTCTTGTAAAGAAATTTATTCTTTTTTTGACACAATAACATGAAGCGTACTTGATAATCTTAAATTAATATTTCACTAATACCGATGTCGCTTGTCAAAAGACAAAGGGCTCGGCGTTGTCGGGGCGTCGCGAGCGAACGCGCGAGCTCTTTGTGTACGCCGGAACAATATTACTGGCGTCTTGATAAATAGGAACAACTGTTGAGGCAACAATGCAGCCTGTAACGCGATACGAGCCAGATCGACCATTGGATTAATGACCGCCGCGCCTAAAAGAATGGCTCGTAATATTTATTATCAGATAAGCGCCCGCTACCGGGCAATTCCAGTGTCTCCGTCCATTATACAAGTCTGGTTGCATCGTCGATGCATTAGTCACTTTATACACAGAGATATCAATTTATGGATGTTCACATTCATAGATCGTTTCGCTTTTGTGTTCTTTGAATTGTGTCACCCTTACCCATTGTGTTTTCTTTTTTACATTGTTCCTAATGTAACCAGATTAAATATATGGCGTCTACCAATAAAATATACAAGCGACGACCGATTGGAATATAAAAAACCCAAAAATGTTCAAGGAACTAATCAGTTTGAACTGCATTTATATTATAATGGTTAATGAAATGTAACGCCCACGAGCCTAAACCTATTGATCTTGAGCGCGTTAATGGGCGCGTCGAAAGATGTGTGCCCGCGCACATATACACAGCGAGCATCCCAATCTTCCTGTATTATAAATTTTAATGTGGATATTTGAAGATATTTTACGGCCGAAGTTAATCAATAGATATTAAGGACTTTTTACAAATCCATTGAAATAAATAGTAATAAAATCGTTATTGACTGTGGCTTGTTGACTTTAATAGGAATCTCCTTTTGTTAAGCCCGTAGAGACATCTCTGTAGAAAATAATATTGGTTAAGTATTGATTTTGTTAACGGGTTTGAGTTATGATAATTTATATTGACGTGTTTACTTGCTGCTGATGTTGAGTTGAAACCCGAGACGTAGATTACTGGACACTTCCAACACGGTAGAACATGTGACGAGTACGGGTGCATTACATCACCACATTTGCCCAGCAGAAACAACTAAGATCAACAAGTTAACGTGTCTTCCGAAGCACGATGAAGCTTGGCATTGTAAAACAATTTACTCCTCCAAAGCTCACCAACGTTATTTTGCTTTAGAAATAGAAATCAGACCGTCTAACACATTATACCATCAAGCTCTGCCAGCCCACTTTTGTACCACAGGCGCAATTTCAAAAGGCAATATATTTTTATTGTATAAGTAAAACCGGTTTTCTACTAGCAGGGAACCATAATATTACGGAGTAAATCCGGCGATCTCACTCATCACAGACACTGCTGATAAATATTAGTGATTACAATTCTCTATAATCATTTGCGAGAAGCGCCGGTGGCGTAGTGCGTAAGAGCGTTGTCTAGGTACCCGGGACGCACCGGTTCGAACCCCGCCACGTACCAATGTGTCTTTTAAATTCTGAATTCATAAGTTATTCCTACATTTAATATACGTTTAAAACATCGTGAGGAAACCTGCACACACTTATGAAGAAATTCTTAGGTTTTTTTTATGTTACGAGATGGCAAACAAGCTTGCGGCCCACCTGATGTTAAGTGGTCACCGCCGCCTATAGACACTTGCAATATTAAGTGTAAATCATTTAACACCGCAAGTGCGTTTGCCATCCTGGGGACTAAGATGATATGCCCTCCATGCCCAGTGATTACACTGGCTACCTTTCCCTTTAATCCGAAACACAGCGAACTGCTTCACGGCAGAAATAAGAAAGGCGGTGGTACCTACCCAGACAACCCTACATATGGGTCTACTACCTAGTAATTGTGGTTAGGTTGTGTGTGAAGTCGACCAACCCGCACTTGGCCAGCGTGGTTGACTAAGGCCTAATCGCCCCTAATGTGGGGTGGGCTCGAGCCCCTCGGTGGGGACATTATATGAGCTGTTGATGATAATCATTTGATTAAGCATAAACAGTTTAGTGTTGTTACAAGAGTTAGGCAGAAATCACACATTGACTAGGAATTATGATGTTTCATCTTTTGAAATGATTTGCAGTGAACTGGAATACCACAAGATTTATGTTAAAACCTTTATTCAGTTATATTTCCAGAGACAAAACGAATGACTATGCTGCTGCGAGGTATTAAATTACTGTAAGTAATGGGGAATTATAGGCACATTATCATAGCAAATAGTCGCTTTAATAATGATAAAGTCTATAATGCAACAATTTTTAATTTAACATCTTTCAACACTTTTAAATTCTTTGGGACAATTCCCATGAGAGTGACAACCAGCATGTACTTATTAGGACTATGATCATAGCAAATGGAAAGAAGTGATCTGCCTACCCCTATGTCTCCACTAAGGTGTGATTTTTATGTGTTACTGTAAAAGCCCTTAAATAAGTATATCTTAGGATTTAGTTAGACTTTTATAAAAAAGAAACGGGTTTTCGGGAATTTACCATTAGATTTTGGGACGTGCTAACTTTTACCAATGACTGTTGATAAATGTTGGTTTATTTCTATGAGAGTGACGAGATTAGTTTGAATTAAATTATCATTATTTATTATAGTCTTTATTGAAATAAATGGATATTATTCTGTCATATTAAAATAAACTACTCAAATAAATAGCGGAAAGAGAATTTGAAAGTCTTGTCTTTTCAAAGTACTGATTGCTGCTCATAAAATATTCACAAAACACTTCCACTGCGCGCTCATAACGGAACCACTTGAGAGACGTAAAATAATACGCACCGAGAAAGAATTTCTGTAGAAACATAATCATAACTGGACGAGTCGTCGGGTGTTAGTTACAAGGGAGTTATGTTTGTACTTCGCTGAATTTTATAATCCGGCGATGAGATAAATGCGACAATGTTAACAGTAAATAAGTCGAAGTAAATAGGTAAAAGAAATAATTCACATGAGCGAGGTGTCCGAATATTCAAATGTAATGGTTATAAAGACATTGATCAAACGGCGACGGGTTACGCGACACTCCGGTTTCGCCTGATCATTGCCCGATAACGTGTAATATTAGTGTTATTTTTTTCGTCTCTCATAATTACGATTTATATCTCTTGGGTGCGTCTTGTCCCGCTGTTGACTTTGCGTAAAGAAGCTTCGTGTTTCGATGATTTATTGCCTTTTGTTCAGTTGTATATTGCGCACATTTTATTATGCATTTTAAATTACATTTATCAGATGTGGATCTGACTTCTCCTCATAAGGCCATTCATTTCATTCACTTGGCAGCGAATAAGGACCAAACCGCATTATTGCTTATTCGATTAGATGATATTCAAACTCCTTTTGAGTCCGTCACGAAGACGAAACACTGAACTTCTCACGAGGTGAATAGTGTAGTAAAATTTTGCTGTCCCATAATTTTAATGTTACTATAAAGAAACACCATAAAGAGGAAGTTTATGTGGTTAAACGGGTTCAGATACAACATAGCGAAGAAGTGGTCTCGAGCCTGTTGTAGGTTGTTTGAAAAGTAAATGTATTATTATTTTCGAATGTCTTAAATTTAATATCTAATAAATTAAATTTGATCGACCCAAATCGAATTAATAATAAAATTCGAACTATGATCGGTTCCCATAATCATAGGATTTAGGCGCGACGGATGGGCGACGCGAATCGGTGTGCGCTCAATTGCGTCCAGCGTCCACCGGCAGAGATAAACAAAAACTTATTGTTGTTTATTTATGGTCGGTGGACTCCGCCATGCCATTGTGCGGCCGGAATTCTGATATCTCGGATACTGTGTCTGTGTTATTGATTTATTTGGTGTGCCCATATGGGAGATAAGTTACAAACAAATGTTTTAACGTTATTCTAGATGCAGACTTACCACCAATGGTCATTGGTCATGTTGAAAAAAAAATACTGCGGAAGTTTTATAAAAAAAATGCTCAAATGTATATTGACCAGTCTAATTTTTAAGTTATTAGCATCAAATATATTTGTATCTTTTCTGAATTTTGTTTCTTTGGCTTTTTTTATTAACTTATAAACAACAAAAATGTTTAGTAACTAATCAAAAAGAGAGCGAACTAATGAAAGCAAACGGGTAGAGAAGATAAAATTTGATAGGTAATTATTTATTATATAGTGGTTTAAAATATTAACCAACTATAATGCGCACTCTTTGGTACTGTGAGTTTATTCGTATATCGAGGAAAAATAAATGATGTTCAAGTATAAATGTAGGTATTATTAAAAGAAGTTAATTAGCCTCTTCGGCAATGTTTACATGTATTTAAGTATTAAATACACTCGTACACTATCTATTTAAGGTCAGTCATGTTACTTTACAACGATTATGAAATAAAAATTAACATCAACGATTTGGACGTCGTCAGTTGGAATGATAATGTTTGAAAGGTGAATGAACTAAGTAGATTAAAGTTATTTTATTTTTTATATCCTCTTCCTACTACCCTGCTCCCAATTTATTTGGAGTCGGTGCAGTGTCTTGTTATCGACATAGGTTTTGCCACGGAATAGATAAACCTTATTTAATCTATTCCGTGGGTTTTGCCATTGGATTTTATGTCCGGCCGCCTGCTTATCATCTACCCTCCATGGGTATTTTATGTGCTTTAATAGCCACCTCTACCAGCCGTATGATGCCGGCAGAGTAGAATAGCATCACTCCATACCCTCCAATGGGTGTCGTAGAAGGAGACTAATGGACTAGCAACGGGGTATTGGTCACCTTATACTCCGTCCACCAATCCGCATTGGGCAAGCGTGCTGCTGCCTAAACCTCCTTCGGTGACAGGGAGAGGCATTGTGTCCCAGCAGTGGGTCGAATTACAGAGGCTTTTATGATGATGATGATGAATCGCCACCTCGCGGGTGATGATCTATTCAGACCTCAGATACGCCCTTAATCGGTCACGACACCGCGATGACGCGATGAATGAGGGTAGACCTTTTTCTTTAAGTTAAATGGTTTGCAGATACGCATACAGCCTGCCTGGTGTAAGCAACCACCGTAGTCTATTGCTTGCAACACTGACGTAACACTATCCCTTCCGACGCGGAAGGCCTAGGGACGCTAGGCGGTCGAGAGACTCGAGAGGGAGATGGTCGGTCGCCCAGTAATCCCCTAGGAACATTCGACTTACATGCTTGAGAACCCCTCAAGGTCTTCGCCTTCTTAAAAACCCGGTGACGCAAAAAATGTCATCAGCGAGAACCTGCAGTAGTCAATAAAAAAAAATCCCCTATACATCCCTCTTTTTGTACCCTTTAGAAAGTCATATACCAATTTTCATGGATTGTACTTAAAAATGACGGATTTCCATCCAAACTTTCATCCCTTATTTTACCCCTTAGGGATTGAATTTCCAAAAATCTTAAAATACCTCTTTTTTAATTTCTAACTGAAAGGCCATGTACCAATTTTTATGGATTTTACTTTAAAAATGACGGATTTCCATACAAACTTTGAACCCCCTTTTCACCACCTTAGAGGGTGAATATCCATAAATACTTTCTTAGTGCACCCCTGGACCCCATAAGGAACCTAGGTACCAAATTTGGAATCTCTAGACCCAGCGGTTTGGGCTGTGCGTTGATATGTCAGTCAGTCAGTATTCATTTTTATTAGCCTTTTTAATTACACTTTGTGATAGTAGATTCAGTTAGTTAGCAACGCTCAAATAAAGCGGTTCAAGTTTTTACTGTTTTACCGGAAAAATCTATTTTGAGGGTAGGCAAGCGGTGCCGATGCTCCGTCACAATTAGCGGCGATTGGATGCGGTGCGGGACGGACGCGCACGGCCGCGCTTCCCAGCCATACCCACCTGCGGCCGGGACCCTGTCACCAGACACAGTACGATGTAACCAGTGTACCAATTCTGTTGCTATTGTCTCACATTGAAAACTATTCGCCGAATTTTTAATAGTAGGTGGATTTACGTTTTTATTGGAAATTAAGCAAACAGTATAATATCGACGAATTTTTAGAAAATTGAGAATAATTTTGTGCTTTAAATTATAATTTTTAATTTTTTCTCCATTTAAATGGACCTTAAAAAAGTATTGTTTTATACCCATATAGATAATTAACAATGGTATTAGTCAAATGTCTAAATAGAGTTTGGCTACTCACTGCTGGGACACAAGGCCTTTCCTTGTCATCGAACTACGCTTGCCCAATGCGGATTGGTGGACGGAGTATAAAATGATAAATACCACTTTCTTGATCTAATAGAAAGCGACTAATGGCTTTTTACGACAATCCTTTGGAGGATATGGGGTGATGCTATTCTACTCTGCCTACCATGGCTAGGGATTGGCAACTGTTTAAATTAAAATGTCTATGTATGAATTTACATGTCATGACGACATTCATCCGCATTTTAAAGTTTAATTAAAAGATGTAATTCATCAATACAGATGGTTATTATTAGATGTTTCTTATGATACTGTCTATAAGTAAACTGTGACGTTCGTTACTGTCGCACTGCCACTGGTCTAGCTTTAATTAACTTTTTGTCTCCGATTCACCTGCATTCTTCACCAGCTCCTCTACTGGAGCGTCAGGTTAGACAAAGAATGTCGCCTCTGTCATTTTATGGGAATAATTTTCGGAGGAGTATCCCGGACCCACTGTTTCCGTGACGGAATTGCTCTCGTTCACTTTCGACTTTTTACTACCCTTCAAATGTAGAGAGTTACAAATGTTTTAGTTTTAAGTAGATTTGGGAGTGGAATAAGAATAAGATATTTCTTAAATTAATATGATTTACTTGCAGTAGAATTTATTTTTTAAATGCAACTGGTTGTTATGGTATTCTTAATTCGACCTGAATCTGCCATATTTATGACAAAAAAAGTGGTATGATTGGTGGTAATGGTAAATAGCCATGAATATCCAAAAACTTTAGAGCCCATTAACTTGATGTTTTTTGAAATTTAATTTGTGAATCAAATGATTATGTCAGTTATTTCCGAAAAAATATGGATACTTTTAGCACACGTATAGTTTCTTTATGAGATAAGATTTTGTATTTGCGATAAAATTATTTAAAATTTCCACACAGCGATAAATCAATCATCTGCAACTAATTCAATTATTCATTACGAAAAGGCAGCCGTGAATCTTACGAAATAATAACACTGCGCTTGGCCGCACTTTCTCAAGTTCAAGTTCGCGCGGACGACGCACGCTGCGCTTGCACAACTAGTTGCGTAATGACAAGTTTACACTCGCCAACCGTAACCAGTCAGTTCACTGCTAATTTTATATGCATATAAATAACTTTTATTATGTGTCTATGTATATATATGTTCAATTCGTTCTTTTAGCTTTTCTTAAATCTTTAAAATATGGATTATATTATATGTAATATATTTGTAATTTATACTAACACGGAATTCATAAATCAATTAGATGGAACATAGCAAGCGTTAAGCAAGCTTTTAAGCTTACTGAACCTTTTATTGTTTGCCGAATGTCTTACATTAGGTTGTATATTCCTAAGGTTGCAAGTTGATTATAATACATAGCTATAAATACTATTTCCGTATTCGCAATTAAAAAGCGACCAAAATGAGTCCGCCGCGAATGCAACTCATCGTGAAGCCGCGGCACCGCGCCCACCACAATCTAGCAATGCGCTCATGCGTCATGACTCATCGTCAGTGTCAGCACTTCTATGCCTCGTTTATAAATAAAGTAAAATTCCCCATGTTTATTTATGCACTTTACGACATGTCAAGAGTCTGAACGTTTCAATGAAAACCCTCGATCATTTGATTAAGCACCTACTTATTCTCCAGTTTATAGACGATGATATTATTGTGTTTCCGAAGATGATATTCAAACTCAACTTTAAGTTGAATATATTTTTATACGTCTTCCTGCTTGATACCTAACAACACTAACATTCTTATGCAAATGTGAAAGATTATAGCCGAAGAAAAAGAACGATTAATCGAAGTCAAAAGTAAATCGAGCGTGCGCGGCGGCTCTTGGTTCGCGCTCTGCCTCTTTAATTGCTCTTTGATAACCGGTAATAGTGGTATAAATGCACCCATTATAGTTTCTTCCATTTATATTGATTGTATTAATGCCTTATAGCGTTTAAATTTTAAGCAACCTTTAAATACCTTCCTCGGGAGTTATAGTGAATGAAATCTGCAGTGGTTAGAACTGTACACTTTCACGTGCGGCTGTAACCTAAAAAGCCATTGGATTTTGATTCCGAGTGTGTGATAAATATTAGATTATGTTTTATTGTCGTTGTCGCATTTATGAATAGAATTTTTTACTTATCTAACTACCACAACCATATGGTTCGTCCCACAGATATATCAATCTAAGGAGATCGGTCGAATTGCCAAATTCATATGAAGACCGAGAATCAGCGGCCGTACTACATAACATGGTTCTAGTTGAGCAAAGCCGTAATATGGCGCGTCATAAGGACTGCGAAGCGATGAAAGTTAAACACAGCCGCAAAGGAGATCGGTCGATTCGCTGAGTTACGTATTCACTTGACTTTATCGGAAGGCGAAGTGGCGGAAATGTATGCCCACTGGGCATACACTTGTCACAAGTTAAACGCCGGCTTGGCCTATCTCCTTGTATTATTAAATCTGAAGTTTGTCCACAGTTCATTGGATGGCAAGCTGACACTAGCCTATATATACGCTTGCAATACCAAGGTATGTGGGGTCGGAGGCTGAAAAGGTTATTTATTGGTATTCTTGGCGCATACTTAGAGCTTTAGAGACCTGAAAAAAAGTTTGCTAGTGCTATGTTAGCATAGTTTTTCCATTTATTGTCATTTTAGTGTCACTTGTGAAATTGTAACTAATAAGTGCGAAAGTGAGCTTGTTTGTTTGTTTGTGACGCTCACACGCCTAAATCGTTTTTTATGAAATTTTATATATAAATATTTTAAAACGCTGGGAAGGGCATAGGATAGTTTTTGACTCTATAATCAACATCTACTCTAGGTAAACCGCGGGCGACCACTGGCACCCATTAGGTTTATGAATAATTACGTTAGTAACTACACTGAGTATTTTTACTGCTCATCAAGTTATAGACTTGAAAGAAGAATGAAATGCAATTAACGCGAAACAATATTATGGCAAAGATATTTATACGAGTTCAAAAGTTTACTAGAACCAAGTTTGCATTTGTGGAAGTACCTCATTACAGCACTCTACGCTAAATTTAGCCATGCTCGTGTTTCTCTCTCTTATGATATTCGTTAAAGAACTTAGCGAATTCGCTGTGGTCACATTTAAGGCTCGCCTTAAAATTCTGATCAAAGGGGCTACTGTACAGCGTATTACGATAGGATAAAAAATATTCAGATATTGTGACTATAATTATGGAAAGAGTCTTTGAGGCAACAGTATAGCTACACGCAACTCAAATGCTTGTCGTTACACTTTTATTGTTCACCGCAGCGGACAGTGAGATTTCAGTTTGGTTTTTTAATTTCATAAAAAACTACAATTATAGACAACAAACTAAAATATTCACAAATACTACAAATACTATAAAAAAATATCATCATTTGTATAAACACAGGAAAATTTTGATAGTTTAAACAAGACAATAAATATAATTTTTTTTCTTATTTTTTATATAATCGTTAAATAATATCATTATGAGATACACGCCTTAGTATTCCATGTGAGTACCGATATTAATTTTATTTAAATTATAAGTATTTAAAACATTAATTTTGGGGTACTCCATTCGAAATATCAATTATTTAGTCGATATCACATTAAAGAGTCGGAACACTAATTGAGAGGGTGTAATTGCTTATATAAAAGTTTCACTGCTTTATTGCATTAATTTCGGAGCTCGATTCCAATCTCTACCACGTTCAGCTTCGCCTCACAAATAAAAAACTTTATAAATAACGTAAAATTTTGAACGTAATTTAAATCGCAAGTTTTTATCTCGCCGTCAATATTAAGTTAATCTTTTTCAGACTTTTAACGACCTAAAAACCGTGAAGAAATGCATTATATTTTCTTGAATACAACCGAGTTGAGAGTACGCATCTATTTATAACATCAGTTGCAGAATGCCGGCAGTTACAAATTTGCAGGACTTAATTTGAGCTGACATAGAGCTGATGCGTTTACGAGGGGTTGCATTACAACATTTTATGTCTCCGGTTAAATAATTCTCCTTCTTCGTGCGTAACTCGAATGCGGATCGTTTCGTTTGCCACTTTTTATGACTTTCAGGGACGTGTACGGTTTGCACGAACGTCGGTATAGTATTTTTGTAGACTTCCATTTCTTTTATTGCGCACTGAACGTTTTAGCAGTGTATTCTTATGGAGGTATATTTTTAGGTCAGATGTGAATACTTTATGCCTACCTTTTGGTATGGTATAAATGTGCAGTTCGTATTGACGTGTCTTTGCTTTTTGATATACATAATGTATATCGCCCTCAATATGTCAGTACTTAAGTGTACGTTTGTGACATTAAAATAATTGTATAGAGTTCTTTGAGCGCGTACAATACTTATCATACAATTTGAGAATGGGTCGACATTCAGAAATCTCATTGTTACTCTTCATAAAGAGCACGTACAAAAGAAGGTTTTATTCTTGTAATTTAAATTATACGAGGTGAATCGAGTCGAGATCTTTAATATTAAGTAGACAATTAATATATTTATAAAAATTTACTTTATGATATGTTTTGTAAACCTTAGTCACAAAAAATGAGCACACTAAGCAGTTTTTGTCTTTCGAATGCAAAAATAAAGCATATTTGTTAGGTACTATCGCGAACACACTTGAACACTCATAAAATCAAAATCGCTTGCGCACTCTTAGCAAAACGTGGTCAAATACTATTCGTTATGAATTGCTTAAATACAGAAGTACGCCAGCATACGTGTTGTAGTGGTTTGCCCTCTGGAATTTGATCTAGAAGTGCCGGGATCGGTCCCCATTGAAGTACAAATTTGTGCTCTGTTTGGATGGCGATAAAAATTATTCTGAGTCCAATTCGCTAGCCTTTGCCTTGTGGGTCCATTATAATATCATTATGTAATATTGGTACCGATGAATATTTGGACTATTTTCACACTCTAACGCGCAAGAAGCCAGATGCATCTAAAGAAAATAAATATGGCTCAATTCAGTGCACAGGAGCCGTCTGGAGCTATTGACATGTGGGGTGACATGCGACCGCGGCGCGCCCTCAGTTATGCTAAGATTTTCCAACCAATTTGTTGCAACTGCTTCTCAGAACACCTGCTCCCTTTTTATTACCAATCTGGCACAAGTGCCTACTCAGAATGTGCTACTCAGAATGTGCCTAGTCATTATGCAGAAGCAGCTTTTTGATAACATGTGCTCGGGAGATAAGTTACGTTACCCACTCGAGGATTCCAGAAGCGATATGCCATTTTTGTGCGGCACGAACGCCTCCTCGAGAATGTTGCACGCGTTTTAATATGTGTGCTTCTGCTGAGTCGCGCCCGCCGCGTGTCAGACACGAGTATACATGCCGCCAGGATGCCGCAACATTTACCGAGACTTGTGCTCGCCTAGTTTTGAACTCGGTTAAGCTCGACGGAATAGCTATTCTGAAATTTCAGCAACGCATATGCAAATGTCAGCTCTCGACACTGATTGTACGAGTGGCACGGGGAAAATTCATGCATTTACATTAAATTTCACCGAAATTGGATCCCGACTTCGTAGTTTATATACGGGCGCAGTGTGTCACGCGTGCACCGCTCCCGATATTTACGATTTTCAATCGCATATGTTGCGCTCGCTTACACATGGCGTATTGTTTAGCATGCCGTTCATTTCACTAGAAAACGGGTGCGTTATTATATCGCAAACTGTTTCGTGTTTTTATTTGTAAGTGGACAAATAACTGGAGCCATCGATAAAGCCTGTAGAGAACGCTACAACACAACTGTTTGAAATATCTTCCTATGTATATTTATTCCTTTGAAGTATTGGGCATACTTCATTTTATTCCTCTATGTTAGCTACTAAAGTGACCACACGTGTAATAGGTTTCTCGTTATAATACGTGAAAAGCAAATAGTTTCCCCTCTTTCATATCGCTTTTAATCAAATTCCTCTAGTTATTGCTGTAATTAAAACGTTACTGCTCGCTGGCGGACTAACTAATCGAATGATTGTTTACCATTGGTTATACCCGCCAACACCTTAGCCTCGTCTAATGAATGCTGGATACATTAATTATTGCTTGAGTGCTATTTTTATAGCCATACCTTTATCGCACCGTGCAGTATTATGTGTTCGACCTTATTAAGTACTTCAAATTCCCTATCTCGGTGACTCACTTTCGATTCATTACCTGTAACAAATTTCTCAGAGCAAACCTAATGAAAACAGTGTTTATATTTTATGTTATGTTTATCCATATTAGTTTGGTTAAAAAACTTAGTAAGATGACTGATTTAAAATATTAATTGAAAGTCATGGACCTATAATGACACTTTAATAATATTGAAAACAAATACTTGATATTACAGATATTTTCTAAATAAATCTTTCCTTAATTTCAATATTCATGGTCGAAAATATTATGGACTTGTAGATATAAATAATGCAGAATTTGTAACAAAAGATGTCAAACGTAACTATGTACTTAAGCTTAAGTTAGGACAGCGTATAGCTCGATTTAGAATTACGTTTGACTGAAAAACTTATAGGTGGTTCTACAAATATTAATATGAATAAGCGAATGTTAGTTTAAGGTTATTTTTTATGTCCAAGCGCAAACGAGTTTTCGTAACGGTTAGGTATTTGTAAAACCGACAATGGACTTTTCGGCGAAACGTAATTCTGGATCGAGTTATACGGTCTAACTTAGATTAGGCTTACTTTGAAATTGATCTTCCTACGTGTCGACGAAGAATCACGTCCCATTGTGAAGATTTAGCAAAAACTGCTAAATCTTTTGCTAAATCTTCACATTTTGAAATAGGTTTTATCTTTATTTTTGAAAGGGGTTTTATTGTTACTATTTTTATTTTATCCAAGCCCATTACTTAATTATAGCTAATCTATGATACACAGCTGAAAGATATTTCTTTTACATTTTACGCCAGCGTACCTTTCGATATAACTGTTTCATATTAGGTTTTGCCGCGGTAACGAGAAGAGAGTTCGATAGCTAATTGTATCAACACCGCAACTAGGACGACCATTCCCTAGAACGCGATCGTGGTGCTATAGTCTAGTAAAGGTAATAAATTGGCGGCGCGGATCGATCGAGGCGCTCGCGCACAAATCAAACGGCACGTCCGAACAACGGTCCGTTGCGGGGGCGATTGTATGCCTGTGACGATTATCGTCATTGCACTCACTTTATAAGGGATAGTTATTTTCCGAGAACAATTGAACAAGGTGATTTTCGTAATGACGGGGCGTCATACGACATTTAAATTGTTTCAGAATAATTAAAGAATATTTATGTTGATAAAGGTAATTACAATAATTACTCTAGTTATGTCATAGATAAGGTATAAATATTTATAAAATAACAACAAATTAAGTGTCGCAATGTTGAGTAATAGCACCTAATGTGGGGTAGGCTCGAGCCCCTCGGTGGGGATATAATATGAGCTGTTGATGATGATGATGAATGTTGAGTTTTCTAACAGCTTATACTTCGTTGTTGCTGTCTGCATTAGCAGTGGCTCAAAATCTAAAGAAAAGGAAGGATTAGTTTGTAATATGAAAAATTTTAAAGGCAAAGAAATCTATTTTACACTTTGTACGAATCAGAACAAAAATAGGGTATAATCTTTTTTCTTTTAAAGTACAACTGCTGAAAAAGAGACTGAAATTATTTTAAAAGTCATTTTAAGAATTAAACTAATAATTAGTAAGAAATTAAGATCCAAATAAAAAAAACACAAGTTTAAAAATGTCCATAGCTTTGATCCATTGGCTATCGTAAAGTTTACCAACACGTTTTGTAATTTGATCTTTGCGTTTGGGGGTCAAGTCATCCATGAAACGTAACGAACGAGATTTAAGCTCAATCTAAGTCAGTGCAGTGCGTATTAGATACTTTGAACCTGTTTCTACTTGGATGTTGGTGGGAAAAAAGGTATGAATGAATGTAAGTTTTTGTTCACTTGTCACTGCGTTTCCGGCGGTCGCACGACGAGGCGGCGACTGCGTGGAGAATCGACGTACGCGTCGGACTGTCGTTGCACTCTAGGGTTACCTACTTTTCCCGGCGAATCACATGTTAATCTAACATTACCTACAAAATCGACGTTAAATATCATTTTTGTTTTAATGATTCGACCTAAAGCGATATGGTATTGACAATTTAAAAGAATTTATACGGCTTAAACACAGAACTAATAATATAAATCCATTGCTAAAGGTGTATAAAAATGTGTCCTTTTTGTGGTGTGAATGTTGTTGAACATTCCATTTCTGTCTCAGCATTTCGTAACCTTAAAGCAAGAAAATAGAAAAGTTGCAACACACACGGTAGGAAGTGTCAGTTACTAGTAATAAATTATTTATAGTAGATATTTCAAATAAAAAGGCTCGCTCTAAACATAAATTGGCAAGTATTTTTATTTGAAAATTATTAGATCAAACTTAATTTGATTAGCTGGATGAAAATAGTGGAGATATTTCTTCTTTCTTCACTATTTTTATACAGCTGAGGATCGAAGTTAAATTTTCTGTAGTACACTATAAAATACGTAATAATACCTAACTAGTAACAGGCGAATATTTAACAAAAATCGGCGTGAAAAACGAACGATTAGCCGTCGTTTTTTGGGAAGCTGCAATAATTTCTCTAACATTTTTCTTACACGTCAGCCCTAATCGCTTGTCGCTGCCGGGACACGCTTCACTGGCTATTACTGATTGAAAAACGAAGTAAAGTGACCGATCATCTCGCGACCGTACTGTAATGTGCCGTTCTTGGGACGAATATGCACTTTGTCGTGTGCATCGTGTAAAAAATGTGTTCTCAAATAATTGATGAAATAAATCGTAGCATAGATTCAAGTGTTAGTTTGTAACGTCGTGCCCTATGGTCCAACACTGTCGGTATGGTCCACTAATTAAACACGCTTTCGTCACTATTTTTATTTGTTGTTATAAACAGGATCTAAACGGTATATAAAAGGCACTCTGAAAATAATATAAAACACACTGTAAAAACTAAACAATAAAACACTTAAAACTGATACACAAGAATATAAAAGGTTTAACAAAAGGTACTTACAATTTTAGTGCCTTGATATAATTTTTGTGTACGTATTATATATTATGGCCGAGGTCAACAGCGGGACCCTTAGGTACGATAATAATGATGTGTTCTTGGACACGGTCAGCAATGGTATGAGTCAAATAGCGCGAAAATGAACCAAATGTCATGATGAATGATGATTTTGAATTTGATTGATTATTTTTAAAAATACAACCAGTAATAGTAACATGGTAATTTTATAGTACCACGTTACAAGTTAAACTTGTTACAATGAAGTATCATTAGAAGTACATACCTATATAAATTCACAATTGGCAAACAAGTCATTACATATATCATTTATTTGATTGAGAAGGAAATAAACTATATATTGATAATGATAAATATCAATTCATAAGCATCGTTACTGAAACGTCTTGATCTCAAACCGTGCAATAAAGCTTTACAGAGCAAAAACACGAGATGTCTAGTGGTATATTATGAAACTGTTCACGTAGAGTGCTCATCACCGAGCGTATTCACTCAGGGGCTGAAAAAAACAGTAAGGCGAAGCAACAGGTAGCCGTCCAATTAGAGGGGCCGCACTTAGCGGGCGACTCGCGACACCGAGCTTTGACGGTCCCCACAAAAACAGAGCACCGTTTCGTTCACCGCCACACTCGCTTTTTGTACAACAGACTTGTCGAGCTTCACTTTGACTTTCACGACCCCCGTGTACGTGTCTTTACGTAAACGGTGTCGGCGGTAACACTTGATCCGATCAATTCGTTCATTTTGAATTTTTGGTTTTTACAGTCCAACAATCAATTTTAACTGTCAATTTGTTGTTGTATTTTCAATTTTATCTTATTAATTTTATATTTCATTTGTTACAGGTAAATCTTTTCCACAAACGGAAAACGGTAATTCTTGGATAGAAAAGTAAAGTGCAAAGGATACCAATCTATCATCGATGTCGATGGAGCAGAGTGTATTAGCACAGAAACATACAATAAAATCCACAATTCTTCGATTCGTACACAAGCGGCACATTCATCATCATCGTGGGCTTTGGTGGCAATATTATTTCAGATAACCACCCAGATACGGACTTGACGGCCAAATGTATAGCAATAATTTATGACGGCCGACTTACACGGCCCGCTTATCGATTAATATCCGAAAAAATTCTACAAACATTTTCAATTTAACTGGAAATATTATTCGGCAGTTATAAATCAGGGTTGTCCTCCGGCTCCTCGCGACAATTTCGGGAAGAGCAAATTTAATGCTTAATTATGGCCCCGGTCGGCGTGTCGTATTTATTTTACTTTGTGAATGAAATTATCTTACGAGCCAGCTATAAATTTGATCACGCGATCAATAATTGAGATGTTAATGTGCAGTGAAGAAATTGAAAGGGTTCACTTTTTTGCTTAATTACGTTTATATTAGCACGAGTGGCGAAGCTAATACTTTGTTTTCTATGTCAGAGGATAACATCGGAAAACTTATGACAGCGACTGTCATTAATTATTGTAATTCTTTACGATGCCGCATTTCTTATTTGGCAATTAAAATTCTTTTAGTATTGTGAGTTTAACCTATTTATAATTGAAATAATGACAACGAGATTAACATATTTTCTATGTTCGAGTCGAAAATTGTGAGTAATTTTAGAAAATTCATTTAATAAAAATTGTAAGAGAAAAGGTAATTTTGCGCAAATACTGTGCTGTGTATGGTTATGTTAGGTATTCGGGGTTTAACCGCAAGAATTTTAATTTACAATTTGCTTGATTTTTGGAGTTTGGTCGGAATGCGAGCTTTAATGGGAAGGCATTCGTTGGCAAAGTCGCACGCTGTCCTCTGAAAATTAGGATGGTTCGTAATCTCGTGCAATGTCAGGAAAATTACAAATCTTGTAAAAGTTGATGTTCGTTGACTTCAAAGTCCAGTTAGCCGAGCGGATGAACGTTTGATGCAGTTTTAATGACATAATCCAGATACCGCTGACTCGATTAACCCGAGCTACTGGAGCGGCCTCGCTAAACACCTATCTTCACGTGTAGTTCAGTTACCGGGTGCCCATCTAGTGCCGTATTAGTTATTATCTATCGAATCACCTAGCGAGAGAGGCACTAGGCCTATTCGACGTTTCATCCGTTTACCTCGCCCGCCTTGTTATTGGTAATTACTCTGATTACTCTTTCATCCACAATATTGGCAGCTCGGAAAGTGCTGTAGTTATTTTAATATTAATTATTCTTAACATGTAAAGTGTAATGAGTTTTTATTCTAATGCTTGGCTACTAATAGATTTCCTCTTCATCGAACTCTAAATGCCCAGTTGTTTTTCGATTTATGTTATGTCAGAAAAAGAAGAAATGATTGCAAAACCTGATCTTGATTTAGAGGAATCGAAATAAAATTATTTAAAAGTCCCATCCCTAATTGTAATTATGGTTTCCACTAAAGCATCCGATAAAGCTATGCTTCTTGTTCATATTATTACATTACTAGCAATAGAGACGCGAACTAATCAAATACGTAAACTATTCGAACAATTAAACGTGGGTCGCGAGATACGCCTCTTGATGTATTGTGTCAGTAAAACTTGTGTTGCTTCCTACTTCAGTAGCTCAAAGAAATATATAGTCTGCTATTAAATTAAAAACATGAAATACAATTTACACCACAACGATTCCAACTTTTATTTTATTACTTTAAGATTTACAAGCAGTCGCGTAAAATTTATTTTTTAGAATGTTTATATCGATATTTGCATATTATATGGTATCGACTTTGTATACTGAAGCAGTGTCGTTGAGGTGTCTGCATTCATTGCCAGTTACGCGAGCTGATATCTCAATTGGTGGTGACTGGTGACGCATTACGATTAAGTCGCTCATATTTTATGGTCTCGATACTTTAATCTTTAATGCTGTAATTAATAACACGTCGCATCGGACGTGTTTTAAACTGAGTACCGCCCATCAGGCAGCTATTAATGGTTTTAAAACGTTTCGCTCAGTGTTTAGTGATTATCATCGACATGTTGTTGCGATATGGATAATCCTAGTAGCAAGCTAAGGTATAAATCATATATCTGACAAATTTTATCATATTAAAAAAAAAAGTCACTTGATCAATCAAAACAACGAATAATGTAATTTAGCTGATCAGACGTGACCTAGTTGAGCAGTATTTAGCCCAATTACAGTTTGAATGTCAGTCTGACAGCTTAATTTTTCCTTATTCTAATTAAATATGTTAATAAATATTAAATTAATCAGAATTCCACACTTTCGTAAATCTAATACCTATTTCATTTTATCTTTCTATTTCACTGCCGTTTTGTTTTGTCTACAAATTATGTTGTCAACTTTACAATATGATTTCCATCGTTATCTTTGAATACTACGCGTAATAATTCCAAAATATGCGTAATTTTCAAAACATGGGGTCAACGAACAATGTGTAAATTAAATCTTTGTGTGAATCGTGATTTTTTATTATTTATGATGCATACTGTGCGTCACATACGTAGATAATTCTCTATACATATTTGCGTCTCAGTGTTAATTAGATAGTAAAACAATGTTTCTCATTTTAGTTTATATATAGTATACGTGTACCTACTTAAACGCTACTTTAAGACTTGAATTGTAAAATAAAAAAATTGCCTTGCTACGTACTACCTAAACAATTACTTTTAAATATTATATAACTTTGGTCACTACTATTGACAGATTAATTCCAATGGAATAATATTAATGTTTCACTTTAATATATTTGAATGTATAGTTGTATATCTACTTACAGAACCAATTAGTGTTGTGATGTTGAATTGTGAGCTGTTAATAGTCAACAGATTTCATGGTACACACGTAATAATCGCTGCACCGCTTTACTCCCAATACAGTCCGACGTAATTGCTCCCTTGAACGAATCGTTTATCATATTAGAAGATTGAAATGGCTTCGAGCAAGAATTTATTGCATTCTAATTTTAGTTTTGTTACATAAATGTGTGGCACAGATTCAAATAACTTATATGTTTGAGTGACATACTCGATACAAATCCGATTCCCAGTTGCTATTTAATTGGTATTTAACATTTAAATAAACACCGATTAGTGGAATAGACCGGGGAATGTGTGCATCCACGCGGTTTCGTTTAATTGCAAATTAGTCGACTGATTGTACCCAAATTACAACAACCACGAAATTCTATTGACACATGATTACTATTTTATACTGGCCTGTAATGTTACTGGTATTGTTTATATTTGTGCGTGTCCGTTAATGTGTCTAATAATTCATCTAAATATTTTCACTCACGTAGACAAGAAGACAAATGTAAAGAATTTCTTTTCATTAAGTTTACATTAACAACATGTGTCGGCGGGACTCGGCGCGGAGAGGCGATGAAACCGAAGGCAGTTCACAATAAATCAACACAGTAAGACTGTATTTCTTTCGTAATCAGCTCATATCGACTCTCGCGGTTGTACCCGCCTAATTATTGTCGACTTTTACGATCACACTAACGAGTTTTCTCTTGGAGTCAATCACGATTTTACGACGTACACATTTTGACTTTTTAATTATTTGACATATTTAAAAGAAGAGTCCTCACAAAGGCTAAATTAACAACCTGACTGGCTCATGTAATTTGTAGCCGGCTAGATTGTTTTTAAAACCTATTAAATACAAAAGCATAGTTCGACACTTTTTTATGTTGGTTGTTGCTGTTAATTTATTCTTTTTAGGAACAGTAACTTAAATCACGAGCTATATTTGCATGTAAAATTGTTTTCTTTTTATTTAACTCGAACAGATCGTTTTAATGAAATTTATGTCCAGTCAATGACCTGTTTACTTTTTATAGTTGGAGATATATCTACATGGATGTAGTATTATGGTAATCTCGAAGTAGGTCTATTTGCATAAACAAACCTAACGCTGACAAAAACTCATCAGATCGTCTCGACAGCAACGCTACGATGGCATATTTATGATGGTATCTCCGAAGAATTTGGGTTGCTCTTGTTTCATGTCGGCAACTGTACGTTTTATGTTTAGGAATCCGAGTGTCTTATCTGAGATATTAACATATTGATTATGCTTCCCATATTGATGTGTGACAGACAAGCCAGCTGCCGCTTGGTCGTGAACCACGAACTAGTTTCTGTTAACTAGTGTTGGGCTTGCGTTTTCACATAATCAATAAAAGTAAATTATAACACCATAAATACTCCTTTATTACGCCGTTTGAATATTAGACGTGCACATGGTTTCGGCTGGAATTTAATTTGTGTTGTCATATAACGTTATTTTTGGTAAAGTTACTACCTGCATTTCCAATTTGTAATTCGTCTGTTGGCTACTAACCTGAAGGTTTTATTATTATTACATGTAGTCATCATTATTGTAATGTTGCTGAGTTTATAAATAACGTTTTATAATTATAACATGTTCGTTTAATGCTAGTTTCTAAATAATGTAATTAAAATAAACCAGTTAACTCGTTAGCGTTTTTCTCGGGCCATTTAAAAAGTTGCCGCATTGAGAATCAAATTTAGGAGTAGCACGTATTAAGTTACAACACTAGTAAATGCGTCGTTCTACATTTCTCACGTGGACTCGATCATGATATCAGTAAATCTGAACAGAGAGAGATGTGGTTGATAACGACCTCCATCTGCTCAGATACCGAGGTGTCCGAATATTAGGAGCGTAAGCAATTTGTCAAGTTCGATGCACGTTCCCCTAACGGTATCCGCTCCGACCGTCCGCTTCGATTTAACTTCTGTATCATAGGATTAATATGCACCTAAATTAAAAGTCCGATGATAAATGTTACACGTATTACCACAAGCTTAATACATTAAAGAAAAAATTACCCGACCGCTCGCTGTCAAGGTATTCGTGCGTGTAAACAAATCTATTAAAATAATAAAGTTGTCAAGTTATTGATACATAATTTAATATGTTTCACACGTATTTGCCTAATTTTTAACTGGAGTATATTATATTTTCTTAGCAGGAGATGATGAACGGCGACGCAGCAATCGAGTTGTAATAATTTTACGTATTTACATAGCGACATAAAAAACAACACGGACAATGTGTTAACAAGAGCCTGTGGTGAATATTATACCTACACATTTTTGTCAAAATTGTCATTTTATGTGGTAACTTTGTGCTGGTATGCTAATTTATGCTCATTTCTATTCAGTTGGCAAGATATCAACAACGCACATTGTTTTCCGCATTGTGGCTTTGTGTTACATATTAGGTTTCATTACTCTGCGAGAGTAGGCAAATGTTACTTATACATGATAACAATTGACTAACCACTGCTTTTTTGTTTCTATATTTATACGAAGTGTTTGAGTAAGGACTATTATTTATCCATTCGCAACTAGACAGACAAGACAAATGAAAAAATGCTACTTACTACACGCTACAAAATCATGATCCGTCGATATTATCATAAACCTTCGCACACTTGCCCCGCGAGCGGCTATCGTTAATGTCGTGTACGCTTGCACAATGTCACATTCATCTTAATTAGTATCGAAAAAGTAATCCCTGGTTTATTAAAGGGTTGCATTTTTTATTTATTCGCCAATTTGCCTCGTGTTGTTCATTATTTCATTCGAGACCGAAACGGCGAAACTCATCTTCGGACGATAACATTTGACAATTTATGAAGCAATCAGTGTTTCTTTGCCGATGTTTATTCGGAGAGAAATATTTATTTTATCTTCGAGATGGCGCTGGAAATTGTTTCGGAGGTTACTTAATATTCATTGATCCCATCTCACGATTTGTTTACGTCGGTATGCGTAGGCGCCGAGTCCGAAGTGGTCAAATTAAAGGCACGTTTGGTTGAGGTCGCGCTGCGCATGACCGGTTCTGCGCTCCCCTGGGCTTCAGGAGGTGTGAATTTGAAAGCTACTCTTCCACCCTTCGTAGCACCAACTTTCGTGCCTCTGTCTGATTCTTATTTGTTCTCTTTACTAAGTAACGAGGCTATGCAAAATAAAAATGAAACACTTAGTTTTTAACTGTAATCCATATTTTTATATAACATAATCATATTTCAATTAATTTTAAATGAAATATTACGAAACGTGAATTTAATATAAGCGATTAAATGTGAGAAAACGGGATGTATACCACGTACCTCTGTTTTATGAATTATCCGATATGTAAGAGAGATATCGGAAATATCGTAATGACACCTGCCTATCTAATACTAATACTATCAAGCCCGTTTTCTCGCATTTAATTGATAGTTACAACGTAAGTTTAAAACAATGTAACTAACATAAACAAGCGTCGTTAAATGAAAATATACGTAGGAACATGAACAGTGCTGGCGCAAATTATGAATTTGATACTCCACATCCAACATAAAATCTTAGAGAAGTAATTACTCTTAAAAAAATTATAAATGTAGATACCAAAATAATTGTTTTCAACTACGAAGAACTTTTATTATGTTTTAAATTATTTAAAACATATGTGATTATAAAGTACGAGGAAGCAAAGCAAAGTTATAACTATGGCAATTATAAAACAATTTTCCTTTCAGACTTTAATTGAAATTGCTTGGCTTTTGCAATTACCACGAATTGCCTTTCCTTAGAAATAATTTATTGTTCGCTATCAGAGGAAGCTTGACATTTACTCTTCGTGACGATGTTGACCCGCGGCTTGAGATGTTTACAAGCTATTTCACAATTTCATTTTAGCAGATAGAACAAAAGGCGATCCATTACAACAAATATACTGTATCTTTCGAATTGCCACAGGTAAACCTATTTTAGCGACACCGATTTCGGGTAATTATTGCGTTTTTGTTGCGAATAAGGTCGCCGCACCTCGTCGAGGAAGCGTTATGTTGGGAGTAGGGAAATTGGTAACACTTCTTCTTTTTAGAGTTCCGTACCTCAAAAGGAAAAAACGGAACCCTTATAGGATCAACTTTGTTGTCCGTCTGTTTGTCAAGACCCTTTATCTCTTGAACGAGTAGAGGTATTGAGTTGAATTAAAACCATATACTCAGGTCTACGATCCCTTGAACCTGTAAAAAAATCAAACTTCTTAGTTAACGCAAAAAAAGATACGGCCGCTTATGCTGCAATAAAACGTATATTTCGACACTCTCAAGGGAAACTAAATTCTAATTCTTCCCGTTGACCTAGAACTATGAAATTTGACAAATAATATCGTATACCACAGGTACAGGAAAAACTCTGAAAACTATACAAAATATGATTAAAACAATAAAAATTTTGTCTATACTTAAAATACGTAATCAACTCAATTAATAAATCATCGAGGTTTGCCTTTATCTCGGGAACGCGTGGAGGTATCAAGGTGTTCAAATTAATACCATAAGACTTGAGTACCTAAGTCTACAGTCTTTTGAAGCTGTGAAAAAATAAAACTTCTAAGTTAACGCAAAAAAAGATATACGGATACGTTTATGCCGCAAAATATACAAATTTATAAGGAGCCCATGGTGGGCGAGTCCAACTCGCACTTGTCAGTGTTTTTTTTAAATATTGGTAACACTTGAGTAAAACAAGATAGTTTTTTTGTACAACAGTTCTTGGAGCTGATTTATGTCTCATGTGTTTTATTGTAGCTTTTTGATAAAGTGTAAGGTAACCGACACCATCCATTGTTGTCGCGCTTTCTATGAAGGCGGGCAGCTCCATGAAATTAATAATTTCGATGATCTCAAATCATTGATCAAATCATATCTTTGAAATTAAATATAATCTTGTATTATCTTCTCAATACGTAAGCCAGTAAGTCGATAATCCGAGGATCCCTATTCGCTTATTATTCTAATTGTGTGGCACAGAGGATATTCCTTGGTGATCATGACCAAGAATCCACTGGAACGAAATTAAAATTAAGTTTCTGTAATAACTAACAGTGACAGCTCAGGTGCAACAAAGTGTGTTGTTAAAATATATGCCCCAGACCTTCACCCAAAGAATTCAAATTAATTTAAATTACTCCGCACAAGTAAATGCACAAAAGTATTGCTCGAAGGAGGGAACTAATTAAAAGTTTGCTTCTGTACTAATAATTCGTTTGACTGTCAAAGTTTTGCGTCGTTAATTTTAATTAAAGAAACGCGGAACTGAGTTTGTAATAATATTAAAGCATTGAAATCGGTGATCCGCTAAACTTCGACATTGTGTTCGTGGATGACCGTCCATTCGTTTTAATTAACCCTTCCGTGGGTCTCATCTGCCTTGCTGTTGGGAAGTTCTTACTTTTTTGCAAAGTGCCCGACCGCATGATAAATCAATTATGAGTTAGAGTTATGGTGGCACTTGCTCGAAACTACGACATCGGTGACCCACTTTACGTAAAAATTATGGACATCCACCTCTTGATGGTCGTAGCCTATAAAACGCCTAGCAACTTTGTTATGGAAGTTTAAACAACTTTAAAATTTGCATCATAAAATTTTTATTTATTAGTAAGCCTTTTTATATACCTACAATATACTCAAGAGATCAGATGCTTGCAGATTCTGCGTACAGGATCGTGAAACAACAATGCATCTCCTGTGCTTTTGTGATGTGTGTGTGATCCTCTCTTTCACAAAATAAACCGACATTTAGAGAGACACGTTCTCGATCCAGATGAAATCGAAACAATCCAAGCTTATTATTAGACAGTGGTGCCGATTCCGTTGGCACAAACTAGACTAAACTTAACTAAAATTAGGTTTAGTGCTGTCAGATTGCGATTCCTATTCTGTAACGGACTAAAATGACAGAAATAAACTAAATTTTAATCTGACAGGATTAAAGTTGATTTAGTTACTCAATTTAGCTATTCGCTATTCTGTTGTCTAAGTTTTATGTCAAAATATCTCTAAATTTAGAAATGTCAAGCTAAATTTAGACTACGTGTAAATTGATGTCGATTAAAATTAGTTTTTGAGAACACATGAATATTTCATCACCAACTTTGACGCCGCCGTGGTGGAGTGGTCAGTAACGCTGCCTACACATCGGGCAGTCCGGGTTCGAGTCCTTGTAGAGGCAAATGTTAGTGTGATGAACACGAGCATTTCTTCATGAGTCATGATTGTTTTTATATTTATTTAAGTTTATTTATAAAAATATCTAGATTATTAAGTAAGTATATTTGTCCGTTATCTAGTAGGTATCCATAACACAAATTCTTAAAGATACTTAATTTGGGCTAGATAATTGATGTGAGCGTAGAAATATATTATTATTAACTAAGTGATCTGTGTTCATCACGCATAATCAAAGAATCAGCTTTAGTGGGATTAATTAGATTTAGAAAATAAGTAGTAGGGTAGCCGTCTGAAAGATGGAGAATTTTGTATCAGCAGGTTTGATAAGTTCCGCAGAGAGGTATATGTAGGTCTTAGATTAAATAATCCAAGATGTAGGTAGACGGGCTTTTATAAGTAGAAAAGCTATCCACTTTTTTTTTGTTTTCCCTATCACGGGATGGAAAGGGGATATAGCCCATACAGCCATATCTTCAAGCGAGAAAGTAACAATTTATAACACGATGCAAAGCATTACTGAGGGCCTCAACAATATGCATTTCGACACTCGCTCTCGCTATCGCTAAATCAAAAAATGAATGGGATTGACATGAGTGATCGAAAAGTCACTTCGATTGCCTATGTCAATCCCATCCATTTTTTTATTTAGCAAGAGCGAATGTGGAAATGCATGTTGTCTAGGCCCTCTGGACCGTCCGGAAGCCTCCTCGTGGCGGACCCTGGTAACGTGATGGAGAAACTTTCTCGGCGGGTGTGTAGCTTTTGATGTCAAGTGTGTCCCCTTGATATTCAAATCACGTGCACAAAAATCTATATTTTAGTGTCAGTATTTTCCGCTAAACACTTCCAAAATTTTAATTCAAATATATTAGATAAAAATTAAAATAATAGTTTTTATGCTTTCGTTAAACTCACATACGTTGGTTAATACCTTTAACAACTTTCAAATTAATTTTAAAAAGTTTATTATTATAAATTTTCTTAAAAATACCCCTTTCATTCATTCTCCATTCGTTCTTTATTTTTATCAATCTACTAAACGGGTAACACTGTTCAATTCAACTAAGACGCGCTAGTCCTGTCAAAAAAGAAAGATTAAATTAGGTTAGACGTGACAACAGAATAGCAAATGATTAAAACTAAATTAAAATTAGAAATTTTTAGGTTAGTTTAGTTTAGAGAGTGGGCACAACAGAATTGGCACCAGTGTCCAGCTAAAGGAGTACATATATGGTCTCGATAGGGTTTACTTCTAGGCTAGTCACGGTAGAAGATCTATTGTGACTGTCATATACTTAAACTCATATACCTACTTAAACTTTTTTTAATCAAGTTCCCATCTTTGCTTGAAGTAAAGCAGTAGTGTATACTCTTACAGAAAAGCGGAGAATCAGTTACTGTTACCTATCTTAAGGAAGTATGGATAACAGCAGCAACTGAATACGTCAAAGATAGGTTAACACTACACTTTCCTATTGTTTACGTTGTGAAAGGGAAACCCGTCATTGTTTATAGCGTCATGTGTTGCTGGATAAAAACAATGCGAACTGAGACATCTGTCTTCGCTCCCTACAAATTATCTCGTAGTGTCGAACGTTTGTATTCTATAGAGTCATCGCGCTAATTTGTACACAGCTAATTCTGCGCATGCCTCCCCTCTGTCCGCGTATTAATCTCGGTCAGTTTCTTCGCGTCTTTGATTAAAGCCTGCTGTGATGTATTTCTTGCGCACGAACCTAATGGAATCGCATACGTCAAGTGTCCACCTTATTGGCTAGCGGATTGGCTTAATGGTGCCGATGGCTGGATCACAGTAAATTTCGTCACCCTCCTGTCTATATTTTTTCATCGACACGTATATGGCTTTACGGTCGTTCAACTTTATTTATTTCCTCTCCTCTCGATACAAAGGCTCGAAACACTTTTAAAGTGTCAACACTGAAGGAGCGTCGTTCTTTAATCTACAATAAAATTAAATGGCTAATATTAATCCATTTATCAAAGCCGTTGTGTGCTTTACCTCTATAATATAAGGCTATTTGCATGCAAATATAAGATAGTGTTATATATGTAGTACCTAGCTATAGTTAGATATAAGTGCGGCTGCGTCCGCGCTAAGCAAAATATGAATAAACCTCAGTGCGTTGACAGCCGTCTAGTGTTTCACTCATTCCTTGCGCTCGCATACTTAACATTGGCGACGAGTACCCACATATAAAAAGATAAAAATGTCTTATTCTACATTTGGGATTTTATCAAATTTTGACCACAATGTACATACATGGAGAATGTACAAGTGTAGGTTAACGCAATGGTTCATCGCAAATGACGTAAGTGAAGAGAAAGATCCAGCGGGAGTGAGGCGACGAGCGATACTCCTCAGCGCACTCAGCGAGGGCACATATAAACTCGCAGCGGATCTTGCGCTGCCTAAGGAACTACAGGACGTGCCCTACGAAGATATCCTGGAACTACTGGATACTCATTTTACACCGAAACAGGTTGGGTTCAGCGAGCGACATCGATTTTATGCCGCTACTCAACTACTGACAGAGACTCCTTCTGAGTGGGCTGCCAGGCTGCGTGGCCTGACGTCGCAGTGCCATTTTACGAATATCGAAGAAATGTTACGAGACCGGTTCATAATGGGTATGCTGCCAGGAGTAGAAAAAGAGAAGATGTACGTGCAGGAGTTGGCGGGGCTCACGCTGACCAAGGCCGTTGAGCTGGCCGAAGGCCTGCGCAGCGCGAGGGCCGCCGCTGTCAGTGCGGGGGGAACCTCTGCGCCGACCGAGCAGTTGTTCCAAATCAACCAGTCGCAGAGTGCCGCGCGTAGACGTAGTGATAAAGTGAAGTGTGCGGTCTGTGGTTATAACAACCATCTAACGGAGTCGTGTCGTTTTGCTAATTATACATGTAGGAAGTGTAAAACGAAAGGCCATTTAGCTCGTGTGTGTAAAAAGGTGAATTACGTTGCATCCGCGGTTGAGGCCAATGAGGGCGACGACGACGACGGTGAGTTATTTAATATACGTTCAGTTCGTGGGGAGCCACTAGTTGAATCGGTGTGTATTAATGGAAAAAAAATACAGTTTGAAATTGACAGCGGGTCAGCGGTCACAGTCATATCAGAAATGTCCTACAAGTTGCACTTTGATGATTTACCGTTAGCGAAAAGTAAGAAAAAATTAATAAGTTACACAGGTGAAGTGCTAGACAGTGTAGGGTGTGTACGGTTGCCCGTGGAGTGGGGCGGTCGTACGCGGTTACTCGATATTTTTGTAGTCCACGGAGAAGGGCCACCGTTGTTAGGACGGGATTTCCTTGCACAATTTGAGCTGCAATTGAGTCCAGTTCATTACTTTGATCAAAATAGTAATGACTTAGTTACAATATTTCAACAAAGATATCCGGATTTGTTTTCTGGTAAATTAGGAAAGTTTAACAAATACGAAATAAATTTAACCTTAAAAGAAGGATCGAAACCGGTATTCTATAAAGCGCGCCCGGTTGCGTTTGGCTTAAGAGATAAGGTTGAAAAAGAAATAATTCGTTTAGTAGATTTAGGGGTACTTCGGCCAGTAGAACATTCCGAATATGCATCTCCGATAGTCCCGATTTTAAAACGAGATGGTTCGGTCCGTATTTGTGTAGACTATTCTGTCTGTGTGAACAAGCAATTAGTTATTGACCAGTATCCATTACCCACAATAAATGAGCTTTTTTCAAAGCTGTATGGGGGTAAACAATTTTCAAAATTAGACTTGTCAATGGCGTATAACCAGTTTTGTCTAAATAATGAGTCGCAAAGGGTAACTTGCATCAACACACACCGCGGGCTGTTTGCGTATACGCGGCTAGTGTTCGGTCTCGCGTGCGCGCCGTCTATGTTCCAGCGCGCGATGGAGAATTTGCTCGCTGGAGTAGACGGCGTGCTCGTTCTGCTGGACGATGTGCTGGTGTCTGGTTCTGATCGTACTGAGCATATGAACCGGCTACAACAGGTTTTACAAAGACTGCAGGATGCAGGCCTAACATTACAAAAAGAAAAATGCAACTTTTTTTGTGATGAGATAAGCTACCTAGGTTATATAATTAATAAAGAGGGCTTGAAAAAATCGCCCGATAAAGTAAAAGCAATTCAGAATGCTTCAGTACCTACTACTGTGAATCAATTGCAATCCTTTTTGGGCTTAGTGAATTACTATAGATGTTTTATACCCGGAGCGTCTTGCATATTAAAACCACTGTATGAACTTTTAAAAAAGGGCAGTAAATGGGTATGGTCTCAAAACGAACAGGAGGCATTCAATAACATTAAAAAGATGTTAGCCTCTGAGCAAGTATTAGCGCATTACAATCCGAATGCGAAAATTATATTAACAGTAGACGCTTCGCCAAACGGGTTAGGTGCCATTCTGTCACAAGTTAGTGAAGACGGCAGGGAACAACCAATTTCTTTTGCGTCGCGTACACTCAACAATGCAGAACGTCGATATTCGCAAATACAAAAGGAGGCCACGGCTATAGTATACGGGGTTCGAAAGTTTCACCAGTATTTGTATGGGAGGGCGATACCATTTATTTTACGCACAGATCATAAGCCGTTATTATCAATATTCGGACCGAATAAAGGAATACCGGAGGTCTCTGCAAATCGTTTGCAACGGTATGCATTATTCTTGAGTGGTTACAATTTCACAATTGAATACATAAAAAGTGCTGATAACAGCGCAGATTACTTGTCGCGCGCTAGCCTGCCAGTCACGCATGACCAGTCGAGAGAGGAGGTCGACAGCTGCGACCGCGCCGCTTACGTATGCTTTGTCGTCGAAGGTGCCCTCCCGGTAACGATGCATGACTTATGTAATGCAACAAAAGATGATCAAGTCTTAAAACAAGTTATTAAGTATGTACTGAAGGGATGGCCTAGAACTGTCCCAGAGAATTTAAGGCCATATCAGCATTGTAAGGTTGAATTATCGTTTGAAAATGGATGTCTAATGCGTGGTTATAAAGTTGTCATTCCAGAATCGTTGCGTACACGGATTTTAGCAGAACTTCATTCATCGCATCTGGGTATAGTTAAAACAAAAGCAGAGGCACGTGCGCGATTTTGGTTTCCGCGGATAGACGATGCGATAGAACGATTGATAGGTCAGTGTAGTGTATGTGTTCAAATGCGACCGTCGCCACCCCGAGCGCCTATAGCTACGTGGCGGTACCCTCCACAACCATTTCATCGCGTACATCTTGACTTTTTAGGTCCTATTAACGGACGCACGTACCTAATTATTGTGGATGCGTATACGAAGTGGGTCGAAGTATACGATATGAACTCCAGTACTACACTTGCTGTTATAGACAAAATGTATGATTTTATGTCAAGGTTTGGCTTACCGCATACCTTAGTAACAGACAACGGTACATCATTTTGTTCACAAGAATTTAAAAAATTCTGTAACTTAAATGGAATTTCTCATGTGACGTCACCACCATATCACCCTGCAAGTAATGGTCAGGCAGAATCTTACGTTAAAATAATAAAACGGGGTATCAAAACAAGTTTACAAAGCAGTAAAAACTTAAGGGATTCTAAATTAAAATTATTAAAGTACATTTTCGACTATCGAAATTCGATTCATTCGTTAACGGGGACATCGCCGGCTCAACTAGTGTTTGGGCGTAAGCTTAGGTCACGATTTGACTTACTGCAACCATGTTCACCGTCGCCGTCATCCAACCCCTCCGCCGATGCACTCGCTGAACGTGTTTCTGATAAACAGTGTTTGCAAACTGAAGAGCACGGAGGCACGAATAGATTGTTTGAAGTCGGGCAGTATGTATGGTATAAGCGAAATTTTAATAATAACAAATTTACATGGGTGAAGGGTGTAATAGAAAAGAAAATTGGAAAAATGTTATTCCTAGTAAAAGATTGTTCTACATCAGAACAAATAAAAAAACATACAAACCAGTTGTTACATTGTGTAAATGATGCAAAACCAGGGGACAGCGCAGTACAAAATTACAACGATTGGCCTAGTTCACCATCAGAGGCCGCACTGTTACCGTCGAGGCGCAGTCTAAGGTTAAGCGAAAATTCCACCTCTGGAGAAGAAGGAAATAAGCAAGATGGGCAGATCTGCAGCACACCATCGCCTTGCGGGGTCACAATAACAAGAGGAGTGCGAAGACCAATCGAATCAGATGATGACGGTGATTTCTTTGACTTTGAAGATCAGGCTGATACGCTTGTCCCCCAGTAATAAATATATTAATTGTAGCACAGATTGTTGTCTCTAGAATTAAGTTAACTCCGAATTAGAGGGGGAGAAATGTTATATATGTAGTACCTAGCTATAGTTAGATATAAGTGCGGCTGCGTCCGCGCTAAGCAAAATATGAATAAACCTCAGTGCGTTGACAGCCGTCTAGTGTTTCACTCATTCCTTGCGCTCGCATACTTAACAGATAGCCATGGTAATTTTGTATGCGGCTTTTTAAATTCACAGTTTATAATGAGGACGCGTTATCTCGGCCGGTGGACACGTAGTTTGGTTTATAGTAAGTATTATCGACTAGTACATTATGTAGGCCGTATAAAATCGTTATCGTTAATTTAATTATAACGTTTATTTTTTTACATCCTACGTACGACACGTTGCGGATAGATGAAAATAAACCAAACGTGGCTGATATGAGAATGCTTACGGTGGATGTGTGGAGTAATAAGAATGGTCAAAGCGATGAATGAGTGCATTAGACGAAGTATGAAAGTAGCACCAGTGTAGGCATAATGAGAAGAGATGATGAGCATATTATTACGAAAGTTATGAATGTGGATGGATATGGAGGCAGAAGAAGAATGAAGAAGAATTCATACTCTGTGAAAGATTATATGGCAAAGAAGGGTTAATGTTGAGATGACGGATCGAAGAGGTGGAAGAAGAAAACATATCACGCCAAAATAAATGGGATAAATGTATGTTAAAGACACATTACAATAACGATAATGTTATGCCTTTACCGGCTAGTGGTTCATCCTCCAGTTTTAAGTCCAGAGGTGCCGGCCTCGATCTATATTGGGATATAACTTCGCAACCTGTTTAGTTAGTCATAGTGCTTGTTTTAATTCGGCCTGACCAGCATAATTATGACAAAAGCATTTTTGTGCTCCGACAGTTACTGATAAGGTAGGAAGTCCCTCAGTAGTTGAAAGTTCCGGGTGGAACTCGCTTCTTCCATAAGGTGATTTGCAGGCCAAAAGATTCCCCTTCAAGTAAAAATAAAACTTAGATACATTAATAAAAAGTGCATAATATTTTGCAAAAAGCTTTTATTTTCAGAATTTATTAGTCCTACCTATCTTGATTATTTACTTTTGCAGATTACTCTAAACTTTAAATAGAAAACAATTTAATTCAAAGTAGCTCGTTTTTTTCTGGTTTGGAAAACACATTACCAAGCTCTTTGTAAGTTTAAGTCTAAAAAGGATAATTAAATGTAACATTGACCTGCGTAATGTACCCAATGTAATATAAATTGAAATACAACAAAATATGTACTTCTATTTGATTCAACTAACAAATATTGTAGTATTAAAGTAGTGTGAATTATTTTCACAAGCAAAAATGGGAGGAGTTAACTAGAGATTTAAGGTATCTTCAATTCTTGATTCTGTGAGATCAGCGTGTAATTTTATAATATTACGACGAAGAGTAAAGTACCACCTATATCGAAACTGGTGTTATCCTAAAACATAAACAAAGAGAATGCAGAGTTATCACGTCAATCTTCCGCCAGCTGATATTAGCTGATACCGCGTCGTAAAATGTAGGTGACATGCATTTGCTACGCACAAGTTCGTCTACCTTGAAAAGTGTTTAGATATTTTAACTACATAAGATAAAGATAGCTATCAGACCGTGATTAATAGTCGCATATCGTTTTGTTAACTAGCTAACGGTTTAGGAGCCTTCCTTTTACCCGATACATCAATGAGATGTCAGTTTTTGTTTAATAGACAGCGTTCATCCTAGATACGTAAAACCGCTCTTATTATTAAAACCATAAGCCATAAGTTGGAGCAGCGCACTAGCGGAACGGGCGAGACAAAAAGACATGGCACGGGATGTTGTACTGACTGTCAGTACAGAACGTGTGTCATAGTTCACTATTTTAACAACAATTTATCTTGTCTCTATAACGTCTGTTAATTTTTTGTCGGCTACAAATAATATAATCTGCTATTAGTTACGTCAAACAAATTCTGATCTGTGTTTGTTATCTTCTTTCATATTTATTATTTTCAATATCACCATTGTTATTATTAGTGTTTATAGGTCCTCCCCTTCCGGCTTCCTGAGGCTCTTTCGCGGACGAGACTCGAGGTCTGCCTAACAGGCTCCAAGACAAGAAGAAAATTATGTTTAGTTACATTTACCGATGTTCCCGGTCACGAACTAATCCTTCTCATCCCTTGTGTGAGGTAAAAGCCGATTGAGGAAGTTTCTGAACCCCGTGCAGACTGTTGCACCAGAAGAGTCGCACGCGGTAGCGAGTAAACTATCGACAACGGCATTCCACATGAGGACTGGTGTCAAGCAGGCAGCCAGCTATAAAACTATATCAAGCAAGTAGTGTGGCCTAAATTACACCAACCTCAAATAAATTGGAACCAGAAGACGTTTAGCAATATAAAGAGGCTGTCATAATGCAGAATATTGGTTTACAACATTTGCGATAACTAACGGAACGAGAGCTAACGGATCAGTCTGTTTTGTATATATATATGGGATATGGGAGCTTTATCATCATAACAGTCTTCATAATTCGACCCACTGCTGGGACACAAGGCCTCTCCATGTCATCGAAGGAGGTTTAGGCTGTAGTTCACCACGCTTGCCCAATGCGGATTGGTGGATGGCGTATAAGGTGGTCAATACCCCTTTGCTGATCCATTAGTCGCCTTCTATGACACCCATTGGAGGATATGGAGTGATGCTATTCTACTATGCCGGCATCACATGGCTAATATGGGAATGGGAGCTATATACTTCCCTTGAACTAAATTTGCTCTACCACCACTTAAGATTAAAGTGATATTATGTCAAGATAATTGTTCAATAAGTGGACTTCTGATCAACTTGTGAAATATAGCAATGCCATTTCAAGATTGTCTTTTTATATACCTCATCCTATTTCATAAATAATTTACATTAGTTTTTACTGTAACTGTTTTATCGATAGTAATGAACACAACTCAATTAGGAAAATAAAAAGTGTAGCCGTCAAAAAACTATCATCTGCGCTAACATCTTCCAATTTATCATGCCATTAACTGCACAGTTTTATAAAGGAACGAATTAAATTAACTCCTGTTGGTTAACTGTTCAATTTAGTTTTTCGAATAATTCGTGGAGCGAAACTGAATATGAGTACTGATTGTCTATACCTTCTTGTTGAATTTCCACAAAAAATATATGATTAATGAATGTAAAAATGATTTTGATATCATACTGCTGTAAGTTTAATTTAACGTTATTCTTATTTTTTACTGTTAGCTAATCACCGCTCAATCTATTTAGTAAGCAAGGTGTTGAGAACATACGATTTATCCAACATAGTTTTTACATATCGTGGCGCATCGAGCCGGGCACTTAGCAATACAATACTTATAATCTATCCAGTTGCACATTAACGTATGCAGTTCTGTAACAACGTTAAGTTGGTATAGCTATGGTTCGGTGAAAGCTGCCGCGGTTTGCAGTAAATTTTATACGGCTTGGTCAAATTCGTTCCGTTTTGGTGCAAGCTGATCCGTTTCATCTTAATATTTTAGTCAGGTGTTATATATGAGTGCTTTTAGGTTACAGTGATATTTACAGTCTTCAATATTAACTAACATTATTCTTAAAATATATTTTTATCTCTGGTAATTGCTATTATGACCTAAGCCACAGCGTACAATTTCTAAACTTGTTAACTGTAACCTCATACAAATCTTCATCAAAGTGCTAACCACGCAACTCATAGACGGGTGTCGAGCTAAAACGAGTCGTGCTTAAGAAGTCAGGGTAGCCATTACGTACCCTTACGCCGGGTGAATTATTTACCACAATGACATCGGCTGGCATATAATTTGCCATGCGCGCGGCACGGCCATTATGCTCTTTGGCGATTCATCCTATATAATGAGAGTCGCTACCGTCGATTCTTTACGTTGGCTCCGACAAGGGTCGCATTGGTGAGATTGCTAAGCAGACCATAGTTTCTCTTATGCCTTTTTAAAGTACTCAATACTTTAATGAGTGCTTAATTATACCTTCGCTTATGCAGAAATATGCAAAACGTGATGACTTGGCTACATTTTATATTGTATAATGCCGTATTTATTTAACTATAATAATGCAGAAAATTCTTAGTTGGTTTAGAGCTTTTGCTTTGTATGCAATGTGTTAGTATTTAGCTTTGTATTATATTATTGCTATGCGGTGTAATTTGTGAGGTTTTATCAATTTTACTTAAATACGATATGATGGTTTAACATTAACATTCCCAAATGTATAACGAATATATTAAACTTACCTTATCACACATTATTTATCATTTTTTAAATGTGTATAATTTGTAAATGGAATGTTTAATGTATAAGGGTGATAAAATGTGCTCTTTAGAATGTTATAGGTTAATAAGGATATTATTTTAATAGTTAAACATTTTTTATATATGTATGTATGCACCTACCTATCAAATTAACAACTTTATAGATGGAAAACGAAATCACTGGAACGGTATTTGTTTATTATTATTCTTGTAGGTATCGTAATCTTAATATGTATAAATTACGTGTCACTTTGATTGTCCGCGATGGACTCCTAAAATACTTAACCGATTTCAATCAAATTTGTACACCGTGTGCAGTTTGATCCATTTCATTTCATTTTCATTTTTTACTGCAAATTCAATGCTATCGGACAGTAGTATGGAATTACCATAGGAACGCGTGCCCTGGACAGCTAGTATATATTTAAGTTTTAAATATCTATACGTTTGTTACTTGATCACGCAAATATAGCTATATAATTTTTAATAAAAGTTAACACAAAACTTTGTTACACACAACTTTCTTTTAAACTCTACACTTGACTATTCCAATTTTGTAGAAAATGCCAGATTACTTCACATTTATTGTAAAGGCTACGTATTAAGGTAGGAAATAAAAGCGATATGGTTACGTACCCTTTGTGTGCTGCGACCATTGGACAGACAAAGTACAAAATGTAGAAGTCTTAAAAACATGACTAGAGAAGGACCCGTATATCAGGATACCAGATGTCGACATATAATGACGGAGAAAGTTGTGCGAAGGAGGAACGTCGACAGTAGAAAAATGATATGGTTGCGCAAACATAAATAAATGTAGGTACCAGTATTTTCAAAACCACAATGTCTTTTTATCATTCGCCATGAACAAAGTGACGTCCAGGAATTAACTAGAAACGTACGCAAAGGCAAAGATGCTTAATAACAGTGTATATATGGCTTTGTTGATAATATAAAAAGAAAAAAAAAATTACTATTTCCCTCATAACCCTTCCTGTCTGGAACTATCACCCTATCACAGTAAAAGAAATGACATATTTGCTGTATTTGTAAAGTCTTAAAAAAAATATTTCAATATGACATGGTTCTGTTTAGGATTTTATTTCCACGATCGTTCGTCATATTATTATGGTTTTTTTCTTATTTGTTCCTAAATTCTTAATGGTCTACAGTAACGATTATTCTAATTTATTATATTCAATTGCGAGTCGGAGCTAGTTTAGTATTGGGCATAATTTCGTTTTTGTGACCAAGTACCTACTTGTAAATTTATAAATAACAAATAGAATGTACCTATTTAGTAATGAGGAGTGGTTTGTGTCTTAACACATATTATGGTCTTTTTTTCGAGTAGTACTCGACTATTTTTCAACAGATTAGAGAGTCCTCAGCTATCGATAAATAAAGAGACCTCTTCACGTTGAATAGTTCATAATTTTTATCATTTTAAAACTAAATATAGTTTTCACTTGAGACGACAAGATAGTGTTTGCGCACTTAAAGCGTAGTTAAGTTTTTGTGGTGAAGTAACGATTATATTAAGCTCTTTATCAATGCCACAAAAGAAAAGTTTTGGTAGAAACTCGTATGGATCAATATCAACAAAATTTGTATTGATTTTTTTGTATTCTCCTCCGCTTTTTATCCTAAGGGCCGTGCAAATTAGTTCTGTAGGGCCTGGTTTGGTTGGTGATGAATTGTTTTAAGTAGAACTGGCTAACTACCATAATCTTGATTAAGTCTGTTGCCATAATAAAAGTATTAATTACATTATTGTCTTCCACTGTTTAATCGTAAGATAGCCAGTCTCTCGTTTGTTAAGACTCACAGTGAAACTCGCTTTCAGCTTTCCTAATTAGTAAAAAAACACGTCAATAAAAATATTTACTTATATTGCCTTGTTAAAAGATTAAAAGCTATTTACACCTTTATGTTATAGAACCTGCAGATACGATAAAGTTTAAAATTAAATTTCGATTGCTATTGATTTGCTACCACATTAAATGTTAACAATATTTGTTGATAAATGGTGGGATAAGCGTTATATTTTACGCGTGCGATGCTACAAATTGATATAGCGGCAGTACACCGTAGTATTTTATTGTTCATCTCGGCCCTGTGTGCGTGCATTAAACCCTATATCTAACGCGTCTATACGGACCGAGTATCACGGCGCGCACCGATCGTAAATGTCATCTGAAAATTTATATTCATTACGATTAGATAGCACTCCACAATGGCCAGTCTATTGTTGGCCGTCTGTAGCACCTGATCGATGTATGATATTGCATTTTTATAGTTGACACACGACTCTCTTCCCAGTACCGGATTTACGAGCCAATGCATGACACTCGCGACAGAAACAGTAGGATATGTGTGTTCTATCTGTGCCACACATTAACTTTTTATGACAAGTTAATTTATACGCCGCCCACTTGGAGCTTCCACAAAAGTATAGCATTACACGACTGTCCAATTTGAAATATGTTGCCGAATATTCATAAACCAAATTTTTCATTATATTACTTTATTGTAAAACAATAAAAATTTAGAATGAGGTAATTTATAAACAATATTTATTAACTTACCTATATGGACTACTGAGTAGAATCGCCGATACGTTTAAGGACGTTCCAAAGTTAGAAGTTTAATTCAATTCCGAGAGATGTTTCTCAAAATCTATCAAATGTAATTGTTACTCGAGAAGGCCAATGTTGTTTCCTAGTTTTAATGTTTACGATGTTACTGAAAGACCGATATAAATGCTGAGTGAACATTGATCAAGACAGCGAATGCACGGCCGCGTACGCACCGCAATTTGCGAGCCGACTCAATATCGTCGATTTACGAGGATCCATTTTCAATTTTACGAGCTGACTGACGCGCCCACTTACAGTGGAACTCTGATTCTTCGGAACACCTCTTCTGCTGGTGAGTACCCCGGGCTAATGACAGAGGTAGAACAGGTCATAATAAACCGGCGGTGTACGATTATACATTATTTCCTATTCGCTTTCACACCACCACTAAACTGCTCTGATGTCCGTTTAAGTTTATACAACTAGGAACGGCTCCGAACGCCTCTGGCTTTTGCACCTAACTAGCTGACGCATTTGCGAGTATGTGGCGGGCTGTATTTAATGTGGACTCTTCCATTGTAACTTTATGATAAACAAACTAAATTAAAAGCAATAGAAGTGCTATATATCTCACGTTGTTCGCACTAGTAGCAGTTAATACTTTAAACACTGAACCACACATGGCGAGCTCAAGCGTACACCACTTTGTCTAACGCAGTGCTTTTGCGGAAAGCTAGCTGCGCTGCGGTTTGCGATGAATAATCTTATACAAAACCGCCTCACAATGGCCAATGCGAGTGTTTAAATGCCCTATTAAATCTTACGGACTGCGTAGGTTTCTGTGGGATTCAATTACGCTTTGTGCGCGATGAAAGACGCCGTAGTTGAACGTGTAAACTGAGCCGCGAGCCCGAACACATCCCGACACCTCGCACTCAATGAGCCTGTCACAAAAGGTGCAAACGAAATAAGGACGGCGGCCAGACGCCGGGAGCAGATTGAATAAATACTAAATTAAATAAGAGCAAATAAAAGCTCTCATTAATGAGTAAATGCGTCTTGGATAATTCAGGTTGTGACGTGAGGTAAACGACAATAGGCTCCACTTGCACGTTTCGCGGTTCCAGAGAATTGTGTTGATATCGGACTCCGGGTTTATTTGATTGCATTAGAAATGAGTTTATTCTCGCGTGTATTGTGTTACAAATCGCACGTCGATGTCTGTATCGGGGGCTTCGTTTAAGCTAAAACTATTGTCTGTACGGCGTGCCATTGTTGCTACTATCGCCCGCATTAATAATTTGCACATAAACAAGGCAGCTGATACAAATGCGCTGATATGACAAGCTTTATTGAACTTGTAGTGTCGGTGATAAAAGTGATTTCGTGGTAATGCGTTTCATGCGAACCATAATAAGAAATTCCAGTATACAATATTTGTAGGAGAAAGGGTTTAAACTAAAGGAATGTCTACGGTTTTAATTGCGTCCTCTAAATGTGGTACTTCTTAATTAACTGTTAATTGCTTCTTTAATGACATTGTAAATAAAACAGAGCGTCCCAAAAGCAGTCTTGAAAATTACGGTAACTTTCGGATTTAGATAGTAGATCTATAACTATTTCCGAGTTGAGAAATAAAATTTTACGAGATCAAATGATCTTTCCCTAGCTGCCACTTGGGGTTACTTTTGTTTATTATAACGGCCTTCTCCTGTCAAACAAAGTATAAAAATATTAACACAATCTTATCACGTAATTACCGGTGCGGTTGGTATGGGCGTATTAGAATTATTATCGGCACTTGCCCCCCGAACGTTCATGGCAACATAAACAGAACGTTTTCTATTCGGAAACCAATTATCATTTACATATCACAGACGGGCACCGACACTCGCAGGCACGCAGCCGGGGTCAATACATTTATCGAACTACCATTTTTAAACGACCTTTGCCTCCCCCCTCGTCTCAGCAGTTATCGCACGGGTTAAGAATTGAGTTTAAGATTGTGAGAGCGCTTCTTAAATTGGTCGTTCGACTAGATTGGTACATAGGTGCATACGTGGAGGCTGCGTGTAGAGTTGAGCGGATTTTTCGGTTTCGGTATTATCCCGTTGAATATGATTTGTATCAAATTTTTACTGAAAATTATAACGACTATGAACTAATTTCTAAAATACCATTACTTTCGACAGAAAAAGAACATTATGAAACCTACGCTCGTAGTGAGGACGTAACATACACTTTACAGGAACTCAGCAGTCAAATAAGAATACTATATCGCAGTGTTGTGTTTCTATTAGTAAGTAAATTTTACGAAATTCCAGGAAGATGTTAAGATTAGAATATCCTGCTATTTTATTGATTTATAGGCAACGATAATCAGGCAATCCCCTCTTTGTATAAGAATTGTTATAAAAATTACGTTTCCAAAATTTTGTTTTAGAAAAATAATATCCTATAGTATTCGGCCTCCGAACACCTGGCGCGTCACTATCTGTAAGTACCGAAACAAGGCGGCTAACCAAATCGCCTTTGTTAAGATTTTATCTCGCCGTTAAATACTTCCAACCATTATATAGTATCGACCGTCGCTCCTCTGGCGACCAATTATGCTTGTTATCGTTTTGAATGTTTCGATTTGGGGATACATGAATTGCTTCTTTTGTTACCTATTGATTCTTTATAAATATTAGGTCAACAGTTCTTATTGGTATGTAAAAACTGGTAACTTTATCTTTATTGAGGTTACGGTTTATTAAATTGTTAGTTTCAAACGCTGTTCCAATTTTGAAGTGGGTGAGTTTTTTTAGAACACAAGCAAGCGATCCTGCTGTGTTGCAGCCTATTACAACTCGCACTTGCTAAATTGTATTGCGTGATGTCAAATGTGGCCGTATCCTCAATCTATCGCAGTTCGTGAAATATTGCGATAGAAATACAGTATTCGGAAAAAGGTAGTCTTATGCGATTGCAATCTTGTGTAATAAGGAAACATTTCCCCAGCACTCCAGTTTCCCTGCTGCTCTGTGTCAATATTTTTCTTCTTCAACTCTCGATCTCACTTAAGCAATGTTGTGGGAATTAACATTCTGAACCTTAAGAATATATTTTTGACCTTATTGTCTGTATGCATTTATTAATATTTGTAACAATAATATAACTAGGGCTGCGTCCCTCTCAATTTTGAATTCTAAACCTTTCTGTATTGACCCGTGCTGTCTTCGTTCAAATGATACTCGTTTACACTCGTGACCCACTTAGTACTGCACCGATAAGTAATTAAAGTATCTGCACGGGCCACTTACCGACAAACGGACTGACCTCGCGTCGCGGCATTTATCAGCTGTACGGATACTGGAAATTACGACGTGTCACATTGAGTTTAGTTTAAAGAAAATTGTTAGAGCAAATTGAAGTTTATGGTTAAGGAAACAGGAGCAGTGATTTTGAGATATTGATTGCGAAGTAAACTTTGTATTTATTTATAGCAGCTGCTATAGAATCGGTTGTTATTGATCAATAACATAGCAGTAACAGGGGTGAGTTAATGTTATTATTTAATTAAATCTCACCAAATAGAGCTTTACGATTGTGTTTCATCGATTTTCATATACATACAATCACGATCATAATCCCCTGAATAGATTGAGCAGAGCCTTAGGTAACATTTTGTTACACATAAAGCCACATCTGTCAATATGGCCCATGCAGTGTCTCCAATTACTGACAGGTTGCCAGCCTGTCGCCTACATAAAAGGGGCACCAAACCCAAAAAGTGATAATCCTTCACAGAACAATCTAACGCAAACGTACAAATAAATGTTTTTTGCAAGGCCTATGTCCAACAGCACGCGTCTCTCGGCTGAAATGATGAAACGCCTGCGAGCGGGCCGCGTCTCATGTTTCGGCCCGAGGAGCCAGTGAGTGGAGAAGTGATGATAGTGATTGGGGTATATATAACCTTCCAGAAACAGCGGCAGTGCGACTCCGTCGTGGGATATACTGACTAGAAAACTCTCTAGGTATTGGAAGGATTTTCAAGATCGCCAGTGTGCTTTAAAGCCCATCTGCGGCCAATGGGGGATGGGATAAGTCCTTGGAAAGCTCATTCTATCTTATTAATTTTCTAAAATTAAAGCAATCATTTACTATTTGCCAACGTGTGTTCACTAACGAAGCACGCGATATTTTACGACGGCGTGTCCACATAAAATACACCATGTTACTGTTACTTATAACTTACAGTGAGCCGTTTTATGAATTAATAGATTTACGTTTCCTACACGGTAGTTCTGCTCGTGCTTTTGTGGAAATTATACGTTAAGTATATGTCTGCAAATATGATATTTATCTCAATGGAACAAGGTTACCGTAAACTAGAAATTACTTCCACCGGCCACCGACGAATGTCCATAAAACCGGCTGTAACTAGATGCGTCAAATTTATAATTGCTTTTGATGCTAGTTGGTTTCGTAAATATTAGCTTTATATCGAACCTGTATTTGAAAGTTATGCGACTACCTGGAGTCTGGTATTTTATTACAATTTGCACAGTTGTAATTTATAAATCTGTATTACTAATTGAAATCGTTGTATAGTGATACAAACCTAGTTAGTTCATTAAATGTAGAATAATAATTTTTATTTATATTTTAGGTTTTTTTAATTCTTTCTAGGAAGAGTGATATATAGCCTATACATCCTGTACAGGCCTAGAAATATGTTTTATCTATATTAGTTAGTTTTATATATGGTCTCATTGTAGAGGTTTTATCATTAGAATAAACACATTAATATCACGTATTTTATTGCACTTTGATAAATTATGAGTAACACGGAATGAGGTGGCTAAATTTTAAAAAAATATGCTTAAAATATTAAATTTATTATTAATATAAAACCACGGCCAATTATTATAGTCTGCATTAAACCCAGTACCTATTCAATTACCATTTATATTTATTTGACACTGTAGTTAAAAAAATCGGGAGTGGTCTCCCCTTGACTTTCTCGTATACCGGAAACGACTCAAAGGTTGATAGAAACTTTATATTTTGATGTCATACATGCATTTTAAATTTTGGTACCCATCCGAGTACCGACCACGCACTTGGTTGCTTAACTTTCGTGATCGACGACTCAAAAGTTGATAGAAACCTTATACTATTTTGATGTTATACATGCATGTTAAATTTGGTTGCAATAAGTTAAAGCATACTCGAGTTATCGTGCTAACGCACAGACACACAGACACACACACAGACATAATTCCAAAAAAAATCTCGCGGTCGAATTTTTATACAATTACAGGACTCTCTATACTACGTATACGAGAAAGTAATAAGGCAATGTTAAATGGGCATTTTGTTTGATCCACCAGCGACCAAGGTGACTAGTAGGAGTATGTTAAAATACCATGAATACTAGGTACCCAATGAGAAGAGTCGCATTCCTTGTAATATAAGTATGGGAAAGTTTTTTTTAGCAAAACAAGAATTCCTATAAAAAACGAATTTTCGTACATCCATATTCCATTTCCTTCAAATGCTTACAAAAAAGAACTTCTAGGTTAAAAAAGTTACGAGTATGTTTAGAAGCTTTTCTGTCTTGTTCCCCGCAGTTCCCACATTTATGATAGCATTAACATCTGTAGGATGCAATTTGACGTAGTGTACCTATTTTATAAAAACATAATTTTCACTGTTTCTTTGTAGTTCGGAAAGTAATTTAGTGCCGTTATTTTGTGATGTCGAAAAATAGCTACCGTTAACGAAGATAACACTTAACTTACTTTCGGTCACCTTAGTGATCCTTGAACGGCTTGTGTAATTTTATATCATTACGAGTTAATAGCTATGACTTTGCGTTGTGTATTTTAGGTTAGTACTTAAACTACACAACGCCAAGTAAAAAGAACTTTGCACAAAGAATTGTAAACCTTAAATGGCAGTGGGCATGGCATGTGGTAAGGACTGACGGCCATTAGGACGGAAAGGTCTTCGCGAGGCAGCCACGTACCTACGGGGTGACGTAGCGTTGCTAGGCCTTTACAAGATGGGACGACGACCTGACAAAGGTCGCGAGAAGCCGCTGGATGCAAGCAGCGCGGGAGCGCAGTCGGGTTGGAGATCCTTTGGGAAGGCCTATGCCCAACTGAGGGCGACTATCATTACGAGTTAGTAGCTATGACTTCGCGTAAGCATTAGTAGCTATGAGTTAGGTAAGTACTTAAACTACATAACGCCAAGTAAAAAGAACCTTAAACCTTAAATGGTAGTGAGCATGGCATGTGGTAAGGACTGACGGCCGTTGGGACGGAAAGGTCTTCGTGTGGCAGCCACGTACCTACCGGGAGACATAGCGTTGGTAGGCCTTTCACAAGATGGGCCGACGACCTGGAAAAGGTCGCGATAAGCCCCTGGATGCATTCAGCGCAGGAGTGCAAGTGCAATCGGGTTGGCGATCCTTTGGTGAGGCCTATGGCCAAGTGAGGGCGTCTCTCTCTGACATGATGATGATGAAGTAAAAAGAGGAAATATATACCTTTGACTCTTTTTTTATGCTGTGTTCTCGTCTTCACTTAGAAATTCTGAGTTCTCCGTTCATCCTTCCCCCTATGAATTAATTGCTGCGTTTTGTGACTGTAATAATAGTTCAGTGTTATTTTTAAGACTAGTCCCTATGTTAGGCGTATTAGTCGCTAAAACGAATATTTTTCTTATACTTGGGGAAGGAACAGCATAAAGATTTAACCGGGGTGGCAAACCTTTGAGATACCAATTGCTGCGTGACGTTGTAATGTTACGCCACAGAACTTATTCCAGTCTTTGGTTACGCTATATTTTGTCTGCCACCTCGCATTATGACTGCGTGGTGTGGTGAGTGAGATGAACAAATTAAGTCAGTCTATCTCTACATTTTTAAGTACCTAGGACTAGAAAAGAAAGATAAAATGTACTTCCTTTCTCGCAATATCTATGTCGATGTGTCGCGAATTCTAGTATACTATGTTATATCTAGGAGAAAAGTTAAGGAATTTGTAGAATATCATTTAAATCAATACTTTCTTCATCTGCTTTATAATATCACCAATTACGTCATTGTTAGCTTCAAATATAAATTTGTTTAGCGATTATGCACGATATGTCTAGGTACTGTTTGATAGAGCAGAATAAATATAAGTAAATAAGGGATATTATTATGTAAATTTATACGATCAAATGTCAAATTACCCCTTTTTAAAAACATATAAAGTAATAGGTTAGGCTAGTGTTTTTTTTATTAATCGATTACAGTTTTGTGTACGTCGTGAGATCGCCTGGCGTTTACTTGTTTCCTTTTATAATCATGTATAACCTCTATTCATAAGTATTTGCAAAGTAAATATTAACTTTCTAATTCAAGGCGTGACCTTAGAACCTAACTAATCACTATCAAATTAAACAAAATTAGAAAGCGCCCGACGACCCGTTACTATCATAACCCAGTATCAAAAATTATAAGCCAGAAACAAATGGCATCGTCGAAATAATAACCGCTTGTAGACATAATTGAAATAAAAATTTGATAATCAAATTAATCCCGAACGGGCAACTTAATTAACGTTGTTGCTCGTAACAGCGTATAATTTGCGTCAAAATTGTTTCGCGTCCAATGAAGATCGTTAGTGAGTCACAGAATGCTTATAACTAGAGCCAACACGTGATAGTGTGTGGTTTCGTAATCGACAAACGAAAATAACAGGTTGCGACGTATAAAGCTAACGAGACGAGATTAACAACCGCATTTAAAAATTTAAATTTTCATATCAAAATTATTATTATACGAACTATATTTTACACGTTCATAATTATATCGATAAAGATATCGTTGTGGGTGGGAACTTTTTTTCGTGTTTGCATATTATAAAAGTAACATGAGACATTGTTTAAGTAATTTTATGATTATTGAAGATAATACTGATCTTATATTTAATACATTCATTGAAGAAAATGAAAAGAGATGCATGAGTCACGATGATTATGGTTCTTTCTAAATGTCGATGGAGGGAACAATTTTATTCGAAAATAGAATAGTACTTGTTATATATTGTGTTCATTGTATCTAAGTTAGTGTTACGCGTTAGCAACACGTTGGTAAGTACGTTAGTCGCAGTGCTATTAATAGGTCGAGGCAGTCGTTCGCGCGTTGAACTCTTTTGTAGCGCGCTTTGCGGTCTCTAATGTGATAAGTCCAAACATCGAGCAACGGAACATTACACGCTCTAGGATATTAAAATGAGACAAATTTATTGCCGCTCTCCGATTATACTTTCGATAAACGCGCAGACCGGTGATTATGATATCTCGTAGTTTAATCGTACGATCGATACGGAGTCGCGTTCCGTTCTACACTAAACCAGTACCAATAAAAAATAAACTGGTCGCCCGGTCGTATCCGACAGTTTACGTTGGAAAATCAACAAGGTGCCAAGGAGGGGTCTACGCGCCGGAACGGTGCGTTATCGGCTCAATCTGGCCTGAACAATGCCTCCAATGTTTCAATATAACTCCGACAGCATTTTTAACGTTTCATCGGCGGTGTAACAATCGTAAAATAAATTCTCTACGCCTTCTCAGAGCTCTGATTAATGTCGAACACAGCACTGCGTCGCGTTTATTTTTTTCACCTCCGCGTTATTCTCTAGTTTAATTTATGTGAGTCGAGGCTTACAGTGATTTTGTATTGTTTGAACAGTCTGCGGGAAATGTTTGCTCGGAATCGCCTAAACGGGTCTAGTTTAACTTATTGCGTAGAAAGTTCGCGCTTACATCTGGGTCAGATCGGATTAATAATGTTTTAGGCCGCTGGAGCTCTGGGTGTTCTTGTCTTACATTGCTGTTTAACTGTGAATCCTCTTGCTGTCACGGAAATACTGCAAAAAGGATAATGGTAATTTGTCGCAAAACTTGTACCTTTTATCATGAAACGAGTACCTACTGGAAACAAAGTTGACTCTGTAACTTGTAATTCAAGTTTAAAAAAATTGTTTTGCTATCCTAGTGACAGGTATCAAATGTGTTTTTATACTTTTTTTCCTATTATAAACTCACTCGTGCCTTCACCATATCGGTCATAAGTACATCTTCGGCATTTAATGGGAATTTGGGAATTAAATAATTATTATCATGAATGTATGAATATTATAGACTTACCGCTCCGATATTTTATTACTATATAAGTAACTTACTTAGTTCCAAAATTGGCACACCACTGATTTAAAAAAAAATTAGTAAACTGCCACTTATAATTTAGGAGGATTTCTGAGTACAGAATTTCCTACACGAAGTATTAGTTTTACACTACCAACTCGCTACCACTACGATGAGGCGATTGCTGGATAGAAAGACCTGTAATAACATTTGGTATCTGTTACCTTCACATAACATACGTTCTCAAGTAGAACCTGCATCGCTCACATACCTTACATATCTACGTACATAAGTTTAAGCAATTTTCGTAATAGATAAGCAAATTATATTAAATTCATTATTGATTATTTACACTACTTCGGTTTGAGAATTTGATGCCTTGTATCTAATTTGTGTAAAAGTTATAAGCAATCTTTCATCATACCTTAATGTACAGTAGTCCCACTAATACAGAGATGTCAGTTTTGATAAATGAAATATAGGTGCATTATACTCAATTTAGGAGATAAGCATCTTATTTGTTCCTGATTTCTAAGCAATAAGTCTCATCGCAGATTGCTGTATAGCACGCGATCGGGGCATTTCCTACGCGAGGACAACGGTGCGAGATAAAAACGTCGAGATTTCATAGAAAATGTTACTTACATAGGTAGGTACTCTGCTTTAGAGAGAAAGGGGATTTTCCTAAACTCTTTATTAAAGAAATAATCTAGAAATTTTCAGCTTTTTAATGCGTGTGTAGATTATGAAGAATATAAAGAAATGGTTGCGTTCTTTTTATTTTTTTATTTTTAGCTCATTTGAAAAACTTTTCGTCTCTTAAGTTATAAGAGAAATACTAATTAAAAGCTTATCGGATCCGGTCATGAGTACGGATACTAAACGTAACGTAAGCGCGCCAACTAACGGAAGACTTTCGTGTCGATCGGTGTAATATGTCTGTTTATCGTTTCAGTTAATTGTGCCATTAGATTAAACAGTTTTCTGATGCTGGTGATAGAGTAATGGAAAACGCTTCTTAGAGGCTTTAATGCGTACTTCAATTTATATAGCTAATTGTCTTGGTCAATCAGCCATTTAACTAAGTTGCTTTTGAGTATTTAGCTATAATAGTATTAAAAGACTCGACTGAAACTGAATGGAATCACCTTCAATCTCAAACTGTAGGTACAGAAAATTACAGCTCCGCTGTAATGTTATGGAGTACAGCAACACAACACTACACAACTGTAGTGCGGCCAGTTGCACCAAGTATTACATTTTACAGTTTTGAAAAAAGTAACGTAAAAGTCAACGTCAGTTCAAGGGAATGGATCGTTACAATTTTAAATACTTATATATGTTAATTTTTACGAAATTGTATAAAGCTCAGTGTTACCCAAACTGTGCCCCAGGGTGTCGCGGCATTATCCCAGGGGCGTCGTCGTGAGGCGATCCACATAGAATGGCTGTCTGTGTGATGCGAGCGAAAGTAAATGTAGAGAAAGAGATGAGAGTCGCGATTTCCAAACTTGAACCCCGATTTGAGAAGCTATGCTCAGAAAAGTGTATCTTTTCTTATTGGTACTTCTGATAACTTGGCTCGAACAAAAAAAAGGGGGCGCGGAAAAGGAGGAGTCGCAGATTTGGCAAATTGCTAAGGGCGGCACATTAAAAATAAGTATGGAAACCCCTGGAAAGCATAGACTTATTAATTACTGAGTATAAAGTATAAATTGGTGCAACCGCCGTAACACTTCTGTATTGCGCGCATTATTGCGGTAAACTTTATGACGAAGGTCATCGCTTCCAGCTTTTACGAGGCCCAAAAACCAATGTCTTTCTATATTTACTCTCTTCTACTTTCTCCTACCCTGCTCACAATTTTTTTGGTGTCGGTGCAGTACCTATTTCTTGATATCGACGATAAGTTTTGGCAATATATTTTACGGTTTGCCGCATTCTTGTTACCAACCGTCATTCGGAATGATTGCTATCTTTTGACAGCGGCTAGGCAGCCATACGCGCCATTAAAAGGAAGGAAGGAAAATCGTCTTGAAAAATTTTTGGTCACCCATCCGAGTACCATGTATACAACATGTAAATTAAATAACCAACACCCTGAATACAGGTGGTTTGGGATCGGCTTCTGAGTTGATTTCAACATTTTTAAAAAAAAAAACGATTTTTTTTTTGAAAAAAAAAAAAAAAACAAAAGTATCCAGAAAATGTTGTACAATATTTTCTGGGTACTTCTTTTTTTTTTTAAAAAAAACTTTTTTTTTAAAAAAAATATTGAAATCATCTCAGAAGCAGATCCTAAACCACCTGTATTCAGGGTGTTGGTTATTTAATTTACATGTTGTATATCCACTTGGTAGCTTAGTTTTCGCTTCCTCTACGCTTCTTCCTCTGCTATGATATTATTTACTACGCCCTTATTTATACTTTCTTCATAACGTTTGCCACAATTCTTACCGGCAGTCACTTTTCTCTCAGTCCAATATTTTTTTATTTGCACTCGTAACACAATTCGCAAATCAAATAGTTTACATATCTGTTTGCGCGTAGTCAACTCGCTAACCACTGCGTGATGTTTCCGCATGTGATTATGGTTTGCAATATCCCATGGGAACTGTATGTATTTCCTGGAGAAAACAAGTTTATTGTTTTTGAGGTTAAAGTGATACCACAATGGTATTAGAGTGGAATGATGTTGATGGAACAAAGGTTGTTAACAGTGTGTGTTTTAAGCTTGGTAGTCCAGCATTCCAAGTGTAATGAAAGTATGAGTTGGTTTTGTATTTTTTATACCCGTATTACGTAGCAATTTAGGTATATGGGTTTTCATTTTGTAAGAAAATTGCGTTCTGCTGTAAGTAATAAAACACGGTAGCGCTTTATCATACTGAAAAGATTTTGTTTTTTAATTCGGACTCGGAATAAGGAGAAAGATCCCAAAACTCTTTTGCGTCATAGGCTACTAAGCATTGCTTAACTAATGTTGATTTTTTCAACCAACTACAAAAAGGAGGAGGTTACCAATTTGATTGTAGTATGCTTTATTAAAGGTTTTTTTTAAATTTTAAAATTCTTTCGACCGCTGGGAAGCTCGTGCTTATCATTTGGTTCCATTTAAATTTTTTCGACATCTGACGAATAGTTTTTGAGTTATCCCCAATAATGTCTACTTATTTAGTTGACATCAATGATATCGTAATCGTATCACTTTTGTGTCTAAAAGGTCTCGATAGTTTCCTGAAATTTTTTATAATTAAAACACTAAAAAGCAAAAAATAAATTATTTTGAAATAAAAAAACCGCCTTCAAAACTAAAAACGGAGAAATAAAAATTCAGTATATAAAAATCTAATAAATGTTTTTTGACGTCGGTGCCAACCTCAATATTTGGAATAAACGTTGACAACTTTGTATTTCAGGCCGACCTCAAAAAACATTTAGATTTTTATAAACATAATTTTTATTTCTCCGTTTTTAGTTTTGAAGGCGGTTTTTTTATTTATTCAATTACTACATTTTTGTAGCGCTGTATTACTGTTGTTGAGTAAGGCTGCCAGAGGTTTATACCAGTATTATTATTGTCTACTACTTACCATCTGACGCTTGTTTGCAATACCACAAAAAATTAACAACTTCAGGGGTGTTTTTGACAGCTGTAAAGACCTTAAAAAGACCATGCAGAACTGTAAAGAACTTCGGTACTCGAATATATTTTTCAAACACTAACGGCTACATTTTAGAATAGAATAAAATAGAAGAGAATTAATCTTTATTGCACATCGAGTCAAAAGATTACAGATTACTCCGCATTGTAAATAATTTCCAGTGAATATACATCCTTATAATTGGACATAAGGTCAATAAAATGATAAAATGTTATAGAATATCACAGCTAACTTTGTGTTCACTTCACTCACCCGACGTCAACCAGTCGAAAGTGAAATCAAAGTTAGTTCGAAGTAAAATAATATGATTGCGGACGTGGTATTATAAAGTCCTTTCAACCATATTCTAGTGTCTGTACCGATATTTTTGTGTAGTAGATGCTATTTGGAATTATTCAGTAATTTATCTCTAAAATAATATTGAATTTTTTGAAAATAAATTTGCATAATTAGATTTGGTTACAAAATATCATATTAGCTATGTACGTATTCAATTTACATTGAATAAATTTGAAATTATAGTGAGTTTGAAGTAAGATTTTATTTTGTATACCAAATTTTGCCTAAAATCCTTTTAAACGTTTATAGTGTCTGTATTACTAGCATTTAAATTGTCCGCTATATGTTAGTAGGGTTTTTCATAGTAATTTATCTCGTAAATACGGAAATCGAAATACCATTTGAGAAGCAAGTGTGGGTGTGCTGACCCACACCTACAAGAAACCCTGGTTAAATTAGTACTAGTGGGCGGAAAGTGTACAAGCATATGAAAGAAATAAATTATAAACTATTTACTTTTACTAATGGCTCAAATCTATATTCTCTCCTAATTTAAAATGACTACTAAAATAATTTCCACTTCGACGTGAAAATAATTGACTACAATAATTTCTGTATGCCAAATTCGAATGTAAATATTGATTTGACCTATGGGTATTAGCATTTTTAGAGGTTATAAAGAAACTCCCGCAGTGTTATTAAGAGTTAGCAAGAAAAACAAACATTAGTGACATAAATGATAGATTTATTTAGTTAATTTTAATTTGTGACACTATTTACTCTTATATTGATTGTTAGGAAATCATTCGTAACCCCATAAGACTTATACTGTATGTAGAATTATAATTAAATTTATAATAATAAATGCCACTACTGCGCACAAAAAGATAAATAATATGTACAATATTAAGTATAGAACTACAGACATTTATAAAGTAGGCAGCAGTATTGCTAACAAGCAAGTAAAGTTAATTTATAAAAGTTACTTAAAGGAAATTTTAATAGTAATACTGTGCCTTACGTCTGTTAAAAATTCGTAAGTCTATTTTAAAAAAGTGGTTTCTTTGACTACTTCGTGTTTATACAATATCATATTGTTTTGTTCTGTGGACGACAAAGGTTCTTAAAAGAATAATATAATTGAATTTCTACTAATTGAACTAGATTTTATACAATCTGAAAGAACAATGTAGTATACGTTTGTTTTAAAATTTTCATTAGCGTTTCCTTTTTTGTTTCGACCCTGTGCAGCACCTTAGAGATTTCTTAAGAATTTAATGCTATAAACTATTCAAGACAATAATACACAGCGAGCTAAAATGTAATAAAATTATTGTTAGTTTATGCGTAACGTCTACGCTCGTGAGAATGAATTCTAATCAATAGTAATAAAATTACTAAACGTGACAAAATAACTATATGCGTATAGTTCAAAGTTTATCTATTTGTATGCATTGTATTGCATACGGGATGTATCGTCTCTTCGAAGATAAGTTCAGTTAGGTATTATTTGCATTAAGGGTACCTTTCCACCAGAAATGTGCTATGCTACGTTGCAATGGATATGTTTGGTATCCACTTATCATATTCTTCAGTTCACATAGCATGCTATGTATGCTTCTGGAAACGGGTTCAACTATGCTATGTTTGTTAAATGGAAGAATGTGTGCTATGGATGTGTGCTACAGATGAGAGCTATTGACAAATTGCAGCCTAATAAAATTGGTTTTTTTATGTAAAAAAATATTTTAAAAGTAATGCATGAGCATGTTACAAAGAAAGTAAAATGTTTAAAAAAATAATGTGGACACGTATATAAAGAGAGGAAGACCGAACAAAAGTTGTGACTGTGTTAAAGAAGGGTGTTAATGACGGCTGATCGAGAAGTGCAGAATAATATAATACATTACTCCGACAGCAAATACAATTGGGAACAGGGCAAACTAGGATGAGATATTTATAAAAAAACATGTGTGGGGTATAAAAATTAAGCGGCCTTCCTGCGAACACTGTCATCTTCAAGTATTGTGTTTCTTTCGTTAGCTAAAGTAGATAGGGTCTTATCGCGCTCATAATTGCCTATTAACTAAATTCAAAACGCTTCCATAACCTTTCGTTTGACAAAAGCTTGACAGATGTCAGATATCAAAACATGACTTACAGCGTCAGTGGACTCGTGGACTCTGTGAGCTTTAACTGGTTAAGGAATAGAATCAAGTATGCGTATGATCCCATTGTTTTGTGTCGGAAAATATTTATACACCTGAAGTGGATAATTATGTAGGAGTCTCTCGCCATAGTGGCGGAAATACCCACTGAAAACCGTCGGTAATCCGTCATTCCGCATATCGACCATTGCCGTGCGGGAACATAATTATACACTACCGTATGGCATGTATGCGGTTGGCCATGTCAGACCCCTGCTCCTCCAACGATAAAGAGAACATCCGGGATTACACGGAATGTATTCTAGTAGCCAGGCGTTGAAAGGCCAGCGACGACGGAACTCTATCCAATCGCCACCGCACTGACTACCGTGGCTGGAGTGCAGCTTACTGCCTCCTTCTCCGACCTGTACGTGGTTCAGCGCTGAGAGGGGATCGTCATCCCATGCGTGTGACACGATGGTGTAGTTAGTTCCAGGCGATCGCTTACTATCAGATGAGCCGAGCACAAATTTCCCAACCTTATTGTATAACTTCAAATATTCCACATTGTCTACGATATTTATTAGCGCCGAAAGCTCTTTGTATATCTACGGCCCGCCTTTTTTTAGTCTCACATGGAAAATCCACATTCCTATCCTCGGGCAAAATATTTTTATTAAGATTTTAATTTTAGGTTCGTCGTTTTAGGTTATCGGGATGTTTATGTATATTCCTAAAAAATGCTTAGTCATAATTTAATATGCGATATGGTAAAAAATTGCTGAATTTATCCGTATGTTCATTTATTTTGTTAATGATACATCATTTGCGATAAAAAAACTGAAAGGAATTCATTAATTTATTAAGAAATTAAGGCCGCTGGATGCAGGCAGCGCAGGACCGATCAGAGATCCATGGACAGACATGATGATGATGAAATTATTATGATGAGATCCAATTATTTTAGAATCTTTATCGTAGTTGTGATATGACAGTGTTCCATTAATACGACATTTTAATACCAAAATACACATCATGTCATCGCAGATTCTGAAAACGAATACACAAATGTTAAATATTTTTGAAATTAGCTAAGAAACTTTAATGTAATATAATTTCCGACCACGTAACCAATTACTATTTGACGAGAAATTCCCTGAATAATACTGTTACTGCATTTATGGTTATTACGCCCACAATTCCTGCGATGGAAATTTTATTGTTTGTCTTATTTTACAGTTTCGATTAAAAACGAAATTTAACGTTGCAATTGCTTTTTTATAGTGCTTGTAAAAGTGGCGGATAACTTTAATTAATTACTGTTGTAAACTGCAAAATTAATTGTGAAAATTTGACGATGAGTGGTAACTTAACGTGTCGAGATGTCGTCTGTGCCTAATCAAAACTAAGTTGGACTTTCACCCAACTTCTTGTTGTAATAAGTGTTGAGAGACTCCATTCCACTCAATCTACCGTACAATCTATCTAGATATATCAATCTATCTTAGATATATTTTCACTTGACATTGGAAAAATGCGTAATCTTTATGCGTCGCGAAGCCATTAATCAAGAATAAAATAGAAAACTTAGTTCATTATTAATTTTAAAAATACGTAGTACCCTATTTACATTTTCTGGAAGAGTTTTAATCGCTTCTTATTGTAAGAACACTTGTTGTGTGTGATTGCCCATTTTTACTTTCTCGTATACCTACGTAGTATAGAGGAAGTACTCAATATCTTAATCCGTCCGTACCTCATATCCGTCAACCTCGAGATTTTGACGGATTTACACGTTTTGGACCTCCCTGAGTCCAAAAATATTTTTTTTGGAATTATGTCTGTGTGTTTGTGCGTTAGCACGATAACTCGAGTATGCTTTAACTTATTGCAACCAAATTTCAAGCTCTATTCAAACTAAGAAACTGCTATGAAGGAAATCTTAAACTAATTTTACTAAATTAAATACCCCTTTTAATTTTTAATTAATTTAATTACTTAGCGTGAAGCATAAATTTACGCTCAGTTTTCTTAATATGATAGAGATACCTTAGCTAATTTAGGTTAGCCAACGATGTGACCTTCAGTTCAATTTAAGTGGTGGGCACTGTAATCAAACTTGACCGGCAGTCGTGGTCTCATCAGGCAGGGCATAACGTTATCACTCACGCAAAGGTTAAGAAATACTTAAAGAAAGGAAGAACGCTAGACCTCAAATATGGAGCAATGGGCGCTACGCTGATCGCTTGTCATCAAACACTTACCATCATTGTTGTTGCTGAAATATTATTTACTAGCGGTCGCCCGCGGCTTCTCTCGCGTCATTGTGGGTTAAATTATAGCCTATATGTTATTCTGATGTATGAGCTATATTATTGTAAAGTTTTATTAAGATCCGTTCAGTAGACACACACACATCCATCCATCCATACAAACTTTCACGTTTATAATATCTATTAGTAGGATTTTGGAGCTTTCTTACATGCAGCGTAAGGTAGATATGCCAGATCCATCACATCCTGATTTCGATCCTAGGTAGATATTTTCACTGGTATTCAAATGGGATTAAAAATATTATATGAAAAGAGATATCTAGACAGCGTGTTAGCTGCTCGAATTTGGAGCGCCTAAACTAGGGCGATAGGCTCCTCCTTACAGAAAGATCACAGTCAAATAACTATGTATGTATATACTTTCTAGTAAAGTGTTTCTTGTAAGGTTGTCTACTAACCACATTGTATAAAAAATGTAGAATAATATTTATTTAGAGTTTGTGCTATTCTAGAACTAGTTTTAGTAATTTATTTAATATATTCAATGAAGGAAGCATAAAATGAAATAAGATATGCATTTATAATACATAACTTAACGGCAATTATGTTTATATACATATTGATTGTTATAGATCTTATATCTTGGAATTAATATTGATTATAAATTTGTCTAATTATTTTGAGGTTTCTTAACACACATGTTATCTGTATTTCCGCAATGTAAGGTATGATATTTTTTATGGTTAACGTTTAAATCATTCAATTTAATGATTTTAATAACATTGTATATTCATACTATATTTTGTTCCGCTCTCATTTAACACCAGTAGTACATAAAATTAAAATAAATAAAATTGTGAATCGGACAAGCTGATGATTACCTATAGGTACCTAAGAATTCGTAAGTTGAGTTTGAAAATAAATGTCATAACATCTGTATGGTCACGGTAATATTATATTACCGTGGTATGGTGTGATGTTTTTGATGTTGAAAGATATAGGTCCAATATAACTTGTATTACCAAGAACTACTGATAAAAGTCCAGTATTATTGCAAAACAAATAAATCTCAAGTACGGCTTGATAAGTTTTATCGTTTCATATCTTATATTTTTCTGGTTATTAAATTTCTCTGGCTATGTCCCAATAGGACTTTTTTTCTTATTAGTCTTCTCTGTGGAACTAATAGTAGTAACTACTAATAAGTTTAGCTTCGAGCGAGATTTTTCTTTATGTTTTAACAGCCCCAGTGTTCAGGTTTAACAACCGTTACTAGACCGAAAGGTCTGAGTTCGATCAACATGGGAGTGTAAATTTGTACTCATACATAGGTACTTAGGTATACCTAATCACGTTCATAATTCCAAAAGGGGTTGAGTAGAGCTTTAGGTAATATTTGGATACACATAAAGCCACATCTGACTGTGTGGGCTATTATAACTGTCAGCACTCTAAAAAAATGGGTGCGTGGGTCGTATATACGCGCGTGAAAAGTTATACTTCTTTGCAGACTGCAAAGATTTTTTTTTGATTTTTAATTTTGGCGCCGCCGGCCGCCGTGGTGGAGTGGTCAGTAACCCTGCCTACACTAGGTGGTCCGGGTTCGAATCCTGGTAGTGGCAAATATTTGTGTGATAAACACGACCATTTTTACACGAGTCATGGTTTGTTATATATTTACTTAGGTTTATTTATGAAATATCTAGTTTATTATGTATATTTGTCTGTTATCTAGTATCCATAATACAAGTTCTTAATGATACTTAATTGGGGCTAGATAATGTGTGTGAACGTGGAACTGTATTATCATCAGGGTTGCCAGGTCTTTTCCAAAAAAATACCGAACAATGAGCAAAAAAAAAAAGGTCCTCACTTGACGTATTGCCGATTCTTTGAGTCGCGCTTATGACTTCACTATGTCGAAATCCCCGGATTTTATTACTAGTTTTCCTTCGCCCAGAGAGCGGTGAAATGGCTAGATGGGCCCCGTTGACGAGGCCACGATTCGCTTATCAGGGAGAAAAATTAATTAGAAAAAAAAATACCGAACCTCCCAGACTTCGGTATTTTTGTCATACCGAACACCGAACACAGTGCTAAAATACCGAACAGTTCGGTAAAATACCGAACACCTGGCAACCCTGATTATCATTCTTATTAGGTATTAACATATTTTTTTTTGTATTTTTTAAAATAATAAAGAAACAATATTGTTGCGGCAGTGCGTTAACCGCTATATGAAAATAGTTTTTGAGGTGCAGTTACTGGAGTATAAATGAGATAATGCGTGTACTTGATCAACTTGCGTGTTTAATCGAAGTGACATGAAAATTCGGTTACAAAAATTAACAATTAAGCTAGAAACAGGGAGAGGGGCTTATGTCCAATAGCGTGGTAGATCATGCTGGTAACTAGATGTGGTGGTCACCCATTGGCACGACGCTGCGACCACGTAGTTACACGACGTGACGTCATTGGGACCCGATACTACACGAGGACGTTGGGTATACCCAAGGTATACCAAAGTAAAAGGGTTCCAGTTATGCTCGATAGATGGCTCCATAGGTCTCCGCGCGAACATGCCCCCGGCCTTGAAAGCAGTGCCTTTCAAAATTATTGTCAGTCCGTTGCAACGAGTGGACAGATTTTGGTGTAACAACGTCGTACAACTCCTGAAGATGTGCGTAGGTCTGCCACTCGTGAGACACCATCTTTGCCCGGTATGGACTGTAGAACACGTCCCAATTGCCATTTCAACGTGGGAAGGTTGTTGTCCTTTATGACGACGAGGGTGTCGGGCTTGAGTTCATCTTGATGCTCTCTCCACTTGGTCCGCGCCTGCAGTTCGGAGATGTACTCTTTGGCCCAGCGAGACCAGAAATGCTGTCGCATATTTTCAATCATCTGGTACCGCTGCAGTCGATGAATGGGCGTATCTCGAAGGTCATCAGTAGCAGGTGAAGTCAGTGGGCGACCAATTAAAAAATGACCAGGAGTAAGTGGAGAAAGGTCTTGAGGATCTGCCGAGAGGGGAGATAGGGGTCTGGAATTTAGGACGGCTTCTATCTGCGTTAACACCGTACTAAACTCCTCAAAAGTGAGGTGTGCGTTACCCACTACCCGACGTAAATGGTATTTGCAGGATTTAACTCCCGCTTCCCATAAGCCGCCAAAATGTGGAGAATACGGTGGTATGAAACTAAACTTAATGCTGTTATTATGCGCGTATTCTAAAATATCAGGACTACAATTTTTTAAGAATTTAGAAAACTCATTCATGAGACCAACAAAGTTACGACCGTTGTCGGAAAATATTTCGATAGGTTTACCACGGCGTGAGATAAACCTATTTAGCGCTAACAAATATGCCTCACTAGAGAGATCGCTGACTAATTCTAAGTGCACTGCGCGGGTTGTAAAGCACACAAACAAACAAACGTATGCTTTATGCGTTTTTGCACCCCTACCTTTGCGATTCAGTACTAAAAATGGACCAGTATAATCTACTCCACTCCTTGCAAACGAAGAACTTGGAGTTATACGCTCCACAGGTAGGTTTCCCATCAGTGGTGTCAATGTTTTACCCTTAATGCGCGTACAGGTGACACATTCATGTACAGTTTGCCTAGCTAAGTTTCGACCTCCTACAGGCCACCACAGTTCGCGAACTTGATACAACAAAGCCTGTGGGCCAGCGTGTAGCAGTCGTGCGTGTTCATGTCGAAACAGTAGCTTTGTAAAATAGTGTTTACTTGACAATAATATGGGATATTTTTTATTGTAATTAAATTCAATTGAGTTGCCTAAACGCCCCCCAACTCGTATAATCTTGTTGTTATCGAGAAATATATTTAATTTTAATAAATTACTATTCTTCATAATTTTTCTACCTTTTTGTAAACAATCATATTCATTTGCGAAAGTTTCCATTTGACAGAATCGAACTAAAGTTTGCTCTGCCTGTGCCAATTCATCAACAGTAATTTTACCAATCCGTTTAATTTGTCGGCTTGACACATTATTCAAAAACCGTAATACATAAGCTAGCGCTCGCTTCATGCGTCTTAATTGTGAAAATCTGCTAAATGGAAAGAACGAAATGGACTTAGATTCCTGAACGGGACACGAAACAATAGTTGTCTTGACTTCAGGTAGATCTTCTGTCAAGTACTCAGAAGAATCGGTACAGGGAACTTCAAAGTCACTATCTTTTAAGAAGGTAGGTCCTTCCCACCATAAATTAGAAGAAGAAAGTTCCTCTAATGTACACCCACGCGACGCAAGGTCGGCGGGATTATCCTTTCCCTTCACGTGACGCCACGAACAACCCTGCGTTAGTTCATGAACCTCCGCAGTTCGATTCTGAACAAACGTTTTTAATTTGTTCGGTGCCATATGTAACCACCCTAAAACAATAGTGGAGTCTGTCCAAAATACCACATTATCAAAGGTCATGTGCAAAGAATGACGCACCTTATTATATAGCTTGGCACCATTTAAGGCACCGCACAGCTCAAGCCGTGGTATACTCAATGGCTTTAACGGCGCGACCCGGGCCTTCGAAAAAAGTAAGCGAACGGAAACATTACAATCTTTACCAATAGTGCGAACATAAACGCAGGCACCGTAGGCCGCTTGCGACGCATCGCTAAAAATATGAAGCTCCACAGTGCGAGGCTGACTACCAATTACGTGGCGAGGAACATGAATCCTATCTATAATGCGCAAAGAAATAGCAAACCGGTTCCATGCCTGAGCAACGCTAGATGAAACTGTGTCGTCCCAACCTATCTTCAACAACCACAGTTCCTGCAATAGAATCTTTGCGACGATTATTACAGGGCTAAGAAGTCCTAATGGATCAAATATTTGCGATATATTTGATAAGATAAAACGCTTAGTAATTAAATTATTTTTATTTTCGATTTGCGTGTTAAAATAAAAATAGTCTCTTAAGTTATTCCAACCAATTCCTAAGGTTTTGTTTGAAATATTTTCATTTAATTTTATTTCTTTGTACGTACTATCAATGTTAATGCTATCCTCAGTAGAAAAATTATATATCCACTTTCTAAGAGGAAAACAACCTAATTGTAAAGTATTTTTTATTTTATTACATAATTGCAATAATTCCAATTTATTATTTGATCCGCATAACAAATCGTCAACATAAAAGTCTTCATTAATTACTCGCTTTACTTCGGGATTGTTAGACTCCAATGCCAATTGTTTTAAACATCTTACGCTTAAAAAGGGGGCCGACGCGGTACCGTAGCTGACGGTATTCAGCTCATACATGCTCAGTTCGTGTGATGGATCTTCACGCCACAAAATCATTTGTAGGTTACGTTGTTTCGGGTCTACCAAACATTGCCTATACATCTTTTCGATGTCAGCGCAAACGACAAATTCATGTTGTCTGAATCGTAAAAGAATCGATATCAAATCTCCCTGTATGGCTGGACCGACTAATTGTAAATCGTTGAAAGACTTTCCGGAGGTAGACGCTGCGCTTGCGTCGAACACAACACGCAACTTAGTTGTGGTACTATGCTCGCGGAAAACACCATGATGCGGCATAAAATAACATGGCGATTGACAATTATCTACTCGAGACATGTGACCTAAATTCTCGTATTCCCGTATAAATTCCGTGTATAACGATTTGTATGAAGGCGATTGTAATAAACGTTTTTCTAACGAAAGGAATCTGCGTTTTGCTAGTGCATACGAGTCACCTAAGGCATCAGAGGACTGCTTTAGAGGTATAACAACACTGAATCTACCATCAGCAGTGCGCGTAGTGTTGCTAATAAAGTGCTCCTCACACCTACGTTCCTCTTCAGTCAATACGTCCTTAACATTGGGTAATTCCTCAATTTCCCAGAACAGTTTAAGCTGCGAATGTAAACTGTTCGCTAAATTACATTGAATGTATTTAGAATTTGGAATGTTATTATATAAAGGGCCGGAAATAATCCACCCCAGCTGCGTATTTTGTAAATAAGGGCCACACGGTAGTCTTATGCTTCCAACAGTCATCAGATCCCAAAACCTATCGGCACCTATCAAAATATCTATCACTTTGGATTCTAAAAACTGTGGGTCCGCTAACTGTACGTTGTCAGGAACATAACGTTGTAAACTAAGCTCGCGAACAGTAACACCGGGTATCGTGGATGTAATTTGTGGTAAGACGTAGCAATGAATACGCGTCTTATAAGTGGAATCAACACGAGACTTCATTTCAATAACAGAACTTTGCGAACAATGTAACACTGAATCACCTATACCTTTTATGCAATTAGTGGACTGTAAAATTGGCGTATTTAATAATTGGCATAAAGACTCGGTAATGAAGCAACGCTGGCTACCACTATCGAGCAAAGCGCGAGCCCTGTGATAACCACCACGTACATCAGCGACATCTATTATTGCTGTTGATAACAAAACGGTGCTACTATTTTTTGCGTCATTTACCTGGAAGGAACAAGTGGCGGGGAATGTGACGTCAGCGCAAGGCGACGAGATACACGCTCCGTCCACACTTCCAGTCCCAGCTGTCCGCTCAGTAGCTATCACGGAAGGCAATGATAATGTGTTATTGTTTAGGTTTGCGTCGTGGAGCAACGAGTTGTGCTTTTTATTGCATTGTCTGCACGGCCCAAATCTGCAGCTATCCAAAGCATGTCCCGAGCGTAAACAGTTTTCACATAGCTTATTTTCGCGAACAAGTTTTAATTTCGATTCTAAATTACTATTGATAAATTGAACACAGGAATAAAGTGGGTGATTTCCATTACATTTGTAACACGGCTTTCTAGTGCGGTTCATATTATCTTGCGGCTTATTGGTGGAAAAATTACAGTGCGATGTAGTTATATTTTGTGATTTTGTGTATGTGTTTTGTTTTTTGTTATTGAACGTGCGATTATCTATGTTACGTGAAAGCTGTAATGTTTCCAACATATCCGCGCGATCTTTTAGAAACTTTAATAAATCGTCTAGCCTAATTCGCCGTTGAGCAGTGTTATCACTCGATAACAAAGTGCACTTGTGAGTCTCCCACTCCCTTTCGGTAGTTTTATCTAGCTTTGACACTATAATATAGTTTATTAGGGTATCCCAGGTGTCTGTAGGTTCACCTAAGATTTTTAATGCGCGCAAATTTTTTAATATAGTGTCGATAAGTTTTCTAATTAGGGAGGGGGACTCCTTAGGTAAAGAATCTATTGTGAATAGCGCTTTAACATGATTGGATATCAACAGTCTAGAACTATTGTACCGCTCAAGTAACAATTCCCATGCAACTATGTAGTTATCAGACGAAAATTCTATGGAATCTATAACTAATTCAGCACTACCCTTTAGCGACGATTTTAGGTAGTGGAATTTCTGAATGTTAGTAATTTGTTTGGAATTGTGCACTAACGACAAAAATGTGTCCCTGTACTCCAACCAATTTTCGTACGAACCATCGAAGGTAGGCATAGAAATAGTGGGCAACTTAACCGATTGTAATTGAGCGACATTTTGTGCATTATTAGAGTAGTCAGCGATCTCACCGTTGTTAAGCATACATTCGGCTTGTGCCATGGTAGTATAATAAGAGTCCTCAAATAGTTCTCTTTGGTTTAACTGGTCAGGTAGTTCGCTATCAGAAACATTTTCCTCGATCTTAGTTTGAATTTCTGTGAATTCTGTAAATAGCGTAGTAGCGCCTTGAACTCGCAATTTTAAATCTATGCGATTCTGCGTGGAGATATCGCGCTGTCTATCAGCTATTGATTGCAAATAATTGGCGAACTTTGTAAGTCTACCCTTAATGATGCCGCGCTTTCTAGTTAAGTCTCTCACTAGACTATCACATTCTACACTAAGAACATTAGGGGACTTATCACGAGATTTCTCGATAGGCATTTTGGCGGTTTATGAAAATAAAGTACTCACGGTTTACGAAGGCTGTGCTAGCAAAACGACACCAAAGTTAGCACGGGCTAAAAACAGTAGAATAAGGAGATGGGAAAGGTATTTAGAGAAGGGATTGGTCCCACCAGACTGCGTACGGGTATTACGGCTCCAACACCTTCGATTCCTTGCGCGTAGATGATTCCTAGCCCAATCTCGTCTTGCGTAAGTTGCTCCAGAAGTGGCTGCGTCCTTGGATCCAAATCGCTGATTTCGCGTAGAATTTGGCTACGAAGGTCCAAAATGTTGCGGCAGTGCGTTAACCGCTATATGAAAATAGTTTTTGAGGTGCAGTTACTGGAGTATAAATGAGATAATGCGTGTACTTGATCAACTTGCGTGTTTAATCGAAGTGACATGAAAATTCGGTTACAAAAATTAACAATTAAGCTAGAAACAGGGAGAGGGGCTTATGTCCAATAGCGTGGTAGATCATGCTGGTAACTAGATGTGGTGGTCACCCATTGGCACGACGCTGCGACCACGTAGTTACACGACGTGACGTCATTGGGACCCGATACTACACGAGGACGTTGGGTATACCCAAGGTATACCAAAGTAAAAGGGTTCCAGTTATGCTCGATAGATGGCTCCATAGGTCTCCGCGCGAACAATATTAAATATTTAAAATTAAGAATCTAATAATATTTAGTACAAATTAGGTATGTCATAGGTATATATTTATTTCGAGACGTTGAATTTGTCTTCAACCTGTGACTTTTGTGTTACAGATAGCGCGCGCATCTTAAAATTTCACTCTCATAATTTTTTCAGAAGTATAACTTCAATATTGACAGGTAGCCAGCTTGTAGCCCACACAAAAGGGACGACAAAGTTAATCCTTCAGTGAACCGACAACCAAAAGCCAACAATCCAACCAACGTAGTCCGGGTTTTAAACTTTAGGTATATAAGTAATAAGTAATAAATTGATTGTTTTTTTCATCTAGTTTTAAAACAAAATTTATCAATATAGTCTGCAGTGGGCACGAAATACTCACGCTTTGTGTAATGAATAAGTATTAAAGTTCCACTGGAAAATAGAAATGTGAAAACTTGAAACTCCAAGAGACGGCGTGCTATAATCCAATAAGAGCACTTCCGAATGCAGCATCCAAATGCACCGCTGAATATGGTTAACTATTCGTGCGAACTCTGTAAATGGGATGCCGGTGATTTGAGCGAATATAACCCATCGTGTTTCCATTGTGCAACCGATGCGCGGGAAATACGCAAGTGTGTTGCGAAATACCGACTTTGGATGTCGCTGGTGACGTCAGAATTTGATAGTTTTTTGTTTAGTTCATTTTAATTTTTTAAAAGGAGTTTCTCCCGAGTTCTTGTAGTAAAAACACGGGTTGAGATTTTTAACTCAATCTACCGTACAATTGTTTGTTATTAAGTACATTGTCACCCGACATTGGCAAAATGGGTAATCTTTATGTGTCGCGAACGCCATTATTTTTAAATAAGAAGAAGAAGAAAAGTGAAAACTTCACAGCATGGCTGTGATACCATGTATTTTACATCTTTTATTAGTTCCAGTTGTGTGTGTTGCTTGCTGTCATAGTCACATGCCTGAGAATACAGAATATCATTCTGTTATAGAACTCACTTCTCATTATCGGTTTTACCTACCAAATGTTATTGAAAATTGTTGTTTTTGTCGGGTTAATTAGAAACGATGTTGGCGTAGTGTTTTATAACGACATTTGATCCAATTTGAAGAGTAATAATGATTGCAAACCTCTCTTTTCGTGAAATATTCGTACGTGTTTGACAGATGAAATCAAAAGGGAGTTCCTTATAAGAGAGTGTTTGCGTGATAAAACATTATTGTTTTGTAAATAATAGTTCTCTTGTTTTAAAGCTATATTTATTTTAATATGAGTTCATAAGTTTATGTTAACCACAGTCCACTTCTTCCCTCGTTCTTTAAAGAATTTCCAAGTTGTCTCTAATCTATGTAATATTTCTGAGAGAAAATGATCGTCACAAATATGCGAATGAGCGACTATAAACATAAAACAGGCGGCTAATGAATGCATAGTCACACATTTCACGATTTTTGTTCTCCCATTTAGTATTACTTTTGGCTAGATCAGGATAATATGCTGATCCGTTTATTACTAGACTCTAATACCTATCTCAGTGGAAGCATTTTCTTTTTCCCATTGCCTTATATGAGTACGTCTTTATATTTGGAAAGGATTTTTTATGTGAAAAGTAGTCATTAAAGTTATATTTACATCATCCATACATATGATCTCGCTTATAGCCCCAAAATGCCATATGCGACAGCAAGGGCCATTCAGTACATCCAAATAGTGATAGATAGCCAGCCTGTCGCCTACATAAACAGGGCCTAAAAACTAACAAACAAACAAAGAGCAGAGATGTGACACTCAAAATTTTCCCAGAGGTCTGTAGACTAAAATTCATTATAGGAATGCTAAAATAGAGCATGTAGTCGGTGCTTACATTTCTCCACATTTTCAATACTGTAAGTTGCTTCACCTACTTAGGCTGCAGGTCGCGAGCGCTTGCTAACTCAGATTGAAGTCTCGCGGTCGACGGCCGGATCCTGTATAAAAAAAGTGGAATGCACGTACCTATTTGCCTATACGAGCGTATAAGCTCCAGTACAGGCCGTCAGGAATTTTAATCATGTACCTACTTTGTTCCTTTTTCATACATGTAAAATTTAAAATTTTCCCCCGTTGAGTTGCGATGGGAAATGTATAAGGGGTGTGTGTGGATTGTTATTCAGTACGCACGAGGTTTTTGAAATATTGTAATCATGTTTTGTTTAGTTCTTACACCCTGCATAATAAGCCTGTTTGCTAAATTTGTGTGCCATGAAGAAAGCACACGTGGGAGATATCGAAATAAAAACTAAAAAATAATACATAATGTCAGTCACAGTATTCTTATTTTTCTTTAATTATCACGCCTAAAGTACCTATTACGAAAAATTTATTCCCTCTTTTTTATTGAAATAACAATTTTGAAGTTACTGTTGTATGTAATGTACACTATTCGTTATTTAACCGCGTACTAATATTTGTTTCACAGAGCAGTTGAACTTAGTTAAAAATAAATATTATGTCAATCTCCTCAGTTGTTTTGTTAACAGGAATTACAGTGTCACATAATTAGTCATAACGAAAACATTAATTAACACAGTATAAAGTAAACTATTGTGTGATATTGTAGAGGCCTGAAATACTTGTATTTTATGATGTCCGTCTTCAGACAGCAGGGAGAGTTTACTTTCTGTAGCACGGAAGAGAATGGAGTTAAGAAATTATAACAAGCCGTGGGCTTACTCGAATCTTCTCTCCGAAGAGAAGAAAAGAGGGCATTTTTTAGTATCAATGATGAATATTAACACCAAGCTGAGGACCTTTTCCAATATTAACCAATAAAATTTAAAATTAGATAAGATGGGCGATTGTTTTGCTATAAATCTCCACTGCAATTTTAAGCAATCATATTGTTTAATGTTGGTGAGGCTTCGCTCCACTCCTCTCGTATGCGCTCTGTGGACAGGTACTACTTAGCCTTATACGATTATACTTTGTTACTGTAATACAACTGCGTAAGTATTCATTTTGTAAAATTAAGCTAAATAACAGATGTTGGTTGATTAATTAATTTTCTTAATTTGCAATTGAGAAAATTAAACTGATGCTATTTCGGCGAGTAAAATTAAAGAAATAGACCGAGTTCTTAGATATTTCAGATCTCATTTATATTACTGTTTAGTTAGATTTTGGAAACAACAGTTATTCATAGAATTTAAAACAAAATGTACATTATGTACATGTATGTTTTTTTCAGTGCATTTTTCTAGTATTAACAAAATGTACACTTTTAAAACAAATTTTAATGTTGCTGTTATGTATGTTATTTCATACTTACATAAACTTTTTTTAAACGTTCACCAAGTTCCCATCATCTGATTATGTCGAAACCTGTCATGTAACTGTCGACAGATTGGAGATCTGCTCCGTTATTTTCTTAGCTGATTGGTTTTGGTACATACTTGTTTAACAGACTACAATGTGTAATATAATGAAATTATGTAACAAATTTTATCTTATTTTTTTAATGAAACTAAAGAACCAACTGGAATATTAAGAGGATATAATTTGTTTGTTAGGTTTCGAAAGTCTTCATCGCTTTCAGCATGTGTCGGAACCTGGCCCCTACCGTGGTACGGCCGAGACACGCTCAAATTTCTATAGTGTTAAATTTTGTCAGAAGTATTTAGTTGCTGACCGTGTTGTCGCTACCTACACGGATGGGACACCGTGGTTACCCGTGACTTCATACAAAATAGATAAGATTACTTACCAAACTATTAATATATATTTACAAATACACATAACTACGACCCGACTAATGGTAAGCGGTCATTGTTACTACTTGCACCATCAGGATATCATTGACTCTACGCTCTACCTTCTACTCTGCAATGGAAAGGGTGATTTGGTATAACAAAATATTTCAGCATAATTTTTTATCATTGTATAAAAATGGCAAATGGAAGTTTCTAGACAATAGATAGTGTGTAGACAGACAGACATACTTTATCTAATGAAATAAAATGTATTATTCAAGCCACAACCACGTTTGTTCAATGTTTGTTGATGATTTATTGTGATAGAGGCAACCGGTTATACTTCACAATGAAATTCTTAATTTTATATTTAATCTTGTTTATGTGCATTTTATAATGTAATAATAATTAAATTATCATCTTTATATTGAATCTCAAATTAGACTAATCAGAATGGCTTTATGCTTTCTTTTAGTTTAAAACTTTTGAAATATTATCGTGTTTCAATAATTATGATTCACGCTTTGACAGATTCTCACTGCACTAACCCTTTTCTCACAAATATCAAAATTGCTTAGAATGTAAATTGATTTAAGTAGCATTCCCCGTATGTGATTGGTATACGAATAGCTGATAAAGCTTTTCGTTTTCTTGAGAAACAAGAAACGACGGTGAGAATTGATGAATAATAATAATATCTTTATTTATTTGGTGTCACGATTAGTCTTTTAAACTATATCGTACTAGTGGTCGCCTGCGGCTTCGCTCGCATTAATGTCTGTTAAATAATAGCATATATGTCATTCTGATATATGAACTATATCATTGTAAAGTCTCATTAAAATCCATTCAGTAGTTTTTGGATGAAAGAGTAACAAACACACATCCATCCACACCTACATCCATACAAACTTTCGCGTTTATAATATTAGTAGGATGAGTACCTATGTGTCAGATGAAAGATTCCCTAATCACAATATCTCCTCCTTTAAAAATTAGAAGTATAGCTGCAAACTTTGCATCGCTTCATAGTTTACATTTACGGCACGCACGTCTATACGAGTACCTACTTAAACGGAGAAAAGCGTTTTCCTACCACTATTTCTTATCCGGCCTTTGTGGTGTATTAGAATGTTTTTAATAAAAAGAAAACAATATGTCTGTACGGTTTTCATTTTTCAAAGTCCGACGTACATTTAAAGTTATTTTGAAAAAAAAAAAGTATTTCGAAAAACGTAGTAGGCATTGTTTTTTTAGTATGTTAAAAACATTCTAAAATATCAGAAAGTTCTGATAAGAATTAGGGGTCGGAAAACGTTTTCTCCATTTGTGTTATTTTGTATGAAGACGGTGCTCGCTGTACTATCTTCTAAATTTGTGTTACTCCTATGTATTATAATAGCTAGGCCTATTGCAATTTTTGTCTAATAAGACATGTCTTATTATAAGAAATTCAACTCAGGATCGCACTTGAGAAAAAAAATCTTGTAGTTAATATATATGGTTAAATAGGATGGAAGATAGAATAGAATGTAGGCGACTGTCCCAAATAAATTGGGAGAACCCTGCTCCCACTTGCGGAAAATGATGTATGGTCAAATAAAACAACCAATTCGACTGAATTTCTTATAAGACATTTCTCATTAGAAGCAAGAAATATTCTTATAATGTGCAAAAGACAATCCATTTTTCCTATCGGTCTAACCGTCTGAGGCGAGCATAGATAATTTTGTACAAATGTCAGATTCATATATTAAAGTCATCAAGTATTTTCATAGGTTTCTTTAAATTAATCAGCGATAAATACCCATTTTTGCTGTGTATATATTTATTTAACATTTCCATATCATGTAGTATTTTTGTTTTTTCTTTCTATCCTCCCTTGGGTTATAGCAGAATACGAGTGCTTTGCTTGAAAAGCAAAACCAGTCACTGAGATATCACCCTTTTGTATTTCTGCAGCACACATATATTGCAATGTAATTTAAAATTATTTAGTGTGTATGGTTAGATTACTCTATATTTTTTGTTGTGTATGTGTGTTGTAAAAACTATAGAATTAAAGTTTTCATTCATTCATTTAAAGTTTTGTCAAATTATCTTCATCGTGACATCGGCACATAGGTATGGTTACGCACGCCAAATCTGTATGAACTATATCATTTCGTATTTGTCCTGTGGATACTGAATAACTGATAAGAATACATACGTAATGTAAGTACTTGATAATATTATTTGTTAAAGTTAAGTGATTTATGTAAAAAAAATCTTATAATTCTTTTTTCAAAATTTTGGATTATCAATTTAGAATAGTCTATCAAGATATTAATGTATTGTTCGTGCGTGTGTGAGTTTTATTAACCACGCTTTAATTACGATAACAGTATCCGAATTAAGAAAAAATGTTATCTAGAAATGTTACTGTAGGTAGGCACAAGAATTTAAGTCAAAAATTTAATTATAATGATGATGTTTACGTTATTAGAGAAATTATACATTTAATATCAATACGATTCAAATGAATTTCACTTCAAGTTCTTCTGGTCAATATTCAAATATAGTGGCTATTGTTATCTTAATCCTATTATTAAGTAATGTTAATAATATTTTAATATTGTTTATATTGCTTCACTCTTATTGAAATCCGTATTAACATTACCTACTCGTAAGATATTTTTGCAATTTACCTTATTTATATGAACACATTGTTATATCAATGAATCATAAATAGAATATAGTTCGTTGTTGTAATGTTTGTTGTCATATCTACGCTAAGGTTACCACAAATTGTATTGGGTTAGTGTGGCTTGTGTATTTAAAAGTGTATTTTATTCATCTATAATTGAAAGAGAAAATATTGTTTGACTGATGAGATTCTTTCTTTATATGAATATAATCTATTTCTTTGATGTGTACTTTCTAAGGGATTATAAGGATATGGCTAATTGAAAAGAGTGTACTTTCATATTAAATTTCAATTTTTTATTTTTAGTTTTATCACTTTTGACACAGTCAAATTTCGAAAATTTATACAATAAATATTTTTAATATGACTAAAGTACAAAATATACACTGTTGGGATGACATCCTACGAACACTAAGCTACAACTAATTTTATCACAGATAGTGGCAGTGATGCCATGTAAAGTCACATTAATAGTAATCGGCAAGTTTTGCCAGTAAAAACACAGCCTAAATAGGCCTAACAAATTCAATAGACATACAGAGAAATTCGTTCCTATCATATAATAAGTCAACAAATCAATGCATCCACACTGGTTGTTAAGAATGGCATCAATATACTGGAATGTATAATAAGATTTTCAAGTAATATTTTAACATTATGAAGCAGTCCTAGCTAACTTTAAAAATTAAGCGTATTTACACTGTGTTTACTTATAGACTATTATATTTACAATACATACGTTAGCAGACTAGCCATCACATTTTAAACAGTCGCTATACATCCTAAGGTCCTTATCACTTCACTTCACTGAGTTTAGAATCACTTATACATGGACGGACATTGTACGAGGAGACGCGCGCGGAGGCACTTGGTGGGGGACATGAGAAGGGTGAGGAGGTAACACAGGGTGAGCTCCGTGCACAGGCGGTGGCGGTAATGCACCCAAGTGGTTCCTCGGATGGTGGTGCCTGTGCATCGCCACACCTCCCGGACTCGGAACACCCCTACACCTTTGATTAGCAGGCACATCGGGTAACGCGAACCTTAACTTCTCCCAAAACAATTTATCGTCCCACTGGAGATATGTGTTAGTCTTCAAATACAGTCTTATATCGGGATCGAGATCTTTTTGAGGCACTTTACCGTACAACACTACTATAAGTCTTCTTCGTCGGTCTCTTAACACTCGATGGTGAGCCGACTTAAATTCGAAACGACACCACTCATTTCTTAAAAAGTTCTCACTAAGCACCATTATAGTACGGCGCGATGATTCGACCGCCTGCACTATATTGTCAGCCACGTAGCCACCCACTGGTAGGTCGCGGTAATGTAAACACAGTTTGTACGATGGGTCACCGCGTTCTAACACTGCAGCCAACTCTTCAGTAACCCAAGCTTCATCTTTGGAACTATAACTCACAAATGCATCGAACATCTTTTCGCGGTCATCTCTGTCTATGTCACTTGTTCTGTAAAACAGTCTCACACCGAACTTTGAATGAAACCAAACTCGCATTTCTTGTCTGAATATGAATACAATCATGCTCACAACTGACACTAGTAAAAATGCACCGAGAGTAGCTACTAATAAGGGAATATAATCTGGTACTTCGTCGTTAGATATTATCGTTTTTGTTGCCGTCAGATTTCCATTAATACTATTATTTATGCTGGGAAGTCCTGTGCAAATTGTGCCATTCTCATAGATAATGTTGAAACCAGAGTCCGGATTACTGTAAATGCTCTCATTGTACATCGTCAAGGAGTTATTATCCTTTGAAAAAATGCATTTAATATTTGATTGGTCTACTATCGAATTAACCCGTTTAGTCCACTCACGAAACATTTCCGTATATTCACAATCACATGACCACGGGTTGAAAGAAAGTGTTATTTCTGTTATAGATGGATTAATTTGCCACACGGTTAGTGTAACCAATCTGTTATTATGTAGGTGCAACAATTTGAGTCGTGACATATGATTGAACATTTCCTTTCCAATATATTTTATTTTGTTGTGATTCAAATACAACTCACGCAAATTATCTAGTCCACCGAATTCTTGACCTTCAATTGTGGTAAGGCTATTGTGATCCAAGTGTAATATCTCAAGTTCTCTGAGTCCATTGAATGTTCTATTGTGGATAGTTTCAATATTTGACGAATTCAAAAATAGTATCTTTAGCCTCTTTCTTCCGATAAATGCGTGACTTGGAAGCATTTTAATGTCATTACCATCGAGGTACAGTTGCGTGGCCTCCATCGGTATTCTCTCTGGTAATGTATTCACATAGCCGGCACTCGAACACTCCACAACATTAGCCGACCATGATTGATCATGGTAACATGTGCAGTTGTTAGGACAACTCATTTCACAATCACAAGCGTCAAAATCACAACAGTGGCACAGTGCAAAACAATGAAACTCGTATTTACATAAAAACTGATGAGGCGCGGCGTCGACCAAAGCTACATGTGTGTTTCCACGATTGTAAAGTAATTTGCAGTTTATACTATCCAAATCCATTAACTTTGGCTGAGTTCTTGCTCTGTTGCCAGTGTTTATTTTTTGTAGCCATTCCATTGTACAATCGCATTCTAATGGGTTGCCGCCAATAAAGAATTCTGGCACCGACTTGTCTTGCGGTACAGCAGATATTCGTAAAGAATTTGGATCCAAGTTTGTAATTTTGTTTCCGTATAAATCGACTCTTGTTAGATTCGGTTTTTTGAAAAACGTATAAGATTGCACTTTTGAAATTAAATTATCATTTAAATACAACATTTCTACAGAATTAGGTATAGCACTGCCTGTGATTTCTGTTAATCTATTCGAACTTGCATCGAATGTACTTAGGGACAATCTTGATTCAATTTCAAAATAATTTCCAAGTTCTGCTATTCTGTTAGCATGGATATCTAACCACTGCAATCCTGTGGGTATCATAGCATAGTCAAAAGATTCCAATTGGTTGTCCGAAATGTTTAGCCAGACCAAATTATGAAGGTTTACGAAAAGTCCTCTTATATCTTTCAAAGAGTTTCCATCCAGCCGTATTGCTTGTAAATTAACATTTGCATCAAAAGCGCCACTTTCTATTCTTTGAATTTTATTCCTTGACAAATTTAATATTTTCAAAGATGTCATTCTGTCAAAAACACCTTTAGTTATGTTGCCTATATTATTTTCTGTTAGTCTCAACCCATACATTTGTTTCATAGTCATAAAGGAAGCATTTTCTATACTAACAATTAAATTTTCACCCAAGTCTAAGGTTTTTAGCTGTGGTATTTCTTTTAAAGCTGTTGGAACTTCATCAAGTCTGTTTCCATTAATATGCAGGTCTTGTAACGAAGAGCAATTGCGTAAAGCATGTGGGTGTATTTTAGAAATGCGGTTGCTGTCTATAGATAACACAGACAATACTTGCAGTCCAGTAAATGCGTAACTTTCAATATTTGTCAGTCTATTGTTTGATAATATTAATGTATGCAAGTTGCTCAGAGAACTAAATATATTTTCTGGTATGTGTTCGATAAAGTTTTCTTGCATTTTAAGTATCTGTAGATTGTGTAAGTCTCTGAATAAGGCTATTTCAAGTTTGGAAACTCTATTGTGAGAAAAATCTAAATAGACTAAACGTTTAAGTCCAGAAAATGTAGAAGTATTTATCCAATCCGACGTAAGTTCATTATATGACAAATCCAAAACTAGTAATTGGTACAAGTCACTGAACAAGCCTGGGGCCAATACTGTTATTGTGTTGTTGTTCAAATATATTTCTCTTAATTCTTTAGTGTCACTAAAGAGTTCAGGTGGAAGACTGGTTAGCTGATTATCTGAGAACTTTATTGTAGTTAAAGATATCAAACCTTCTAAAGCTTTGTCTGCTATAGAATTCATCCCGTTAGTTTGAAGGTATAGTTTTTTTAACCTTCTGAGACCAGATAAAAGACTCGGTGGAAGTGTATCTATAATATTTCGCGAAAGATCTAAAATTGTTAAGTTATCTCCGCATTTTTCAGTAGGGTGGCGATGCGCTGTCGAGAATTGAAAATGACTGATATCTCTCATTCTATTTCCTGTCATATTCAGATATTCTAGATTTCTTAACGTGCAAAGAGCCCCTTCTGGAAACGATAACATATTGTTTTCGCTTAAATCCAATCGTTCTAGATTTTGCACATCCCTAGAAAATGCTGTCGGTGTTATTTCAAGTGACATAGTAGACCATTCGGTGTTGTGAGTTTTTATTGTTAAATTTCGCAGTTCACGAAGCCCAGTAAATGCGCCATCAGAGAGGTTTCCTATTTTACAGTACTCTATGGTCAGTTCTCGCAACTCTATAAGCTGCCGGAAACTACCTGGTGACAATGAGCTTTGAAAAAGAAGTGCATCACTGCATTCGAGATGTAACCGTACAGTCAGATGTGGCTGTATAGCACTAAAATTTGTGTTTTCTAGTTCACTGTTAATAGTCCTCAGTCTGCAAAGCAATGCGACGCCAGATCCGTCGTCATCCGTAGTCCATCGGCATTCATCAGGAGCTTGGTAACGAGCTCCCGTTGTTGCCGAAAGGGAAGCACTCCACGCTGTCAATGCAGCGCTAAGCACTAATAGCGCGCGTGTAATACACGCCGGACACATTGTTTTGATTTCACTAACTTCACTTATTACATAGTTTTATCTTATTTCAGCTCACACTGTAACCGCACAATAACATCGTACCGAACGATCACATTAGTCCATTTCTTCCTTTGCCTGAGGACTGCACTTGCCGAACCGGCCACTTAACTCGTTTCTCGCGAGAACACTAATTGGACAAGATCGCGTTGTGAGGAGTACGTCGTTATGGAACGACACGCGCGCTCTTGCCGTGGTCTGGGGTGAAACTGACTCCGCGTCGAACCTGCGGTGCGCTCGCGCACAAGGCCGCGCCGGTTCACGCGTTCCAACAGGTAACGTATCGCTTCGACTATAAACGCATTAAGCGCCTCACTTACGTACAGCTTTAAGCTCTATCTGTTTCGAAGTACGGACCGTCAGAAAAATACACTTCACACACACAAGAGCGAGCAGTACACACCACTATTGCGCGAAACCGCTTTTTGTAACTCACGAACAAGCTTACTTGCGGTATGTGTGAGCGGGACAGAGGGATGGTTGCGGGGTAAGAAACGCTAGGGAAACTTGGTGGGGGCTTGAGGCAGCTGCCCAGGTAGTGCGCAGGCGCAATGCCGCAGTCACTGCTTGTTAACACTCCCGTAGATAGAATTGTATTACTGACATTTGACGATTGTTGACATTTTGTTTACTCACTATCGTTAATGAAATGAATTAATTTTACTGCTGTGACAGTATATTAATTTAACAGTCAATCAATCAATCAATCAATCAATCATTTATTTGCTGAATACAATTTTTACAAAAAGGTCTTAAATACTATAAATAAGTTCTTGTATTCAGCCTGTAGTCAGGCATGCAAATATTTAATATATGTCAAATTACACAATAGGTACTCTAATTTATTACTATTGAGATTCTATGATATTATGTATTTAATTTGGAAATATTGTTAGTTTCAAATTAACTTACTTAAGTGATATATGTCAATCAGGAATATTACAATGTCAATTAAAGTCACAAAAATAAATTAATAACAAAAAAATTAAATTAATGTCAAATAAATAATTAAAATCATATATCATGTCAATTATGGAAGTCTACAATTGAATGATTTTCTAAAATGATGCGTGAGTTAGGGAATTTTACTATGTCACAGAAGTTTTATGAAATAAGGTAATGTGGCAATTCAGGAATGTTAAAATGTCAAAGAAATTCAATAAAATAATGTCAAAAATCATCAAAATTATTTAACAACGTTACAATAATTCTACATCATTAAAACATTACTCGCATATACACACTATGTTTCTGTCTAATAAATAATCCTTAACATTATAATAACATTTATCTATGAGTATTTTTGTAAGTATAAACTTAAATTTTTGTAAATTGCACAGCTTTATCAACAGTACTTGCTCTTCAACTCTTTTATTATTTAATGTTGATCTTCAAATTTTCCATTATTATCTAATTTATATACATACATAGTTTAATATTGTTAAATCAAATTGATAATGGTTACATAATACAATATTACCTTATTTTTACTACAACATTATTTTTAATTTAATTCTGTTTTTTAAAGAAATTTACTGTCGCGAAAATTTATATTTTCACTTAAAACTAATATTGAATACGCAAACGTTTTTGAAATCAAACTGTCATTTTAGTGAGCATGCAATTTGATTCACGATAATATGATAAAACTATTAGGTAAGATAAAATTTACTTTTACGTTATCTCTTAATTTTTTAAATTAAGGTGGTAAATATATAGTAGTGACGCGTATCATTAATTTTGAAAATTGACATAATAAATTAAAATTTGTTATATAGTTATGAGTTTTACAAACTTAAGATAAAAACCTCCTAAAATTTTGTAACTGAACGTTATCTGTTATTTAAGGTTATGAGTATTATTATTACTGCTATCAACCATCTTTATTATGGCAGTTGTGTCATTTTACTAGCTTTTAAACAGCACTGTTAAATGTAAAATATAGATACACTCTTGGTATTTTAAAATTAATAACCAAGATAAACTTTTTTGGGCAAATACCAACCAAAATTCACCTAGAAGCGTATTTAAAATAAACTATTTTCTGCTCTTTTTAACGCAACTGTATAATTTGACTGCCGATACGAATTCAGTAAATGTTGTGTTCCGAACACGCGATCCAACTAAATTGGACTTTCAGAAAACTTACTACTTAATTTCATTTTATTTTAGTTAAACGATTTTGATATAATTTCCCACCATTCGAGAGCCAGACCTCTCATCAGATTAAACATCTGCACATTATGCATTTTGTGCAGCCGCCAATTTGATGAACACCGTTTGATTTAACAAATTGCTCTAGAGTTTAGATTGCATTCCCTTGATTTATACCTACGGCTTAAACGTCGTTTTGCTTATTCCTGTTATTAGTCATCCGTTCAAAGTTTTGCAAAAAATGTTGCAAAAAAAGACATAAATTTCAAACTCCATTTTAAGGTGCGTTGCAACTTATATTGAAGTATTTATGATTTGGACCATGGTCTATTGAGGTTTCATGTTTCTCACCTGCGTTTGCAAAAAACGGAGTACGTGCCACGAAACAAAGAAAGTATTCTTTACCTGTGCTGTATCAATGACTTCTAATTGTTGTGGGCTTGAGGTTAGGAAAATTAATAACTACTTTGTGTCTTGACGTCTTTTATACGACATATCAAGTTATAATTAAAGTTCAAGCTTTTTAATTGTTTTATTATGCGGTTGCATCAATGCAAATTTACTTTCATAAATAATTTTAGGTTTGATATAATTAAAACTATCCTGTTTGCCGTATTTAGTATAATTTTCTATTTAAACTTTCTATGCATAATTATGTAGTACCTAACTAACATATATTTTTCGAAAAAAGTATTTATGCTTATGTGATATTGACAAAGATGTAAGTTAGTACATGTCACAGCTGTTTTAATAAATGCTTTTGGTCCTAATTTTATTTCAGGCCAAACGAAAGGCCGGACGGGATCGTTCGTCGCTAGTGCTATTTATGTGAGGTGTTGCGCGGCTGATCTCGAGGCGCCCGCTATATCTCAATTGCAATAAATTATATCCTTTGACACGCGAGCACCGGAAAATTTGCAATCGCACAACTAGCGGGCGCAGCATTCACGGCCCTCCTCCTTTATGTAAACAGCGCAAATGGCTTTGTAATGGGAATCGCGTCCGTCCCACCATGACACCGGCTCAATATTTCAAACCGGGTCCCACGGGTCGTTTGTCCACATCGCGCCTAGATTCGACCCGTACAAAGGGCCAGCGGGACACCTCTCCTTCGACTTTTTGTCGTAAGTGGCGAGGCGTTTCTTGTTCTGCCCTTATAAAAGAATAGATTGCCGGTAAATCGTTGCTTATTGTGGCGCTATTTAATGTGTATTTCGAGGGCTATCCGGCGGCCGTTATAACAAAATGTTCGTATTCAATTTACGGTGCTTCATGTCGACACGCAACTGTCTGGGGTGTTGGATTGTTGCGTGGGTACATGTGTTTGATGTGGGTCAGTTGCCTTTATGATTCATGGAGAAACATTCGAAACTAAATTGGACAAAAACGTTAGGTATTGTTTCGAACAATGTCTTGAATTATCTCTAAAGTTGTATGCTCAACAATTATTGCGATAATTTTCATTTTACCCAGAATGAACGTTGCGCTCATATTGCCTTTTGCATCAGTAATCCTCGGTAGAAGCAACAGAACCAATTTAAATCGGGATCCAAAAATAATAACGACGTCGACTCGCCGAGGTAATACGTACACGTTCGATTTTAATTCGTTTTATCGAATCGTTCCATCGGCTTGTAAAAAACCGTTGCGTTGATTTCCATTATATTATTAATTTTTGTAATTTCGATGCCTAATCTCCGGCGACAGGCCCGATACCGGCGCGACACTTATCTCGGTGTCGGCGGACACATATAATCCATTAAGTCGTCATTTCCACTCGGCTGATCATTCCTCAACCACGCGTCAACCCGCCCCCGGACCGACGCACGCCGTATTGTTCGCTACTACTTTATCTTACCACCACCGTTTCAAGGTCCTTTCGTATTACTCAAGCCACATCTAATCTGCACCTAATAACAATGCCACTAACGATTATAACCCTGTGTACCCGTTACACCCGAAGGTTTATCCTTGTCGACTAATGGACTAGTTTGTTATCTAATCGGCTACACGGCGGACCTATTAATAATTTCCCACATAATTTTCTAATTAACGTCCTGTCCGGCTGGCGGGCGGGGCCTCGGGGCGCACGTAAACGGAAATGACGGGGAATTGGGACTAAATACTCTGTAATAAATTGATTGCACAGTTTCTTACAACTGTCACTTTGACACCATTAACACTAATACGCCTCGTTTTTGTTTCAGGTAATAGGCATTTGCAACATTCGATTTCGCATAAGGTAAACAAAAACATTCTTATTTATTTTTTATATCTCGCCAATGTTAATTTATTGCCGATTTGCGCAATAGAGCATGGGTAAACCGGGTTTACGAAACGGATAGTTAATGTAATGCGAAGTGTAAACATTGCCGTGTGGGGTTAACTGTTGAAGAGTGGCGTGTAAATTGAAGAGATTTAACACGTGAGTTGAGGCCTTAGTAGTGCGTCAGATCGCGACACGGGCAATTTGGCGCGCGAGAGGCAACTGGGGGTTTATTTGTTCGATGCGGCACCTGGCGATTCACGACCCGCTGGGTGCGGAGCAGCGATGCTATGGAGTAGAACAGAATCTGTAGGTACAAATTTCTATGGCATTAATTACAAAGAGAAGCGATTTTATAAATGCTTTTTTATATTCATGGACTGAAAAAATGAAACAATGTGTTTATTTAGTGTATTTCGTATTCGTTCGTTCATGGATATTCGTTCGTCACCAGTGTTATGTCTTTTATTTTAAAACTGCAAATAAGTAAGTACAGTATTAACTAACATGATCGACGCTCCGTCGTGGTGGAGTGGTCAGTAACGCTGCCTACAAAGCTACTACGGGCTCGAGTCCTGGTAGTAGCAAATGTTAGTGTGAGGAACACGAATATTTGTTCACGATTCATGGATGTTTATACATTCATTTAAGCTTATTTATGAAATATCTCGATTATTATGTATATTTGTCCGCTATCTAGTACCTATCCATAGCACATATTCTTAATGAAACTTAATTTGGGCTAGAATTGGGTGTGAGCGTGGACATTTTCCACGACACGGAACGGCAACCTGAGCCGGGGTCCGAGCCGTTACGGCCATGTCTCATTAGTACACCATGGTGGACAACCGCTGCCACGAATAAAAAAGGTTCGTTAGTTGCCCAACCAAAGGACCACGGGTGAGCTATCCTCCATATAACTCTATACATTTTGTTGTTGGCCAGCTACTTGTTGCGCCACCATACTGTCCTAGTGAGATATGGCGCTTAGAATTATCCTCAGACAGCTACTCCCATCCAGCATAGTCGCCATAGAGACTCTAATCGATAGAGAGCGTCTCTCTACCTAATATTCTCTAGGGGGTAATAATTCGACTCCAAATTATCTAGGCGAATCTCCCTAGATAATTTGGAGTCGAAGAGCTTTACGCCATAGTAGACTCGTTCTACCGATTGTCTGAAAATTATGTAGGGAGATTTGCCTTACAGGTTAGAGGACCTACCAATGCCATCGGCTTCGTAAAAATCCTGGTGACTCTGTTTAGGTCATCTGCGGCCAACAGCAATGGTCAGTCAAAAAGGTATTGACATGTTACTGGGCATCACTGTTAGCTGCTGTTTACAAACACGACAACAGTCGAAACCGGAGATTAAAAAAATATTAATATTTTAGTCTTTACTAAATAGTTATTATTTAACTATTTTGGATAGATTAATTTGAAAGTCAATTCAAGACTCCTTGAAATATAAATGAAGCGTCTAATAAAAAAATCTCAATTCTCCACAACACTCCCTGTTCTGGAGCGGTGACGCGACGTGGCATCGAATAGGACCGGTTAGATTACGCATTGTCGCGGCACAATTAGAAACTGTTGCGGACTCCTGGCGCACTTTGTTATTTGCAAACAATTGACGGCGACATCTGTGTGCCCTGCCTTTCTGTCACCAGCTAATATATGACCGTGGCATCTGCTAATTGCGTTCATTCTATTCGGTCAAGATGGTATTTTGTTCACTATTGCTATTTCAAATTTAAATTAGCTGCTTGAAAATAATATTTAATGAGAGGAAAATTACAGTCACAGAAATACCTTTGGAAAGCCAAATAACACTAAGTACTGTTAGTTCGTTTGTGTAATTGTTCTCTTCCGTCTTTAAGACCACTGACAAATATCCTACTAGTTGTGATACCTATTTCTTAGCGTGAAGGTTCAGTCCTGTCTACAGAACATGTTCAATATGTTGAAATAATTGGAAGAAAAGTGTCCAAAATGTTCAACTGGTTTAACAAACAGTTGAACATATCGGAATAGAGAGCATCGATTAGTTGTGTACTAGTTATGTATACAATATTTCAATATAAAGAAAGACAGCGTGTGCTTCGTCTGAAAGTTAAATTGGGTCCTCCATACAAATTACTTTTAATATTAAGTTATTCTTTACTGGATCACCTCGCTGAAAATCCCATTAAAGAGTAGCCATCAATTAGTCAATATGTACAAAATGCGCATACTTTTATAATATCTTCATTAGCTTTAATAATGTTCTCACAAGAGACATTGCGTGATGAAGTATATTAAGTTTGGAATGTCACAATTACCATACCAGCTGACATTGTTCCCCGCACACTTTCTGGTGTCCTTCAATAATTAAGTAAAGCTTTTCTACAGGTTTCTACCCGTACCCATATAGAAAAAATTTACTTAATTATTAAAACTTTAATTACTTAGTCATTAAAGAAGTATTGTTTCAGAAAAAAATGTACATAAAATGGACTAGTAATGTATAATTCAATTAAGACTTTATTATTTGCTAACCTAATATTTTTACAACTTTTGCCCGTGTTCAGATTATCTCATTATTTTTAGTCATTCTAACGAGTCGGCTTCGTCTTATTTCGTTAACAAGTTGTATATTGTCTAGTTCGAATTCGAATAGCCCGCTGACGCTGAGTAATGATTGATGAATGATCGTCTGACTCATTGATAACATGACATAGAATAGTTATCGGACGTGTATTGAGTTCCGGACGTCCTATTGTTCAGTGGGAGTTATTTAATTTGCTTTCACTAAACATTTTGTTTTATCTTTATCAGCAAATTCCTAAAAGAGTATTGGTGTTGCTCTGACACATTTCGGCAGCGGAGCGTTATCAGATTCAGTTGAATTCACCTTTGGTGTGCCGGATGCGCCATTACATGCCGTCCGGTAAAATAAATAGAAAAATAAATACAAAATAAAATTTAAATAAAAATAATGAGGTAAGAGGGATGGGGGATATGTGTAAAGTTTTCAAATTTATTTATTTATATTAAGTGGGGAAAGTGGACGGCATCTAAAGGTGCCCTCAGTACGTAAGAGGTTCAATGACGTAGAAATAGTATGGGGTAAGTAGGTATCATGGAAACACATAGCTCAATTGGCAATGGGCGGTGTGAAATCAGGAAATGCTTTAAGGAATGCCATAACGACACTATTACCTACAGAAGTGACGCACACTATTGTGGGTCACGTATGCGTACGTACAATATCGCAACGTTTGTGATACAATTATAAGCGAAACCCGACAAGGAGGGTTTTTGTGTCGCTTTCTTATAAAGGACGGGCCTGTGTGGCATCTCCCGCCGAGAAATACGTGCTTCCACTAAGAAAAATGTTAGCAAGCATCTTGGAAATTTCAATTGTAACCTTTGTTGCGTTCACACACCCCACCTTTCCAATTTGTTCGGCTCGTGGGCCGCGAATGGACGGCCCCAGATATCATCGGCATACCGGCTTCTCTGTTGACTCTCGTGATTAAATTCTTCGCGCTGACGTACGACTGCGGCGATTAACTGAGTTATTTGTCGGGACCACTTTGACTTCAACTTATTTTTGCTATAAGACTAGTGTTGCGCGTGGAAATATTACTTGACGTATCGCCCATGCTTACAGTAGCATGATAACATCTAGTTCTAAAGGGTATCTGTATACAACGTCAGTGATAATAATTAATAAAGTTTAAATTATCTTGCAATATTTATTGCGCTAACCTTTAGGTATTCATGATATTTACACATCACTAAATTGTAATTTGTACAGGCGTTATCGATAAATTTCTGAAAATATTTGTATCGTAAAGATCAACAATGTAGATAGTGTTAAATTATGATGATACTCAATTTAAAGACCGTAAAAAGCTAAGTTGATTTGAATATATTCAACACCATAAGCGTGAACTTGTTATAAGATAAAATTAACTTCAATCTCGATGTGATTACATTCAAAATTTGATGCTAATTAGGATACCAGTGATATCAAATTATATGCGCAATCCGCAATTTTGAAGACAGGTCACTGATACGCAGTTGGTTAAAAAACGAATCTTTTTGAAACGGAATGTAATTATATGCATCCAGCTTTTGCAAATTACTTTTACATAGTTATTTGAATGCTAAAAATTACCAAAAACAGCGTAATATAGAATCAAATTATTTTGTTGTTTTTCAACCGACTTCAAAAAAGGAGGAGGTTCTCACTTCGACTTTTTTTATGTTTGCTACCTCATAACTATTCACTGGGTGTACTGATTTTTAAGATTCTTTTAACATTTAGAAGCTGGTGCTTGTCATGTGGTCCCATTTGAATTTGATCGACATCTGACTAGTAGTTTTTGAGTTATCCCTAATATTGCCTATTTAATTGACGTCGGTGATATCGTAATAGTTCTATTCCTTGTTTGTCTAAAAGACCCCGAGATAGTTTCCCTATACCTACTTAAAATACTTAAAAGCAAAAATAAATTATTTTTAAATAAAAAAAAACCGCCTTTAAAGGAGAAATAAGAATTTTGTTTATAAAAATCCAAATGTAGTTTTGAGGTCGGTACCAACCTCAATATTTGGAATAAACGTTGTCACTTGTATTTGGGACCGTCCTCAGAAAATCGTTAAGATTTTTATATTCAAAATTTTTATTTTTCCATTTTTAGTTTTGAAGGCGGTTTTTTCTAAAGCACGGCGGATTAAGTATAGGTACCTACTTTTGAACTTAGAACGCAGAAACAACAGAAGTAAGAATCCCTTATTACATCAACCTACCTTAGTGCTGTGTTTCTTTTCTGTCATTGGGTACGGTTTATGATAAGAGTGTAAAACTTATGATAACATGCAGCACACTGATCCATTTAAGTACCATTAGGCGCATGCTTTAGTTGCCACTCTTATGGCATATCAAAGTCTTTGTATGCCATTATTCTGAATTATTGGATGACTAAATGGGAATTATAATGATTAATGTGAACATTTATCAATAAAACCAATCGTGCGTAATGCGTAAATAAATCAGTTTCTTTATTGCGACACGTTCCATTTAATACGAAAAGAATGTTCGTCATTGCACTGTCAGGTGACGCGTCGTAAGAATGAATACACGAAGACCCTCGACCGCAAGTTCAAGACAATGAGTCAAAAGCCGTTGCCGCGCCTACTTCGTCCACTTCAATAAATATCCTCTGTAAGGGACACAATGTGTACCCGTAACTTGGGAGATTAATATAATATTTTTACGCCCGTACACAAACCGAACTAATGAAATATGGCAACATGTACAACTGATAAAACGTTGCAGCGGTTTTATTGCGAGTCGCGCGCGATAACTCAAGTTGGTGGACCGGTGAAATAATTTACATGGTGGTCCTTGCGCGTTTTAGGCTCGGCTACCGAGGTTTTTTCGCGATGTAAGTATAAAGGGTAAGAATTTACATTGCGCTGAATATTTAAACGGCTATGTTTCTGCATGCGTTAACCTCGAAAATGTTTACCAGCAGGAACGAAATGTTTTTCGATTCAGCTGCTACCTTTGGAGCAAAATTTTATGGGAGTGAGAATTTTGTCGAAGAGTCAATATTCTTCTTCTTACCCTGGTCCCAATTTATTAAGGTTCGGTGCAATATAATAATATCTTAATATCGGCAATACTGGAATTTGATTTTTACTTTTACGACTGGCCGTCTGCCTGACATCAACTCTCCTTAGGTCTTACACCCATACTCCTTTAAGGAAAAAATATTTAGAGTAAATATAGATCTTGAACCTAAGCACAATTTCGCATTCATCTTTAATCTGAAGGAGTCTAAAGGAGCGTATATGCAGTCTTCCGTGACAAATTTAGGTCCTGAGTGACATTCACAGAATCAAAGGAGTAGCTATTTGTAGAGATAGTGGTTTTTTGCAAGACGCTCGCATCAGTAAAGAATCTGTACAGGGTTCCCATAGCTCCGTCTGGCAGCGATACATCCGCGGCTGACGCGATCTTCTCGCCCGATGATGGGGAGGAGGTTGCGGTCGCTGATGTTTTCACGCCAAGGTGCATGTGAGGGACATCGTTGGGTTTTAGTGGGTAGGCCCTGCCTTTTGTAGGGAGAGTCCCACATAACGTTGACGCTACCCCATCAGGCGTCACGTATGCGTAAAGCATTTCCCAACGTAAAAAAAGGCAGAAAGACGAGACTCCGACTATTGACTGTAGTTTTCTGTGAAGAAGAGTTTAAGGTTTCCCATAACGGAACCTCTAATTTTGAGCATATAATCTACCTTAAAATAATCGCGTTAATAACTAAACTGCAGCACATACTGTGCATCGAATCCTGAAGGAACCTGAATACTAAAATATCGTTTTACTCGAGTAACGATTAGATCCATAACTATGTTTTTATAACATGATCAGTAAAATTATCTTGAAATTTATATACGTGCAGCTATCGCTAAAGTACTCTTACAGAACTGATACAAAGAATCGTAATAATAATATTTCACGATAGTTACTTTTTACGATCAAACCATAATATGAACTGGCAATCATAAATACAACAATCGCGATTATTAACTCGTACCCGCGAGAATTAAAATTGGTAAAAAATAATAAAGTACGATCCCCAATTTCGGTGCATTGTGACATTAACTCTCTATTAAATATTTTCCGCATTGCTGCGAGCTAATCCAAAGCCCACAATGGGTAATAAAACTTCGTATTGAAAAAAAATTTTGAATTTGAAAGGGCCATTCAGGGCGGCGCGCGGATCACGTGTCAATCAAACCTTACTTCTCCCGCAATGGATCGTGTTATTCTATTTTAGCGTTATGTTATTCATTGCCAGTATCGTTGCCCCCTGCTTTTTGGGTCAAACACAATGGCAGGGGCCATATTGTGCGAGTAGTTAAATCTCTACTAATAATAAATGTCTGCTCGACCATATTTTTCACCATGAAATAGGCAAATTGGCTTTAAAGTACGAAATCTGTTCTAAAAACTTGTTTTTATGGTTCACGGGGAGTAGTTTTTGTACCTTATTTGTAGTACACGTTCTACACAGTAAACTAGGCAACCAATTGCGGGTAGGCGCATCTACCCGCATTCGACTATGTGGGTGTTAACGACTGACAACTTCTTAATACAGTACCAGCTATTGCTAATGATTTCACTAGACTGCGGAAGCAGACATATTATAAAGCTAAGAAAACGATTTGTAATGATTTACATAAAACTAAAGATATGCACAAGTAAAAAAAGGCATAAGCAAAACCGAGTGAGCACCTAGTATAATGTTTCACCTTATGCTCGCTGGCTCCCAGCCCTTAGCGAAGGGCGCGTATTATGTTACCGCTACGCATTCTTTGAAACCTTACCCGGGATGGGATTCTTTTGTTGTGACTCGATTTGAATATTACTTTAATATGATGGGACCATACATTAAATAATAACGCGAGCGGGTAACGTGAACTACTCGCGTCTAGCTCAATCATTTTTAGCTGACTGCTTCGCTGCGAACGGGAGGTAATGTAAGTAATGGCTTCGCAGACTTAGCTCTTGACTGTTATGAAAACATTTTCAACTTTGAAATCTCTATCTTGATGTAATTAAAGTATACCTACCTAGTTCTGTTTTGTAGAAAGAAACTTAAAGAAATATTTGTTTTTCAAAATCTACTGGGACATCAAGTTTTTGAGCAGATAGTAAACATGAATTTTTAGTAGGAAGCATAATGTGGAGACATTACCGCATATTTTCGTTTTGCATGTGAATAGGAATGCGTTTAAAGAGAGTTTTATTTGTTTGGCGTTACTGCAGCTGCACGAACCCCAAGTGTGCCAATATTTCAGCATATTGTCCCTTTCACGTGTAAGAGGATTGTAAAACAACGCCCATAAAGTATCTCCACAAAGATCCACGACAGCGGGCGTGATACGAAAGCGTTTACAGAATTCATAAATTTTGGACAACAAAGGACTCGGAAAACCGTTTAAGGCGCATATTCGGATGCGACCGCATTACATTAGTGATATGGTAATGTGATTGTTCGCGATAAATTAAATGGCGGGATCCTGAGGTGCGTCTGCGCAGCGGGAATCCGATGACGCCCGCGCATCGCGCCTGCTCGCTCACCACTCCCGAGTGCCGAGGTGCATAACCTCCCACATTTGACAATAATATTCACACTTTAATAAAAATATTATTACTTGTTATTAACGCCAATCAAATTGCGCCTGTGGAGCCGGAATACGACGCTCGTGTTGCCGGCGTGGGCTGTTGAAATATCTCATTGTAGGCATAGCGCACTCTACGTCTTCGAATATAATTGGAAATTTTAGTTCATGAAATAAACTGTCAAGCTCCAAGTTCCGCAAGGTGCAGACACGGAGTTCGTGTCGTGTCGCTGCGTTTAATTGGCTCCGCACATTGTTATAGTCCCTTCTATGAAGCGGAGCGTCTGCGGACGTTCTAGCGGGCAGTCTTCACTATGAGCACTATCACTCAACGCCGTCGTCAGTTTGTAAAAGAGTCACTAGTGTGTCGAACAAATTACTGACATTAGCCATTCGCCGATGTGGAACGCTGTGTCGACAAACTTTTTATTAGATAGTTCCCGGCGCGGCGTACGGCCCGTGGATGTTTCTGAGCTCCTCTAAATTGGGTGAGAAATGCTTGGTTTGACGCTTGCTTTGCATATCTGGGCAATAAATCTACAAAAGCTCCGGTTGGGCCGACGCGTCTAAGATGTCGTGGAAGTCTGGTTGTTACCCAGTTCAAGTAGGTAAATTATTTTCGCTATCCTCTTGTATAAATTAACCCGAATTACAATCGGCTATGTTAGCCCTATCATTTCTCTTGTAATAGATACTCCGTAAGACTGGTAATTTGTTGTTGGAATTAAACTACAACCATTTATATAAATTAAGGCTTAATTAACCATGGGACGCTCCTTCGGAGAGCAAGCACCGTTTGTTGAGTAATTTAGTAACAATAAAATGTATTGACTTTTAAATAGACACCTCTACGTAAATATTCGAAAGGAATACAAACTTTTTACTTTTTCGTTTAAAATGTTAGTCACTAATATGCGTTCAAGTATTAGGCTTGGCTATATTTATTGTATTGTTATCATCATCATCATTACAGCTGAGAGACGCCCACTGTTGGACATAGGCCTCCCCCAAGGGTCTCCAAACCGGTCGGTCCTGCGCTGCCCGCATCCAGCGGCTTCCCGCGACCCTTACCAGATCGTCAGTCCACCTTATGGAGGGCCCACCAATACTGCGTTTCCCGGTACGTGGTCGCCACTCGAGAACCTTTCCGCCCCAACGGCCGTCAGTCCTCCTCGCAATGTGCCCTGCCCACTGTCACTTCGGTTCATTTAAGTATTAGACCTACTTAACTGCAACTTTTCAAAGATGGATATCAAATATGTAGTATCATAATTACGCTGACCTATAAATTATTCAATGAAATAGTGTAAGTGTACAAATATTTCGAGTTCAGTATGCCGAAATAGCCTAGGCATTTTTACAAATACCTGCATTGTATGGACATGCATCGATTTTCGTGGATGGTTTACTCGCCACCGCGCAAATGACCCTTTGGTGCTATGGTCAACACGGGGTTCAGAATCTCCTATAACACCCACGCTATGTGAAGGGATGTCCTTTTAATGACAGGGAACTACACTGGTATTCTAATATTGATAGTGTCGAACTTTAAGGCAACAAGTTCAGTGGCGAACGTTAATTAAGTCAACCATTCGGTCAGATATATTTTGACATATTTTTGCACGTCTTATTACTGTTATCACTTCTTTACATTTGGATATAAACTAGAATATATGCTTAAAATTTATCAAATTTATTTAACACTCAACTGTAGATTCATAGCGCACGTGCACTATTTATTTCCACCTATCTATAAGTATTCATACTTGATTGCTGTAGCACAGTCGATAACAATATTGGCGCTGAAGTCACAGACTATGGTTTCGCGTTCGATTGTTTTCTCACGCAGTTCAGTTCACAGTTACTTATCGCTTCTTATAGCTTTCCTGGACGCTCAAACGTGCTCGCGACCTTTAACCGCCGCTTCCCATTATTATATAGAAACATTGTCATTAGAATTCACTGTACCAACATCTATCTGAGACGGACCGAGAGCGCAGCAATCTTATTTCGGAAGATGCGAATAATAAACGCAAAAGGAAAAACAAAAATTTTACGGCGCACTCACTTTGGTTATCGCCAATTTGTGTCAACTGAAGCGTTCGTTTAATATTAATAAAACTGCTAGCCCTTCAACCCTCCGCGTGCTTTTACGGTCGGGTTGATGGCGACTTATTTGAATAAATATTTCCGAGAGAGAACGGGCTTGGTCTCTTTTAAATTTATTTATTTTGTAATTTTTTATGTAAGCCTCATGTATGGCTCTCGGGCGTTTCACGGTGACGCCCCGCCAGGGTGCGCATTACTAATGTGAATGACGCGACGCTATTACAACCCATCCTTTATCTAACACAATATGTCCTTTATTATAAAACCAGAATTAAATGCCCAACCACTTTCGAAGTTATTTTAGCTCGGCGGGAGTCCATCACGTTTTTTACAACTAGCAGCAAGTAAGTGTTTATTGGTTTTGGATATTATTTTTTGCTTTTCAAAGCAATTTGAATAGGAACTGACAAGGTTATTTACCAAATTTAATTGGGGGTAGGCATTGATCTAACACAAAAAGTGTGAACCAATAATTGGACTATGTAATATTGTATAACCAGTATAACTCATGCACAATTACGTTTAATTTATTACCTCTCAACCTGTGCTAAGAAGGAGTCTGTTGAATACATAAAATTCCAATGTCTCCGACGAAAGCATGCTGAGTCCTTCGCGTTTCGTCGTAATCGGCCAAAGACAGCAAGCACCGCGTAATGCAAAGCGATAAAAATCTCGATTTCATCTCTCCGTTTGAGAGTAGCCCGGCACTGGCTGCCTAATGAGTGGAATTTAAATGTCAAGTGCATTCAAGTGGACTGATAATTATGCCCATTTATATATTCAACTTTGACCTCTAAGCCTACCACGATACGAACAATAAATAAGACAAGTTTTAACATTCTAAGAGATTCTTTGTGATAGCGAAGTTAGTTAAAATTTAATCATAAGATTAATTGATACCTACTGCATTCGATTCTGTATTGTACAATAACAGCAGAACAATTATTCAATTTTGCATTGTATTTAACAATTACGGTAATGATTGAACAAGGGTTATAATTTTTTGTTTGACTACAATTACATTTTAAGTTAATGTTTAAACTCAAGTAGCGATGTCCACACGCTTTTCACTTTGTGCCTTTTATATACCGACGTAGAAATCAATACATTATACAAAACATTATAAAAGAGTTATCAAAGGGTAATCAAGCAAGTCCGCAAAACGAGAATACGGTGATTTCGTTTCCCAAACTTTATGCACAAGGATTTTAGTGTTGTACATTTTTATGCAGAATTATATTAGTCTTGAAGATGGAATTGAAATGTTGATTTGATTTTACCTATATATTTTAATAAGATAAATGTTGATATTTATTTATTGAAATTTGAATTAAAATGGAACCATAGCATGTTCGAAAAAACAGCAACATGGTAAACTGTCAGGGAGTAAGTTCGGCTCCAATGATACTGTGCGGTTATGCAAGGACACAAATCCGTGGCTTAGAATTAACATTTTAATTACTTTTGTATGCTCTTGTATACATACCTACGGAAAAATATAAGTATTTTGTAATTTGAAAGAATAAATATTAAAATACGTACATACTTACTGAGGGCAAAAGAGATTGCATGATAATAAGTAAAAGGTAAAAATTATTTAAGTCATTTCTTTTGATGAAACGAACGCAGGTCGCACCCGTGCTTGCAAAGAATTAATTGCTACGGACGTGGACTGCGCGGCAAATTATGCGTGATGCGCGCACGCAGCGGCCCCACTTATGTCGCCCGCGATTATTACGCCCCCTACTACGATGACTGATCGGCTACGATCGCCACTTGCTCGGATTTTTCATAAAAAATAACTTCCAAATAACAGTCAAAAGGTCTCATTGTCTCAATGAAACGTATTACGAAATATTTGTCTAGCTGGAATTGTCCTAAGACGTATAAAAGGCAACGAGAACGGGCTTAACTGTAGTACTATATAAATAGATTACAATAACGAAGACATGCTTCTATGTTCAACAAATACCTTGGGGTTCTAGAGCTACATATATTTTTGTTTACGTCGCTATGAATTTTTACTCGCCCTCTATATAAAACGTAAAGCGTTATGTTGCCCCAAGTTGTCGCGGAGCTGTGTTCGTTTAATGGTGTTAGTAGTAAGAAGCTAGACTTTGTAGAAAAGTGGAATTTCGCTGTGTCGTGATCGCTGGAACAAAAGGTAAAACTGGAATTTAGTTCAGAATATTTTTACCTAGCATTTTTTTTTGTAGCTTTATTTCTTTCTTTTTTTTATCTTGCCGGGATAAACTTTGAGCCTTCTTCGCAAATGATGTTAAATTATAATAAGACCAGAGGTGGAATCGATCGACACCCAGGGTTCTCAACCATTCTCAAAGATAAGGCTGGGTATCTTATCAATAACTGTGGGAACACAAAAATGCTGTTAGCACTATCTGAATTCTTATTAGGCTCAAATTTCTCTATTACTTTTTGAATGAAATTTATTTTTGAGCAAGAAATTAATTATCGAAAGTGCGAAAAAACTGTGAGAAATTCAAATTTTTGAAACGAGACTCTTTCTAACGATAATCTAATTAACTGGATAATATATCAATGTCGTGATGACCACTTTTTTAACTTCAAATCCAGACTTTATTTCTGTTGAAATCAAAGGTGTGAAATTTTTAATATAATGTTTTATAACAGGTACTTTCTAACCATTTAATCTTACATAGTTAATTTATCTGAAAAAATCACATGAAAAGCAACATAATCTAAAACAATGATATTGTTTGTTTTGTTGATATAGATAGACCATATCTAGACTATGACGTCATGAGCGTTTAAAATTGCCGTGCAGGGTGGCAATATTTAACATTTTTTTTGACACGTTATGCTACTGTTTTAACTTTTATCGATTAAGGGGATGTAAACTATAAAAATCATGCTTATTCCCTACTATCTGTAGTATGACATAATCTATAAAATATATACATTTAATTGCGAACATACAAGGCTATTCTTAGTTATGAAAAATGAAATTATTATAATTAGACTAAAAGCCTCCGAGCTTTTACATCAAAAATATGGCAACAAAAAATACGAAAACGCAAATGACATGTACATTGCGTTTTGCATTCTATTTTCCGGCTCGTAAACGAAGCAAAAAGCGAGCACGCCGATCGCATATTAGTCTTGTTTCCTATAACGTATGCAATACCGTGTTCGACACGATCGTATTCATATTCCATGCCTCGGTAAAAGAGTCGTCATACGGTAAAATTCTTTATGTTAATACAGGCTGGGCGCACACGGTATCCAATCGTGAGTCTAAATTCGTGCGCGCCTCCCGAGATAGTCTAGAGGACATGAGTTACTCCCGAGATGAGACGTTATCGCACCGTTTTCTTGTCGTGTACACGCTTGTAAATCTTACAACGTTACAGGCCATTGTGTTTTTAGCGATCCCATAAAATTGCATCCCGATCCTTTTTGATGTTCGCAGCTTTTTTTCCAATGAACCCGTTTTTAGCACCAACATATAATTTTTTGTAGATTTTATCTTCTGCTCCCATTCAGTGAATTATTTAAAATGTTCAAACCGTCTTTTATTATTATAAAAGTTATGGAGTCAAATTTTATACCTGACGGTACTCAAAAGTGGAGTCCAAACGCTCAAGATGGTTTCACACGTTACATTGCCGATGATGTGGGTCACGCGACGCTGCAGCTTATCCAAAGTATCGAGCTAGTAGGTACTTGACGGACCCATCCCAAATCTGCAAGAAATACCCTAAACAGGACCGTACTTGCGACGCAAGCGAGCGAAGTTGATCGTAAGTGTCCACTTATTTGTTAGAACTAAAGGCTTTGCAAAACAACGTGCTACTGTGCGTCATATCATAGCGTCCTAGCGTCGCGTCAAAGCCTTGCATACTGCTAGCCCCGACGCTCAGTGACGCTCTGTTTGACATTATACTATCATACAATTACAGTATCAACAACACAATTCAGCTTTATAGTGTATGAACGTATAAGTTCTGTCTGGTGAAGCCTTAAGGAGTTCTGTAAAGTGGTATAAAACGAACGGCCCCCTTCAGCTTTTGTCTACCAGAGAACCTCTGAACACATTCTGTACTGCGATATAATGCCATGATCTGCATGCCTCTAAAAAATTCTATGTAAAAATATCCTAGCGGATAATGAAGTTCACTAAAACAAATTCAGACTATGTTTTCTTTACAATGTCACTCGCTAGAGGGCGCGTACGATGTAAACATCGGCTCTGTGTTTAATTTAATTTTAAAAATAAAATAGTGGTAAATAAACCCAATAATTAGTGACTACATATAAATACTAGTGTAATAAGTGCGTGACAGTGTTATCTGACAAAACAAATGAGTGATCTGATGAAACAGGATTATGCAGTGAAAACCAATAAACAAACAAGACTAAGTGAATTTTGCTACAACTACTACATATAATCACAGCCTATAGAAGTATATAAGTAATACTGTGTGGGATAAAGTGAATTTTGGCAAAAATCTTATAATTACGTTTAAATACAAAACAAAGTGAATAATACTTTTGTCAGGTAGAAGAATATATAAAATATCAACGACAATTATTCAAACATACGTTGTTAGATGTGTAGTCTAATTTCGTAGCTTAAAGCAATCGTTCGCTGGCCGAGTGTATGTGCCACCGGACTGAGAACACTCTTTACGAGGAAACGCGGATCGATCCCGAAGAAGGTTTTAATTGATTTTTTTCTAACAAAAATTTTTTATAATATAAATTCTCAATATGAATTTCTTGGATAACATTACATTTCGACGTAACCGAACTAAGTCGCTTAATCAAACAGAACATTCGGAACAAATCGACACAACTTTGGATGAAACTAGCATTAGTCTACCTGACGTAACAGATGATGACAGGGACCATGATTTGTTTAAGTTGAGAGAGCGAATTGAAGCACTGGAATTAGAATTGCAAAGCGCTCACAATGAAATTGAATCATTATCATTAGAAAATTCTGATCTAAAAAGGAAAAATGAGGAACTACTAAAAAGGAATGAAGTATATAAAAAAATTACCGCGAGCCCTAGCAAAAGACTTATACCAACACCAAAAAACAAACAAAAACAAACGACAACGACATGTTCTCAAACAACACAACAACAGAGTACCTCAGTTAATAAGAATGAAATTAAATCACAAAAACTTGTGAAAGTATCTCCTGGTTTTAATAATTGCACAGAGCTAAAACCCAAGTTGTGTATATTGAGTACAAACAAGACAAACAACATACTTTCACTAATGAGGGATAGCCTAAGCAACGAATTCGATGCCTGTCACTACAGCAAACCAAATAGCAGTTTAGAAAATTTATTGAAAGGAATAGAGTTAAAACTGTCGAATTTTACTAAAGAAGACTACTGTATAATTATGGTTGGCGAAGAAGATTTTAAAATTACAAAAGACTATTTCAGTGTAATATATTATATCCGTGACATTCTTGAATCTTTAAAGCATACAAACATTATTATTTGTTTACCGACTTATAAATTGGGCAACTTAAAAACTATGTATAACTGGCGTGTTGAAAATTTTAATAATCTTCTATACTTAGATGTAACTAATCACGAACATGCGTATATACTTGATTCTAACAAAGATTTGTTCTATACTTATGACATGTTTTCCAGTCACTCTGGCCAAATAAATGACTATGGTATGCGTAATATATTTAAAAAATTACACTGCTTGATTAAGGACATTCAATACAATAATAAAATTAATATTAATGACAATGACAAAATGTTTTTTCGAGACTAAATACTTGTACTTATTGCATCAAAATATAGCAGGATTGTTGAATAAATCAGATTCATTGTTAGTTAATTTGGATGAGTTAGGTAACAAAAATGTATACGTGGATATATTATGTATAACAGAACATTTTATGATGGCTGGTTATGAACAGTTTTTAGTTCTTCCTAACTATACTCTTGCTTCATGTTTTAGCCGTAACACAAAAAGAGGAGGAGCCTGTATTCTAGTTAGAAATGAAATTAAGTACAGAGAGCTTTCTGACATTAATAAATTATCTATTACAAACATCTTTGAGTGTTGTTCTATAGAATTAGTTGACTACAAAATTATTGTTATATGTTTGTATAGAGTGCCAAAACTCAATAACCTGTGTATGTTTTTTAGTAGACTAGAAAAACTTTTTATGTTTGTGACAAAAATGAACAGTTGTTATAAAATTGTTATAGCGGGAGATTTTAATATAGACATGTTAAAACAAAATAACGTAACTTTAGACTTTGAATGCCTAAATTTAAACTATAATTTTAGAGTGGCTCTTAAAGAGCCAACTAGAACTATTAGCAATACATGTATTGATAACTTTTTACACAATTTCATAAAACCCCGTAAGACTGAAGTGTTGGAATTTGGCTTATCGGATCACACAGCTCAATTAATTAGACTCCCAGTAAAAAACGTTTTTAGAGTAAAGCACTGGCGAAAAATGGTACGGGACTATGACAAAAATAATATCCAAAAATTTGTGAATTGCATTAAAAATCTTTCATTTTCCCAGATATACAATACTAATGATCCAAATATTGCATACGAACATTTTATAGAAGAATTTAAACTTTTTTATGACCTTTGCTTTCCATTAAAAAAGATCACAATACAGGTAGTTAAGAAAACAAAATGGATGTCACGGGGCATTAGGGTATGCAGTAAAAAGAAGAGAGATTTGTTGTGGCACTATAGAAAAAACCCTAGCAAGTGCAATAAAATAAAGTACAAAAATTATTCAAAAAAGCTTAAAAAAATTATATCTTTAACAAAGCGTGTACAAAATAACTATAAAATTAATACTTCGGACAATAAGTCAAAGGCAACTTGGCAAATAATAAATAATATTAAAATTAATAAACCAAAAGAATCTATATCGACAATTAGACTAAATAATAACTGCATTTTGAATCCTATTAAAATAGCTAATGCGTTTAATGACTACTTTGTTGATAAAGTCAAACCTACGCATAACTATGGCAATAAAGTTACTTCTTATATTTATCATAAGCAAGGTTCTATGTTTTTGGCACCGAGTTTGCCGCAAGATATTTTTAAAATAATAAAAAACTTAAAGAACACTCCGAGTGTAGGCTATGATGGTGTTTCTACAAAAATAATTAAGACTGTGAATGAATATGTATGTAACCACTTAAGTCACATTATTAATCTTTCTATACAATCAGGCACATTTCCTAAAGATTTAAAAATATCTATTATAAAACCTTTGTTTAAAAAAGGTAACAAAGAATTAATGGAGTCCTATAGACCGATTGCGTTAATTTCTATTTTTTCTAAAATATTTGAAAAGTTTTATTATAATGAAATTTATGCTTTCTTAGAAAAGAATAACATTCTTTGCACTGAGCAAAAAGGGTTCAGACAAAAAAAAAACTATTAATTTGGCTATTTTTGAGTTTTTGAAGAGCGTTATGAACAGCGTTGATGAAAGATCTCCTGTATGTTCAATTTATTGCGATATGACACAAGCTTTCGATTATGTGGATCATAAAATTTTAATGAATAAACTAGACACTTATGGATTTCGAGGCAATGTTTTGAAGTTAATACAATCCTATCTTTCTAATCGCAAACATAGAACTCAAATACATAGGTTTAATTATTCATCCCAATGCGAAGAAATATATGTATCTCGTGAAAGAGATGTATTATATGGCGTGCCACAAGGTAGCGTACTAGGCCCGCTGTTATTTCTTATCTACATTAATGATCTGCCAAAAGTAACCAGTCATGCAATGACATTATTCGCAGATGATAGTACAGTTTGCATAAGTTGTAAAAACGCACTCACATATGAACAAGATATAAATACTACACTATCCTCTATAATAAAATGGCTTTGTAATAATAATTTAAAGATCAATTTAACAAAAACGAATATAATGCATTTTAGCCAAAGAGTTAATACCCCTTCCAACATTAGGGTCAAATATGAAAATAATTATATAAATGAAGTAGACAGCACAAAATTTCTAGGATTATTAATAGACAAAAAATTAAATTGGAAAGATCACATATTCGAATTGAGCAAAAAAATAAGTAGCTTAGCATATGCAATGTACAAACTGTCCATAATAATTAACACAAATGGATTGCTAACAGCCTATCATGGTTTAGTTGAATCTAAGCTAAGATACGGTGTCATGTTTTGGGGCAATTCCAGTGACAGAATTATCATATTCAAATTGCAAAAACGGTGTATACGCGCTATGTTTAGATTACCAACCATAGAAAGCTGTAAGCCTTTCTTCATTAAGCATAAAATACTTACACTTCCGTCATTGTACATAATAGAAACAGCACTATTTGTAAAAAATAATCCTGAGCTATTCGAACGTATATCTGATGTAAGTAGACGAAATAGACGAGATGCAAATAAACTCTGCCTACACTCTGCTCGAACTACTCTACTACAAAAGAGTATTATATGCATGGCACCTAAAATTTACAATCGTATTCCAGAGGACATAAAACAATTAAATACAAATTTGTTCAGAATTAAATTAAAAAAGATATTAATTGAAAAATGTTATTATAGTATTGACGATTTTCTTAATGATAAATCACTTATAAAAAAATAGAATTAATTGACATGAATTAAATAAATTATGTATTAAATTTTAATTATTAAGATATTTTGACTTGTATAAAACAATTGATTTCAATATTTTATTAGATTATTCATTACAATTTTGCATGTCATTTTTTGACAAAACATGTTCAAAGCACCTTTTACTAATATAATTATGATCTATGTATGTACACGTGTTGATGCAAATAAATTTATTCTTATTCTTATTCTTATTCTAATGTGTCTGATATCAATAGATGAATTCTGGGTTACTTTAAGACTTTAAGTGGGAAACTCACGATCCCTCCATCTCCATCAGTCGGCGCGATGTGGATGTTATCCAAAAATTTATCAAACCCACGATTGCTCCATTTGCGTCACTCCAACCTTGTCCAGAAGAGCAAATTCGCCGCGAATATTTACGCGCGAACACATATTGAATCTCAACGCGCGAATAAGATACTCGCGCGAAGCTTGTGGACGCAATGTATTGAGTCTTAGTACCTCGCCAACGCGCGTTTTGTGTTCGCGCGTAGAGATTCGCTGCGAATTCGCTCTTCTGGACAAGGTCTTTATTCTACTCAGCGACTTCTGACACGTCACGAAATGGATGTGGGATCGGTAACACACCACCAACTGTTAGGAATGAAATCCCGAAGCTAGCTGGACACATTACTATTTGTCCCAAATAATAAGCACAATAACACTATCTTGTTACTGTTATGTAAAACAATGATACCTCTGCCCTGGGACAAATTCTACGTGTTATCTGAAGCCGTAGAATTTGTCCCAGCAAAAGAAAAAGAAAGTTGATCTGGGTCCGAAATTTACACTTATTTATTTGCAGCATAAGACTTATTACCGTGTAAAAGGTATTCTAGTCCAACTAACCCTTTAGGCAAAAGGGGTTTGACTCCTATACATTAAAATGTGAACCAATCGATAATACATCTGTTTGTTTTCTTTATAACGAGTATAGATGGTAAAGATCGAAAAATAGATTGAAAAGGGGTAATAATAGACTCCCATATTATTTATCTAGTGCAGCCCATCTCTTGTTTGATAAATACATTTTTTTATAAATTTATTCTTATTCTTATTCTTATTCTTATTCTAATGTGTCTGATATCAATAGATGAATTCTGGGTTACTTTAAGACTTTAAGTGGGAAACTCACGATCCCTCCATCTCCATCAGTCGGCGCGATGTGGATGTTATCCAAAAATTTATCAAACCCACGATTGCTCCATTTGCGTCACTCCAACCTTGTCCAGAAGAGCAAATTCGCCGCGAATATTTACGCGCGAACACATATTGAATCTCAACGCGCGAATAAGATACTCGCGCGAAGCTTGTGGACGCAATGTATTGAGTCTTAGTACCTCGCCAACGCGCGTTTTGTGTTCGCGCGTAGAGATTCGCTGCGAATTCGCTCTTCTGGACAAGGTCTTTATTCTACTCAGCGACTTCTGACACGTCACGAAATGGATGTGGGATCGGTAACACACCACCAACTGTTAGGAATGAAATCCCGAAGCTAGCTGGACACATTACTATTTGTCCCAAATAATAAGCACAATAACACTATCTTGTTACTGTTATGTAAAACAATGATACCTCTGCCCTGGGACAAATTCTACGTGTTATCTGAAGCCGTAGAATTTGTCCCAGCAAAAGAAAAAGAAAGTTGATCTGGGTCCGAAATTTACACTTATTTATTTGCAGCATAAGACTTATTACCGTGTAAAAGGTATTCTAGTCCAACTAACCCTTTAGGCAAAAGGGGTTTGACTCCTATACATTAAAATGTGAACCAATCGATAATACATCTGTTTGTTTTCTTTATAACGAGTATAGATGGTAAAGATCGAAAAATAGATTGAAAAGGGGTAATAATAGACTCCCATATTATTTATCTAGTGCAGCCCATCTCTTGTTTGATAAATACATTTTTTTCTTAACATTTTCTGAATCAACCTCCGTGCAGTCGGCATTGTTGAATAGAATAGCTCTTATTTATTCGTGAAACACGACAGATAATCTTGGACAGCTACTGATCGGGATGTCTTTGTTGTACAAAGAATAATGTTTGTTGTGTAAAATATGAATGCGTTCCTCGGTTATGCTGTGTTATGGTTATGAAATTTATTATTGTGACAAATTGTGAGGTTGGTGTTAATCCTTTCGTTTGTGCCATCTGCTTGGAAGTGACAAGCGAATTTCTAAGAACTTTTAAGCAGCCAGAGCCGTTAATTGTAAACATCATACAATAGTGCAGTAGGAATAGGCTTGTGTCATTATGTCTTATTATATCATTTTATACAACATTGACCATTGTAATAATTATTTGTTAATATAAATATTTAATTATACGCACATTTATTACATATTGAGTTTATAATTTAAATCTTGCTTAATATTAGCAACTCCTATAACGTAAATAACAAAGCTTTAAATTTGTTTTCTGTTACGTCGCCGCCGCGCCGGTGCAGCGTAACGCATGAAAATCTATTTGGGTGTATAGAAATGCACCGCATTTGTGAACTCATCGTAAGCTGTTTACGAAAGGATAAATCGAAACTTTCATAGCCAGTATGAAAGTTTCATTGACCTGGGGCGCTTTTCCTTATTCGAAAATATACTTTGAAATTTGCAATAGAATGTCAGTCGCAGGGGACCGCGGCGGCCAAGTAAAGAGCATTTTATAAATGTGTTTCCAGGATAGAACGAGACGTAGTAGAACGCACGGCGATGCACCAAGTTTAATGGAAAAGAATTGAAAAGTAGCGCGTCTATATGGTAATAGAAATTGCCCGGAAGAAAGGAACACAGACGACAGAGTGCACAGCTTTGAGTTATGGTTGTTTTCTCTAAAATTGAGCGTCATTGCGTACGTTTTCCTAGGAGTATCGGGAATGCCGCGGGCGGGACGCTCCTATTTGTATCGGGACGAGACGCTGTGTGAGGAAGCCATTCGCGGAGTTTGTGCAATATTTATTTGTCCGACTTTTAAAGTACTTACATTACAAAGGTACACATTTGAACTAACATCAAAAGGCACAAATCTCAATTCCATTTGTACCGTCTATCTTTTTTAAATTATTGCTCAAATAATCAGAAAAATAGCATAGCATCGTAATCGCAATGTTTTTTTGCATTGAATCAGGGTTGATTTTAAGGAGGCTTTATATTTATTTCACATTAAAAGTTCAATGTTGTTTGAAGTCTCACAATTATCGTGTGTCGTGTGTACGTAACTCCGTGTTATATACTTAAAGTGCCTCTTCGTATAATTATTAGTAAACAAAGCTCTGACAAATATTTGAAGAGAGAACACATGATACCACTTAGAGAGGTTTCATTGTTGTACACGAGTGTCGGGGATTTTTACATTTATAAGGCTTATGTCTCTTGTAACAACATGCATTAATTTATGTATTCGAAGTTAATATACCTCATTGTGGTTTGGAGTTCTAAACCAGGTTTGTTTTAGTTTTGTTTGAAAACACGCTTGGGAATGAAATTTCATTAATGTCGTTAAGAGGTATTTTAAGTCTGTTAGACTGTTAATAATGTTATTTATTACTTAATTGCGCTACATCAAAGCTGAACTACAATACGTCGATTTGATTATATAAAAATAAAAACTGAAATCAATTAATTTGATTCAACTTATTCCCTTGACTCTCAGATAACGTAAAAAAATATTCGAACAAATGGTTAGCTCTCTCTGAATTTTTTACATCGTCTTGATTTGGCAACGGAAAACTTTCGCAGTTTTTTTTTAATTTTAAAGTCAAGCAAATGACTTCATTCCACCTGATGGTAAGCAGAAGTGGAATCCAAATGCGAAGATAACTAGTGTTAGTACTAGTATCTGTTATAAGGAGAATTTTATAGTCATTGTGTCAAGAAATAATCCAAATAAAATTAGAGATTAGATAAAAAAGATGAGATATTTTTTTCTTGCGTAATATAATCAAATACTTTGTGAAATTTTGCTGATCATTATTTGATCATAAGTAATAATAATCAAAAATGAAGGCGAACGAAAGTTTTATCATGACGAATAAGAAGAGATAAGTAGATAATATTTAGTTCTGTTGATACAGAAATTGAGGATCTAAATTCTAAGAATAATTATCCAGAACACGAAAACTCAGCGGTTCCCTCCGCTCGTCCTACCGTCTCAGGGCCTTTCTCGTTTTATACAGTTTGTATAATTTTAAATATCCTTTTCATACAAGTTACATGTATAGTTAGTATTAAGAACTTATTGGAGAAACTCTTGGTTTTCATATTACCTGATGATAAAAGTGGAAGTAGGGTGTACCCATAACTCAGAACCTCTGAAGCGACAGTTTCATCACTAACTATTGTTACACAGTTCTTTGATTAAGCGATTTAGCTAACCAGGTGAATTTGAGGACAAGCTCTGCCGCCATTACCTATGCCCGGACTGCTGAGATGATGCTTTCAAATTTGTAGCGTTTGGAAGCGCTGCAGTGACTTCACTGTGGCGCGATAGACGCCTAAATGGGAACTCCTTTAAGTATATCTGGATCACTACCAGTGGACGAACTATTTGACAACATGTATTATTAGTGTTCCTCCTTCAGCGGCAGTGTCGACACTAGGACACTAGAAATGAAGGTAACCAGTTCCAATGTTGCTACAACCAATACTAATATTTATTAGTCGCTCCGTCATGCTTCTACTAAAAAAGGTAAAATGCAATAAGAACTAAGATCCATCTACAATATATTAGTACTACTAACGAACAGCTCTTAGGGAGATGAATGACGGCGCTTTGCTAACTAATCTAGTTGTTGGACATATGGACACGACTTTTTATTGGCGTCCCCGATACGGTCTAATTGTAGATAGTTTGTATATGTCGCCGCCCTGTTCAATATTCATGTCGATATTATGTCCTCATAATTGGCAGTTATAAATCTAAACGCTTCGATGACAACTTAATTGGCTTAACAACAAATCACCATGCCAGATAATTTTTAGCTAAATCCACTTATTGATATTTCTCTGATTTGATGTATAAGAAGTGTATTAAAGTTTGTTTTCAACGTTCCGTATAATTTATACAAATCTCTACCGTCATCGCCATTTGAATAATCTTAATTATAATATTTTTTGAAATATTCTTCTGAAAAGTTCTTATGTTTTATTTGTAATATCGATTGATAATTTATTTCTAATAATTAAGGGGAATGTTGTATTGATAACATTGCAAGGAACAAATTCTTTCTGACCCCAACGCCTTCTGTAGGTTAATATGAAGTTATTGTTAATAAGAGAAGTTATTATTAATACTGCAGAAGCATAAGGATGCTGATTGACCTTCCCTGCAGTATCCAAGGTAAACAGACAGGATATAAAATATTCCATAATTCTTGGCGCCACTTTCAATGAAGATGCTTAATAATCCTGATAGAAAGAAAATAATAATTTAAACAACTTTCTTGATTTGAACCGTTGGACTGCGGCGGTAGGGTTACTTTAGCTTGTCCAGTCTACCACATATAGACAGGAACATTCAAATTAAACAATTAAATAATTTTAATCGTTTATTAAACTTCTGACCCTCCATTTCCTGGTCGTATTTAGTTATTTAAATTTCCCTTTTATAAACCTACAGCAGATATTGAGGTGCATTGTTACAAGACTTCTAAATATTGGAAAGTCGTGTTCGGGGCAGACTTACTAAGATTAGTAAAATTATTCAATCTCTGATGGAAAAGGTGGCCCACTTCCATCAGAGATTGAATTCTAAAGGAGTATTATTAATTGCAATTTTATGTAAGAACTTATCAGTAATTTTAAAAAAGGAAATCCACAGTCCTTAACCTTTCTTCAATCTATCACGTGAGTAGGTTATCAAACATTGAACCCTAAAACTGTTAAATCTTCAATGGTCGATACGAAATTGTTCTTATTTTATAAGTTTGACTGCCGAGTCTCAGTCGCTGAGTTTTTAGTAATTGATGTCTTCGCATCTGTTTACGTCGTTCGGTTTAAATATTTCGTGTTTCATAAATTAAGTCGGTCCTCTTAATTATCCACCATTCGTCAAGGTAATTGGCAAAAGAAAGTTATCGTCACGTTTTGGTACTAATGGATTGGTATTTATTTGGTTTTTTTATATGACATGTTTTGTATAATAGAATTGTTTTTGACGGCTTTGAAGTGCTTGATAAACTTAGTACACGTGGGATGTGAAGCGTTAACTGCCTATTACTACGTTGATATAATGGAAACATATTTTAGCGCTCATAATATCACCCGATGAAAAATGTGATAAGATGAGGGTCAGCCTAAGTGCTCAACGCTGAACCCAAAGAGACTGACTGTCTTATCACTAATCGTCAGATCATAATAATGTAAAATAGTCTAAGATCCGAACCTAAATCGACCTTCACCGAGCTGATAATAGAATGAAACATATTTTATTATTAATTTAGTATATTAGAAAATATATTAAAAATGGGTTGTCTAAAAAAATCCTGGACAGACTATTTTTAATTATTTTTTGAAAAATGATTTTTAATAAAATATTGCAACATCAAGATAATAAGAAAATTTTGTCGCGCGCTTATGATGATATAATTTTTTTTCTATTATCCAATCGAGTGAAAGTAACTGATATCGACATACCTGTTCATACCTGACAACCCAGTAGTTCGCGCAGGTAAATAATAGACAACCCAATGCCTGCACATTCTATACGGTTTCTACTATCAGTCAGGACAAAATTTTCTTATTATCTTGATGTTGCAATATTTTATTCATTTTTTTTTTAAAATCATTTTTCAAAAAATAATTAAAAATAGTCTGTCCAGGATTTTTTTAGACAACCCATTTTTAATATATTTTCTAATATACTAAATTAATAATAAAATATGTTTCATTCTATTATCAGCTCGGTGAAGGTCGATATAGGTTCGGATCTTCTACTAAAAGTTGATGGTATCTTCCAGGCGGACTGCAAACAAGCCCTACCTCCATCTAAGTTGTTCACAAACTTGTACTCCCTTGAGGATCGAACCCGTGACATCTGGAACTAATTCCAGTGGGCCAACTAGGTATTGAACATTCCATGAATAGCACGTGAAAAAACATTTGAAATAAATTTCATTCGTCACACCTACTACTTTTTTTCACATCGACTGCTATAATTCACACTGTGAAATAGCAGATTATTCGCATTTCCTTTCATTGTTAAAGTTCGTTGTTTTAAAAAATGTACAACACATATCACATGTACGTAGATCGAAAATTATACGACTAATAAGTTACATTTCATTTCATATCATACTCCATAATTCATTACTAAAAGCAGTACTCGCGAATGTGACATTAGGCCACCCACTGCCAAATAAAATCATTGTCTGTGAAATTTACATATGAAATCATATGAAAGAAAATCATTATTGCATTAAATGAAAATGAACGAAAAGAAGCATACCAATATAAGTAGGGCGAACCAATATATCACGGAGGTGGTTAGGTTAATTCTCTTTTTAATAAAAGGCTAGGTAACAATAAATTGTAATCAATATAATTTGTGGGTCCTACTTGTTGCTTGGCACATGTGAATCAACAACATCGTTCATTTATTATGTGTATATTACCTATATGATAATTTTCCTATCCTTCCATAGATAGTTTGAAAGAAATCGCTCGTATTGCGATAAACACACTTTTTATTATTGTCCCTAGATGGTGCTGAAGTTTTCATATAATATCAGTTATCTAACTATAAGCAAATCTGCAGTTTAAAAAAAACACTATATGCAAATGCTTCTCCATTTATTAAAAACAGCAGTGCATAGTACATACAAGTCATTATAATAGACTATAGATAGGTACTAGTTTTATAATAGTTGTTACATGCACTTTAAAGGCCTTTCTTATTATGATTTTAATCGCCGTATAATAAAATATGTAAAATGAATTTCAAAGGAAACTGTATAATAATTACAGGGTATTTCGGTATTGTTATGAAAATTATTCTGCAATAAAACTTTTATTGCCTCTACTAACTTTAATCGCGGAGATATATTAAAATGATTTTGTTTGCGAAGGTACCGAGCGAGTCGATTCTACTTCGGTCATGACCTGTCGTAAATCCGTAACTGTTTGTCGTAGACGGTCGTTATTATGAATAATTATGTTATTTTACGGTGGCCGCCGACCGCGACGTATCTCAATATTTGGATGTTGCGTAACGGTGAACATGCACGTAAAGACTCTTTTGAATCACATTAGGCACATTATAATGTCGGCAGCTCTTTTAAAAATCGCTGGAAGTAAATATTCTTTACACCAAAATATATCAGTCCTATCTATACATTTGCATAATTCTACTTTAAAATTATTATTTTAATTTAACTATCGCTTTGTGTTATCTTTCTCACTTTAAATATTTGTAGAGACTTAATAGGGCTATTATTTCCATAAGAGCATTAATATATCATATTTTTATCGTTTTTTTTGTATCGTAGTTGGATAAGAGACATTACTACTTATTTGAAAATATTCATGTGTCCATGATATAATCATACAATAGTTACAATACTATAATAATTGTTTTTACTAATAATTGTTTTTTGAAACACTGCTAAACTGATCTGAATGAAATTTGGCATAAAGTTATAACCTATCTTCATATATATAATTCTTCTGTGAGGGGATCTGAAAATGGTTTAGATTCACAATTTTGTCCGCTGGACAGGACAAGGTCTGTCGGGTCCGCTAGTCTTATTTATAAAATTCACGTGTCACAATGTTCGTTCCCGTACTCGTCCGAAACGGCTTGACCGATTCTCATGAAATTTTGTGAGCATATTGAGTAGGTCTGAGAATCGGCTAACATCTATTTTTCATACCCCTTAGTCATAAGGGTTGTCCACCTTTAATTTTTTTTTATTTATAAGGCAAAACAACGTTTGCGGGGTCAGCTAGTATAACAATATAACCTCGCCTATAACATTTCCCATTATCAGATTTGACACATCAAAATTCCAACAATTACTAGGTATAAAATATGATTGTAATATGCCTACATTCAAGTAGATTCCTGATTACACAGCGCAGCAGTCTAGATCGACCATTTTGTTTTAGGAATGAATTCCTTAACTAGCTCACCCATCCTCCACGCTTGTCGGCGCGCCGGTAACAGCCTCAACAGTACCTACGGCAGTACTGAATAAAATTACACTTAACAGGCATAAACTCGAGGCGTAGGCTGTGCATTATACGATTCCTAACGACACTGCCGCCTCTATTTTTTTATTAGCTCTCTAGTATGAGAGTATGATAATTTGTATGTTCATAAAGGCTGCATGTGTTGCAGCCGATGCCGAAGATATTTATGGCTCTAATGCACATGGACATCTATTTGTTTGGGATAATAAATTACAAAGCCCCGGTATATGAATGTCAAGTGATATTCTGAGGTAGGACACGAGTGTCAAGGAATTTATTGAACATGCGAGATTACGTATGAAAGCCTTAAGAGATATGTGAACTATTTCCACTTAAATTTTATTTATTTGTTGTTAATCGTTCAAGTTCTTGGAGTCTTGTTTATAAATTTCTAAAAGTTGACGACAAGGCCCAATTCAAAGGAAGTTTGTGGTGTTTTATTGGTGAATATCAGACGGTTTTGACCACAGATACATCAATCTAAGGAGATCGGTCGAATCGCCGAGTTCATAGGAAGACCGAGTGTCGCGATCAGCGGCCGTACTACATACATAGTTCTAGTTGAGCATGCCGTAATATACACTATTCATTTCGCTCGTCTTAAGAACTGTGAAGCGATGAAAGTTCAGCACAGCCGCGAAGGAGATCGGTCGAATTATTCACCCGACTTTATCGGAAGGCGAAGTGGCGGAAATGTATGCCCACTGGGCATACACTTGTCACAAGTTAAATGCCGGCTTGGCCTATCTCCTTGTATTATTAAATCTGTGGTTTTAACCTTAATTGAAAATTTTATGATATTCATGGTTAAAGTACACTAAAGTTTAAATAAATATGATTTCAACGGTTAGCTAGAAAAATGGAGAAGGAGCCGCTCTACACCTCAACAATTTGAAAAAATAAATCTGTTACAATAATTAGATATTATTTACAAATGTGCTAAAGTAATCAAACCTACATTAAAGGTTTATACTGGCAGAAGCTTATGTTTTGTATCATCTTAATAATTTTAATAAATTAATAACCTGATTCTGTCTAATGCCATTTACATTAATTTTCTATGATATATTAATTTCATGTATGAACATATTAATGACTTTAAAATTATATATGTATCATCAATGTTAATTTAAAATTAATGATCGTTATACAAAATAGTGTAACATTAGGAAGTGTTATTTTTTCCTGATGAGGAACCTCTTGGCGTGTTCGTCTCATGAACGATGGTAAATACCTAAGTATAGTTTTATCTCACGAACGCTGGTGAGCCATGCCTGACTGTCTAGATATACAGGCACATTTTCTCTCTGTGTTACTGCTGTTACTGTGTGTCAGTGCGACTGACAGCTTTATCACATTGGCAATTTAAGAGCAAGTCGAATCCAGCGAGTTCGCGACGTGCAATTCGCGGTTTGGAAACTAGAACAAAGGGATTCTGACGAGGAAATACTGTTGTTAACTTTATTACTTCGAAGACTCATGAAACGAAAACCAAAGCAAAAACAACGATGAATTGGTATTTGACCCTATGGTCAAATACCAATTGGCGTCGACTAGTGGCGAACTCGTTGTGCGCCCGCGGCGTCCCCGCAGCGCACTTGCCTCGTTTTGAGGTCTGTCAAAGAGCATTGTGCATGTATGAGTATCTATTATCTATACACTTTTATGACTCACCCGTATTCATAAGATAAAAATACTGCAAGTGGAAATGACTCCTCCTGGACCCTCAATTACTGACGGACTGACTTCTTCTTCTAACGGCAATTTGAACTCGTGATGTTGCAACCCAGAACAGTTATTTCGTGTTGGAGTTACTACTTATTAGGTACTAGTTAGGATTAAAAAAAAAACAGTTTTTATGACTGCAACTTGTACTGGAAACATTATGCTCCTTCTGTCAGTCCCGACTTGTTAGTACTGTACTTATATATACGTCCTTACTCAATACAAAGGAACAACGCTACAAACACCACATATGTAAACTTCAATTGGCCTCTCGCTAATTAGGACTATGCTTGCAGTACCTATCACGTGGTGGCTCCCGTTGAACCTATATTCCGCTTCATGGAATATTCACAATAAATAGGAATATTGTGTTATAGATGTATAACTCCAGTGAATAGGATATGGCTTTTGAGTTAAAGATATTGATAAAGATAGAAGGATAGGAATATACAGTCCATTTGGCTACTTTCTATTCATATTCTATCGATTATTACACATACTGTTTAAATAAAATAAATCGGTTCGAGAAAATAATACATAAAGACGTTAAAGATCATTTATAGCACGATAAATTGGTGGCCATTCCAATGCCATGCTGAAAATCAGACTGATTATAGATATAATTTTTGTACTTACGTTACTCATGTTCAAAAAACCACCATATTTATACTTTCCTGTCCATACGATAAGAGATTTAAAAATAATAATATCCAAAACATATTATATTACCTACTAATTAGTTGTTTAATGTATGTGACTGTTTTCTTTTAAAAAGGCTGCTCTGACAATATAACATTTTAATATCCATAAAGAAGTTTTCCAATGCTCTAAAAATACATATAGGTATGCAATGTCTTATGAATGAAGCAATAATGCTTGAGTTTGAGTTTGTGATTTATTTGTAGACTTTTCTATGTTAATTTCTTTATTTGTCTGAGGTTAAGATATAATTGAAACCGCAGTCTTTCAAACGTCCTTTTTACTGAACTCTGTCTTAGAGAATTAGATGAGATGTTTCCAAAAGAACAATATGAATTCCAAAATATTCAGTGCTGGAACACTGAAAATGATCTAAAATATGTGTGAAGACAGTAGTTGATGTTAAAAAATTACTGTTAGGGTAAATTAGTTCTTGATCAAGATATTAGGCGTTATTCTGTCGTAATTCCCATTATCGACTTATTTTTTCCGCTTAATCGCAAAATTCTTGCCTGCAAGATTATTTAAAGTTGGGATACTAATATTAGAAACGAATACCAATTATTATTCAGGCATTAACATTTTGATTTTCGCGTGATTTGTTAAGATCAATATATTTAGTTTTTGTGAGTTATTTTGAAGTTACCAATTATTAAAATTGATTGATGCGAGGTCGATAGCCTGATCAACGGTATTTGATTTTTCCAAGTGCCGAGTGCACCGTTATAGAAATGATTCATTACCGGCACTAGAACAAACTTGAGGGATATTTGTTCAAATATTCTCACGCGTAGACGATCCGCGTGTCAAAGTTTATGCCTTATACTGTAAGCGGTAGAATGCTTTCTGTCGATAATCTTTATATAAATAACCCATTCGTATATATTTTTCGGGTTGCAGCTATCCGTTGTTCATTTAATGTATATGTAGTATTGTCCTTGCATGGCAACCAAATTTACACCAAGAACTATAACCTATATGTGATCCCCTTATTAGTGTGATAACACACTATGGATGAGTTTCCGCAATTACCAATGCCTCAAAACACCATTTTAAGGCATTTTTATCACACCGACGGTTCGAGCAGCACTGGGCCGCAAGTCGCACGCTTTTGTCCTAAAGAGACACAAGTGCGGCACCAAGGACACGGACTAAGGCACTTCTATCCTCTTTATTATTATTTCTGTTGCTTTTTAGGTCAACTAATTTGCGTCATATTTGGGGTAAGCACTAGTCTTCCCAGTCATATATTAAACATACATACAGGGTGTAAAAGACATGAACAGTCAAACGAGAACCATGTATTCTGCTCACCATCATAACATTTTTCTTCCTTCAGACTATACCTGGGAAATTGATAGTTACGATTTTATTGAAGGTCAAAGTCATAATTTTTTTTTTCATTTTTTTATGAAAACGTATTCTATACGTTATTTCTTAATTATTGTCCAAAGAAACATTATCATTTTTTTTAGTATTTCATAACAAAAAATGGCTTCAAAACGTTAGCGTTCAATGCAGCTCACTCGATGCGCACGGACACTAACGAACGGGGCCGCCGTCTGGCAAAATTATCGCGGTTTTGCGAGTTTTCTGACGTATAGAATACATGGTTCTCGTTTGACTGTTCATGTCTTTTACACCCAGTATATTCATCGATTAATGCACATCGAAAATTCGAAATGTTAACAAGTTAAATCGGTATTCATTATACTTCTTCATTATTGAATACTATTGGTCGCCCACGGCTTCGCTCCCGTTGATGTCGGTTACCGCGCCAATGGTCCTTTCCAGTGTCTCAAAATATCTCCATACCAAATTTCATCCAAATCGGTCCAGGAGTTTCAGAGCCTATTCAGTGCAAACAAACAATCAAATCTCTCCGCTTTATAATACTTAACAGTATACAATAGAGTAGGTACTTCATAGTCGTTTTAGGGTTCCGTACCCAAAGGGTAAAACGGGATTACTAAGCCTCCGCTGTCCGTCCGTCTGTCACCAGGCTGCATCTCATGAACCGTGATAGTTAAACAGTTAAAATTTTCACAGATTATGTATTTCTGTTGCCGCTATAACAACATGCTATTTTTGCTCGATATTGACAACGGCAACAGATAGGTAGGCGCTTGAAATATTCACATAAGTATATTTTAAAAATAAATAATTAAATTAAAGGAAAAAAAATTTAAAAACAAAAACAAAACTGTTAAGAATAAGAATCTTTGGGTCATTATTGATAAATGTCTATCTTGGCGACCCCACATTGAAAATGTTAGAAAGAAAGTTTTTGCGGCATATGGCTCACTTCGTCGACTGCGTAATTTTTTGTCCACTAAAACAAAGATATTGTTGGCACAGTCCCTTTTGCTGTCAATAGTTGATTACGCTGTCGCCGGCGAAGGGACTTGCACTTTCTATCTGTCTATATTCCATCGTCTTTCTACCAAATTCTCCGGTCTATTTCAAAAACTTCTTTTCTTATAGCTCCAGCTCGTCATGTCGTTCCTTACGCACATCTCCTACTCTCACATTAGATATCCCTATCCATTCTACTGATTTCTTTTCTTATTCATTTGTTGTGCATGCTGTCCGGTTGTGGAAGTCTTCGCCTGAATATATTAGAAGGTCTCGAACATTGGAAGGTTTTCAAAAGCAAGTGAAGAATTATTTTCTAACTACCTGTCCTTAGATTGTATTGTATTAACCTCCTTTACTGATTTCTGTATTTATTAATTTATTCTTTTATCTTATTTTATTCTTTTACGATCACTATTATATGTATATGTCTTCTTCTCAATAGTATGATGTATGTTTATCCTGAGTCGTGCACCTATTTTAATTTATTTCTTTAAGACCGCCTTTTGTACTGTCTTATGTGTATTATATGTTCTGTAATTTTTCCTTTTCTGTTTGTGAAATAAAGTATATTTGAATTGAATTTGTATTTAAGTGGGGTCCCATACAACAGACATTATTATTTTTTGTCGTTTTTTTATAGATAATGGTACGGAACCCTACGTGCGCGAGTCCGACTCGCACTTGTCCGGTTATTTTATAATGAAATGAAAACTCCCTTTAATATGTAATTAAGTATTAAGGCACATTATCAATTCTGAGCTCTTCATTTGGAAATTTAATAGGAGACCCGAGAAGAATTTAGTAGAATCTGGATAGTGAATTTTCAAGTGGATATTGGTTAGCTAAATTATAATGACGATTATTAAAAATAGAACATTTTACATATTTTATGCACCCAATGCATGTAGGTTAGATAGTTATTTATGTTTTAGCAAAATTTTCGCAAGTTATACTTTACCGCTTCAAGTAGGTAACAGTTTTATGGCCAACTTTGAAACCTCTACTTCGGTCAACAAAGTTCATTTTCCGTGCGTCTCCAATATTTGTCCAATAATCATCTCACTCGCCAACGATTACACTTCACTGCCAAAACCATTATTCTGCATGCCTTATAATATTTATTTCTATGTTTATGTTTGAAGGGTCTGATTCTTACATTGTCGAAGACTGAGTGCTTCGTTATCTACCTATTTTGTTTGATGAAATAATATTCTTTTATTCCAGCTTCCCGCTCTTTCGAACTCGTTCGTGATTACATCACATTTCTATTATGCCATCTTCATAAAATCTCTTTGTGTCTGCGTTCTAAGTTATTTTAATAACAAAGAATTTAGACTTAAAATACTTTCGAAGTTCCCATTAACGGAAAAAGGACGTCGCAAGTGTATAAATAAACGCTGTCTTTTGATCATACCCAAGATAGAATCTGAATGATTCTCGCATTGCGACCCGGGTCTAGCCGACTCATTAAAAGGTGTCGTTACGTTTTCTCGTTCTCAGCTGCTTGCGTTATCGCGCTATAAAACCCTCCCGATCTTCAGGCCGATATGATAATTGTAATCCAATACGTCGATATCGCACTCGTCAGTTTTAACTACCAGTTTAGAAAGATCGATTCCGTATCGTAATTCGTATGAAATGGGAGCAGTTTGTTTAGAAGTTGTATTTCGTACCTTCAACGTTAATGAAATATTTATGGGCTCACAAATCTAAAAGCGAAAGATATTAACTATGCAATTAAATACTCATTTTACGAGCTACTAACTATGCTTCTGATAGTTGCTTTAGAATGTTCTGTTGATAGGAATCTGGGATCAATTCGGGATTGTTTAAGTTTAAATGAGTAATATTTGTAAATTAAAAAAGCGCTGAAGAATTTATCGTTTCTACTACTGAAATCAATATAAATCTGAACACAAACGGAATCTATGTTTTTGAAAGGATAATATTTTAAATTGAGCCCTTCTTGTTCCGGAAAAGGTGACGTCAAGAAAATTAATAGAAGTTTCCTACGTAGGATTCGCAGTAACAAATTGTTCAACCTACACTCTTTGGTGCTCCCTCCCACATTCCTGCACTGTGTTTGTTGTCACAAACTTGTTACAATAGGTTGGCATAAAGTGAAGTGTAAGTACCGTATGAAATTGAGAAACGATAACAAGTAGGTATTAGAAAAAAAAGATGTCATGAGATGGGACTTGAGACTCCGATTTTTAGGCAAAATAATTTAAAACTACTGATATCAAATATTCTCTTGATAAGTAAAAAATGTTGGGAAAAGCTCCTTTACACTTTTTCTACTGCATATCAATGATATGATTCTTGGGAACTTTCATTGTTATGCAGACGACAGACAGTGAAGCTGGACGAGCAGAAACCGAGGAGAGAAAAAATCTTGTTATTGAACTTAGGATGCTTAACCTCATATCTAAATTATATTTATATACAGCACTTTGTTGACTTCGATGCTAAGAAAACCGAGGTGTGCGGGTATACGGAAATATACTAAATGCTATTGAAAGAAGTGCTACTCAAAACGCAAGTGAAAATTGTACAATGTTCCCTTACAGCAAATAAACCATAATGCTGTAGAAGACGTATCATTTCTAATGGAGGGTCTTGTACCCGAAGTTTTAACAGAGTTGGCAGTTGAAACTAATTCTATATTACCAACACCACGGATCACTTAGATATTCCGTAAACTCCAGACGGCATGATTTAACTCACGCTACAGTACCTACCTGGCGAAAATTTTGCGAGACGAGGAAGTTCGAGGTCGTTAGCGGTGATGGATCAACGCCGACCGCTAAAACACCTCGGGCTCGAGGTTTGACGCGAGAATCGATTAAGTTTGACAGTATTCTCTTCGATTGTCGAGTGAACGGTTCGCGAGTAATTATAGGCCTGCAGACTAGTATTACCAACTTTAAGCATTTTAATTTTAATTCAATTTTATTTCCCGAAGTGTTACAAAGAAGGGGCTAAAATTAAAAAAAAATGTAGAGTTACCTTCGTGGAGAATATGATGAACTTTTTTACTTTTTATAGCAACAAAGGACAAAAAGTTATGTAATCATAATGAAATTCAATTTTATATCTTTAGTTCAGTTTTATTCAATTTTGTAATAGGATAACCAGTACGAAGTACCTAGGCCGGCTAGTTAAGGAGTTGTTTCCCTCGGGCGATCAGTTTGAACCTGATGCATCTGGATATCAAATTACGCGCATATTCCTTTGTTATGACGGTGTGATATTCATAAAACTGTTGAAGGTGAAAATCATACTAACCATTTGGCGTCAAGAATGAAAAATATTTTTAGGTTTCTTTCTGATAAGTAATTAATCGTTTATTAACTTATTTTGATGGAAAAAATCCCTTGAACTGCATAAATATAGCCTCCCTAACAGTAACGGATATTGGACTACAAGACCATGACACACCCATAATGAATTCTGTCCGGGTTGACGCGACACAAACGCCGTGGTTTATTAGCACTACGTAATTTTAATTACAACTCAACTCTGCCTAATTTACCTTGTCAGGCCACAATTTGGACACTTTTGATTTTAATTGATGGCTCGCATAATAAACCTTTGTGGAGGTGCGATATTTTATCTTCGACTTGTAATAATGGGTGTACGCCACCTCTAAGGGCAAGTTGCGTGTGTAGTATGTTGCTCAGGATTTATTGAGAAAGTGACCGCAGGGGTATTGGTCATCAAAGGGTTTGTATACCTTTTAGAATCCGATTCTCTTCTCTTTTATTTGTTTTAGAATATATATGTTATAGCATTTGATAATGCGGCAAAATCGGCAGATGTTTTCAGGTCAATATTTAACTAGATACTTGTATTATAAACTAGAAATGGACAAATTAATTATTATTCAAATTTTAAAGAAAGTAATAAGTAACAAGTATTCATGTTTATTGTCTATTCTTTTAAGTTTTATGTTATTTTTATTACCTTTTTATAGTCTTCGCTGTTAAAATTGCATCTTTGATATTATATATCATGCTTATCGCACATTTTATGATTAGTATCTAATGATCAGCGTGTTCGTATCAGTATAATTAATATAGTCACCATATTAAAAGGCAGCAATGATATATTAGTATTAACTTATTTAAATTCAATACTTGTTATTTAAGAAACTACAGTAAAAATATTTTTGCATTTTATTGTATAATTCCACAATCACAATAAAACGAGGTGACGAAACTCATTTGATATAACGATTTTAATCTGAGAACAAATTAAGTCGAAATGACATTTATATGAAATCCAAACGAGGTGGTGCCGGCACTGTTTAAGTGTATTTACGTGTCAGCCATTTACAAAACTCACTAACGAAAAGGACAGGGCGTATTGTTCCGAATTTATAGCCTCGACTTCGGTAATTGAAGTTTTTATGAAGACTTGGCCGTTGATTGCGATTTGTTTTGGGTTGAATTGTCCAATTAACTTTGGATCAAACAAACCCTCACTAATTTTGCCTAAATGAATTTGAACACAAAAATGCAATAAATTTATGACTTCCAGCCTTTCTTAATTCATCAGTAGCCATTAACAAAGACAACTATCTTAACTCTCTGAATCGCAAGGTGTTTGGGTCTTAATCAGCGCTCGGCTGTTCCAATCTAGGCCCGTTGGCGTATTATCGATTGTTGCTCAGCGGGGTGCACGACAAAAGAATTCCATTTTAAATAAATCGCGCGAGACCGCGATGCGCCGAGAAATTAGGCGCAGTGTCCCCCGCCGCGAAAACTCGTCGTAAATAAGTGTCGCGTTTAGCCCCGAGCATCGTTGCAGCGGCTACGCTTAAAAACACATTCTTGTTATACACTCGTTTAAGGATTTAATTACTTGCATCGCTGATGGGCCTCCCCCTCCCGGCTGTCCCCTCGATCGCCTGAACTCTTTACACGTGATCGTAAATCCTCACATCGTTAATGATCCGAACGCTGTTTCGCGATGAATTACCGCTTAGTCTTGTTGACTTTTTACGCGAAATATTTTTCCGATTTTAGTGAGCGTGGGCTTAGCATAATGGTCTGTAATTCTTAAGTGGTTTTTCGAGTTCATCGCGATTTATGTTTCAATAAAATGAAACATTGTGATATTGACTCTTTATCTTTTTGCGCATCATAAAATGCATCGTTGGTGCCGCTATTAATTTTTGTCCGCAAAAACGTACTTTCCTTGAAAATGGACTTGATTTTCATGTTTGATTCGAAATACGTTTTACAATTTCGGTACAGGGGAATCAAAATTTTTACATGTATTTTTAAATGTAAACAGTAATATATAAGTAACAAAGAGGCAATCATTTCCAATTTCGACTACGTGTTACCTATATTATACGCCATATGTTATAAAGAGCTATCATATTACTAAAGTGCCGAAGGTAAGTGTAACTATTTTATTGCAGTTCTACGGGGCGTGTGAAAATGACACACCCTTTCAATCCGAAAGTGTGACGATATTCCTGTAATTTAATTTATTTTTTTCTATTACATGATCCTTTTGTAAATTGCGGATACCTTGATGTTCGAGCGCCGCCCTTTTTATTCACGTAAAGGTATCGGTATCGCAGATTTCAATTTAGCCGGCGCGGTGTCGAGTGTCGCGAACAAGTGAGCATCGGCCCACAGTATCCGGCTCCGATTGCCTTCGACTAGGAGTCTTCCACAACTGCCACTCCTCACAATGCAGTCGGTGCGCCCGTTTGTAAACGCGATACTTCCGCCGCAAACGCAAAAGCTCTCGCATGTGATTGCCCCTTTACTTTAATCAAACGACTGCGACAAAGGATTGAAAAGAACGCTCCCCGATTTCGTACAAGTGATCGGTATTGGCTGCAGAATTTCCTTTACGTATCGCCGACATTTTTTACCAATGCCTTTGGAATAGGAGGATTTTTTCGCGTATGTCGTCAAGTTGTACTTGTGTAAAGTACGTTAACAGTGCTGTAGTAGTTCCCACGGACGACTGTAATATTTTGTTGTGCTACTTGACATCGTTGATATATTTCGAGAGTATTTTAGTTTTTACTTAACCTCTTATTTGTAAGGCTAAGTGGTCACTTTAAAATGTTCCCTTAACATACTTTGATCAGTGACCCTAATTGAATTAGAACTACATTCCTTGTTATTAAACCCTTATGCGTTGCGTGTAATTGCTCAGTTCAGTATTCTTCGAATTTTAATCACATCCCTTAGTGTTTACCCTTCGGCCAAATTATGATGCTTAAAATGTTGTTTGTATTTCTATCGTGACGTTTAAATGATTAATACCAAAGTTCTTTTTGATTACATAATAGCGGACGTTGAAGAACTAATATCTTAAAATCCAGTTCTCTCAATTGTTCTAATTTAACGATAGTACCGACTTGAAAACGTTGTGTTTTTTATTTCGATTTATGTTTATAGACTGGTGTACTTATTATGATTTAATATTTGTTCGAGATTTTGACATGTGGAATGTGTAATAATCTGTAGTTATTATATTAGAAGTGGAATGAATGTCGGATTATTAAATGTTTCCACAAGACTAAGTGGAGTAAGTGTGTTTTCTAACTTTAATTACTAAATGTTTCCTCATTTAAATTACTGAAATTATTAAATGTTTTCTGAGTTTCCTCGACCCATTCGGTTTTTATGCCTCACTATATCCTTTGGTTTGATTGAAGTGCCTATTGTACCTTTAACGGCCCTAGATACAGCACTTTACTAGGTGGTAGACCCATATGTAGGGTTGTCTGGGTAGGTACTACCGCCTTTCTTATTTCGGATTGAAGGGATAGCCAGTGTAATTGCTGGGCATAGAAGGCATAACATCTTAGTCCCCAGGATGGCAGCGTACTTGCAGTGTTAAGTGATTTACCCTTAATATTGCAAGTGTCTATAGGCGACGGTGACCACTTAACACCAGGTGGGTCGCAGGCTTGTTTACCATCTTTTAATATAAAAAAACTCTTCGTAGACTCATTTGAGCCTGCGCTATATTGTTCCAAGAATTCCCTGTACTCGTCACGTAGGTAATGCTCACATGCAAAGCGAAGGTTTTTCCAAAATAAAATGTACCTATCTATCTGTTGTTTGCTACTTCCATAAGTAGGTATAGGAAACGGCCTTAGGGGATGGTGTAAAATGTAAATTCATAGGTTTATTTACTTTGCTCTTATAAAACTGAGTTTTGGTACCACCCTTGCCGAACTGTCCTTTCTTCCAATATTCTTTTTTGGTTATAACCTTTAAGATCTCTTTGCAAAATGACTTCCGATATACCTACCTATTTTGTCATTTAAAGACAAAACACGCAAAAGACAATAATAAAAACGAACTGGATGAGATATTATACTTGTATAGATTGATTATTTTTGTCGTTATGCCATAGTACTTTTGTCTTTCGGTTGTTTTCGCCCCCTTTCGCGTTTACTGCGATACACTCAACTGGGATCTCAAACTGGCTACAATCTATCGAGAGTATTTCCTTTTATTATTTTGACTACTTTCTCACTGTTGTTTACATTGTAGCAATCTTGTAACAATTATTTTCTAAACAATTGAATGTCTAATTTGAATGAAAAATAAATTAATCAAACCACCTACCTACTGTCCATTCTCAACAATAAAATATTTAACAATGGCTCGACCTATGTTCTACAGCTGTGTCGTTTTTTTGGGTCGAGTGCTTAAAACTAAACTAGTTTGTATTTCTATGTGATCGTTGAGATCTTATCGGTCGATCGGTTCCTCAACCCTTTAATATATGCATCGCCTTTCCGAATCAGAATAGTTGTATCTAGCCATGTGTAGACGATTTCAACAAGAGCACATGTTCCGTGCGACCAACTATTCGACTGAACCCCGTATTTCAAGCACCGAAGCAATAAAGTAAGCAGTTTTACAAGTGAGTAGTCTCAGAACGAATGCACGGTTTAGCGTACGCCCGATATTCTTACTTTATGGCTATGAAAAATCTCGCAAAGAATATTTTTCTGAGTTATAAAATAACGTTCCCGTTACTGACTCCCGACGGATTTCGTCTGCAAAGACAGGATAATAGTTTATTGAATGCACTTGAAGACTTACATACGTAGCAGATAATAAATTAGTCTCTCAAAGAAACCAATTTCAACATTACATGTCATCAGAAGTTATGAGAACACAATCAACTTGGTTGATTCGTCTTATTCAGTTCGGTCGGACTAAGCGAAGAATGCTCGGGCAGCTACAATACCTTCACATTATGTTGTCGCGCGGCGTTCGCGCGCTCCAATTAAGAGAGATTTATTCATCCCCGCGACATCATTCGACTCCTCTAAAGACATTATCAAAGATTTAACTCGGCAGGACAATTGTTCCCCAATTTTCTAAACACCTCGACAATGCTCTCGTAATTTGTTTCATCCTCTTGGCTGTTTGATTGTTTGCTCTGGGAAAACACGAGGCGTCATCGTGCAGCTTCAGGGTTGTCGCTTTGTACTCCATGTTCGCATTCGATATTCATTTGCTTGGATGCTTTGTCATCATTGGGAATTTGGATTGAGAGGGAATTTAAATCATGTTTCTATTGCTTACGCAGATTTTGAGCGCTTTACGAGGAGAATAATTGTTTTCAACCCCTACGTTATAGAGACTCATGAATATCTACCTACGATATCTCCGGCAGATTAGTACTGCTTAAAGAGCAATTAATTTGAATATTATTCTAAAATGTGGTATGTAATATACCATCCAATTAATTTATTAATTTACACGGAAATCTCCTTATCGATTCGTATTTCTCATTTCATTACATAATTGGTTAGTTAATTGGCTACCGGGAACCTCTTCCTTTGTTATACATGAACCACACCCTGCGTTTATCTAAGCAGTGGCTTATTTTAAATGATAAACGAGCTCCCAATCGATTTGAATAACAAGCAGGCAGATGCTCTTAATCCTTTTGATTTCATTAAACGCATGCGCCCCTCGCCTCCTGTCGGAAATATCACTCGAGTGTAGACCTCAACTATTTATTGTCTGTCTAATAAGGTTCATTGGATTCTATAACGTCATTTATAAGATTTAGTCTTTGGAATTCAGGGTGCATTGTGCTTATACAAAACAGCAATTCATTTTACCTCATAACGTGACCGTGTTAAGCCGTCTTGGATTGTCGTCGAACGCCTCGCATATGCTCTTTCAAGTTTAAAAATATATTTTTTTATTATTTTGTCAGTATTTTAAAATAATGTTCTGTAATCAAAATTATTATATCTACTTTTTTCTCTGTCAAACTGCTAATGAATTCCCAGTCGAGTGTATCCCGAATTCTTACCAATTGCAGCGTCATTTATTTGAGCGTTTCATTAAGAAGAGTCGAAGTGAAAAATCCGTCAACATTAATCACTTGATACTGAAATACAATTTCGAACGGTCGAAAAAATTTACATAAATAATTTATACCCGTGAGGCAGTGCGACCCTAATCCGTCCTGCTGCTGCCTTGTTATGAGGCTCTGTATTCATTTCGATCGTACGATACTGTGGCTAGCTGTATTGTCTTCATTGCTGTTCGATCAATTATCGTGTGTATATTCCATTACAATTTGCTGAGTATATCAGCGCCGTATGTTTGTACTATTGCGTTTGATTGATATGTATAGTCGGTTTAGATGATCGCAACGAGTAGCTGTGACGCAGTAGGTTGGCGGTTCACTCATCTCCATATTATGCAGTGATGGCTTGATGGGTCTGTGCTGTACCCGCTTGATGGAGTATCTTAGGCATGTGACTGTGATCGATTCGATCGGATCTCTTTTCGGACAGTGCAAGTTTTTACCAAAGATGGAACCGAGACGAGAAATTCCACGCTGAAGATGATGTAGTGATCGCGGTTTGTGAACGCGTTATTATGATGAATAGCCGATATTTTGACCTCTGTTTTGGTGTTTTTCTATGTTATTAATTGATATGGTTACATTCGCCGCCGCGACGGCTGTAAGTTTTGCTCCGACATTTTTAGGATGTAATGAATAATTAAAGTCATGCGGTCGTAATACGTTTCGTATCAAATGTATCATAAACTGTTTAAAATAATACTTAATTTATTTATTAAATTTAATAAATTTTAAAATATTATGTGATAAATTTAAATCATATTTGTATTCACTTGAAAATGGTTTTTACACCTTTTTTTTCTTCATTATATAATTTGTGAATGAAATTAATTAATTGGCTATGAAATATTACATGTATTGATTTGAATTATATTTGTGAGTAATTAGGTGGGAATTACAACTGTTATCTATTTATTTCTTTTATATATTCATATTGTTATGCCCTTACAGGGCTCATGTCTTTTAACTAAATTATTTATGTAAGACCTTAATTGTTACCACATGAAATGCAATAAAGTATTCTATTCTAAAAAAATAACATATAACTATAAAATAAGGTAACCATTGTTCAAGTCGGTACTATTACGATATACGTTATCTTTTGCTATTTTTTTTTATCTCAATTAAAATCCAGCTTTATTTCCTTTCATGTACTTTCAATAAGAGCATTATATTTTATATTATTCTTTTTATTAGCCTTTTGTGTTACAAAGCGTAAGCGTTTGCGTCGTCAAGGCACGGGCTCAGTCAATTAACCTTCGTTAGCCGCCAATAAATAGCGCGATACCGTCGCACGCTTACAATTTCGTCCTTCTATATCTTAAGGCTTTCAGTTAAGGGTCATTTTCGAAAGAGAATAGGAAAAGCAATGTCGCGGTTGTACAACAGCTTTACGGCTAGATATAATTAAGGTAGCGTTCCGGTAGCTTCAACCTATAGGCCATTTGGCAAGCCCGCCACCTGATAAATCATTAATGAGTCTCTATTTACTGTCTCCCACCTTGTGGACGTTTTAAATGTAGACTTTTGTTTATTTTATAACGCTATGCATTTTAGTTTGAATGAAGAATTAAATGAGACATGTAATATGAAAGGGCGATTAGTATGCAATCAGAGGCTTTCATTTTTACCGCCCGAGGATAGTATATAAAATTTTATAGCGGGCGGAAATTGCCATATGGTCAAGTGTGGCATAAAATCTTTGCCAACATTTCGAAGCTTGCAAAGTCATTGACGGATGAAAGGGAAGGAAAAGATAATTGTGTGGGAAATTATATGCAAGAAAAAGGAGTAGGTAGATGATATGATGACAGCAACAAGAATTGAAGTATTGAAAAGAGATTCCTCCTTCTTACAATCCTGGGTTATTTAAAAGACGCGTGAAGAAGCACCTTGCAGTTCAGCAAGGCGAGAGTGGCTAAGGCGATTTATCTCTCGCGCTAGGTATCTTTGCATTTAAATTCCACCATCAGGTGGAATGGAGTATTTTACTTGACCTTTTCATAAAGAAAATAGGAAGCAGGGTAGGAGACTACCACACTTATTTAGCTCTACTCAGCTTTCCTGCTTAAAAAGCAACGATTTTTTAGTGGACGCGCGTATGCGTCCATTCAGCTTTGGAAAGCCGAACGGCTGTGTACGCATCTACACACGAGTACAAAATCGTTGTTTTCTATGGAGAAAAATGGGAGACCAGCTGAATAGGTACGTAAGTGTGATTAGTCCCTAACTCATTTAGTGATGTTACATGTAGGTACCTATGTCAAAATTAAAACCTGATATGAACATTGAATTATGTTTATTTGGTATGGTTTGAAATTATTAAAAAATGTAAAACACATCCTGTCTTGATCAAGTGCAGAGACGGAATACCTGAAAAGAACACGATATAAAAGCGTAATTTTAGTCTTCGTTTGACTCTTTTTATTGTTTTAATTATCTTCTTTATAAAAGGGATTGCAAATTAGAATCATCCACGAGAAAAGCGCATTACTATTTTTTTGTAAGTTATTATGAGATTGTCTATGAATATTTGTATCTATACCTACCTCCCTAAACCCAGTGAGCATAAATTATTAATCAAATCAGCTTAATCTCCCTCCTTATAGGGTCATAAAAATATTAAATAAATTCTCAATAGGTTATCAAAATATAATTTAAATGTGGATTCTATCGCAATATCTGTAAAATAAATTAACAGACACCACACCAGCTCTAATCGCTTAATTTATTTTAACGAATTACAATTTCGCAAATTCCACTGCGGCACGCTAATAGTAATGGGAATAGTCGAGAGGATGGCTCGTCTTCGTACATCGTTCGTTTTAATAATTCTACACGAATTAATAAGCGTTGGCCACGCCCCTAGGCGTCTACACTATGATTAATACAGCAGTGCAACCGACTACCGGGTCGCGATGAGTCGCCGTCCCACCCCCCCTCCACGCCTCACGAACTTAGTTCAATTCACACAACATTATTTATATCGATTACGTACTCGAATACTGCCATATATCAATCCGAGTGTTAATATTTAAATAATAACGTCAGATTATAAATTGTTTCTAGTCAGACACTTTTAATGCTAGTTTAGAACAAGTTGGTATTTTTATCGATACCAGAGGTCGTTTGCTTTAATAATTTGATGTACCGCAGTTCGAAACCAGATTATGATATATTTTGAATCTATCGATAATTACATTAAATATTGTCATTATCTATATAATTATTTTTTGTTTAAATGCAGAATTTAATTATTTTTTGTTTAAAATTAAATGCAGAATTTTATTTAAGCACCGTTTAACCTATTAAGGACCTATTAATTTTAAATATAGGATATATTTTGCAGACCTACTTGTAAATGCCCGTACATTTCACTTTTCAAAAACATCGTTAATTTTTTATGAAATCGGCTATACTCTTCCGCGTTTCATTGTTGTCCGTCATCTAAAGCTACATCTGTTACCTGTAACGTATACCTTTGCGTCTTACCGTGTTATGCCACCGCAAAGAAACAGTAATCCTTCATTATGCCCCTTGTTTGCTATTATCTCCGTACAGTTTAAGGTTTGTTCCTTGCAAATGTAATACCGCAGAGAGGCTGGTAGCTTCATCTTTTATCTTTAAAGGGGTGTATACAAAGATTAGGCGCCAGTTAAAATTAAACAATCCTATTGTTCAAAGAAGAACGGTAAAATATTTCTAAATGTTTTACTTTTTATGCCTTATTGTTTGTTGTTTTTTACTATTGTTCAAACAAGCTGTGTGGCGCGCTAATATAATGATGAAGATTTTTAAAAAGCATTTGGGAATAATCTTTAGCTAAGATTATTCCCAAATGACAAATATAGACGTAGGGTATTTCTTAGAAAGTTGAGATTATGTTTACCAAAAATTAAATGAAAAGAATCTGTGTGCTCTCTGATTACGGATTATCGAAAAAGTTCCTATGGGGGTCTTAAAGATGGCAATGCATTAGTAACTTTAGCAGTGCTGTATGTAATATAGGACACCAGGTGCAGAAAGTAACCCATCATCACGTGAACTTACTATGATAATATAATACATTTCCACGCTCACTCCAATTATCTAGCCCAAAGTAAGTTTCACTAAGAACATGTGTATTGGTATTTGATAACTCACAGGAGAGTACATGATAAGTCTATAATCTTGATATTAACTATTTATAGAATAGAATAGCGTTTATTTTTTGTATGTGCTGTACCAAAAGTAGAAGAACAAGAAGTACTGCTACATTTACAAAAACATAATTAATTTCTATTTTTGATCTAATATTTTATTTTCTTCAATTTCATAAGGAGGGCTGTTGTCACATCTTATGCCAAAGCACTGTACCTTTATGTCGATGGCAAGACATACTTATTAGACCGAAGATTTTATCTTCTTAACTTCTCTTGGTAACTACAATAATAAGTACAATACTTTGGTAAGAAGTTTAGTACCTCTGACTTGCCAGTCGGTACTAAACGTACTAAACGCTTTATTTGTTTCTTTATTAGAAAATTTTTCACCTGACACTGTGATTAGAATCTACCATACATTGTAGACGATAGCTTCATTAACACCAAACGTATCAACTTTCGATAGTCGTAATGTTTTAGGATCACTCTGTAATGAAAGAAGTGTGTAATCAGAATCAATATCTTTATAGTTCTCATAACTGGGTGTTTACTCTTATGGCTTAGTCACGTCGTAAATGAAATACGAAACCTTTAAATAAGTAAGTCGTAGGTTTTCAATATCGTCGTGGATTTTATTAAAATATTAAGTAATATTGCACAGCTCGCTAGCTTAAACTAGATATAAAATATATGATTTATTTTGAAAAGTGTATGATGCTCTAGGTAAATCAAGTACCTATTTGTTGAAGTAAACGGGGCTGTGGGTTGATTACAAGATGATCTTTTTTAAATCGATGACAAGCAATGTTCATTTTAACACCCGCGCTTCCGTTTGTCATGAAATTGTTTTACAATTTTAATATTGATGACTACCTGTTCCTTTTTATTAAAATGTTAAAAATAATAAGAAGCTAAAAATGACGCCATCAAGTGACTTATTCAAATTGAGCTCTTAAGAGGATAGTACGGCTTGCACTTTTCCATACAAACGGAGAAAAGGTATTCCTACCATTTTTTTCATCCGATTTTTATGATGTATTGTAGTAGAATGTTTTTAATTAAAAAAAGTATTTCTGTAGTTGTTTCTGTTGTTTTTTTTAGTGTGTGAAAGATATTCTAGTTTTCTCAGTTTGTGTTATTTTGTATGAAGACGGCGCTCGCCGTACTATCCTCTTAATATAAGCAAAATAAGCCTTTTTTTACACTAAAAACTTACATCTATTTTATCCCTTCAAGTCCCCGTTACAATAACAGCGGTGTTATGTCGCAGAGAAGCACAAGCAGAGGCAGCTAGGGCCTCATGGATAGGACATTAGGACAGGACCTTTGTGTGAATAGGGTTGATGACCGGGTAAAAATATAACAACTAATTGTATTATGTCCACCAGATATATTTGTAAAAAAATATTTGTCGCATATTTTTTACTTCAATAATAAATTAAATTGTGTGAAAACGGGATCTGCACCACGTACCATCCGTCACGATGAGTTCAACCGTGACCATGGCGCATGGAACTGCGCCGCAATATCAGAATAAAAACAAAACCGAGGTCCGTGGCACAAATGCCGTTTTTATACAAGTTAATGCTAGTGACCACGTAAGTTTAAACAATCCAATAATTAATATTTAAAAACGTAAAGAGCATCCTGGGGTGCCGTCTCCAGTAAACAGTGTAAGATAGCGCGACGTCACACGACATTTTAACGCACTGTATCGTCATTGAATAATAAGAACCCCATAGTATTGTTGTAATTTTTTTATACGTAATAAAATAAAAAAAGGACATGTCCAATACTTTTTCGTGTTCTGTGATGTATGACGGACTAAACATATTTTTCAGTCATCATCCCTATTGTGTTATATAATATTTATGTCTATTTACTTTTTCTGTGCTAGCCAAAAAGTGAAAAATAGAAAGACATTTTCACTTTTGTGTAAAAACGAAAGGAATATATCAGTCGTAATAGACATGAAATAGCTAGGCGTAAATGTATAATAATAAACCGTTGGTTTCAACTCAATAGTTCCAATATGTTATATATACCTAATATGTCTCTCCACATAAATTTTTTTTCGTAGAACCTTCCTTCGGGACCGTTTGAAATGAACAGTAGATATAAATCGTGTTTAAGTGGCGTTAAAGCTATTGAGTATAATTGAAACTACGCAAAAAACGAATAAGTCTGCTCACGTAAATCTTACGTAAAATGATTGGAAGGAAAGTCGATTCAGCATCGAAAACGGTTTACTGAAAATCATTTATATTTTATGAACGTGGAAAAAACTTAAGATTTCTTTTTTCGCAACATTGAAATGGTTTAATTTTTTAACAGTTTTTACGGTCAATCATTTTTGCGTAAGCTTTTTGCTGCTTCTTTAATTTTTGTTTTATCGTTATCTTTTTCGTATCAATTCATTGATTGGTTGATTAAATTTAAAGGAATTCGACTTTGCTATTGATTACAAATCTCGATTAATAACATTTCCTTTCAGAATTAAGAAATTAACAGTTAACCAGACCTAAGAATTCCTAGATAAATAAGACGAAACGCGTAAGCCTGCCTTTTGAAGCAATACTGATCTCGAGATTGACTTTGTTATATCCAATCACGACCTGAGTGTGCACTACGTCACTCTATCCAGCACATTGGAATTCGCCCAAAGATTTTTTCCACACATTTTTCCTCATAGACCATCCATGTATTTGGAGGGACGAAATACTTAGTGGTCTATAATTTCTCCTTCGGAGTGCCGTCTGCATTGAGTTTCTGATACATGGTACACAGGTGTAGGTTTAAGTGTTTTCAACGGTAACCTCCACTCTTCGCGTTCCACTGTCTCGGGTGCCATGATAATCATCATTATCATCTCACCCGAGAGACGCCCACTGTTGGACTTAGACCCAAGGATCTCCAACCCAATCCGTCATGCGCTGCTCGCATCCAGAGGCGTCCTACGGACCCTCTTCCTCTCTCTGTCTAGACAAATTTAGTAAGAACCTACTAGTGTAATTTTAGAAATTATTTCCAGTGATGAGTATATAATAGTCTTTGACAATCCAAGATCCTTATATAAAGTTTCGCCAGTAAGTATACTTCTCGGTCTTATTTCTGCTGCATATAGGCTTACGACTTGCTAATCACATAACCTTTTTTAGTGTAGGTACATAGTAGAGTCACGCCTTTCTCCCGTAGCGGTAGGAAAATAACTAGAAAAATGCACTGAAAAAAATCGACTTGCCTCAGGCGGGACTCGAACCCGCAGTTTCCACAATCCGGGTGGACGCGTTGACCAATTTCGCCACCGAGGCACTGCTTTTCGCTGTCGAAATTTGTCAGTGCTTGGTGCTTATGTTTTTATGGTAAACATCGTTTCATCAAATCTTTGAAATTTGCACTTCCAAGACCCGAAAATAACTGTTTTCCACTCATTAAAATCCTTACATATATTTCGTCCACTTCATCTACTTTCATCATTATCTCATTCACATGCTCGGCAACTTCAAACACGTTCATGTTTACTTCCACGGTGTGGTATGAAAAAGCTACAGTATTTGAAAATAAATTTATCTAATTTAGCTTGAAAACGCTTACAACTTTGGAAAGTAATGTGTCGGTTTTCTTGTTTTTACTTTTACTGCAAATAAGAAATCCCAGTTTCAATACGCGGTTAACTAGGTTGTTTCACCGACGCGCTAATACAGCGGTTGTTCCCAAAATGTTGTCGTTTAGACGTCGACGCACGTGACCGTGGACACCTGCCACCGGCCGTTCGTGCCGACATAGCTCAGTGGCCACTGGACTTACAGTGGAACTGTTCGATATCCAAAATAAAAGTTTTAACGATTCTATTTGCTGTCACATTCATTGCTCCTTAATGGTCGCCCAGTTCTCTCGTTTATTGAACCACGTCTATAATGTTTGAAAGATTTTCTAAGGGCTATTCCTGTCGACCGCATAGGGCCTTCATATTGGTGCTTCCGTAGCCTGTAGGGTGAACTTAACGTAGATGTTTGCCTGTGATGGGAGTGTCACTGTCGACTAGAGCCTCTGCAAGGTCAGATCGAAAGGAAAGTTTTGAAGAGATCGTCCATTTTGGGCATTTAAATTGCTATTATTTAGAACCATGCGTTATACGTCATCTTATGGCGAGAGAATAGTTTTCCCAAGTCCTGTATAGCTGCGTTTCCGGATAACATTTTTTTCTAATTTTACATTACAGAAAAATTGTAATTATTGCATTTCGATTGTTCCAGTTCATCTACTTTTTTAATTACCTATAATATTGGTATCAATTTATTAACTTTACTGTTATGGGAATAGTTATTACAAATATAGGTATCATTCTTACCTACTATTAACGATTTCTCATATTACTTACCATGTTGAAAGCGCTTCCAAGTCTATCAAAATCTACCGATTCGAAAATAAGTCGCTTCGACCCCTTTCTCTAAACATTCTTCGAATTATTTGTCTCGTTATAGCTATCGAAGAGGTCTAAGTATACTGAATTACCTCGGAAATAAAGAAACTCCAAATAGCTGCACGAACGTTGTTCTGTCTTCGTGACACCTCTGTTTATTAGACAAGAACAAATTTGCTAGGTTTTATCTCGTTTTTTGAAAGAGTAACATTTATTGGCACTTTAATGCTACATCAAGTTTTTATTTTGACTTAGAAACCTATTTATTAAGATTTAAAACGACAATAACCAAAATAATTCTAATAAGTACACATATTCCGTTCCACCGTATTATATGTATTCTTTGGTTATACGCGAATTCGGGTGGGCGACTGATCTTTAGACCACGGAGGCTGTTTAATTATTTATTTTATGAGAAATATTAGTGGATAAATTGCGATGTTAATCCTATTGTATCGTATAGAACTGTTAATTTATATGACTATTGAAATATGTGTGCTAAATAAATATTTGAGTTTATTTCAACTATTCCGTTCCACTTTGTATAATATAGATTTGGCTGTATTATGATTTCGTCATACAGCCTTTATAATTCGGCCCACTGCTGGGACACAAGGTCTCTCCTTGTCATCGGGGTTTGGGCAGTAGTCCACCATGCTTAAATGCGCCCAATGCGGATTGTTGGGCGGAGTATAAGGTGATCAATATACCTTTGCTGATTCATTAGTCGCCTTCTACGACACCCATTTGAGGATATGGGGTGATGCTATTCTACTCTACCGGCATCACATGGTGTTATGATTTAGCAGCACACAATGTAAAATATCCCTCCTGAATTTAGAACTTCCTTTCGTCTTTTCTTGTGCAATCCAGCATTGAAGTAGTCCTAAGCAAATTCACTGATGCACATTGTTCGCGAAGAAATATGATCGGCTGCTGCATATTTTGAACAAATATTGACTTTATGATGATTGCTTTACGATTCTGACACCTGAGCTAACATCGCATCAATACTTTACAAAAGGTGAATTAACTTTTTTATTGATACTGGTCCGAACAATATAGAATTTTTACGTTTCTCTTATTTAAGAACAGAATTTGAATCGTCATAATAATTTATCTAAACTTTAATATTGAAGTATTGCTTGTACGTATAGTTGGCGTCAAATTCTCCAAATTTTATTTCACTAGTTGACTTATTTTATTAGCTTAAATCATTATTTTTTTCTTTCTTTTTTTTACAAAGGAGTCGATTATCGAGTATTCAAATTCAGACTTGTGATTTTAAATATTTCTCTAATTCATTTATGAACACCGCCACTGGAGTGCTTTGCTAGCGCATCGTTCTCTATTCTCGAAACTCGACGGAGTGGTCACTGTTTATCTTTGTAAAACTTACCATTGTGCTCCTGGGGACCAATAATTGTAGGCGGACATGTTTTTTCTTCCTCAATATTTTTTGTAGTAGGTATTATCGTGTCTGATGATATTTTAAATGTTTGTGTTTCTGCTCAATGTGATGCCCGCTGACGTGTAGGGTCGCTATTGTACCAGGTATGCTCTTGCTGCCTTCCTCGCATGCCTTTGTGGGTGTAACGTGTGCGGCGTTAGTGCGTATGGCTATATTTGGTACTTTTATATTGCATTCTTTAATAACAAATTTTGAATTGCTTATTTAAAAGTTAATTCTCAATATTAGGTTCAGTCGCCTGCCTTCTGATTGGTAAATAAGAACAAATGTTTATGAAATTACAATTATGAACAAGCGGTAATAAGTTTTTTTATTAAATCTTATAAGTATGTTAAAAATTATGTCGACTAAAACAAATTGATAAGTATCAGGATAATTTGGTGCAGTGCATTATTACACTATCACTCCTACGCATATCGTTCAAAAGGTAAACATCTAAGAATTCGTTCTTTTTGTCCGTTACCAACAACCAGGTGCCTCCTTTCATAGAAATTACAGCGGGTTGCATTATTACCATGCGTTTTCGGTACAAATATTCTGCCTTTTGTCGGATATTGGACATCTATTTTGATGTGTCTATAATAATAGGAAGCGTAAGCCATTCACGTCCAATGCTTCTAGTAAATCTCTAAAAAGCTGTTTGTCGGTTTTAAGAAAGACGCGTATAGAAGAAGGTAGTAGGTAGCCTACTATTATTAGTCTCTGTGATAAACAGCCCGATGATTGCTTTATTGAAATTGATCCACAACGATCATTAGATTGAACTCTCAATTAATAACATTAATGATCACACTCTGATAGCGGGCAATACAGTCTTTAATGTTTTGATATGTTACCGGTTCTGGTGGTGTTTAAATACTGATTACAGAACATATAAAATTCACTATAAATTTATTATTTATGTGACAAAAAAGGAAACAGTGGGGAAGCTCTTAGAATTAAATATACGTTCGTGATCATAAAATAAAGAATTTATAGGCGTCCTTTGGTATTACCACGGCTCGGTTTTATGACTTTACAGGGCGTTTATTCAAACGTTGCGTGGTTGTATCACGCACATTCCAGATAACTCCACGCTCCTGTTGTCACTGTATGGGCAATTTCCGTCATTTGCATGAAGAGTCCCGTCTGTAATTATCTCCCCAATATACGGACCGTTTAATTAACGCGTATGTTTATTACTCTTTAGTCTAACTGCGACTACAATCTCAACTTTATTGCAAGAGACGAAGGGTGTTAAATCCATGTAATAAAGTCTTTAAGCGAATAAGAGCGGTTGACTAGATTAATTTAATAATTATCTTAGTAGAAATGTAGAGACCTACTTTACTAATTATATGCATTCGTGCAAGAAAAGTGGGTCGATATAACAAATATTCCCATTTCGGATAGTAGGAAAATTAGGAAACAAAATTCTGATTCTAGTAAACTAAAGGTCATGTTTATGTCATTATTATTCAAACAGTATTTCAAATACTGTCTATATTATAGTAATGAAGACTAGCGAAATTCTTGTGGCTGTGGCCGAATTGCGCAAGTACCTATTGCATTTATGTGGAAATTCTCAGTTTTAAATACTTCTAGAATACTAGCAATCGTCTTGGGGTGGTTAGAGTAGCTTGGTGAAATAATGTTAAATGAAATAGGACGAAATATTACACTATAATAGGCTTGAGTATTAAATAGTCACCTCATAAAGGCGAAACTGTGAACGATACACTATGGCATAATATAGGTTACTTTCCCACAGGCATTGCTTAAAGAAAAACATGATAAATCAAGAACAAACATTGGACCTTAACAGAAAAGACACAGTTCCAATTGCCAACAAAAACGGAAACCGTGACTAACACGTAAACATGACCATTCTCTCAATAAGCACGCGTGAAATTGTGATTATGAACACAAATAAACGAGTATTTTAATCGAGAGTCAGGTGCATATGACCGGACCACACGATGTTTCTCGGATTACGAAATTGGAGGCTGATGAGATGGATATGTGGTTTTAGTCTCTGTTGACATTCTTTTGTAATTAAAAAAGTAAATTCATTGAAGTTAACGATTTTATGTTGAATCTTACATAAAGGATTTTTTGAGCAATTTAAATTGGTTAACACCGCAGACCACGATAATACACTTAACAAGAAATCCGAAAAAAGTTCATTTGCTTTACACAACTAAATTGTGAGTAAAAGGAAGTGACTCTGCAATATCTCACTTCGTATATAGAATCGAGTTATCGTCACAATAGTCGTTCCATCGGAATTAGATTTATTAAATTCTCACCTGTCACCGGTTTCCAGTTTTATATAACGGCCACCAGATTTCGTTTTAGTACTTATGGCTTACAATCTTTTAAATTGAATGGTTACTTCGTTATCTTACGCTGATGGTCGTTCACACCTGCCAAAGCTTGTTGCGGCGAAGGATTTTATTAACTTATATCTCAAGCTATTAAGGAATAAAGATTTGCCCAGTAGATACTTATTTTAGCTGGCTCCGAGCGCTGCCGCATATTATTTTGAACTCTTATGTTCGATAAACTTTTATTAATACTTTTTAGCAGAATACAAAAGTGAACAAGCGCTGCCGATCCCTTATTGGAGCTAATTTTTTTGGATGTTATGATACTTGTTAATGATCGCAATAAAACTGAGATCGCGTTTCAATGCTGGTTGATCGAGTGTTCAAAAATCTGCGTATGAAACCAGAGATTTTGAATCGCGGTAATAACATGTGCCTATAACAAGAACGATGATTTTACTAAAAATCTAATTGTGTATATGGCGGTAAAAGGTCAACGTAGCTTATTCAAATTTAAATTAGTTATTAATCTTTATAGTACTATCGAGCAAGTTCATTTCTGACCCATGGTAGAACCTTTTCATAGTAAAGGAAATGACATATTTGCCAGTGTCTTTGTTAAGTCAATTGAGACAAGGTACTATCGTGTTTCAGGTAGCAATTTGCTCGATCGTACACGAGGGTAAGTTAATAATAATAATTTATTTCAATAGCATGTTGTTTTACATTATATTATTCCAGGCAACCTCTCACTTCCATTTATAGTAGACAAGAAATTTTTACGAATGTCTTAATAATAATTGGAATAATATTACTTATAGTAATCAAGATACTGTGTTAAAAATTTTTTTCTTCATAAAACAAAGATTCAATCAAAACTATTGTTATACATACTTAAATTCTTTTTTCTTTTTAATTTAATAACCTTCAGGTTATAAAATATTTGTATTCAAAGAAAAAAATCAGTCTACTTTAAAAATCATACGTATTTAAGTGGGCAATCGTGGTTGGTAATAAAAATCAAACGCAACACGCACCAGTGTGTGTTTGCAGTGTGTGTTGCGATATTGTGATTGTCCAAGCACACAAACCTATGAGAGCTCCTTACTTAGGTACATGGGATTATAAAATTAGTGTGAGAATATTATCTGTTCATATAAATAAAATTAAACACATCGATTTAATTTGTGTTTGATTTTGTTTATGATATTAATAGTGTTTTTTTTTTAATATAATTATACTCTCTACAGCATTGATATGGTTTTCTAAAATAAATGGGTACACACCTTTCCTTCTTCACGATAAATTGACTTTAAACACCAATTTACCAATCGCTCGTTGATATTATAATTGAGATTGACACGCCTCGCCATATGCATTCAATAATAGCTTCTAATGCAACGGAATAAAGTCAAGGAGTTAATACCGTCGGTTTTACAAATTTGACATTTTTTGTATCTGATTTAGCTACCTGTCAATGAAATTTTGATAGCAATTTGTTAAATATAAAAAGTATGGTCGTAAGTATACATAATTTAAGTCGAAGCGCCATTCGGGCGCAGTATTCACAATGTGCCCGATTTGATATGGTTTTTGTGCGGAGTGGTCGACGGCGCATCAATACGACTCAACGGGTTAGGATAGGTCGTGAAAGAGAACTATTGTTGGCTGCATTTAATAATTGACTTATAAGATTAAATACATATTTATGTTTTTTGTGCAGCGCCACGTAAAGGACCTTTTTTATCACGAGATGGGCCACAAAGTAACAGTAGTTTGGAAAATGATGAAGTGAAATGTTGGCACATCGGAACACATTCATACATGTACATACATAGTATCAAGCCAATAATCCCAAAACAGTTAAGCAGAACCTTATACCTAAGGTATATTTGGTTACACATAAAGTCAAGGCAGTAGACAGGTTGCCAGCTTGTCGCCTACATAATAGAGGTCTCAAAACCAAGAGGTAACTAAACGTTCAGTGAATCAACAACCGACCCTACTAAATAAAACAAAACCTACAAAACCAGGACAAAAGTACCTAAAAATCTCAGCAGTCCAGGTATCACATCGGAATAGCTGCTGAAAATAAGAGCGCCAGTCCCGGGGAAGATGTGGAGGTATTTACCCCAGAACACGAACACTTTGGTGTTCAACACTAAACTATAGGTTACGATAACTGCTAACCATGGTGGGCCCTATGGTAAAGAAGAGGGGGGAAGGTGAACAGATTTATTATATTACACCAACTTTTAATGCTTATATCATGTCCAGACCCATAATTTAAGAAAATTTATCACAATTCGCGTAGTTACACGACTTAAATCCTATTATGTGAACATTTATGGCAAGATAAATTCCACCTTAAGTCACTCGAATGCCTTCATGACACCGGACAAGTAACCACTTCCATCACGAGCAAAAAATGTTGTTGCCAACGAGAAAGAATTATAAGCAATCTGTTAGAAATCAAACGAAGATAAACCGTTGATTGCACCAGTGGAGACGATCGGAGTCAAACTGTAAGAAGATTTGCAACAAATTCAAAGAGTCTAGTTGCGCAACTTACCAATCATATTATGACGAACTGTATCTTAACACCGGCACATTAGCCCGTTCTGAAGGAACGCTAATGCCGGTGCAATCATACTCAGCAAACCGTTATAGCAACAGCAGTTGGAGCCAACATCTAGGAAACGCCTACATCCAAATGGGAACTATATTGACACGACGCGCATGCCCCTCATGCCTTACAGTGTCCGACGAACGTGACTCCTGGGCCACATTATAATTACAGATCAGCGATTGTTTTGCCCATAAAATGTATAATTTATAAAAGCAGGACGTAGAATAATCCCGGTGATGCTTGTTTATTTTTTCCGCGACAAAGTCGTCACAGCATGCGCCATGTTACATTATTAGTTTTTGTCGATTCTAACCAACTAGAGCAATGTGGAGTGGCTGCTGATTTTTGCTGCATAACCATATTAGCAACATGACAAACGATTATTACCTATCCATATCAATGAATGTACACTGGTTTCAATCAATGCCAAGTATAAATGGGGGTACTAAATTATGTTCAGATAGCTTTAATTATTTCGGTGAGATTTCAACGTCCGCCGATTATAAATTCAATGTCACTTCATAAATTATAAATGTAGAGGTGTGTTCGAGATAAGATGAATCTCTTGTATATAGCGGCACGACAATGGTTATCTCGGTTTTACGATCACAATAAACCGGCTACATTGCTATTCACACCATACTAATACGATTTTTATATCCTCTCTATTTAATTGTTACTTGTTTCAATTTCATAGGGTAGTAAAAACGAAAGTTTTATTTGCGGTAAATAAAACATAACTGCGCATTCTACAAAACAAATTTAATTTCCTATAAAACTTTAAAACCAATCGCACGCTCTTTATTTCCACGCATGACTGTTGAAAAAGCTTTACCTGCATAGACGAGCGTACGTTCCTGAGTATGAAAAATTCGAGTTGCAATTTGGCGTCTATTGTGTCGGAACAAAGGCGTGCGATGCGTTAATAAAACAGGTGCATCGTTTCCAAAGTTTAGAGTGAACCCGCGGGATCTGGGCTACTACGTGACCGGTTTTATATCTATCCTCTACCCTGCTTTGATAGCATTCGTTTTGTATAATTGCCGCTAAGGTCCCGAACAATTTTTCAGTGTTTAGACCTTTTTGTGCCATTGTGCCGCATCATTTCTGTCCGCCCACGTTTCATTAATGCGAATCTAATTTGTGTTACGAGCGAGTATTCGGGTTCAAACAGGCTTTTGTTGTTCATCCGTTAAAATCATTAGCGAACATTCGGAGCAGATGGCATAGAATAAATTGGATATGTTTTTATAATTTACTTTAGGTTATCTGAGTAATAAGTAGGAGTGTTTTGTTCTACATTAATATTTGATTATCAGACCCGTTATATAAGTAATACTGTTATTAACAGTATAGTTGGCAACCCTAGGAACAGCTGATTTTTTTTCGCGATTTAGATTATGGGTCCATACCATAGCAAGAGTTGTATGTATTGACTACCTATTAAAATGGTTTTAGCTCAACAATCACTAATATTTCAGCGTGTATAATATACGAGTATGTTTTGAAATTAATACATATGTATCTTCAGCGAATCTTTAAAGATTCAAATTAACAATGAATAAATTATAAATTTTGACATGTGTTAAAATTATTAAGTAAACATTCATTATCTATCCCTTTCATTTTATTTAGGTATTTCTTATTGTGGGCTCGACTTGATTTATCGGAACTACGTAGAGATTTCAGGAGTCCAAGGCGGACTACGAGAAACCAAGCCATTTGTATTACTAAGCCACTCGTCCAAAATGATCAAGTCCTCAATAAATCTCTTGGCAGCTTTCGGAAGATGGTGTTCGTGGCTAAAGGGCTTTTTCTTACCGTTGATTACATGATATTTGTAGTCGTGCGTTTTATCTTCGTAATCACCTGTTGAAGATTATTACGTTTCTTTCTCTTATATCAAAAAGAACTTAAAATAATTTTATGAAACATATTTTCTTTATTTATTAGCTTCGTTGGTTTCATTTATTACCTTCGTTAGTTCTTATTTTATTTATTTCAGGGAATGCAACATTCATGTTCTCCACCTTCCTAAGTGTGTTTTATTATTGTCTTTAGAACCATTTCATCTCTGCAGTATCTTGCTGGTTAGTCATCTCAATTAGTAAAGGGTATCTAAATAACGATTTTTCTTATTACTTCAGGTCGCGAAACCTACACAATCATGAGTATTTAGAATAGAATAGAATAGAATACTCTTTATTGTACATCAACATTTTAGAACTGAAAACTAATTACATCATGTAATGCAATTGTTCAATGGACGGTCTTATCGCATAAAACGATCTCTTCAGATAACCTTTGGATGGACAGGAAAGAAAGAAAACGAGACAATGGGCATGGCGATGTACTAAATATAATATTAAATATAAATATAATACTAAATAAAAGGTCAACATATAACTTATATAAGTATATACTTAACTTATAATGATACATATTTAATATACTAATATACCAATATACTATAATAAAATACATATATAATATGAATAAAATAAACATATAAACATAAATATGGTTACAGTGATAAGTAATTAATTTTATACGTATTATTTTGTTTATGAATGTAATATTTTAACCATGTTTGTGGTCCACTGGCTCGTCCATAGGAATGACTACCCGACGATTTTTTTTATGGGAAAAGGGACAAGCGAGCAGACGGTCCACCTGATTGTAAATGGTTACCGCCGTCCATGGAAATTTGCAACACCAGAGCAATCGCAATTGCGTCTTTAAGGAAGGAGTAAGCCCCTTTTGGTAGATTGCGAGGTCGGTTCTCGAACACTGCTGGCGATAGTTGGTTCCAGTCTTGTGGCTCCAGACTCGGGATGGTTTGACGTGTCGCGAGGAACGATGGCGGAATCTAGCTTCAGGTATAACTTCGAACAACTCCTCAGAACACTCCCCGTGATACAAGCTATATAAAATGTGATGAGTGAAGCCACATCTGTACGCAATGCCAAAGTGTCTAGCCGTCTATCTGATCAGAAAGCGCTTGTTCGTCAACGAACCATAGAATATGTATGACGTTTTACCAATATACCTACTGCTACTGTTATCTTGGGATACAGTAGCTAGCGACATCATAACTATTATACAGCCGAATCAAGATGACTCTTTTTATGTCCTTGACTAGCAAAATTAAAAGAGTAATTTAAAATTACTGTTTTAATTTTGCTAGTCAACGTGAAATTAGTTATACATAATGAATAACTAATTGCACGTAACAAGCACCGTGTTCAGTTTTGTGTTCTATTCGATATTTACCCTGGCTCCGGAAGGCACCTATTTACCTAACTCTTTAAAATATTTTATTGCGAATTTTAATAGATAACATAAATAAACATAACACAATATATTATTAGCCGAATATCGACTCATAATATATTCCTGTTATGTTTATTAATGATATTAATTAGACATATTATTATGATGTTTAACACATCACATTGTTGTCTTTAGTCTATATTACCTACAATAATAAATAATGTATTAGTTAGCCTTATAGTTAATCTATTGTTCATTACCATAGTAGACAAGTAAGTAAGTCACAACTAAGCGAATTATACAGAACAGTAGGTAAGTACGTAGTATATTTTTTCCGTCAAGATACTAAACTACTTACAATAGTGCCTTGGAGGATCCGTTATCGCTTTCAATGGAGACGTAGATATCGGCATCCGAAAGACCTTCGCACTGATATGGACAATTTAACTGTCAGATAGTATAGTTGACAAAAACGGGGACACTACTCTCATCTTAGGGTTGCGATAACGAAGATTTTTTTGTCATTTCAAGAATTCCTTCTAACAATATTGGCTCTTTAGGTGCCTTTATTGTTTAATGAGTCACGGCCACGATAATTTATGAACCTCTAGAAATTGGTCGTCCCATTTCAACATAAGAACAAAAAAGTAAATTTACATTTTTATTATATCTATTTGTAAATTCTGCGCTAGTATAATTATGAAAGTTTTAATAGAAGCAAAATTGGAGTATAGATTAATTTTCGCACTGACTTAAATTACGTCTTTAACTCAATTTGCAAAACAGAAGCAGTCAATACAAGTGCTTTCGTCGTAAAAATAGTCGTCTGAAATATAAATCATAATAATGCTCCTTGGTTATGGCTAAGTTAATAACGTAATTGCTGTTTTATTACCGCGGTCTTATTAAAGGCATAAGGCTTATAATTAGCTGAACGTACAATTACGGTGTTTAAGAGTGGTTTATCGGTTTTTGCTTTGGGTCGATATTGCAGCAATTCGGTGTCTGGATGCGACATGTTAAACAAACAAAAGCAGCGCGAAACTAAAGGTAATAAAGGGACGAGTCATCCCGAAGCACGTACGGCAATTCGTTCTAATCGTCGCGCTCGCGACCGACAGTACGCGTCGACATTGTTTTGTTAGGACGCGTCGGTCGGCCGATGCAAAACTCGTGCCGGCCGAGTGTGTGATCTAAGCGCCCGTTTTTTTGTCGTCTAAACGTGGGGGGTGTTCTGAAGTGGTCCCCAGGCCCCGTTGCAGTCGTAATTAATCCCGATGTGACGTGTACGCCTGTTCTGCGTCAAAGTGTTTTGGTAACAAATTGTAATGAATCGCTCGCCTGGTGGGACCTCACACTTGGAATTCCTACCGCGTTACGTCATCAGTATTGCGTCACGAACGGTGGAGGTTTGTATCATAATTGGGAATGCACTTATGCATAACAAAGCTTAATAGAAGTATACTTCTACAGTTTGTTGTATTATTATTATTTAAGTACATTAAATTTAAATGTATTGAGGTAGCAGCACTATTTTCTAAATGAAAGTTACAATATTATTTATATAGAAATCGACATTTGCTACAGCACTTTAAGATAACAGTTCTTTATAAACTTACTTTGAGTTTCACCTGCTCTACCAATTTAACTTTTAAAGCCATAACCTACTTATATGCCATAAAATATGAATGTTGATTCTAATATCGATAAACGGCAATGGTATGAAGACATTTCCTGTCTTAATGTGGCTAGATGACATGCATTTTAGTGATGTACCATTCAAGTTACCAAAATATAAAATATTGTAAAATTGAACTCGTGAATTACTTCGGATATTACATTATTTTATAATTAAAATACATGGTGCCTCAAAAGATACGTGGAACCCAATACTTTCTATGAAATAAAAAAGAAACTTGAAAATTGTTGAATGATATTTGTATTTTTTGACTTAATAGTAAGTTAATGGTTGTACGTAAGTATTAAACCTACTAACTAATGTTGCCGGCGCCGTTTAAACCGATATTACAGATTGTAAACCTCGGCAAAAAATGTTTTGGTTCATAATGTGCATTAAAAAGTGTCGAATCTAGTCTCAAACCAAACTCCAGCACTTAAAAGAAAGACAACTTCATAATGCAACACAGGGCTGGGGCAATAAGCTAAATCTGTTTCAAGTAGTATTTCATTTTTGGTATAGGTAGGTATGTATATTTTATAATTACTTTTGACCAACTATAGGCGCGCTGTTTACAGGCTAAATATTTGAACTGATTATTATCAAGCGATTTATCGAATTCTAACTTATCACATCACTATAAACCAACTACGAGGCACAAAAACAATTTGTTACTATCACTTTTAATGGAGCCATTAAAATGGTTTTGCGGTTCAAATCGCGTCATAACATTTTGGCGCCTGTTACAATCTCAAATAACAAATAACTTGCGGTCAATGGTGGCACGCGGATCACTTAGAACCTACCGATTGAGAAATCGCATTGCGTTAATGCCGATAGTCCGTTGTCAGTTTTAGAAAAATGCTCTACAGATTTGTACTCTGACATCAAATTAATCTGCGGTAAGTGAATCAGTGAAATTTAGGAGAAACGGAATCTGAAATATCTATTACTCATTCGATAACATCCCTATTGATATTCCGGACTGTTCTCAGAATTGCTGATAGAAAATTAGGATTATTTTTCCAAGGTTTACTACTTACTGGGTATGGTAACTGGGAAAATATCGTTTGCACATTTCTTCTAAGAGAAATGTATTCAGTTGTACTTACTTCTATGTTAACCAGAAAGGAAATACACGAGTAGACGCTTGTCTAAAATCATCATTGGTTACAACGACGATTGTTGTTATCATATTATTTTGATAGGAGTCAATTTTATCGGAATTTAATCCGAAATTAAAATTTTATTCATTGGACACAAGGAAATGTCAAAAATTTTATCGTAATTATCTTCCCCTGTTACTGTCAGTGTTTTGAAGCTGTATTTATCTCAATGAGATATTTTTCTTATAGAAGTATTGAACAGTTAGCTGTAATGATTCACCTACTAGTTCTAACATGTCATATTACTGAAAAGAAATGCAGTTCAGCAATATTAACTGTTAATGCATGAAGTACAGTTGTTTCCGCTAAAACATTTGTCAAATTTGCATTTCCTTAAAAACCTTGACAGTTCCAAAAATGCGCAATGAGTCAACATTAGCTGCTCAAACAGACAGATTGCACCAATAACGCCATTTAAATTAGTTTACTTATTTGACAAAAGCATACGACCCGTCCTTGAGAATTGTTTAACAGAAAAGTATCATTTTTCTTAAAAGCCTGCGTCCTTTCACTCTCACCGCCTGTTATTATTATATTTGTTCTTGCGTTGCCTTTATCTTTTTGTCACGCTAGTAAAGTATGGAATGGTTGGTAGCTCAGTAAATTGTGTAACATTTTTGTAATAACTTCCGTATAGTTTTAAATGGTTTATGGTGGCCTTTGTCATTGTTTATAGTTCACTGAAAATGGGCTTTTTCTCCAGAAACTGTAAATTGATATTAGTTTGAACATAATTAAGAATTTGTTACAATTTTTGTTCAATGCCGTCCCAGCTTTTTTGAGGCACAATCATCTGAGAAAATTGACTATCTACTTTCTTTTGAAAATACATAATCTTCACCTCACATAAGCAATTACTTCGAGAGCCATAATTTTGTTATTTATTGATTCAGTTTCGATGTTTAGAGCTATTAGCAAAAGCCCTTACCGGATAAAATAAATGCATTGTTCTGGCTGGAAGTTTGGAAATCTAGTGATGCCCAATTGAAATGCATAATAAGTTACCTAATTATTTTAAAAATATAAATTAGTACTTTCAAAAGACTTCTTAAAACTCGGTTACTAGATAATTGTTTTCATACACTGAAAAAACGTAAGGGTTAAATATAAATGAAATACTGGAGAAAATAACCCAGCATGTTTGTCAATATAACACCTGCAAAGTTTGTAGCTAAAACATATACGTCAAGTGTACTCTATGCCAAGTTTACATAGACATTTATAATTAAGTCTTAGTTAAAAATTTCCGATATGATTGAACCGAGTCTAAAAGGTCCTTTGTTAGTGCAATGTTTTTTCAGTGTAGGCACGTGTAGCGTAAGTGATTTTAACAACACAAAGAATAGTTTAATTATTTTTTTAATTTTATATATAATTGGAGTTTGTTAAATTATTATAATTCTTATTTATTTTAAAAACATGTAGATCTATTTATGTACACCTGAAAAGGTAAACTTTAGCTGTTTTTTATATGTGTAAAGGTTCTTGTTACCTACATAAATTTATGTCTACAGTAAATTTCATTTCATTTTAAAATGTATTCCACATTTACGAAGCCAAATCTTCCATTAGTTTATATCGCAATCCAAACTTTTTCTTGAGATTTCTTGTCCACCCTAAGCTTATGTCACCAATAGAAGCCTCCCCAAAAGGACCGAGATATTAGTGTCATATTCCTTGGGTGACATGTGTGGTATTTTTTGCCCCCAAATGGCCCTAACGTGTCATCTGTCTTAATTGTTTAACAGATTATTGTAATTTATCATTAAGACAATAAAAAGGTGTTTGTGTCTTTTGACAGCGTTACTCAAATACCGGCGGGACGTTAAGTTTTTTGTTTTGAAATATGACCATCAATTTGCAATTGTTTGTTTGGGTAACTGTAACACAGTCGTTACAGTTTTTGCTCATGGTTATTGGTCTGTTTACGTTTTGTTTTTGATTGACAGTGGTAGTTTTACGAGCACTGCCACCTTGGCGACTATTCTTTACATTATTAGTGCAATAGAAGACTGGACTTTTTCAAAATTGATCTTTAAAACCCGCTCGTTTATTTGCTCCAATAAGTTTCGAAGAATAGGATCTGTTGTCAATTGTTTAAAATAAACTGATTTAAGCATATGGCATTTCTATAATAAGACTTTAGGTAATCGCCCATGGACAAATGCTAGTATTACCTACTTTAAATATTATCAAATATATAGTCTATTGCATTTGAATTTTCAAATAAGTAAATTAGACAAAATTATTTGGAGTGGGTATAAAAACTAGGTATTGACATAAAAATTTATTCTCGTTGAAAAACTTAGACAAGGACCAATCTTTGCTCATTTCTATCATTTTTTAATATTATAAAGTGAAATATTAAATTCGTCTGATGGGTTTTTGAAAATAATTGAAAACAAATTAGTTTTAACCTGCTGTCCGCAAATTATTCATCATCATCACCATCATCACAGCCTTAATAAAAGCCCAAAGCAAATTATTGTCGGTCTTTAATTTTGCCCGATTTACGTTTATATTAAGTACCTATGATATAATATATGCCTACCTATAGTAGACACCAGTGCTAAGAAAATACTTAAATATTTGCAGTTCTTTTCATGTCCATTTATTTTTGTATTTTTTGCATCACTATGTCACCGAGGCTCCGTTTGTTGCCAAGAAACTATAGTACCCATTTTTTTCAAATGTTGGGACATAACAAGGTAATTCTACCCTTTCTTCAAACCGACATAAGAATAAAATACATTATTATACAGTAGTGTAAACGTTACGTCAAAAAGAAGAAAGTGTTGCCGCCATTATTCCAGTAATTTAAATGGCCAGAATCTGCGACTCATCTGGGCTCGCTCCTATTTATAATTTTTCATTTATTTCAGTGTAGAACGGGCACTCGCCCATTGTCTAGTTGCTGGTTTTAAATATTTTTTCAAACCCCGCAACCCTTTTGCGCTCTGGGTGTTCGGGCGTTTATTGTTTCTTTATTGCAGGCCCTTGCCGACAACGGAGTTTGCATAAAACGCTCCGAATTACGTACATTGGTCAGTGTCAGTAAAAAATACATCATAAAATTTATTACTGAAGGGACTTTATTTTCCGAGCTAATTGGAGTACAACCCGTTTAATAAGCGACCGTGTCAGGCTTGTTTACTCTAGATTTTCATCGGCCGAGAATGGGTTTGTTTTTGGTATAAAAAAAGCTTTTACCTATATGAGCCGCTAGTAATGAAAAATTCGTGAGGCCTGCGAGGTTTACTCTAATAACAAGTTTCCAAAAACAATTAGTCGGATCTCTTTGAGAAGTAAAGTATTTTATCGGTTAGATTTATTATATTTGAGGTGGATGTTATCGGGTCGATTGGGCGCGCAGCGGACCATTCGTTCCCTAGAACAACGGCGCGGCTGCAGGTAAACCCGAGCATTTATCGGCCGTTTAGTTTTTTGTCCTTACTTTTGTTATTATTCGAATCCCTCCGATGTATTAATCTCGTGTGGGTCTGTCTGAACCGGTCATTACATCAAACTTGGGGGCGTATTGCGTCCGGGTGCCTAGTTATTACGGGCATTCTAATAAAATAACCCAGTATCATTTACGAAATTAGGCGCATCGCTAAATATTTTATAATGACGGAGTCGAAATTAGTTGGGTTGGCACCGTTTAACCGATGTTAGTGGAGCTAGCCGTCTGAAACGGGCTTACAATATTATAATGACAGTCCCTTAAGCTCCCGATGTTTGACGTGGATCAATTTCATAAATTTTTTGTGCGTATACACTTTGAGAGATGTCGTACCCGCTTATTATCAGGTTAGCAGTCACCTAAAGCGCAACCAGTAATTTTGCAATTTTTCTTGTTGCCTTTTGTACTGCTCTTTAAGTGGATAAATCAAAATCATAGGAATATCTTTTAAAATTTACTTAGATCACTATCTCAGTATACGGCATTCAGATTGATCACTCGTAGAAATTTAAATTTGTGCGAAAACACCACATTTCACGTCGCACTTATCGTTGCGTCCGCATATTATGCTTCTGACATATTGTCATAGCATCCCATTTCATTTCACTTTGGAGAGTTGTCGCGAACATCGGCGGCGTGTGAGGTTTCGTTTAGGAGCGGAAATGAGGAGGAATTTCCCAGCGACCTCTGACAGAATAAGAATATTATTTGTTGTCCGAGCTTCGACAATGGGCCAAGCTGCCGCCCCGCCCCGGAAAGAATCAATTATACAAGCCCCCGACTGAAGACATGTCGCCGAATGGGCGAATTGTTTGTTTAATAATATTTCGGTGCTTCTATAAAAGTCCGAGTGAAATATTTGTCGCTTTTGTCCGCCTACTTTTGTACGTAAATGAAGCGATAGACGCACATTTTTTCCGTCATTATATTCCGGACTATGTCTCTGTTAGTGCGGATGCATCCGTTTTTTCTATGGGAACGTTTCCTGTCCTGGCTGGTTGAGTTTTTTAAGAGTTTTATCGCCTATACAGAGGGTAGCGATAAATTAGGCTTATAAATAATACATACGTTGCGATAACAGCGTTGGGTAAAAAATGGCAGTCATGTTTCATTTTATAATTTCATAACTAGAAGTGTGCAGTTTGGCTACATCTTTATCTTCTGGATTTATCGTTATTTTTTACTGAAGCACGGTGATAATGTCATAATCTATTGGCTATATTTGGCGCAGGCTTTTGAGTTATTGAATGAATGCCATTTAAAATAAATTATTATAATATATTAAAAACTTCTTTTGAAATTAGTTTTTGGTGTTGTTATACATATTTATTAGGTACTTCCTTTCATATATTTTTTTTTATTTTGCTATATTTATGATTGAGATTTGCATTAGTAAAGAGTATACCTTTCGTATCTGTTGACCTTAATATTGTATGTTTACATTTAAAAAAATGTAAGTATTATTTTTTATTTTGCATAAGTACCTATCTACGTAAATATTATGTATAATCTTACAAGATGTAATATAATATCTATTGTGATATATTGTTTTTTTATAACGTTCTAGGAAGGTAGGAAGACAACGAATTCTCAGACCAATAAACAAGTATTGGTCTGAGTAGTAGTCCAGCTAAATACTAGTTTTCCCTACTCTGGGCTTAGACAGGTTCCAATCGTTTCATAACTTCGTTATTTTTTCTATTTGTTACTTTGTCTACGGGCCCTGGTGAGCTGTTACTATAGTTTTTGGTGCCTTCCAATACATTGGCTTACAACAGGCATAGAAATGATTGTCGCTCTGTCAACCTTTTTTTTCGGGGAGGTCAAATGCATTTACGCATCGTCCCTGCGGGGTGGTGCCAACCGCAGGGGATATGTGGGATTCGAGGTAAACCACTAACGCCCTGGCCTTCTTCGCCAGATGACGCTTAAAGAGCATTTATCGACCACCAGCAATACTCATTAAAAAAATCGGGAGTGGTCTCCCCTTGACTTTCTCGTATACCGGAAACAACTCAAAAGTTGATAGAACTAAATAGAAACATTATATTTTGATGTCATACATGCATTTTAAATTTTGGTCACCCATCCGAGTACCGACCGCCCACTTTGTTGCTTAACTTTCGTGATCGACGACTCAAAAGTTGATAGAAATCTTAATATTTTGATGTCGTACATGCATGTTAAATTTGGTTGCAATAAGTTAAAGCATACTCGAGTTATCGTGCTAACGCACAGACACACACACACAGACATAATTCCAAAAGCGGTATTTTTGGACTCAGGGAGGTCTAAAACGTGTAAATCAAATTCTCGAAATCGATTTTTTTGACGATTAGGTACAAGACTTCCTCTATAGGTACTACGTATACGAGAAAGTAAAAATATGATAATTGTTTTCATTAATTTAATAATAATTTTAGTAATTTCAATTGCGTCCCCAACGTAAACTATTTTTATTAATCACATAATTTTTCATTTAAGCTATTTTTAATTCAAGTAACGAAACATCTACGCTTGTTAACTCCCGCGATGTCATACGTGAGATTTTTCACTAAATCTACCACAGCACAGTAGCAATTCCACTCTGTGATGTCCCATTTCTATTCCGAAGCTATAACAATAAATGTGATTCGAATAACTCGAGAAAATCTCCACATTTGAAACTTAACTTATCTAAACGACGCTTTCACAGTTCTTGGTAATGAAATGATCCACCATAAGTGCTTTAAATGAATTTTAAATAAAATACCAGTATTTGAGTCACGAATATTTATTTTTAGTGAGAACTGTATATGTAGATTATTTAGGCAGTTCTTCTTATTTGATGATATGGGTAAACCATTACTATTTGGCCTTTACATATAAATTGTATGTTAATAGGTACATAATAATTTTACTGTGATACTCATTTGTGATTTATTAGCGACTTTAGAAGTTACGGAAATGGTGTTTACCTAAATCGTTAATTTACTGGGCACTCGATAGTTCATCACCTTAGCCCACATTCATCATCAACACATAGATTGTTCATCACAAATACTTAATATAAAAAGCTTTATGTTTAAAAAATTTAAAATTTTATGTAACCGCCAACTTAAATTTATACTTAGCTAAGAACCATATCGATCACGTCAGCTTTCAAACAAAAAAAACTGCATCAAAATTTGGTCCATCCGTTTAGGAGCTACGGTGCCACAGACAGACACACAGAAATACAGATACACAGACAGGTCAAACTTATAACACCCCTCTTTTTGCAACGGGGGTTATCAAACTAAAATAAAAGCGTTTAAAAATTGTTTCCAAAATTCTTCTAAATTTAAAGTCAAATTAGTGGAACTCTGTAGGTAGATACGTACCTACCTGAGGTACCTACCCACGCGTCATACCTACTATATTTTTTCACAAAGACCAAACTCTATTTCATGAATTCGTTTATGAACTTTTTATTTCTTTTGAGCAATGTCATCCGAAACTAATGCAGACCTTTTCCAAAGACGTGTAAATATATATTTTGCGACTGAAACAAAGGCTTTCATTTAAAAACGGAGAACCACCAAATATTGCATGGCATTCTATTTTGAATGGAGTTTTTTAGGTTTTGCTTTAACCGTTGATTTTTGACTTTCAATGTTTTATTTTCTTTATTTTTTTTCTATACCACAATACCGGCAGACAATTACTGACATGGGAATTGCACTACCATGTCAGCAGTAATGAAAATAACCATAAGCGTATACCTATATAGGACTAGCGACCCGCCCTGGCTTCGCACGGAATTTCTCTACATTTATGCACTTTAATCTTCGTCTTGAAGCACTCTATCTATTGCTGAAAAACGACTGCATTTTATACTATATATAGATTCCAGAATGACCCGGTACCTATTTGAGGGTGATCTTGTTTTGTTGCTCCTGGTCATTTAGTTTTTCCACACATTCGTTTAATACGACAGAATAAGACAGAATATCGTTAAACTGCTAATTGCCCAATCTTTCCCACTGAATAAAATGAGATAATTCCAAAAACGGTATTTTTGGACTCGGTGAGGTCCAAAACATGTAAATCCGTCAAAATGTCGAGGTCGACTTTTTGACGATTACTATACTGTGACTATACTGCTCTATACTACGTATACGAGAAAGTAAATTTTTTTTCGTATTCTTTGACATTGAATTCATAAAACTACACACTACTGTTGCCTCCCTCAAAGCTCCCGTTAACCGTAAACGTGATGTGAAGTGATAATTTGCACTTAAATTCCACAAAAAATGCTTTTTATGCAGCTTATTGCCATGCGTTCGGCATAAAACGCGTTGCTTCTTGTTCCGATGAATGGCACCACAATAAAACCTATTTTTATTGCTGTTTCCTCTCCGCTTCGTTGGCATTCATCCCTGGGACTGCCAGATCATTAACGCGCGTGTTTGTTCACTTTTAGGGTTCAGTGTTACATCAGTAATTTTTTGACGATATCTCGCCTCCCGTATTTGTATTTTACGAAACATTATTTCGTAGTCATATTTTTATTTAAAAAATTTCGACCGACTTTGTAATTGGTAGAGTTGTCAGTAACGCTGTTCGCTCACGCGTTATAATAATTACTAGTTATTATATACTTACTAGTGGTTGTTAATGTTGGTTAACTTATTAAAGTAGTAATTTTTAATTAAAATCGTTCGTTTCGTAGTTTCTGCGTGGAAGAGTAACAAACACATATCCATCTATAGATGGATATGTGTTCATACAAACTTTCATGTTTATAATATTAGTAGGATGTACCCGCTTTTCACATTGCCCGTCCCGATATGGGATGCCTATCGGACTGTCAAATTTCATACATTTGTCATTAGCTTCCGATACCGATATCGGATCGGACAATGTGGAACCGCTCTAAGTGTCAAAGCAAAAGGATCTCCATCTCTTAACCAAGCTTTTTTAAAAACTATCAAAATTGCAGCGCACGTCAAATGAAGTGTTAAAAAGGGATCTCCATAGTAACCTATATTGTCTAACAAGGACAAATTAGGCTGCCATTTTGTTATTTACGTCAAAAATTTACTATAATGATTGTAATTTTCGTAGGGATATCTAATTAAAAATATATACAGCCTATTTTACTCCCTGATCAAATAGCTTTCTTTTGGTGAAAGAATTTTTAAAATCGGTTTAGTGGTTTAGGCGTGAAGGCGTAACAAACAAACAAAGTCACTTTCGCATTTATGATATTAGTTAGGATGTTTGTTATTATAAGATCTACTAACTACTACTACATTACTTTATAATAATACCACAGCGTAAAGTGTTTCGACTCCTTTAAAGTCGAGGAAAATGCCGCTTATGTCTAAATATCGTGCAGTCGACATACAGTGGACCAACGTCTTCCATACGATACACTCGTATGTGGCAGTTCCCCCCTCTCGTCCCGCGTCCCTCTCACGTTAGCCCTGTTTAGACGTGCTCGTTGGCCGACTGTTAGAACTTATATAGACTGTGATACTTAATACTATGTAAATTTGGTCTACATGACTGCTACGAGCGTGGAAGAAAATTATCATTTTTACCTATTACTCATTTACTTTGTTAATATTTGTGACACATAGGTGACAATTATACCTCAAGTGTCAACTAGATATGTTACGATTTAAGAGTTAGTTGAGTCCCGGTACACATTTTAGTTCAGTGTATTTTAAGTATGACCCATACTGCCAGATGTGGCTTCGTGTGTAACCGAATATTTCCAGAAGCATGTATGTTACGTCTTTATCACTGTTAATTCATCTGAGTCTGTTGCAATTACAGCATCTTTATTTTGCGATATTAAGTGATCAGATAGCCAGATATGTGTCTTTTAATATATCATCTTTTACCATCAGGTGAGCAACCATCAGTAAGCCAAGGCCGGTTAAGTAAGGTATTTGAAGGTTTGAAAAACAAAATTTCAAGCTTGTAAAATCTAAAATTACCTTTTTTTAGCATGCCTTCTACGACAGATGGGCTGGGTTATAATTCTTTTAGAACTATTTTGGACTATTTATAATTAGATGTTTTGTTTTCCTAACTTTGTAATTCCCGTGTACAATAAATCATTAAATAAATAAATAATGAAATGTACGTAAAATGAGTTAATTGTGAATACACACACATAAATACTACAAAATGTTCGAATTAATATTTGAGAACGTTTTTTAATATTGCCCAATCTTTCCCACTGATAATACAGAACCGTCGCAGTTGTTAATTGATTCGTTCACACTGGTTTTTTCTCTTTGTTTGGTTTATGATAATAGGTGTTCGTTTCGTCGCTGGCTCAGAAGCGTTGCGGTGTGAAACTTAACGCCTTCATTCACGCTTCTTTATTAAGCTTTAACCGAGTCAATGCCGTTTTTAATATCCTACATTGATGTGTTCGCTTCACAAAATTCTGTCCATCATTTTATTCCAACGTTAACGAATAAATGCACCTGTGTAGTCAGGGAAAAAAGTTGTTTTTACTTTGCATAGTAATTTGAAAACATGTGTAAGTGGTACCAGGAAATTGATCAATACATAACATAAAAAGAAGGCCTCTGGTCTGCATGTCTGTATATGACTGCGTTAATCTGGAGAATTGTAGCATACTCCACGAAAATTTGTATTAAATTCAATAATTTTGAGTAATAATAAATATTTATGATTGAAATTGACACCAAATTGAAAACGAAAAATCGAAAGATTGGTCTCCCCTTGACTTTCTCGTATACCGGAAACGACTAAAAAGTTGATAGAAACCTTATATTTTGATGTCATACATGCATGTTAAATTTGGTTGTAATAAGTTTACTCGAGTTATCGTGCTAACGCACAGACGCACAGACAAAATTCCAAAAAAAACATTTTTGGACTCAGGGAGGTCCAAAACGTGTAAATCCGTCCAAATCTCGAGGTCGATTTTTTTACGATTACAAGACTTCATCTATAGGTACTACGTATACGAGAAAGTTAAAACATGGAAAAAATTCCTGTCATGGATAAGTCCCGTCTCAGCACTTATCCATGACAGGAATTTTTTCCATGTTTTTCGTTTTCTATTTAATTTGGTATCAATTTCAATCATAACTAAACTTGCCAAACACAAAAAAGAAAAAACAATATACTTAATAAATATTACCTAGTCAAAGCCGGATTGAGTTGTTAGTATAATGTGTAATAGGTAGAGATAGTATTGATAAAAAGTAGTGCAACCTTAGATTAAAGCAAACTTTAATCTAAGAGTACAAAAACTTAAGTAAAAACGACTGCATGTGAGGCTACACAAACTGTCGAATTCGGTCAATGCACCTTGACTTGAGACTAAAAATAGTGTAAAATTACTAGGCTAATTCTATTGTACCTAATTAATTATCAACTTGGATGAACTATGGATAATAATTGATGAAAGTCTCAGCTTGAAAGTAAAGACCAATTAACATTGTTGTACGTAGATTAGTTTCGATCGAAAATAGAAATTACTGCTACATTGGCTGACGATAAACAAATTTTAGATAAAATGGTAATGAAATGTAATGAGTTATACTACCAGTTTCGTAAATTCACGTATCGCTTTTTGAGATTTCGTTTTACGAAATATTGCGATTGTTTTAGGAGAACACAGGTCGACTATTCATAAATTAATCGTACTGAGAATTGTACTTTTAACATTAGAAACCACTTAATTAATCTAACAAGATTATTCTGGTGAAATTTTGTGTTGTGGTCGAAATCCAAGCACTTATGAAAACTAGATAATTTACATGGGATAAAAGGTTTGTACATGGATTATTAATAATGAAATAATTTTGAATAAATAAAGGAAGTCATCATCATCACCATTTCAGCCGAGAGACGCCCACTGTTGGCCATAGGCCTCCCCTAAGGATCTCTAAACTGGTAGCTCCTACGCTGTTAATCTCTTAAACAGTGTTTGAGTTAATTAAAATAATGTAAAGTTCGCGGGAAGTATCAGGTGGATGAGCCTTCATCCAGCTGCTTCTTCCCGCGAACTTTACCAGATCGAAATAAACTCAAAGATTCAGAATTATTGGGATTTTGAGACCAAACCAGCTTTTTATCATTTAGAAAACTTAACTGCTCTTTTAGCATCCTTTTCTAAGCAATCCACAATCAGAATTTGGCAGAACCCAAAGAATTTGTTGTAAACTTGTATTGTAAAATTTCTAATATTTTCAAAATAAAATTTACTTTTTTGATATATAGATGCATAGTTTACATAATTTTAAAGTCCTATTACTGCACCAGGGGCATCTGCTCCGTTTACACTGACAATTTACTACACCCTTTGAAACCAAACTGAACGCGCACTCATTAAAAGTTGTCTGCGACCGCCCTCGAAACGAAGCATGCTCAAGAACGTGGTGGAATTTATCAGCCAACTCAAAAGTGCTCTAAGGGAACTGCCTGGACCATTATTCCCCATTGTCCCTGACAATAAGATTAAACTAGCGGTGGCCAACTATAGATAGCCCTGACCAATTCGTGAGCGAACTGCTCCAGTAATAGTTTTGTTGTTATCGCCCTTAACCACTCTTCAGTTGCTTCTGAGACGATATTAAAAAGATTTTGGCAGCGAGCCACAAAGATATTGATCTTTATGCTTGGCCAGACGGCTATAGGAGTTCTCTAAGTGCCACGCCGGTTGGTTTAATGACTTCCCATGTTTGCAAGTTTTGGATGCTATATTTTATTTACTTGGCGATAGACATCGATGTCTACTATGGTTGTTTTCGTCGTATTCCATTTTCACCACACTTAATTTTATTTGATGGTGATGGATGTGCCTGAATATTGATTGGGGACTTGGTTTATTGCTTACCCATCCATAGTTTTTGACTTTATTTGGCTTTTTTGATAGGAAACTTGTGTCGTCGATCCATTAGTAGACGCTAAAGTAGATGTTAGATAAGCTATCACTAAAGTTTTCGGCTAATTCGACGCAGCTGTGTGCTTATCGCGCGCGAATTGTGCAGCATAACAGAAATGTGTGTAATTAAGTTGGTATGCGTGAAGTGTGACACCTGCCCTCGGTATCAGTGATCGGACGTTACGCTTTATGGGGTGCCTCCAAAAACAATGGAAATGGCAAAAAGTCGAATGCGGGCAAAGGGCCAGGTATCAGGGGCCCAGGGGTGCAGAGAAGGGTAGGCGTGCGGGTCGCGGCGGGGTTCCAACGCCCGACAATTTATGATTGCGCCGTGTCAGAGTGCTAATGAACGCACTCTGTTGCTCTTTATTGAGATAACGCTCACAATCGATGGCTGCGCTGGTATCGAGCCATTACTTATTGCGTCGCCTGATCTTGCGTGTCCCTTTATATATTTTTTGCTCAGCACTTTCGTGCCATGTAACTATTATTAACGCTTCCCCACAAATATCGGGAATGAGAGAACTTAATCCAGCAAGTTGTAGCCTTGCCCCTTAATAAGAATATCGCAGTTCAATGCATCTGCATTAATAATGATACCACCTTATAAATATAAGGGAGCTCATTAAAGATACTTATTGCGCGGTATATCAGTTTGTGGTCTCTTAATATTCATAGTTTAGTATTCGTGGAGTAACTTAGTCCGTTAGTTTACGATTATCTACAAATTTGTCATGGACCTTGTAAGCGTGCCTGAAAATTATATATCTTATTGGTGTATTTGCAAATAAGTATACCTTAATGTTATAATTTCATAAGTTTTCATATTTATTACTCATAAAATATATTACAAATGTTTGTGAAACTACAAATTAATCACGATTTGTTAGATGATTATCTAGCTAGACGATTGTTCATAATTATTTCTTTGGTTTGTCTTCTACAGGATTTTTGGTACAAACAAATACATGGTATAATCCCGAGTAGGTATCTCCCATGCTAATATAAAAATATGATGTTATTAGAAACTTAAAACTGTACTAATTTTGTTAAAATTGGGAAATTTTTGATCAAACTATAATACCTATTTATATGGGGAACCCATCACTTTATCGCAATTAACTTCATCGATTTTCATTCCCCATAAAACTATTCGCAGATCTTTTTATACAATACTTAACAACTCCTAGAATCAGGTTACATCGCAATTTCATTTCCTCGAATAGTTGTTATCTACAAGCTCATTCCATCGTAAATTCTTTTCCTATTTTATTTATTTTATCGAAATAATGTTAAATCGATGTTTTGTTACCCATAATTTTGTTTCCACGTAAGTTTCAGTTTGCAGAATAGTTGAAACATCAAGTTTTACTACACTAAAAATAGTGTACATCGAAAATACTTTTCTTTATGTAATTACTCGTAATCATTTTTGTTTCCCTGTAAAGAAAACCTATGGATTAAGTTAGGTTAGATTTAGAACAACAGGCAGTCAGCAGCGGTGTAACCGAAGCTAACGGAGATTGCTTGTTGTATTCTGTCATGCTACATGCATGCTTGCATTGCATGCTGTATGCATGTTTGCATTGCATGATGTATGCATGCTTGCATTGCATGTTGTATGCATGCCTGCAAGATGCTTGCCGGGGGGTGCAGGGGGGCTGGCCCCCCTGCTCGGGGGGGTCGGGGGGCCTGAGGCCCCCCGCTATAAAGAAAAACCATTAATACGAAAATAAACCTAGGTTAGGTTAGGTTAGATTTGTGACCAAGCATAGCGGAGCGAGCGAAGCGAGCGGAGCATTATATTGCTTGCTGCATGTTTGCTTGCATGTTGCATGCTTGTTTGCATGCTGCATGCTTGTTTGCATGCTGCATGCTTGCTTGCATGCTTGCTTGCATGCTGTATGCCTGCTTGCATGGTGTGCACCTACTTGCAAATTAAGAATTAGTTTTTTAATTAAGAACTAACCTCAACAGTTTTTATCGTCAAACGTCAACAGGCAAATGTATCGTTCGATGAAACGTTACTGCGATGTAATGTTGTTAAACGAAACATTACAATGTGTAACGTTAAATATTGAAACATGTTTTTATAAATAGTGTTATCGATAACTTGATAGTTTATATGAAATGTTAGTTCGATAGACCGATATTCTGGTAAGCAACACAACTTTGAAACATTTTTTTTATGAAAGTTTATTCGATAATATGAAACGGTGATTATTAGCTAGTCGATCAATCAAGAAAAATAGATATTGAAAATCGTGGAATAGTTTTCGGTGAAATGAAATTCGATGACAAAAAAATCTGTATTTTGATAGGTACCCATTTATATGGCTATGATAAAGGGTAGGTGCACGCTTATAACCATTTATCAAACACCATGTACACTTGTACATACCTAGGTGCCTAAATTCGTTTGGGAAAGGAAAACCGTAAAATGTGTGATATCTTGAATTAACGATGTTTAATGATTAACATTCTTGGCTTAATTCTTTGCAGGGGGATTATCCTCACGCAAGACGACAAAATCTCCTAAAACGGTTTTAAATAGAACCCTCCTTAATCCAGGATTCTGCTTCTGGCTCTCAGTTTTTTAGTGACGTACAGTGATAATTTTGATTAATGTTTTTGGAACTTGTATATTATAACAAATTGGAAAAAATGTTTAAGTATCGAATATGCCCCGTATAAAATTGGAAGGTAAACAAGTATTATCTCGGATCCTATATTCCAGTATTTATTTGAATATCTCATAAAATTTTCCGTATTTCAATTTGTCATTAAAATACAGGCAGATTTAATTAGTTTCATTTTATTAGGTAATTTTATTCATCAAAATAGGTACCTACTCTTACTATCACAACCAAAAAACTTAATACAAATATGTGTACCTATAAATCACATATTCATTACTTTTCTGCACCAACATAGATTAGTATTATCTTTTTCCTTTGTTATATTAATGAAAACGAGACAGTGATTACCTTTGGGTAGTATGATAATATGCATACCATGTACGCAATTTAATTGGGGCTTGGTGCAATTGTAGTAATTATAATATGATAAGAAATATAAAATGCGTCACGTGGAAAATGTTTGTTGACACAAAATTTACCCTGTTCGCAAAATAAATGTTATTTCGGAACTAAAACAATTTCTATTTATAAACTATCTTGGAGAAAGTTAGACCAAGCTTGTATGTTCCGGAAATGAAAAAGTCTAGTGCGATATTGATGCAAAAGTAGTCTACCGGGAAGCTATTCCGAGTAGCTTTATCAACAATGGCGTCTCCGGGAGCTTCAACGTGCCTCGTCTTATCGACGATGGTATCGTCAGATAGCTATTGTTCCAGTCATCGGTACCAAGTTTAACTGTTGTTCGAGTTAACGCACGTGATGAATGGACATCGATCCCTGGATATGTTTATCTGCTAGCTGTCTTATAAGAGTTGTCGGTGACGATAATCTTATTCGAAATCTCACGACTGATTCGCATTCGAACATCGAGACGGGATCGCCCCACTCTTAAGTGAGGTGTAAATGATTTGTCAGTTGTTAACTTGGATAAGGTTGATTGAAAAATACGTAACTGTTATTACGCGAATATTTTATGTTACTTTTAAAAAACTCAATTGCTGTATTGTTTAATTAATTACATTGTTTTGTTTTACAGGTATGAACAACGTCATCACGTTTCTGTTATTAACGGTGAGCCAAGTCTTTCAAATAGCATTTGTTTTAATTATTAGAACAAAAATGTCTTGCCATTGTTACTTTTATAACTCTGAACATTATTTAAGTGATTTTAATTTGTAATTACAATAGCAAATTATACCTATTGATTTAGGTACTATTATTAATTAGTTATTACGTGGACTATTTTGAACAAGGTTTAGCTACATAGATATTGACCGACCAACGAGGTATAATATAATTTCAAAGTTAAGCAACTAGGGAATATCCCAGATAGGAATTCCAAGGAGAACTTAATATAGTTGTTAATTAATAATAGGATTTATGTAGACAAGAAAACAAACTAGGTAATTGACGTTAACTAATTGTTTACATTCAAGTTAGCGAGAGAAAATCCGAGAAACACATCGATTTCAAACAAGATACACAACATTCCCTTACAAGATTATCTTGTAAGACGTCAACCATATTCAAATAAGATATCCACACAATAATTTCCCGTAACGAAAGGGTTTCACAAAGCGAGGCATTCCGACGTGCACTAACGGGTATGTATTACGGACTCGTAAATCGACGATCAACCAGTAGTGTTGTCTCTTGGGTGCTTCTAACGAAATATTTTATGAAAGAAAGTTGCAATGTAACGCATCTTTCTTGTTAGGTAGTGAGTAGAATTAGCGTAACTAGGCGTGATTAAATTGATTATAAACAATATGTGTTATTGCTCTTAATGATAAATTGATGAATTGGATATAACACGATTAAGCAAATTAAGATTTTAAAGCTGCGTGCGCGTGCTGGCTTTTGTTCTGACCGAAAAACTGGCTACCATTTCAACGCGAACAAAGATTTGGCAACTCATTTCTATTCTATATCAGACTATCAAGAAATTGAGTTCTCTGCCAACACTTCTTTTAAATCTGCCTCATTCTAAAGATACGTGAAAAGCACCATAAAGGTTGCGTAGCCAGGCGAGGATTTCTAGTGCTATATTTGCATTTGGGATCCATTTACCCTTGACATCAGGTGGGATAAAATCATTTGCTATGCTAGACCTTTTTATAAAAAAGATGTCATTTGGCCTATAGCGTATAGACTATATAATATCTTCGACCTAAAAAATCCCATTGGACAATATATGCCAACGCCTACGAACATGTGTCTTCGTCAATTGAATTGGAATTAATAGTACATACCAGTGAACATCTGTTGGACGTAATAATGTGGGTAAAGCGAAAGCGAAGAAAGCAAACCTGCTCATTCACCATCTGCAGAGTATGTATGAATTATTTCTCTTTTGTGTAGTCTAATAACTTGTAATTTTGCCGACCCTAATTTAAATGGTTATTACGACTACGCAAGCGTATCCCTTTTGGCAGTTTATTTGGAGTTTACAGTAGCGAATATAGTCATTAAACTAATTAAAGTGATCAAAAAGACCTATAGCGTAAGATGTTCGTCCGGTAGATGTTTTAATGTATGCAAGTCTGGTATATACTTGTATGTTTCAAAAGCTGTTGTCAGCCCTTAACCTTTTGCACTGTTCGAGGGTTCTCTTTGTTTTTTTGACCGACTGCTGAGAGGTTTCTATAATCCCACTGATCCCTAGTGGCATCAGTAACAGCCATGGTGTAGCAGGATAAATCTTCGCATCCTCTGTTCTAAAGCCAGTTTTAATTTCGCCTACAGCCTATAGGTAAGTACTTATAATTTAAGTTAATACCATGATCAATGAAAATATCTTTTCCCGTTTATATTGTTATCGTCTTTTGTAGACCTGAGACACAAAATTAAGTTGGCGTTCGTAATAATTATTCAAAGTGTAAAATTATTAATTGAAAACTTTGCCATGCCCTTGAGAAATTCAATGGAAAACGTGAAAAGAGTGTATAAAGTGAATAATGGGATCGTTTCTAAAAACGTTTACCAAGAATTAATATTCTTTGCAAGCGGAATTTTTAGAAATTCAGTTACTTCGCTAGAAAGTTGTTTATTATAATGGGCAAAATTATAATAGTAGAATATACATGCTGAATATTTGCTATTAGATATCTACCTACTTACATTACTTACAACATTCTTTTGTCGGAGCCCTCAAAATTGTGTTTGTAAATGCGTGTTAAAATCTGTAAAATTATAAATGAATAGCGACAAATATCTTCCTCCTATCTATGTCCCAATTATTGGAATTCGGTGTACAATATATCACAATACTGGGTTTTGGCATAGTGTCATTGCTGGCCACCTGCTGAACTCCAACCCTCCTTGGAAAAGCTGTTGTAGGTTTATTCGTCACCGAGAGAATGACTCCCTTGGTGCGCTTGTTTGCACAACATTCCGAATGTCCCTTAGTCTCATGGTCTCAGTGGTCTCGAAAAAATATTGTCTAATGGGTAGGTACGTAAAGTAAGAACGGTATATTAAAAAAAGACAATATGTTCAATTAAATCTATGGAAATAATAATCCATAGATTTACTATGGATTATTATTTCACAGTTACTTATTTTTAAAATTAAAACTACATTTGTCATAAAAAATGCCTGCGATAATATAAGCCTGGCAAAAAATGGCTAGCATAAGAATGCCATTTTTTAGCAAATCAAAAAAAACGAACCGAATTAATATTACTTAATTAACAGCTAGAAAATATCTTTGGAATCAACATTGTGTAATACAGAATGAAAAACAGAATAACAAATAAATATAGTAAATAATAAGATGTAGGTAGGTATATATTAGTCAGTAAATAAAGTAACAGTAGCATTGCGATATAAAAAGGATAAGAATAAAATTGTCAAACTAAGCTATAGAAATAAGAAGAAATGTATACTATTCAGAGTTACAATAGAAAGTGTACCTACCTACATATAAGAAAAACACTTTAAAAATAGAAAAATAAATAAAACGATTGAAAATAGCTCGATAAGTAACTACTTTAAATAGAGGGGACTGAATTATAAATAAGCAAAACCAAAAATGTTAGCAGCACATTAATATAATTATTCTTGTCCATAAAAAAAACTATCGATTGACGTTAGTTTAGTAACACATAACGGGATTTCTCATAAAGAATAAACAAATGGGATGGCAAATTGTAATTGTCGAAATCGGTATAAAATATTTATTTTTCGGTATTTCGGTAGTAACCTAATAGGTTTCGAAAAAATAGGTTCGAGATCATTGCTTAATCTTCTTTTACGACACCCACGGGATAACAAGAGATGTCCTATTCTTGACGGACAACAAACATAGTTTGATTTCGAAAAACCAGTATTACCAATAAATTGCAACACGAATTTCAGTTTTCACGAAAATAGGAGGACGCATGTGGCTAGCAGTAAAAGACGCCTACGTGACTTTTGTGTGGGGAAAATAAGCTTTTTGAGAATTTTCATTCCGTGACCAAGACTCGTAATAAATAAGTAATATATTATTTGTAGTTAGGTAATTATTTTGGTACTACTTCTAGTCACAAGTTAATGTAGGTCGAACTGTCACAAAGGAAGAAATATTGGTAATGCTATTATGACCAATTAAGCTACATTCTAAACCACTTTTATAAGTATTGTCTTAAATTATATTATCCCAAGGTTAAATGCCTGTTTATTATAACCAGTATTACTCTGACACCATTGATTATCGATAACATAATTTAATAGTGTTAGATATTATCGTTTGTGTTATTCAGACCGTAGGTATTTATTTATATGGTAATTGAAATATGATAAATTATCTATGGGAGGGTTTTGCGATATTCCAATTGTATTTATAGCTTTGGCTGAACAATGTAGCTTCTGAAATGGATCCTGGGAAGTAAATAATGTTATTAAAGGCTACGCTTTTGTAACGCTTATTGGAAAATTAAATTACATGGCTCGAAATAGACAAAAGATCGCACACACAAATAAATTTATGTATATTACAGAATATATCAGCAAAATAACTGCCTTTTTGTAAGTAAGTCAATGACAAAGTCAAATTTTCTTTATTCACTTAGGTATAATTTGTACACTTATGAAAGTCAATTTTGATGCCATCGGTTCAAGAGTCTACCAGGAGGCTTTGTATGGTAGTATTTTTGTTTCCGTTGATGGGTAAAGCTCCACAGGAAGGGTGTAAGGTCACGCCTTTGTGTTACGAGCGTCTATAGGCTACCGTAACTGTCTACACCACCGGGTAGATCATTCTGTGCTTGGTCACCCTCATGATATGAAAAGACAAACAGTAAGTTAAATGTTATTTTAAAATTTTGTATGACAACTTTCACACAAAAATAACCGACTGTAAGATAGGTATATTTAATAAATATTTTCACATGGTGGTCCTATTTTCATCAATGCTGTTTAATTAATGTTAAATCTTTCAAATTGATACGAAATGACTGTGTCAGTGTCACTTATTGATGAGGCGTAACATTATATCAGGAAGCGGTTTCTTTAAAAAAAAACACTAGGCAAACATAAGCTACTCTACATATTCTCACTGTCCTATATTATAACTAGTTTTCGCCTGGGGCGTCGCTTACATTTATCTAGGTACTTAGCTATAAGCCTACAACTGCCTCCGGAGGCCATTTGTCTTTCGCATTTATAATATTTAATATAATATAGTATGTACCTACTATCTTGACACCATCAGGTCGTATCTAAGCCATAGTTCGCATTTACGTCTATACTGTTCGACAAGCTAAAAGATAAAATTTAACATCCGAATCTTTATTCGGTTTTTGAAGTTAAGTCTGTCCCATCACTAGCTCCCAATACCAAACGAGACGTCCCGCCTGTTTACCGGGAACGAGGAACATAACCTTCCTGAAAGTGTAGTGGCTCGACCCGATTCTGACTGATAGATTAGTTAGACGATGCCTTCCAACTTTTGATTTGTTGTGAACTAGTTAGTTCTACCTTACAAACAAATTAAAAGTGCCTACTCTAACAACTTAGCCTTAATATAAATATTGTTTAGGAATAGAAGTTGCTTTGAAGTTTCTCCCGAGTTCTTGCTGTAAAAACACATGTTGAGAGACTCCATTTTTTAATTGTCTGTTACTTAAAATTATAAGTACATTTTCACTTGACATAGGCGAAATCGTTACATATTGCGAACGCCATTTATTTAAAGACGAAGAAGTCTTGCTTTATTGCTCATCAACTAACCAATAATATTTTTCTTATGGTCCACGAAAACATACGATAACCAATATTATATTAGTTTATAAGACCCATATGCTGTCGGGGAACATAGACATTTTTTCACGAAATATGAATTTCATATCAATTGTTTGTGTTATTAATTATGAATATATGTATTATAATATTAATTAATTTATTGCTTGCTTTATACGTTATCTACAATTCATTGCGGAAGTCTCAGCATCAGAGAGTAAAATCTTAATAATATGTTTGTTATTGTATTGATAAAAATAACAACTAGTAAATAAACAAAAGTGGAAGTAACTATGTAAGTAAAATGTATACTATTCAATCAATTTAGATTTGAAATACAACATAATACATTGCTTGAAGCGGTCTTGTCATCACGTTTAATCTAATAACGCGACATTAAAGTTTGACGACGAATGTTTTCGAAATTGGGATAGTGCAAATTCCTCACGAACAGAGCCGCAGGCGGTCGCTACGTAAAATAACAGCGTCTATAGAACGCCGATACGAACTAACAAGTAAATTACATGGCTCGGAAGTGTTTGCCGGTCCGCCCATAGCTATTTGGCCTGATTTGAAATACACAACGACGAAAATAGACTAACTAAATAATACGAGCAAAAGCATTCAAGTTCAGTAAACTATCAATGAAGCAGTTACATTGCTAAATATACCCCTAGGTAAAAATAAATTTACTTTGCTCTCGACTACGGAAAGGCATCGCTATTTTGAGCGCGATTCAATAAGCCCGGCTAGCTCAGTCGGTAGAGCATGAGACTCTTAATCTCAGGGTCGTGGGTTCGAGCCCCACGTTGGGCGCAATTTTTTTACTTTTTTTTCAATATTTTTAATTTTGCTATCCACTTCGATGTTATTGCTGGCGTTTTCAAGTAATCTTTCACATTTCTCATGAATGTTCTCAATCAAGTAGTTTGCGCAATCGGCCGGTTTGTAGCACCGTTCAAGGGTCAACGGATGGGCAGATACTATATAAATGTTTCCCACGATTCGTAGTAATATGTACCCACACTCGAGGTTGACGTTAATATTGTCTCGGTTTATTTTAGGCTGTCACTGTTAAACACTTAGTAGCTGTCACTAAACTTGTTCTTAATCAGATTGTTATCTAACACAGCGTATCCATTTAATATGTTATTGTTGGAAAAATGTTTGCCTTGAATGTGTTTGCTTAATCGCCTAGTAACTGCTTAAGTAAACAGTTTTATTACAGTCCTGGACAGATACGGAATTGTTTCTTTCTTTTATTATGTTAATTTCGGTTTTTAATTCTCTTGAAACTGTTTGAGCATACTTGTTCAGCGTAATTATTCGTTCAACTTTAAGTAGTAGTTTTCTGATTCGATGTTTTGTTTCGCAAGATAATATCAAGCTTTATGATAAGTAGAATATTAGGTGCACTGGATGTTTAAATATTCATCTTTGTAATTACTCCGCGGAGCTTGTTCGCACGAAATTTATGTGCATATTTTTATTAGTTTATTTAAAAACGTCCACATCTTGAATTAAAATTTTAATTTGTCTATAACTTGCGTTTCGAGAATAATTTAATATTAACTGTCAAGAAAAAAATATTCTATGATTTCATTTTGCATAATAAAGACATTGCTTAGCGTGAAAAAGATAAAGTGTAACTGACATTGAATGACCCCGATACCCTAAAGCCCCTTATCTCAGTTCTTATTACAAATCGAATTATCTGTTTCTTTCGTTTTAATAAAGAAAGACAGAGAACATGTACTACAAACGTACAAATATCTGTAACATTTTCATAAAGATAACTTATTTATTATTTTTGTTAAATTGGATTTATTTGCGTGCCCTGTTCCTAATTTTATTTGGGGTTGTACCTAATATGTTTTCCCCTTCCATACATCTCGGTCACCCGTCATCTCAGCATTAAATCCTTTCTTTGCTAATAACATTATTTTCACACTTATGTCGATTATCTGGCTCATATTAAGTATTGTTGTGATGTCATGTTGTTGAATACTATATAATGGACAATCATACATAGAAAATTCAATTACTTACTTATTTTATAAAATAATTAGGTAACTATCAATATGGACAATAATGACTCGGGGACACTGTTCATTTCAATCACACAAACATTTGAACAAATATTTGGATTCGTGCATATTTCTTTCATTGTTTTTATTCTGACATTTGCCAACGGTCGTAATTTAGGTCTCAGAGTGTTCTCCTTGAGCATTGTGTCTCATTTGCGTTTTCATCGATAGAAACGCACGTCGTCTGCTTGTTTAAAAAATGCCGTAGGTCACTCTCTTAATTTTTGAATTGGTGACTATCTTTTTGTTGTAGGAACACAAAAAATCTGTTTATATTAATAAGAAGGCATTACGTCAGTTTTGATGAGATGGCGGTAGCTACCGACGTGGACTCAGAATATCCTCTCACAAATTGAATCTTCTACAAATTTGCAGCCTCTGGGCTAAGGAATCTGGGACCTCTAGGTATATTATCGGTGTGCGAAACACAGAAACGGCATAGAAAGTGAAGTGTTTGAGTTAGCCTTCTGTGCATCCATTATTTTGTGCTTAAAGCCTCAGTTATTGCTGTCGTAATGTCGGACACACGGGGCGGCGCCCACGCACCTTATTGTAATAACATGTACCCTATTTGTGTCCACTCATTGTTTCCCTCTGTCCGTATATCATTGTGGGACACTGAACTGTTACGCCGGAATTTCCTTGAAATTCAACTCTGTGTCGAATAAGTGAATGTCCTGCTTGAACTCGATTCTATTTCTATCAAGTTTGTTACTGTATGTGTCGGTTATAATACCTACGCTTCCCGAATTACTGTTTTCTTGCATAATACCCTGATCTTAAAAGTACGCTAGGCATAGTTTGATCACATTCGAAACTGCATCTAAGCTTTTTTGTTCGTCGTTTCTAGTCTTCTCTTTTTAGCTGCAGTGCTTGATAAAGCTAGGTATAAATTTAAGTAGATAACTTAAGATTCCAGTTTGTAGAAGAAAAGCAAGTGGGAAGTTTTTAAATATAAAACATAATTTGTTTCGGTATTCATTAGTAGTGGTTGAAGCGATTATGAAGCATTGATTTATCTGATACCATGTATTAATAATATCTAACTCTACGCGACAATACAAAAAAATATAATTGCATATTAACGATGATTATATCTACAATTAAGTATCATTAAGAGCTTGTGCTAATATACATTTATGAAGGTAAGTAACTACTGTGAGACTGTGCTGACCGCCGGGATCGTCTAAGAGTGACGTAGCTCTCAATAAAAGACTGACTTGAACTAAGTAATTCTTCTATATTTAGATCATAGTACCTATCTTTATTTAATCATGAATTTAACACTTAATAAATATTATATATTTATAACTGTGTAAAACAAGACATGCTCCGTTTTTTGCAGAGATAAAGTGTCATTTTTTTAAAAACCGTTAAGTTCACTAGCCAAGCTAAAAGTAAAAACTCCGAAGACTCGTTAAAATTTAAACATTAAAACTGTAAAGTTAAATATTGCTAATTTTTCACTAACTTCGGGGAGCTTTAAACGCCAAAAGCCGAACGTAGCCGCGGGTCAAAGTGCTGTTTCCTCGTGAAATTACGTTTCAATCTTCGCAATGATTGCCGCCCTGACCGTTAACTTAAAGACGGTAGTTCTCAGGAACGTTAGCTAATTTCGGTTCTGTCACTGTGTTCTTTAGCCAGTAAGTGTGTCTCACGCTCACATCGTTCAAGTATTTTTCCACTTTACTATTTGCGGTTCTTCACTTTTCCTAGGTACTTATTTGTAGTTGTAAAGGCAATGTTGGAAGATGCAAATGGGACGAGAATAACTTTTTTAGGTCTGGAACACAGCCAAAGCTGATTATGATACCATTTAAATTTATTACTCTTATTAGCAATCTAGCGATATATCGCGTGTTGCTAAGATTACTATAATTCTTACTATTTTCTCTGTGCGATACTGTTATTACTGTGGGGCGTTGTAATACTTAGACTATTGTTGGGCCTGATGCCGATGATAATTTCTCCATAACCTACATAAATATTGACGAGCGGTACTCGGCTACAACCCGTACGGTTGAATCAGAATTTTAGCCATGCAAACTTTGCTAACGGTATTAACGATAGCTTATTATTATTAAACCGGTAATGCAATACAAATCTTGCGGGCAAGATAATTGCGTCCGCGAAGATAGTACTCTTAACTTGCCTGTACGTTAAGAGTGTACTGTCATATCATTCATATCTTAATTTAAATATAAATAAGAAAAGGTAAAAGGTATCGCAGGCCACGTTAAACATCAAGTGCCTCAATCACTGTTCAACGTGCCTCAAGTAAGCGACTCATAACAGGAGAAAGATTGAAATGAGATGATAAGAAGCAAATAAGAAAACTTGCCGAAAATACGTACCTGCCTATTATAAGGCGGTAATTCTACAAGGGATTCTTACGTTCGATATGGGAGCAATCATTACTGAGGTGCACTGCCCAGGCTTTTTACGAGATCTACTGCGATATCCCTCGGGTTTAAAACGTTGCAGGCGGATAAAAAATGCCCAAGTATTCCGAATGTTATTTTATCCACTTTATTTTAAATAATGCCTCTTTTTAATATTAAAGAACTTTTTCATCTCGTCATTTCAAATTGAATTTTCTGGATGTTGTAACGTGTTTTATACATTCTGGAATTGTGTGGTTAAAGTCGTACTTTATTGTTCCGTGCGTCTCGCGTCGGGCCGGCTCGTTAACGCGACCTTTCGGATATTTATTGTATCCTCTTCAGAAAATACAATTTCCAACTCACATGCCGATAAATTTAAAGCTCTGCATACAGTCGCATTTTTTGCAACTTGGAGAATTGTAAAACTAACATTTA